>OX392459.1:14831515-15431515 GCA_947623535.1 Coelioxys conoideus
CCGAGCACGGTTCTGTTTCCCGATTGTTTTTAACGCGGCCGAAATGTCACTGAACGAGAGGGACAGCGGGTCCGCACAAATTAAAATTGCACGGGGAATACATTTAACCCTTTGCGCTCGAGAGGCGACCCTCGTTCACCGTTCCAATTAATTCAACAATTTTAAGTGAATAACTTTTTACTGCATTTATGGTATTACCCGTGTGGTGATGCAACGTAGTGGAACAGACAATACCAACGATCGATAATGAAAATTTAATAATTTCAAAAAATCCATCGTATATGCCCTGAATTCGACTTAATGAATCGCGAGCTAGTTGTCGATCAGTGAATCCACTTGAACATAAAAAATAAAAACTAAAAGTTCCCACTTTTTGGGAGATGCTAGTAGAATCTACTGGAATAAAAAATAAATGTTCTCTTCAGAAAAACTATTTGTACATAATCAACGTGTTACATACGTTGTTACATACGGTAAGCATTTCGTAAGAGTGGTTCTTGCTCGCTTCTCTAAAGTTGCCAAATACTTTTATTTCAAGTAATTATTTCAAAATGGTTATTCATAAAATGAAATAGTCTGATGTTAACTTAGTCATTTGTCCACTCCCCAGCAGCGTTCCACTGCTGCATACGTTATGCATACGTTTTTACATGACAACCGTTTCTCATACGTTGTTTCATACATTGTTACATATATATATTTATTTATTCATGTACATATTTATTTATTTATTTATTCCTATTAATTCATTTATATAATTTTGTTTGAGTCCGGGTTGAATATGTTTCGTTGTAAGTGACGATTGCTCGATCTTATGTCGAATAACAAGTAGAATCGAACGACGGGTGGTCTGACAAGTGAAGTAGGTCGGCACGTGGTCAACCGAGTGTAGAATAGCGCTTTGTCTATAATAGGAGGAGTAGAGTAGGGTAGTGGCCGAGCGTGTAAGTAGAATAGGACGGTGACCGGTCAGACGAGCGACGTGTCTGATCAATCGAATATCCAGCGATCCAGAATAGAACCCGGTAGATCGTACGAGATCAATGGCGTATTCTGGGAACGGATTCTTCGCGATTTGATACAAATTCAGGGAACAGTGTGGCTTTAGTTAGCGGCCGCCAATTCTGATTAGAGTTCCGTGTTTTTCGTCAACGAGACACGATCATCCGGTCCCGTAATTCAATAACCCGGCATCTTTGGCTGCCATCGTCCCCGACATTGTTTTTACGAGTTGACACTCCGATGGCCGGACTTATTGGCCGATGCTGTTACAACGTTTCTTCTGCTTGGACGATCGCCAGTTGTGCCGCTACGAATCGCTGGTGGTTCACGAGTTTTCTTAATCACGTAGCTATTTACTACGGTTAGCTCGAATCTAGCGTCGCGAGAAATTAACGATGATTTTCCGTGATGAACTATATACGTTACGGAAGATCGGCACTGCGTCGTTAACGAACGCATCTGTTCAATTTTCGATTGGATATATGCGAAATAAACGTTATATTTAGCTAAATAATCGTTCGACAAATAATACACGGCGAGAGCAATTAGCGATTTTTGCTCCGTTACAAACGACACGAAACAATTACCGATTCATCGTCAGCGTCGGACGATACGCGATAAGCGATTAATTAAAATACTCGTGAAATTCGAAACGATGGATAGGCTGTGTATGTTAATAACAGAAACTCGACGAACAAAACGCCAAAATTTCGCCGGCATTATGCTCGCTTAATGTAAAACGAGGCTCGTGTATCGAAATGCCATGTATTTTAACAACATCGGATTATACAAGACCGTTCGCGACTGCGTTTAATTCCCGGCCAAAGCTACGTCGGCAAAATTATTCACTGCCGGCGAACGGTTTAGCTGACATCCGTTTAATCGTCATTAATCCATCCATCGATGCGATAAATATGCGAAAGGTCGTGTACGCCGGTTGCTGGCGAGTTCGTGGCGCATAATTTCGTTCGTCGAAAATCGGTGATCGATGAAGATCGGTTCGCGAGAACGCTATCCTCAACGTTCCTTCGATAATGTATTTCTTGGAGGAAAATTCAATTGGAAGGCGGTCCATGAACCGGGATCGAGCTACGAATACTTCTCTTCTGCTCCTTTCTTGTATACTTTTGCATTAGTTTAATTAACCTCTTCTCGGCGAGCTTTATCCACGGTTAACGATCTGAAAAGTTAGATGAACCCCGTTTCTGCACGCTGAACGCGATTCCTCGTCCGATAATTTCCCTAATGAAATGAATTCCAAGGTGATCGACGGCGACGCTGTTCTCGTCACGATTTGTAACAATTTCGGATTCAAAACGGTAATATCGAAATTGCGAGTTAACCCTTGTCGTTCCTGTGTCGAGCGTGATTCGATATCGTGTTTCTCTTGGGGTCGTACATATAATTCAGGTAAATACTAGGGGGACCGGAAATTAATGTCGTTTTTGCGCATGTCGATATTTTTTATTTTTTTTAAAATCCATTTCTTGGTATGTTTTGTACATTAACCCCTTACCATACGTTGACTCTCTATTTTTACGACGATTATCTTTACCGATCGACGTTTAACCGTAATTGCGAATTTTCGATATCGAGGCACCTCTAATAAATTACCGTTCGATTATCGCGGTGCTCTTTGTTGGCCAGTACTCGGAAGCATTGTCGCGTCCATTCTCTCTTTTCTCCCAACGGCTTTGCCGCCCCATTTGCCCCGGAGTTGCACCTTCGAAGGCGCGAAATCCCGAAGAACAGCTTCCGGATGAACTGGCAGCTGCATTCTCGGCTGCGAGTCATCAGGGAGTAATTGTACCGAGCATCTCTCGCTCCCTTGCTTGTTAAGTAACGCGGAGCTGTCTAATGCTTCGGTGTCGCGATCGAATCGATCTTTCGAATGATCGACCCAGTTTTATTCGGAGATTAACCTGTTAGATACTAGAATATGACAGGATCAAGGTCGGACACGGTTCTAAGGTTTAGAATTAACTCTGTGCTAATAGTGAGAATTAATAATAGAGGTAACATCGGAAGAGTTCATCGTACATTTCATCCAAAAAGATCAATCGCTCTTAGTCGACCATAGCACTTGAAACAATCAGTCATAGTCTCCAATCTTTGGAGCGGTCTTTCCAGCAATAATTATAGTATAACAAAACAGGTTATTAGTGAACACACCACGTGAAATATTCGCCAAAGCCCTGACGAATCTGTATTCAACCACGAGGGTTAATTTTGTTTAATTATTAACCTTTTTTCGAATCATGTCCAAATAATCGCGGCAGATTTTCGATCGGAATGAGAGAAAAATCGAGGCAGTAAATGGTATATCGTGTTCCATACTTATCTATCGAATCGGATTATTGAAATGTTCTGATCGTTCAACGAAATAATGGCTACCGAGGTAAGATAAGCGAGTGAAACGAGCGATAACTGGTTGGCAACTAACAGCTTGATGCGAAACAATTAAATAACGAGGTATTGCGGCCGGCGAGGGTGTTTATTTTCCGGCGATCCGACCATTCTGTCGGAACGCCAATATTTTTCACCCTCCCGACCATAAAGCGTCAAAATCGCGGCGGCTGTGCGACAGCAGTTCTGCCAATTAACTTTCATGGCCCGGTGCAAACGCGAAATTGCGCCGCAACGCCGGACCCTTCGTAGCTGCTCGCCACCTTTATAATTCTATTACTTCTCGTCGTTGTTTCGCTGCGCTTTGGATGACGTTTCGTTATCCAGAAGGAGAAACCTGCGAATACACGAGTCAACGATTCGTTTTTATTAGATCTTACAAAGCAGATACGAGGATGCGATACTTTTGCGTTACTCTATGCGACACGTTGCTGATCGGCAATTTTACACAGAAACTAACTCGTTACTTCGTAATTAAACGCGGTGGTAAAACGATCCAAATGAACTCCAATAAACTTTGTACATGTAGTTTGTGTAACTTTCAGCATTTCTTTTTAATATGGTTAACTGTATTGAATTCACCTACCTGTAATGGTACACAACGTGTTTAGCAAATATATCTCGTTTCAATGCGATTTTCTCTTCAAGATCATCCCCTGAACCTTCTACCTTTTATTTCATCACAATACCAGTTTAAATATCAAGAAAAGTAATTGCTTTATGATACAGTAAACCCGACCAGACTGATCCAAGTTTGTAAAATGTCCCATTATGCGCCGGGTTTCATTGAAAGACAAAATGCAAATGAAAACATGAATGAACTCGTAAACGGTGAAGAATGTGTTAATATAAACACGTTACTCGATCGAGATTCGATACAAACTTCCGAATTCGATGGTGATAATTCATGAATCGTTTGTACAATCTACATAGTCGATTATGCTCGCTCTTAAAACGCATCCAGGATCAGTTACTTTGATCCTGTTCGGCAGCCAGTCGCGCACACTATCAGCTTTGATGTTCGGGCAGATCATTTCGAGCAATTGAAAGAAGGAGTTGGAGCAATTTCCATCGAAGGTCCTTAATATATCTTCGAGAGAGCTACTTCCACTCTGGAAAGCCAGGCCGGATCGAATCGACTGCATTCTCCCAGGTAGAACCGGTAGGAACAGTAAGGGTACAAAAGGGTGTAGATAGAAGGGCGGAAAAGGGCAAAGCCCTTGAAATGGGAAGAAAGAAAAGACGTAGACGCAGAGCGGGCGATTCGCGAGAAAATGACGTCGATTTATTCAGACACGAGCCACGGGATTGAATAAGAGCCGAATGATAGGTTCGTGACCAAATTGTCCGACGAGACACATCTGACACCTCTCTTATCCACTCCGAGGTGATTCCATGAGGGAATTGGGATGCTTTCCTTCGTAGCCTGTAATCGCGTACTATTTCTCCGTGACACTGTTAGACGCTGTTTTCGAAGCTGGACGAAACAATACGGAATAAGGATCGCTACGCAACCAAATACAATCGGGGGATTGAATTTACTTCCAATATCGCTGATTTATGCTGATTGTCGTTAAGATAAAGAATCTATAAGTGTATTCATTTATGTTTCATCGTTTCTTAACTTCATTTGTTAACATGAAAATAATTGTGTATTATACGTCGGTAGTTTTAGTGTTAACGGGTTAGTGTAACTGAACGTTTATTCGTTATTTTTTGTAATTACATCATTATGCAATATTGGCGTTACTGGGCCACGGTAATTCGCGGGGCAATCAAAATGTTAATGTTTTCTACGTAATTGTTTATTTCGATGAGAAATTTAGCAAAATCGGCGATTAATAGCCGGGTAACGATTATCCGTTGGCATTTTAAAACTACGCTGAACGCGAATGCATACATAATGCAGAAACCTATTACGATGTATTAAAAGTACGGGCGCCATATTGTAAACGAGGTTGGCGCGTGTTCACACAGACGCGCGTTAAATATTAAATAATTATTTCCACCTCGAACACGGCGTTACCGTACACGCCGGAGAGTGTGTTCCCCGACGTACCACGCTCTCCATTTTCGTTTCATTATTTCGCCCCTGGTGACAAGTTACAAACACCTGCGAGGGAAAAAGACGAATTTTCCCGTCGAGGAGAAAACGCTCGCGGCGATTTTCGCGTCGAACGAACGCCGCGAATTTTTGGTATCGGTTCGAAAATTCCTTCGTTCGACGGAAAAGCGGATACAATGTTGATCCGCGGATAGAAACGAAGGAGTCAAAACGCCACCGGAAACGGAACACCGGCCGGACGTTGCGCGCTCGCTCGTCCAGCGTGCAACGTTTTTCCCTCTCGCTCGACACGATACGACAGGAAAAACGCGTGCTGCGTATCGTCGGTGTCGTTCGTTGACATATCGCCGATCGACCAGCGTAAATCACTCGATCGCTCGTGTTACGCTCGCGGACAGCCAGTTTGCGAACGTACGCTCGTTGCCGGCGCATCGCGCGCGATTAGAACATGCTCGAAACAGAGATCACGATAGAGCTTGTCGAGATCTCGCTCGCGGACCAGTTATGGCACGTACTTTCGTCCACGGCTTGATACGACCCCCGTGTTAGCTTTCGGGTCTACCAGAAACAACGAGCCGCGCGTCGGGACGCTCGTAACGCGCGGCGAGTTACGCTTGTTTTCTCTCCGCACCAAGTTTTCGCTGGCCAGAAGCTTGTTGTGCTTTCAGTTTAGCCAACGAACGACCTGTGCCAAAATATCGCGACCTAATGCGTTATATCTGCGGGATTATTCCGCTGATGGTGGATAGAAATCGCGCGTTCAATTAAAATTAGATAATACACTTTAAACGATTAAATACAACGATGTTGATGTATGAATGCAACGGCAGTAATGTTCTACGTAACGACTGTCTTTCTAAGACTGTCTGCTGCGCATTGATGGATTCTTATATTATAGTAAGTGGGTCATAATTAATGTAGGTTATAATAATGTAATGGGTTATGATAATGCAGTGTCGTATTTGTTGAAGAAACTTTATCTTATGGGAATAGATACATGCATACTATTTTATGCAAGGTCTTAAGAACAAGGAGAAGATAATGAAAGGAAAAGCCTTGAGAGGCAAAGGACAGTGTTAAAATTAAAGTAGAGCGTGTCGTTAAATTGAGATTATATCCGACAGCATTGTTGTGTTCAGAGTTAGAATATTTTGTCAGTATATTTTACCTCTATCCGACCTACATTATAACTTATATAATCCTTAACCATTGCAAATTAACCCCTTGAACTCGAAAGCATTTTCGTTGTCGACGAATAGCTACTGCAGAACTTCCTGGTTGAAAAGTTTGTTTCGCTGTGTTCGAACATCACGTGCACAATACTACGAGTGTAATTAAAAGTCATTTATTTAAAATCGTTGCATTCAATCAAATGGCGAGAGTCGCCGCACGAGCGCAGAGGGTTAAACCTTTTACATTTAACATTATATACCCTACGCACCTATAGCTATCTTATCTTACTGCCCTACATATCATCTCCCGTTGTAGTGTACGAAGATGAGATACAAAGTTCGGGAATGTAATTGCCGTGCTAATAAATAGGTTCCGCGTTAATACGCCGGTAACAAGGGTCGTTTTTCCGCGACGGTTTAAGGCCGACACGACCTCGACAGCTTCATTGTTGACCCAAGAATTATCCGCGTTCGAAGCGGAGGCAGCAGAACGGGATCTCCGCACGAGTTCAATCCGGGTCGTCACGATGCCTGTCAGGGATTTGTGGATCTTGTCGGCGGTACGTGGTAAACGTACAGAGAGATAGCACCAACGGTCTGCTCCTCTCTCTACCTGTATCCAGTGCGGCACACAGCACGGACACTGTTTATGCTAGGTCGGGAATAGTAAATTGGAGCGTATTATCTGCCACCGCCCGCATATCGTGCTCCCTCTGTTCGAACGAATCGGCGGAACGTCAATGATAATCCGCCGGTACGTTCTAATTTCGAGCGATGAACGCGACATGTTTGTCCCTGTCTCGGATACAGCGAATCCGTTACGATCGGTTTACAATTGGTTTCGAACAATTTCCTCTTTGTAACGCGTTTCGACGACGTACACTCTCGTGCAGAAGTCATCCCGCGATAATCGCGATCTTTTAATCTCCTCGTATTTTTGCTACCACAGTCGCATTCTTTAATAAAAATTACATATTCGAGGGTTTGGTCAATTTCGAGGTTCAGAAAACACGTAATTTATATGTCATTTTTGTTCTTGGCTACAGAGAAGACTCTTTGGAATCGAGTAACAGAGTTGAGACATTGGGGTTAGGATTGTCTATGAACGAATGATAAAGATGGAGTTACCGAGCAGAGTGTTTGAGAATGAATTAAGATGCATGAATAGAAAGAGGAGTCCGAGACGAGCTCTTAAAGACTTCAGCTCTGATATTAAACATACGTTGAGATACACCGAGAATTATCGATTACACTTGTCGGACACATAATATACATATATGTCTGTATGCAATCCCATATATGCATATACATATGAATACATACATACATATATTAAAAAGTATATATTGAAAAATATTAATTTAAAATATACATATATGCAAATATTAAAGAACCTACAATGAGTTGTTCTCTTTAATTCATGAAAGACCAACAATATTCAGTCGCGAATTCCGGAGCATATGCCACGTTATCCGTGGTTCGCCCCGGAGCCCTGTAAGGGCAGATATTTGCCGGGGTACCAGAATTTAGTGAAAAACGATGGAAACGTCGGTGCAGCACGGCGTTGCACGAGGATTAATTCGCCGTTGATCCGAGCAATTATTTTTACGCGGAACGAGCCATGTTTGCTTCGCAGAAAGAGAAGTTGAGCCTCCGCCGGAAAATAATGTTAGGCGTTTCCTGCTATCCTCGACACAGAATCGTCGACCCTAACCGCCGTTGAACGTAGCGTCCACGATACGATACCCTTTTTCGTGTGCTCGCTTCGGCAAGTAAAAATTCATTAGACGCCCGATTGGCGCGGAACAGTTTTGCACCTTTTGACTTAAAAACGGGGAGTCGATCGATGTAGTGACCACCCGGACGATTATATTCGTCGTCGATTGTTCATTTTCACGCGCCATCGCGAACGCGACGGTTCGCGTACGCGTCGAACTGTTAAACCAAATATTTTGTTTCTGCCCGTTACCAGGTCCATTTGAAACTATTCCGCGAAAATAGAGAACAACGGTGAAAAATCGGTGGCGACGGCAACGAATCGTGGCTACACGGCGGTGGCGTTTCGCGTTAAGCAAACTACGCGTTTCGTTATCGAACGCCGAGTCTAACGCGTTAACGAGAATCGTTGCGGACAACCGAGGCCTTCGTTTTGTTCATCATCTTCGAGCCGCGGGCTATGTATCACCCCTTCGCAAAGTTGTTTCGACAGCTGTTGTTCCTACGCGGAAACAATTTCGCTCGTCGACGAGGTGGCAGCTCGCCGTTCTACGTTTTTGCGCGTTTACCGTACAGCCTGATTACTTCTGCCATGAATAATTCCGAGTTCTATGTTGTTAATGAACCTCACAGGAGGATGCGACCGCGCTATTGCGTGAACAAATAACTGCTGAGCTTTTTATTCGACCTGTATATCGTTACATCGGAATAATACAGGCGAAAGGTTACGTGCTCGATTTACAAGCTAATAATTAGGGAAGAATGGAGGAAAAAGGTGTGCACGAGGAACGAAAAAGCGTCAACAAGGTCGTCCCTTTGACGTACGAAAGGAAAAAGCCGGTAGCGTGCGAGCCAACGTTCGACCATGATGTTTCTCCGCCGTTAGCGTGGGCGTGTACCGATTTTAATACAACGCGTACGCCGTAATTAACGAGATGCCATGTTTTTAAACGATTCCCTTGTGTGCCTCGACACCGTCCGTTCGGCCGAAATAATTATTCTACGTCGTTGGGCCAGCCGGTTCGCGTAAAATTCAAGAACGCGTGCGCGCTGCAAAAACAACGCTTACACGAACGATTTAATAAAGCGTTATTTATCGAAGCTTCACACATTCGCGTTATATCCCGTCGAACGAGTTTTCCGTTGCCGCAAGTAGAAAAGATATTCACCTTTTGCACTCGAAAATATTTTCACCGGTAAATGATAGCAACTCTGAATTTTTTTTTATTGAAAAGTTTCATGATTGTTTTCGAAGTTAACCTCTTTATTATTAACCCTCAACGCTCCGAGTGTGTCTCTCAGGCATCACTGATGTGCAGCGTTATAATTAATATAAATATGTGAGTCAAAGTTATAGTACTTCCGAGATGAATGAAGATTGTTTTGAGTAAATCAATATTATTATTTACACATCATTGTAGCATTTAAAATCTGACACTTAAAACTTGCAAATACGAAGTTGGAGCGGCAGGCCGATATTCACGATTAAAAGTTGGAGCGTTAAGAGTTAACTGTCACTATCGACTGTCTAAATCGTGTTTATACGTCATACGCGCGACACTGTACACTTAGTCAAAAAATACCTAGTCTAAATTGCTCTATCGAACAAAGTGGTGGGTCACATTTCGAGCGCAAATGGTTAAAGAAGAGAGCGAAGCAAAAATCGGAAGCGAGGGTGGAGAGATCCGGTGGGAGACGAAGGCATGAGCCAATCAAAGAGATAACTAGATCCGCCATTAAACCGCCTGTAACTTAATTAATTACACAGGCCGAACTAATGTAACATGGCTAACCTCCGTAGATAGTGTTCCTCAGAACGCGATATCACGTATAACGTGATTTGCTCCTTAACCTAACTTCGGTAAGTGAAATATGTTCACGACACGGTGGATCTTATCTGGGTCACGTCACTCCTATCGGATTTACCGTGTTTTTCCTAACAGAGGGAACACACTATCGACAAATCGTTTAAACCGCACGGATAATAGCCACGAACTGGCAGAGTCCGTAGTTCCCTAGGGTGTTTTAGCGATATTTAGTCCCAGTTCACACGACGTCGGCTCGTCATCCTGGTGAATAACTCGACAGCATTCGCGCGGCGGTTTATTTTTGCAAGACGGTTGTCGATGATGATGTAGCGCTCGTAACCGTGCCCGCCGTGTATCTCGATATATCGTGTTTTATTTTTATGGATCGTTCCGTTCATGGAATGATTTAATAACGGCGAGTATTAAGCTCTGCCCCGGGAACGAGCAGACAAAAATAGTAGGGGCGAACGGATCGATGATATCGTTATAACGCCTGCGACTGGACGACTGTTTCGATGGTGGAGGGACAAACACATCGTCCACGGTGATCATTTTCTCGTTACTTTTTATGCATTTTGATCCTTTTGTTCTCGTCCGCCGGTTCGGTAATTCGATGAAATTACCGGCTATTCGTCCCGCGAATCAGAGTGGCGATGGAAACCTTTCACGAATCGGCAACCATTATGGAAGCGTTCAGCCCTGTCGGCTGCAATGTGCTAATCATTTTTTTTTTTTTTTTTTTTTTTATTGAAATGGCGTATCGAACGATTCCTTTTACAGAGAAAGACTCGTATTCCTGACCTAATAGTTATAAAATGCAATGGCAACGGTACCACGAATTCTCCGGCGCTCTGAACGTCGAAGCGTTCGATTCATCGAAACAGACCCGGCGTTATGAAATATCGTATTTCGCGCACAATGTCGTCGACGTGCCCTCCGTCGTTTACGACGTCGCAACAATGTAGGAAAATTAGAGAGCGCACGGGCGTATCGAGACAACAACAACCAAATCTGTACGGCCGAGCAATTCTCCGGTATTCGAAGAAACCTCGACGTAGCCGCGGATCTCGGTTACGGGGATAAATCACCGATATCTTGCCGATCCACGGGATCGAAATTCATTTCATCGCGGGCGTATCATGCGACACGGTATTCCGAATGTACGCTCGGAATCCACAACAATAATTCATGTTTCGAGCACGTTCGATCGGGGTATTAGAACGAGCCACATATCGGTCAGTTTTAATATCGCCGGAAGATTTCTGTGTCGCTGCACCGATACCGATGCAATATCGTCGTGCTACGGGAACCCGGCGAAAAAGGCTTCCCGCTCGATGGAATCAAACAGGTTGCAGAAGCTACTTTCATCGGTTCGGTCGTTTTGATAATCAAGCTCGAAACACCGCGGTGTTGGTTGCGAGGATACAACGGTGTTTCCGTACACGCGACGAGCATTCGCATCCTGAATCATCGCCGACCCCTGGAACCTTGTACCGACAACTAGTGTAAGAAAAACGGAAAAACAAGAATAATCCCACTACTTGCGAGACAAAACGAAAATTCAAATAAAATAAAATTTATATCAAATTTGTGTCCGGTCCCTGTGACAATTGCAAAGATCGAAACGATATCGAAAGGGCGACATTCGAGAAATCGCAACATCGAGAAAAGTGATGATCGCCGGAAAACGTGTATTCATCATCGTATGTTGGATTAAAAATGAAATTACGTAACATCGGAGAGACAGTACCACCAACGAGAATTAATTTAAAGAGAAAATCTATAAGTATGAACGAAATTAGAGAAACGAGAGACGTGTACGTGGACACCCGACGGAATCGACGATATTACGAATGATCCAACCTTTAATCCTATCTAGGGTAATGGCAGGCTATCAAAATACCATTACATCCGACGGATTGAAGACGTTAATTATTCATTGCCTCGTTTCTACCGGCTACATATCATATTACATTTTCGTGTTCGATAGACTAATTGGATTTTCCATGGTTAGAACGTCATTAAGCAATTACCATTAATATTTGCATTATCGATACCGTCTATCCATAATCGAACACTTATACGTGGTTATAATTGCTGAAGATAACCGGGGCTATACTTTTAGCGAACCGTTCGTTAAGGCTCGGGTTTTAATACATTCTCTGCCAATCAAGAGCAATTGAAAATTGCATCGAGTAGTATTTTCAACAAACCTTACCAAATCTCTTATATTTATTTTACACAGTTTCAAGTAACTCGTGCGAATATTTTCAGTTGTGGAAGCGAAGAAATTTTGAATAACACAGCTGTTAAATTATGAATATAGAAAATAGGCGGCGAAATAAGATAATGCACCAAATGTCGTATAAAAAAAAGAAACTTTAATCTGAATCAGGAAACTCTGAAGGATGTCTTTGGAATTCAAGAAGACCGTTTAAAATGGTAAAGTAAAAAAAAATTCGTCAAAAATTGACCCAGTATGTCCAGGTGCAATAAACATCTTGAGGAGCACAGCATCCCCTTGACTCGAGCCTGCAACGTTAGAATAAACATTTGATAATTAACGGAGTTAAATAAATCTAACAACGAAGGAAGAACCTCGACCGATAAAAACGCGAATTGGAAATAACGTGCGGTACAGTTTAGCGGGCAACGCGAACATCGTTGAGCTCGATTCGGGAAGAATCGATTTAATTCATCCGGTCACGGTTGGGTTGGAAATAAGTTGTCACGACCCTGCACGAACGTGAATCTCCTTCCCGAAGACGAATGCCCTCTGTTTCTTTCGGCGACAGTTCCCTTTCCAGCGAGGCTCGTTGATCGAAAAGTTAGAGAGGACGATTTATTTGAACGGGGTCACGCTGTGAGAACGTGGCGAATCAAAATTTCTGATACGATGACTTGGAGCCTCCTGTCCCATCGAGGGCGAAACTTTTCCACGGAGTTTCATAACGCGAAACCGAACGTCAACTGTCGTTTTTGAGACGACATTTTTTTTTCGCCCTCGCTCCCCGTGGAATACAAAATTGAAGATTTTACAGGTAAACTTCGAACAATGATAAATACATCGAAATGCGCGCATACTCGAACGAAGCATCTATTCGACGAGCAAATTGGAAATTGACCCTTTGTACTCGAGTCACGACAAACATTCATCATATGATTTAATGCGACAATCTTAAACAAGTATTTTCTAACTGAATTCATAGTATCATACACGTGATGTTTGAATGTATAAATGCATAGTATTATGCACATGATGTTTGAATATATAAGTTCATAATATTATACGTGTGATGTTTGAATGTATAAATGCATAGTTTTATATACGTGATGTTTGAATGTATAAGTGCATAGCATTATATACGTGATGTTTAAACATAGTAAAACAGACAACATTAGTGATTAATAGTAAAAACACAATTTCCAAAAAAATGCATCAAACTTTTCAAGTAGAAATTTTTACAGTCGCAATGTGTCCACAGTAAAGCCGCATTCGGGTGCAGGGTGAAAACGATCGTATCTTTTGCAGTCATAATTATGACGATATACGGTATCGCGTACACACCGTATCGCTACGGGATGCAACTTTTTAAAAATCCTTTCAGAGCCTTTAAAGTCGTTTTGTTATTCTGAGACCGTTCTCCTCTTTCCTGTGTATTAAACTGATTGACAGGCGCGACGATAAATGATGCGTTTCGCCTGGCGCGGTCGAACGAAACGAAGGATGTATCAAAACGTCCTCGACCGCTCCATCCATTCTCCTCTGTTCAGACAACGATAGATTCGAAATCGATACGGTAACGCGGGTCTAATAACTAGTAGGACAATTCGCGAAACCCGTAGGTTCGGGACGAATTTAAAACGACGCGAACTACGCTATCGATTACCGGCGAGGTGGGAAAAAAAGCCCTTGCGAATGAACGTGTCGCGTTCGAGCGTGACTAAAATTGAAATGATCCGCTTGTACGGGCGATAAGCAAATCGAGGAGTCAAATAAACGGCCAGCAAACGACGTTAATTGGAAACAAGTTATCGGTTTTATTTAGTCCGCTGGGAGTGAAACGAGCGCGGCCCGACGCCATGTGAATGATTTTTATGAGCGATTTTTCGTCCGTTAATTCGATGCTTTCAATTATACGAAACGGATGAAGGGGATGGGGAGAAATTTAAAAAGTTGTTTGCACATTATCCTCCTCTAACGTTCCTCGATTCTCTGAGTTCGGAAACAGTTTTATTATCGTAACGAACTGTTAAGAGCGTTATTAATAAATCTGCTGTGAAAACGACTGGTTCTTTTTAGATTTGTTCGGACAATCTACCATTTTTATACAGAAACGGGTGCTAAATATTTTTTCGATTCTAACATTGTCAGTAATATACACCGGAATTTGTGTTGTACATAAAACTGTTATCAAGTGTTCACAAGTGTATTCTTTTTCCAAGTGTGGCACAACATTGCATTTTTCTTGAGAAAATAATTAAATAATTCGACTAAATAGATCGATTGAATATAATAATTTCATTCGTTTACTACTTATGATAATTTAAAAATATATTTATTACTCCGCTTTTTTTGGTGGATTTTATCTGAGAATCCACTTCTCGATCTACTTTGTAAATTAATTAAGGAGCTCCAGGTAAAAGCAATTAAAGAGTGCAAAGGGTTAACACTGCGCGAAATATCGAGCGCAAAGTTTAATTTGGAAAATGACACAATCTTACTCAGACTACTCCTTCTAACCTATATCGTGTCCAGATTCTTCTTACATTGTTATTTCACAATGCAGAATTTTACAATGTTACTTAAAATTTATCTGACCCTTTCTAATCGCGCGAGTATCAAATTCGAAACGTTAGCGTTCGCAATCGGTGGTCCTCGTGTCGTTTAACAGGTTAATTTACATATTCGACGAAAACGTTTGATGAACCACTCGTACCGTCGGAAATGTAAATACCACGTTGAAACAATACGTTCGCGAGCGAACGATGCTCGATCATCATGTTTCTGGCACAAACGCGGTATCCGTTTTCGTTGCAACACGCTCTAAGTTAAAACGATGTATCTTGTTACGCGTTAAGCATCGGTAAAACGTAATTTTCGATTCATTTTGATACAACGCGGCGTTCCTCTCGGTGGTTGAAAATTCTCGTTAACGCTTCGAGCGCGAAACGGGAAACCGAAAACGGACGTAACGGTGGATCGCTTTAAAAATTCCGTAATTTCAACGTGCTCGTCGGACCAAGTTTCAACGGGAAAGGGTAATATCGCTACGCGAAAAAGGATTCAAGAACGGAGAATAATAATCACGTTCCACGGTATGAATTTTCATCAGTATGATTATTCGAGTATGTGCATGTACACCGTTGATCGTGATTCTAAACGGTACGGATCGTATTAACTCGATTATATCTCGAAATTATTTTGGTAGGAAAAGAATTTATGAATAGCTACTCAACGAGTTTCTAACCCACATTGCAGATAATTAGTTTGCATAGCATCTTTGTGTATCTTGGAACCATGTATGTATATTTCTACTTCAAACAAGGACGAAGATGTTCAAAGCTGATCGTTCAAATGGGGTGGCTTTGTGAGAGTAATGGATTTATGCAACGAATATTCAAAATCGTTGAACAACTTCGTGTTAAATAAAGTACAAAAAAGATGAAAAGACAAAACGATGTCGAGGAAACAAAAATCTAATTATAATCTGCGTAATCAAAGATCCTTGAATACAAAATGTGCCTAAAATTTTAACTCTCTATACTTGTCTCGATGTTATGACAATGATTAGCTGCGAACGACGCAACTGTATAGAAAATTGTGGGTTAAGGTGTTAAGAAGAAATTATAGTCGACAAATACTGGAAACGCGTCGGTGTATGCACGATTGATCGAACGTTCGAAACTTGGGTGAAAAAGTGTATCAACCGACCGCAAACTGCGGCAATTACTCGAAGCGCAGCTGTAGGTAGAAGTTTCCGAATCCCGTGGCTCGCACGATTAATAACCTGTATTAATTAGGGGTAAAGGGGCTCGGGATAATTTGCAGCGGAGTAAAATCTCGCGGCAGGGCGAGCGTGTTGCGTCTTCGACCGCTCATTACTCTACGTCGAACGACGTTTCCGTCGACGGAACTTAGCCGGGGCCGGGATCGTCGTAAAACGGCATTGTTTGTCGAAACGACGGTACGTCGAACGTTAATTAATCTGTATCCGATCGTGGTACAACGCGTCGGAATCGATTGGTCATACATTGATATCATTAACGTCTAAATGTAGTCGTCAGTCGCTCATTGGTGAACCATTGTTAACGATCCCAATTAACCGTGAAACATGAAACCTGCCGTATAATTGCGTTGCATCGTCGATAATTCCGTCTCGTATCCTGAACGAGGTTTCGTAATAAAAACAATTATTACCGAAATTTAACATCTCGCGGACGACGGTGCGTTTTTCTGTGATCCATGACAGAACTCGGCAAATTTAATACCTTGCGTTCGATTTCTTCGGCAAATGCGTCAGACACAAGGAACTATTAATTGCTACGACGTTAGAGTGACTTTATAATGTTGAAATATCAACACTGTCCTGTATTTAGCGATCCTCAACCATGCAAATTAGGTTATACTTAGATTGAACTGAAATTGAACATTCGAACGTATTAGGAATATAAAGCAATGTTTACTAAATTTGAATTGCAAGTGCGTCACGAATGCAGCTCGTCATTATAGGGCAATCGGTTAATACGAAATCGCGTCAACTGCAAACAGAATCGGGCTTATTATTTTGACGAAGGTAGAATCGACTTTACGGGATTACTGAGAAGGAACAAGGTATTTAACGTCACTGACGGCAATGTTAATTAACGTTTGCTCACGATCGGATAGTTAAGGCAATAAATGTCGATGATAATCAACTCCCTTTAATCAACGTTCGTGTTTGTGCGCTAATGACCCGGTAATTATTTTCAGGATCAAAGAAGAGGGACCATGGAACGCGACAGAGGAAATCGTAACTCCAACCAACGATACGTACTACACCATAGAGAACCTGTGTCCGTTCACCGTTTACAGTTTCCGTGTGTCAGCAGTGAACGCCATGGGACGAAGCAAACCCAGCATGGAGTCTTACTACATAGTCACCCTACGTGAACGTACGTTTTCATCCATATTAAATTCATTCGAACGTCCCGAATTCGTCGTTCGGTGTCTATTTTACGAATTCGAATAACGAGCTACGAAAACATTTGCAACAACGTTCAATTTATTTAAGAATGAATAGCCTTTTGTTTCATACACAGTGTCTCTCAACATATGGATTCATCTTTGGATCAGATAAATAATGTTATTCCAACACCTCGTAAGGATGAAGAGTCTTATGTTTCATAACATAATTATGTTTGTGACAGTGTGTCTCAACGCATAGATTCATTTTCGTATGAACCAAATAGTACGATTCCAACAATCGATAAATCCGACAGTAGGTCTTTTTTTGGCCGCGTTAATCGCTCGACGGGGGAATTCCGTTGTGGATTGATTAACGGGCACATTTTCGTACCGGAAACGAAAGATCGAGAGCGGTGTCGGCGAGAGACTATAATTCCTCGGGAGATATCGAGCGGCGATGTTTGAGAACGCCGGGGGAACGAATAATAG
Source organism: Coelioxys conoideus (assembly GCA_947623535.1). Classification (NCBI taxonomy): domain Eukaryota; kingdom Metazoa; phylum Arthropoda; class Insecta; order Hymenoptera; family Megachilidae; genus Coelioxys; species Coelioxys conoideus. Next base: position 14,849,342 of record OX392459.1, read on the forward strand.
ACATAAAATTCTGGGAAAAGGGTTCGAACGAGTCCCTTCGGGGCAATCTTCGCGGCCGCGAGAGCAAACGTTTCGAATCCAGAGTAGAGAAAAGCCGTGAGAGAGAAGCGAGAAGAACGGTTTAGCGGGGTCGGGGTCGTCGTGGCCTGGTATCGTCGCGAGAAGGTGCAGCCAACTAAAGAGGCGCTAATTGCAGCACCGGAAGGAGCAATGTACATGCAACGCTTAACTCGAGCGGTCCAGCTTAGCTACCCTTCCTGCCGGGCCACCGTTTCGCCCGTTCTTGGCCGGTTCGTTTGTCTTGCTTGCTCGTCCAGCTTGGAAAATAGGTTGAGCAGGCCGTGTGCAAGCTGAGCCCTATAAATTCTGTCAACGCCGCCGGGATTGGCCGTGCTATATAACCTAGAGACGCCACGGCAAACTTTGCGTCGAAACAACGACTACGACAAAGACGCCGATGGCCGTTTCCGACCTTACCGATTCCCATGCGTATCCTCCTGGCAATTAGCGCGTTCCATCCCCTCCAACCGGATCAACCACGACGCATTTCGCTAACTGAATATTTGATGGATGGCTAAGATGCTTTGCTTAGCGTTTGGTGTACGTGCATCCGCTAGACACGTCCCTCACCCTCCGAGTCGCGTTTAACACCTTCCGTGCCATTTATTTGTCAGATGCGTCAGAAGAAACTATTCATGGCTATAATATTAAAACGAGCAAAGGATACTTAAATGCTATGAGTATTTTATATTCGGCGATCCTTGACTACACGAATTGTCGGACCTAAACTTCAAGTTGAGGAGTATTCAAAATTTGTGTAAAGTTTGCCACATTTGAGCTGGGAGTGAGATATTTGAGCAAATATCGTATGTGCTACGTACGTTATTAAAAATTGCAATGATTTTACACGTATAATATATGGACCTTAGTAAAAGGCAACTCGATTGGGAATACCAATTAGGACGATGGAAAAAAGATCCACATTTTCATGGCACTCTTCCACGATTACTAAGGACCAGAAAAATTGAGAAAGTGCCAGTCGTCAGAAAACCATATCAGAGTCATCCAATTCTATCCCATTGCGTCAAAGTCCATAAAGTCAATTTAAATTCCCTTTTTCGTTTCATTTAAAAAAATATATCTATATTTTTCTCCCTAAGAGAACACGATCCTCCTCCTTTTCGAATATCTCCGATTATATAAGTTAACCTGATCTGAAGCTTGCTACCACGAATATTGATTTTTGTACACGGTACAATCTTCAAATTGTCACCGAGAGAAATGTTCTGCTAGACAATTTGTAGATTGAACAAGGAATTCGTTGATATAACGAGGTATAATCCACGGTGATTTAATGCGAATGATACCATCACCGTCCCTGTCTGTATGGTCAAGCAAATCTAGCTTCTTTAGGGGAATTATGGCTAACAAGGACGAAGGGGTTTTCTGCTCGTTGAATATGGCAATCTTGGGACTTAGAAATTCACGAATATGGAAATCTTAGTATTTAGGACTATAGAAATTTGGAGACCGAGATATTCGGGTATCTAGGGATTCGCGGAAGAAATTTGGAACGTGTACATCTCGAGATCCAGGAATTTGGAAATTTGCAAATTCTACAGCTAGAACGCTTCGGAATTCAGAAACTCGAAAATGTAATAGTCGAGAATTCGGAAGATTTTGCGTCCACGGGAAAAAAACCGCTTGGTTCTACGCGAAATGCCTCGTTGTCGAACGTGTCGAGTTAATTGAAAACAAGCGCGCGTGTCAAGCGAAAAAATCGCCGGGAGTTTGACAGGTGTGTAAATGCGGGCGAAAATAAACATCGATTCGGTAATCGATCGTGTGTTTTCGTTGCGCGAATTAGACCTTAATCGGAGGATGATCACAGCGGAAGGCACTATTAACCCTTAACGAACGCATGTCGCCATATTCGCGACAGTATAAACATTCTGTAATTTTCACTTCAGTATTTTTTTCTACGGGTCGTATCTATTCCTATAATACCTATTCGGTAGTCCCATAAATTTCTTCCTTTTTTGATTCGAAATAAATACGCAACATCTTTGTTTAACACTTTGATCGCCACGTCATCCACATATGATCAATCATCTATTTAATAAGAATTTGCTCGTTTATCTCATTGAAAACACTGGTAGTAATTACTTCGACCTATGAATAATAAATAAAGTAAAATATTGAAAATATATTTGGTAGGATTTATTAATCATAGAAATACTGTCTAATAAAATTTTCAACTGTGTTAGCGTGGCAGTCAGTGTGTCAAGGTTGATTTGTTGCATTAAATATGAACATTTGTCTGTTTGATCATTTTCTTCCGTCTCTCAGGGAACCTTATTACTTAAAATTAAAATTTATAAAAGAGGGAAGCAACTTATGGGACACCCTAATATTATCACTGAAAACATAAAATCCAATATAGTGCACTTATCTCGCTCGCGTAATAAAGCAATTAATTTATTAAAATTCCATCGATCTACTGGTAATCGTTTTAGAGAAACTGGTTCGTTGAGGGTTAAATAGTTAAATTCGTGTGCGCACGAGTTAGTGACCAGTTCGTTATGGCAGCGGCACGTGAGATAGGAATAATTATTCTGTTATCAAGACCCGGTCGCATCGGGGATCGCGTGACCGCCGCGACTCGTGTCAATAACTAATCTAAATAGTATGGAACATCGACTTCACGGTCGATAGAGAGCACCCAGCCAATCTCTTGGAGCATCGAGCCAGAATTTCGGCAAATATTCCTGTAAATTCGACGCGAAATAACAACACAGAATTTATACGGCGGCAACGTTGTATGAATTGTTGCACCTAATGCGATTATATCCGTTTTGCAATATTATGATTCCTCTGATTCCCTGTTGTTTTTCTCTACATATATTTCCCTCGGCGTGTTTTCCGATATTTTGAATCGGATACGACGTTTAAGCGTCGTTTTCACCGTAACCGTCAACAATAACGTCACTGATCAAGCAAAATATTGACTCGCTCGAAAATTCTGCCGCAAAAAAAGAAAATGAGAGAAACGTTCGAAATTGCGTGGCGGCCAAAAATATACGGCCCGATGGAGTTGTTCGTCTCTTTGTCGAGTCAATGAAAACAATAAATGCGGTGTGAACGCAGGAAGGAAAGGAGAAATGAAATCCTAATTGAAAGAAAACAATTTTTTAATATCGGAAGAATTGTCAATAGTCAGTGTCGCGTTACTTTCACGTCGTTATTTCGAAGAACGAGAAAAATCTTTGGGACAAAAAAGCAGTAGCGGTTTTATCAATCTATCGTCTATCTATGAAGTGTTAGAATACGAACTATGAACGCTCGACTTGTCTGACTAGCGACAGATTACTTCTACTCGCGCTCAGTATTCTACGCGTTTCAGTAGCTACGGTCAATAATTCGATCGCTCGTTTCGCATAATCGAACTGCAACGTCCGATGCGACACCGTATCTGAAGATCGATGAAGCTGTTCTGGAATTCGAAGCGGGATGACAAACCTTTGCTCGATAGCGACGAGTAATACGTCAACCGTGACAGCGTGCACTCTTCGCGACGGATGAACTTTTTCAGAAACGACCGCTGTCGCGTTCATCGCCGCGAAACGCGCGAATAATACTACGTAATAAACTGCTCGATTCGATATCTGTCAAGGAATCGATAGGTGATATTACGATCTTTCTATCATCCTATTTTTGTAAATTCAAAATTACATTTAGTATTATTCTCATATAGATTTGCTATATTTTAAGTCGTTCTTTCAAACATTCTATTAACATATCGGGTGGTTGTGTGTTAACCCTTTGCACCCCGGAAGTGACTGACACCCACCATTTCGTTTAATACAGCAATTTGGAATTGATATTTTTTGTTTACTAAATCTATAGCTTTGCACATATAATGTATAAACATAATAAAACAGTTAACGGTGACAAATAATAATGATGAAATAATATTTTTGAAAATATATAATTCAGCAAACTTCACAACTAAAATTTTACAATTGCTATCCGCCAGCAATAAAAAATACCTTGGAGCGCAAAGAGTTAAATCAAATAGAAATCAATATCTGGGAATATTCGATTTAGTGAAAACGACTAGGAAGAACGTCTGTATGTTTCAACGATTGAAAGAGTAAAGAATTTTCCAAAAATGCATAGAAAACCTAACGGCCACTACACAGAAGAATAACGATGCAGATGTGCAGTATGTTGACCTAATTGACCTTTAAGTATGAATTCAGACACAGGATCATTGACTTTAACGACGGAGCTAAGTTTTCCTTTATTAGAGACCCAGCGACTCGCTGCAGGAAAATTTATTTTTGCACATTCTTCGAATGACAATTCAAGAAATTCGGTATATGAAAATTCTTGATTTCAAAATTTTATTGTCGTGCATGTTTCGAGTTGGCCCCAATCCCCATTCGTCCGATTTTATTTCCGTTCAAATATTCGAGAGTACGATGCCGGAAACGGACAAATGAATAGTGCTGATATTTCGCATAACTTGCCTTTGTGTTCTTTCAATCCTCTATATTACAATCGATATTTTAATTAAAATTCGTACGCCGAATTTCGGCTTAATTTAAATGGCATTTCGTTTATAATCTTTCGGAAAAAGGGACGATTCTGTACATATCATAAAATGAAACGTATTTCTAAAATCAAATTATCGTGCCTGTTCGTTAATGAACCTTAAATCTAGCGACTATTTTTTCCAGTGAAAATTACCACCGTAGTCGATTGTCCATTAATAGTAAAACGGAAAATCATCGAACGTTTAATCCGTGTTTAATCGGTTCAAATTACCGCACATTTCTTTGCTCGAACATTAATATCTGAAAATGACTGCCGGCTATGCGCGTTCAGGAAGGAATAAAATTAATTTCTGCCGGTTAATTAATCGAAGCATACCAAACAGGAGCGTCAATTAAGTGCATAATACGTCATATCAGTGAAATGTTCCTCGTCGATATACGAATACCTAATATTTTTCAAACGTCGAGAAATTGATCGAACAGCACGAAACAAACGCAGAGATATCTTTTCACTTATAAACCACCGTGATTCGGTGGTAATGACAAGATTATTGCGGTTATAAAGCTAATAATCGAGTAATAGAAGCGTTCTCGTTGAATATCGTCGATACGAGTGATGCGTTCATCGGCGATCGATGAAACGTAAATACAGAGGCGAAGAGAGACGTTATAACTCGATGGTAAAATCAAATATGACGAAACGATAACGAATATCGAGAGGCAGGATGTTTAACCTCGTTTTTTACTCGAGGCCCGCGACAAACCGTATTTGTGTCTGTACGTTTCGTTTTTTAATAACCTTCTGAAAAGTTTGCACGAACTTTCTTTGATCTCTGTTAGCCAAACGAGCTTCAATCTCCCCGGGCATTTAGATGCTTCTTCAGAGAATAATTAATTTTGCAACTGGTAAAGGTTCCAGCCCTTTTGCTGTCGTTAATGAGACGCTGTAAGAGTATCTGTCTTTCTTATTTTTCTTCCTTTTCCGTCGCCTCGAGTTCTCGCTGGTAACTGCACGCTTTCGAATATCGAGATCCGCTTGTCGTTAACGAATCGGACGCCTGACGACGAATGTAGATATCGAGTCGAAGCGTTTATGAAAAAGGTCGAACACGTGCATAAAAATTACGAGAAACTCCACGGTTCTAATTAGCTGCGCGTCTACGGATCCGACATATTTTCAACGATTGTTCCGATTATTTTACACGAAGATATTTACTCGGAACGACGCAATTTTCTCGACGTCGTAACACGCTTGAATTCTATCCGAAACGAGCGATCATTATCGACAAGTTCGCAAGCGGGTGAACGACTGGTAATAGAACTTTAGCTCGAAAGAGGCAAGCAAACTTTCGAGTTTTAGGTGAAATGTTACGATTCTTCTAGTCATACCCAAGAGATGGCGCATCGACTCATACGTATTTCCATTGATAGGATCTTATTTGTTAAAAAATCAGCTGATTCAAAAAACATGAACAATTGGCAGACAGCGACCGTCGATCGGCATCAAGCTTCTTATGTTTCGTTTCAACTTCCTCACGCGCCAATTCCTGGGTGACGCGCTGTATCCATAGGTTTTGCGACGCGTTCCGAGTTTCTAGGAAAAGTGCATGTAGGTTAATCGATGAAGATATCGGTCCATTTGTGCATAACCGATGACTCCGTAATACGTTAATGCCGGCACCAAACACGAATGTACGTTTCATACGCGTTCGTTGGCACGGTTTATCGTCGCCGTATTCAAATTCGCCATACTAATTCGTGCATATCCGTAGAGGGAGGATGTTGCGATACGTTCCTGGCAGTGTACGGGAATCCTAGGTGGATCAAATGAAACGTTGGCCCTTTCTATCTCCCTTCGCGTTTCTATTCCTCGCCCGCCGCCACTTCCCTTTCCTCCCCGGCTGTCCCAGATCAATAGGGCACCAATGAAACTTCTCCTACCCCTTTAACCTCGGACCAATACGTACCAACGAGACTCGTTCCTGTTTCCGGAGGTCGTTCGGCTGTCCCCCATAAATATACGCCGTAACAGAGCCACCAATTAGCCATCGGGACAGCCGTGTCGGCGTATACGGTGTAAGTTTGTTTCGTCGATTCGACCACGAAAATTCCATCGTTGCCGGGCTAATTTTGGTAACACTCCGACCGATTGCTCGCCGATCGAACTCTCTCGAATTATGAAATTGAACCGACCAGGGTCGAACGAGGGGGTTCCGCGGAACGCGTCACTTTTAGTTCCCTTTAGGGTCGATAAGGGATCGTGGAAATTTCTCTGCCTTCGTTTCTTCCTCTTCGTCGTCGTTTCATCGGCGATGGAGCGGCGAGAAGAGATGATTCGTAAAGTGGTGGTATTTTTATCGCCCCGATGCACCGTTCGAGATCCACCACGAATTTTCTTCGCATAATCTTCGGCGATAGAACCATTTAACCCTTTGCGCTCCTCAATTTCTTTTACCTACAACTCCTTAATTAATTTACAAAACCGATCGACGAATGGGCTTTCCACGAAATGAATCGCAATAATGCGGTGTGCGTAACAAACACATTTTATTGACAACAAATAGATTGGTTGAATACATACATGTTTTCATACATACATACACGCACATATGCGTATACATATACATACACGTATGTATGAATAAAAATGTGTACATTAAACCAATTATTTATCGGACATATTTACGATTGAAGATATATATTGACGGGACGAAGAACGATAATCGAGGAACGGTTTCGATCGATTAAAAAGTGGTCGAAACGCGAAATGATTTTATCGGTGTGACGTAAATGCGAACGCGGCTGAACATAAATGCTCACGACGCAGGATCGTAATAAGTTAACGCAAATTTAGCGGGCAGTAAAAACGCGCCTCGTCGCATTTATTACGGCGGTGAATTAGCCGACAGAGTAGGTGGCCGGAACCGCGTGAAAGACTTATCGCGTCCCGCGTATCCCAGCAATGTCTGAACCGCCGCAATGTCTCCACCTACCCGTTAATAACTCGACTTGTTTCGTTAATTGGCCACTGTTGCGGCGGGAACAATGACTCCGAAGGTCTCGCGAAAATAAAACGAGCGACGACCGATAACGCTGCCGATCTCTCGAAGTTTACAAACACGAAATACGAACTCGGAGACACGGAAATGAAAGTCGACGAGAGAATAAGGCGAACGAAGAACAATGGTTGAAAAGCGCGTACAAATAAAGAATAATAAATTCGTCATCGTTATTTTTTCGGCGTCTGAGGATCGTCGAATTAAGCGCCTCGTATATATACGTTTATCGTCCGGGATCACGATCTTCCGCGGTTACGAATGTTCAAGGCGGAAATAACAGAGGCAGAAGCGAGATCCGTTAAAAAAATAACATCGCGAGCGAGTGTTCACGGTCCCGTAATTAATATTCGCGCGAGACGGCGAAACGAAACATTGTCCAGAGACTTATGAATAATTGCACGACCGAGGGACATCGGAATAAAAACAGACAATGGCGGCCAGTCTAACCGAAACAATTACTCGGGCTTTCCGTGCAGTTTGCGCGTAAATAGAAACTAAGGCAACTACGCTTTAAAAAGTTTGCCCGTCGTCCAAATTAAGTGGCGGAAAATAATCGCGAGTTTCTCTCGCGTTTCCACCGGACTTCGTTCGCGGCCTCTTTCAATGCTCGTCCTCACGATCGATTTTCCCACAATGCTTCGCCACCTCTCAAAACGTTCGTTATCGATCACGTATTTGGATTTTTGTAATATAACAGGCTGTTCATAAAGGGTTATCCTGATAACGAAATAATGAAACTCTTAAGTGGATACAGTACATGAAACATGCGTTATATCACATATTCCTCTACTCGTTAAGTTTTGAACCTTACACAAATATCTTAACATGGGTAATATACTTTAACTATACTTTTTTAGCTATATTTTTTAACTATACTTGATAGCACTCCCTGAGGTGAAAGCGTTGAATGAGACTGTGCAGAAACTTCATGAGTTCACTAATAGACCTGTAAGAAAAAACAGACGGTACCATTATAAATATAATGAATATTTAATCTTGAAATCAGGGTAAACATTTATACACACGTTGTGTTATTTAGCTGATACAAAAATGAATCTCTACGCTGAGGAGGCACTTTATAATAAACAAAAGGGTCAACTCTGGTATCAGAGTGGATGGTTCGCTAGCTGTACCAGATCCAAGGTTCTGTAGTAATAAACACGTTGAAAGTGACGAAAAGAAGAAAATACTTTTTCTTTCTGAAAGTGGGTGCTGGTTTTCCTACGTGCATTTTCAGAAGCATTCATTCTTTCTACATTCGTGTAACATTAAAGACATTCTCTTAGCAAAAAAATAGAATATCTGATCGAAAATATAAGTGAAGTGTTCTTTCTTTTAATACAACATTATAATCCAATACGGATCGTATTCGGGTTCCATTCCGAAAGGTTTCACGCGTTTGGTCGTGCAACGATACGAAACGATAATGTCCGTCGCGACTCGCAGAGACAACCGGCCCGTTTGCCAGCGAATTAAATGACATTATTAATTAATCGCCGGTGACAATTATTCGGCGAAATGTCCGTTGGTAGTTTCGTCCGCGATACTCGGTACATTAATTAGCCCGTCGACTTTCGGCCGCTCGAACATTTTAGTTTCGCGCTGGCGCGACGGTCATCTCGTCTTCCGCGCTCAACGCACGCCAGCGTACGTTAACGAGCCACCGGAAGTTCGCGTCCGCTAGTTTCGCGTCGACTGACGCGTGACGCGCATTAAAGCTCTTGCAAATTATTTCTGCGACAATTTCGCCTTCCTTCGTGGCGACTTTGCGAAGTTTCCGCGGCCACGAATATTAGCGGGCCCTGTATAACGGCGAAGTTTCGCGAGCTACGCGGACGCTAATTGTTTCGGCCCGATGCTTCTGACGGAGGCGTCACGCGCTGCGAATAACGTTTTAGAACGCGCGTTAGAAGCAATGAATATCGTTCAGGGAATTCCGAATCCGCGATAGAATATTGTTCTTCAAATCGGATAAAATTCGATCGCGGGAAAAATATGAAATTAAGCGGGCACGCGTACGAAACGGATCGAAAGCTTTCGATTGTCGAAAATATTACGGCGGAGTCTATTGAAACGCGTATACCTGGATACGAGGAAATAATGGGGAATGCGATTAAGCGTGCTGGTTCGAGTTTTATTCAGCGAGAACGAGCGGAAGCGAGCGGGGAATAAATGCGATCGCAGCGATATTTATTGCGAACGGATTGTCAAACAATCATCGGAAATATGTTTTTTTCCCCCGGTAGAAATGAAACTTCGATAGCATCCGGTCATTAATCCGCTCGTGTCGTCATTTTTTTTTTCCAAATGTATTTCATTTACTGCGCGAAGAAAATATTCAGGAGGGTAATTTTTGCATCGTCGAAAAAATTGATACGAGGAACGCGTGTCCAAAACAATTACCTTCGTCGAATTCGTAGTTTTAATATTTCAGCTGGTCGAATCGATGTGTTTCGAAATATTTCGACGAACGCGCGTTCTGTTTTTCGTTTCAGCGCCGAAGGGGAAACCCATAATCACCAGCGCTTACAACACCTCGTCTTCGTCCATTTATTTGGCATGGAAGGCGCCCAGTCTGGACACCATTCAAGGCGAATTTCTTGGCTATCAAATCCGCTATAGGCCACGAGACAAACCGCACATGGAGGAGAAGCACATATACATACGCAATCCCACCGTTGACGTAAGTTACGTAAGAAAGCGTTTCAATGCCATCGTTGTTCGTACCGTATCGACTTTACGCGAGCTCCTTGCGTCCTTGGTAAACTTTGTGCCCTCATTTCCCGTTGCAGAATCACAAGATCCATCATTTGGAGACGTACACGCAGTATTTGGTCTCGTTGGCAGTGTTCAATCCGGCTGGACACGGGCCCGCGACTACGGTTTCCGTAATGACCGACGAAGGGGGTGAGCCATTCTTTCTACATTCTTTTACTATCGAGCCATTTACTTCGGTTTACGTAGCGACCGGATCGATAACGAAATTTCTACCGGAGAAAAACCGGTGACAGAGACTCGAGTTCGTAACTTCCCGCCGTTTACCCGTCGATAAAACAGAGCGTTTCGCGTACACCCGTGCGTACCGTCGGTCGATAAACGAAATTTCGAGGATTTCTGTTTTAACCGAGTATAAAAAGGAAGATCTCTTTCGAGAACGCGATGTTACCGTTAACCATTAAAGGTCGAACGTTGGTACGTAAGCTCTCTTTGGCGAGATCGTTCGCGAGAGCTATACAAAGACATGGAGTCTCGTAAAAAAAATTATTCGTAAGAGGTAAAAATTCCGAAGTGGTATGCAAATTGTAGCGTCGTCAAATTTGATTGAACTATCGCTAGATGTCATTCGGTTTTTACTTTACGACCGAGCGATAAGAATTGATCAACCCGAGCCGCGTGTTTTTATGAAACTCGTATTAAGATCATAACTTTTTCGAAATCTTTCTCTTGCCGTATAAAAAGGAAGCGGTATCGCGCGTTTTACGTCGCTTTCAGCGAGCGATTCATCGACGTCCGAATAATTCGATCGAACGCCGTGCGATAACGCACGGTTTCTCCTCGATTGTCCGGCGATATACGAACGCGATACCGATTAACGCGATATTTGCGACGCAACGAATCTTTCGTTCGTTCGTCGCTGTAAACGATGACATTTAAATTCATCGTATGCAGAGTACGATGCGACGATGTACAATAAAAGCGAACGCGACGACACGATAATTGTATGCAAATCGCTGCTATTCCGGTCACGACCGACTCTCTTTTCGCCATTTCTGATGGTTCATCTGTCTCTAACTACGTCCCTGATTTCCGCACGAACTTCAACTTTGCCCCCCTACGTGCACGCGCTACATCTTCGACCGTCACGGGTCACGTTCATCGAATTTCGACCTCTGACCCTTTCGGTTTCAATTTTTCGCCAATATGCATATGCACCGGAAAAACGCAGAGCATCGATATCGGACTACGAGACTCGTCCATCGCGATTCATCGATCGCTCGTCGAAAAACGAGCCGAGCGTAAAAATTCGTACCGACGACGAAATGCTAACGACGCGATTCCGAAATAGGTGGACGAGATTCTTATCAGCCGTCGAGAGATCACGACGCGATCGGTAGTCGGGACACGTTCCCGACAATGACAGTTACGACCACGTGGTACGAAGATCGAACTGTACGTCCCTGAAAGGCCCGGTCGCCAGCAGGTTTCCAGCTGCTCTTCTCCTCGTCCGTGAGGCGGTGGTCATTGTGTGTCGGCGTTTCGTATCCGAGAGAGGGCATGGTCGGGATTTTCATGGCCGCCCGTACGTTTTCCACTGATCTCTCTCGTTTCGGAGCGCGCCGCGGACCCTTTGTCCGATTTCGATCGCGACTTAACCTCGGTCGACGCGAATTTTCCCTCCCTGAAAATCTATACGTTGACAGAGGGCAGGGATCATGGCGAGCGTGGACAACGTGCGGGAAATCGACGCGCGACGAGGACGGAGCGACGCGTAACAGCGACAACAACGATGCTCCGTGATCGAAAGAAAGAAAAGCAACGCCGTGGGTGGAAGGGGCAGAAAAATATAGAGAAGGACGGGGAACGAACGACGGAGAAAGACGCTCGGAAACGTCGGCGGATGAACAGTGAACAAACAGAGACAGAGCGACGTGGAAGCTCGGAGAGAGACAACATCGCGAGAAGAGAAGGGAAGGCTCTGAAAGAGAGAGGCGTACAGGCTGTCTCACGAAACTGGGACGGAATTCACCGGTGACGGCTGATGCGTTATTCGGTATCGGGTTTACGAGTTTTCGCGACATTTTCCGCCTGGATCGAATCGGCGCAGATTTTCTACGTCGCAACTGCGACTTCGATCCACAAGATTTTCTTTGTTACTTTATATTTGTTTGTAATTGTTTGCATATATTAATATATGCACATTAAGGCGCATTAACACTGAAACTACCAACCGGTCAAAATGACCAGTTTCAGGTTTGACATTTTATAACCAAAATTTTGTTCCTGTCCTTTTTTCGAAATGTCTTTCACGTTTTGACCTAATGAATGATTGTCAGGTGATGTTGTAGCCTATATTTATTTATTTTTCTACTTTATTTTCAATTTTAAAGCAAGCAAACATTTAGTACCGGTACTTCCAGCGTTGATGCCGTAAATGCTTTCTTATCCTCTCATTCGTATCGACACATAATTTCCTCTTTTCGTAAGTAGAAATCGATGGAGATCGAGCGTCAGGCGATTTCTGCAAAGCGAACATCGAATCGTCGCGATTCGCTCGCGAGACAAACGCATAGGGGTTACTGTGTCGGTAGTCGCGTGTTTGGAAAGCGGGATGAATCCGGCGAAGCGCAAATCGCAGGACGCGTTCGAAATTTGGCCCGAGTCGCGTGAAACGTCCCGTAGAGGCAGGGGATACGAGGAGGGGGCTGCCACTCCGTTTCGGTCGTCGCCACCGGCGCGCCTCCTCGTCCCACGATCGATTTTCCACGATTTTTCACTCGGCGACGTGCGGTGCCTTCTCGAGGAACAAGAGTGTCGTCGTAGTACGTGGCGAACGCGAAACGACAAAGTCTCGTCTGGGTCTACGGGCGCGAAGAAGAGGCGATAAACGCGAGAAGAGGCCGAAGGGAAACGGAACGAGCGGAACGCCAATAACGCGCACACGGTCGCACCTTCTTCTCGCTGGCGAGCGTGTAGCGCGTTTCTCTACATCCCTTCTCTCGCCGGTCTCTCTCTGGGCCGTGGTGAATCCGTTTTCCCGTCTTTGTTCACCTCGCACACGTTCCGTCGGCGCACGTGTATGCCGGTTTATCGAGGCCCGTCGGTGCGGCCGCGCTCGCGCGTGCTCTACCCTCTCGCTCGGACCGCGTGTACGTACGTACATACGTGTGCCGCGAACACGCCAAGATAGAACCGTGTCTGTCGGAGCGTGAGTTTCTCTCCCTCTCTCTGTGCTTGTCCGTCTGTTCTCTTCCCGACTGGAAGCAAGTCGGAGAAGCGAGCAGAACAGAGACTGACGGAGCCCCACGGCTTCCACGCGAGCAGAAGCGTGCGGTGTGTACGTCGGCGGTAGTGATCGTTGTGAGCCAGTCGTGTGCGTGGCCAGTGTTCGTATACCTCGACGAGGGCAGTGCGTTTCGTCGCTTTCGCGGGATCGCTGCGTTTCCATAGGCGACCTACGAGATCGGTGGCTTCTCGTTGCGAGGAGGTGGCCGTATTTAATCGCGCGTGCGAAATGGCGTTCGAGCGGATCGCGCGAACCGCGACGCTTCCACGGTGCCAGTGACGCTCCAGTGTGAGAAAGTTTCCAGTGATTCGTTCGCTGTACCGGTTCGATAGCTTGTTTTCGGATCGAGCCGGTACACGAGACCCGGCTCGAGTTCGACGTGGCCGGAATCGTGGCTCGAGGCTGAAGGGTCGATACGGCGTTGAAGGGTTCTCTACGCGCGGTGCCAAAATAACGCCGAAACGGTGCATTCGATCGGCCACTCGAGCCTCTCCTCTGCACCTCGTCGGTCGTGTTACGTCCCGACATCGTCGTAATATCTCGTCGACTTCGCTGGAACGATGCCGTTTCGTGTTTTCTCCGCGGTGCATTGACACCGACCGCTCTGGGAAATATTCGCTTTCGCTTCCACGAATATCGACGGAAGCCCGGCCGCGCGACCGACAAACTGCTCGTCGACGTAGCTCGAAATAGGTGTCAATGTCATCCGCTTCGACAATTATTCTCGTGCATCGGATACGTTCGAGGTGATCCGTTTCGCGAGGATCTCGTTCGATTTCGGCCACGGTGACGGTCGGAACGAATCCGTACGTCGACAAAAGGGCAACACCCTTCGCCGTTCAATTTCCGTCTGCCTACGGAACGACGTCCCGTAAAACGAATCGATTCGTGCCTGTCCGTTGATCGTTGTGCACGATTCCACGCGACACGCTGTCACCGATGCGACCGACCTATGCAAATACACCTACGCCGCATAATGCGACTCGATTCCGGTAGGACCCGGTTGCATGAGCGTTTTTCATCCGACGCTCGTCGAATCGAATGTTTCTAGCCGCGAGGGCTATTGAAATCGGAAGCGCGCCCCTCGCTCTTCCGGCCAGCTGACATCTTTCCGACGAAACGGACGCGGCCAGGACTTTGCCGTTGAAACGATAACGATTCTACGGGAAACGGTTTCGACTAGGAATGTATAAACGATGAAAAAAGTTCGAAATTATGTATACCCCAGTCGAGCCAGATACGTTTAGGAAAAACTCGTGGTATCTCCGGCACAACCTTCTCGACTGTTGTGTAAACACCGTTTTAGGAGGTTCTATAAATCTTGTCGGGTTTACATAGGGAGTACGAGTTACTTCGACAACGGTTTATTCGAGTTAGTTACAAGTTTACGGGGTAATGTTTCTTCTAACGTTCGAACTCTTTAAACGATTGAACGTAAGTTAGTCAATCAGGAACATTCGAATTTATCGACACCCTTGTTCTCCGGTAAAAGATCACAGACGCCTTTTTTCGAGTATCGTTCACGGAGCCGTTTTAGGAAATTTTTCGTTCTACGGATACGAGTTTGCCGCGTACTTTGAAGCGGTGACCATAACGATGCGAGGCAGCGCGCATAGGTGTACACTTCGAGGCTAGGCACGCGAGTGAGTCATCCTTTATTGCGAGAGCTCGAATTTTCATCCGCGATCGGCGGAAACGTTTTTCCACGCACGGCCGTGGAAACTGTTGTCGTTTCCCTCGGGCCAACTTTCCGGTCAACCAGGACGAGCACAGACTTTTTCTCCGTGACGAACGCGCAAATGTCAAGGCTCGTGTTGCTCGTGCACGCGTGCAGCGTCGTTGTGACTGGTTCTCGGTTAACTTGCGGTTAATATCGCAATCGTCGTGAGTCATAATCGCGAGCGGTCGTTTTGCCACACGCTCCGGCAAAACGGTGACAAACGATTCGTCTTTGTCTCGTACGCATCCGCTTCCTCCTGCATCGTATTTCCGGAGAACCCGCGTTCGATCTACATACCGCGTCGATTCACGACGATCTAATCGTTCCTCCGTTGTTTAGCTGTTTCTCGACGCGTTGCTCCTTTACTCCGACAGCTATCGACACTTTCGATTCCGAGGTAACAGGTGCAGCCCGGCGCGAACCTCTCTGAGACGGGTGCCTCTTGCTGCGTATAAATCCGCTCCAGCGTAGAGACGCTTCCTAATTTGCTAAAATCGCGAAAACGCGTTCGTGACACCGTGATTGAAACTCGTCTACCACGCGAGCGCGATAGAACTTCCTGGAAGGCGTCGTTCCAACGAGAGCGACATAAATTTCGTCAACCCTTTCTGCGTGAGCGCGTAGCGGAGTCGACGGGTCCTCGACGGTTCCATGAAGGCGCGAGCTCCCTCTCCTGGTCTTGACGCACTAAAAATATAAAGGGAAGCCGTTTTAAAACGTTCCAGAGGGGCCGTGTAATTATTGCTGGCCAACCGGGCGAGCAGCGAACCTGATGCGCTCGTTGCTGCCACCAGTCGTCGTCCGCTGTTGCTACCGGCACTCTGGCTGGCCAGCTTGCGTCTACGTATGACCGACGAGAAACAATCGAGGTCATAATTCCGACTAATTGAGGCGGTCGACGAGGCAATTAGGACAACGGGAGCGAGAACATCGACCGTCTAACATCCGAGAGTTTACTTTTTCGTTCTTTTTTTCATATCTTCCCTCGCTCTTTGGTCAGTCTCGTTTCTGACGGTGAGAAGATCGGCCGAAGAGGGAGGCAGGCGGTCAGTCGGGAGGAGACCAAATTGGGCTAGCCGTTCGATCTCGAGCCACGTTAATATTCCGATCACGTTGCGCGGACGTGAGGTGTATCTCGGGCCACGAGGATGCAGCGCGAACGCGATCGCCGCTTCGTTAGCTTCGATCCTCGTCGCTCGATACGCCTCCGACAATTTTTCCGCTCGTTCCTGCAGGAGATCGAGGCGCGATCGATAACCCGTCCGATCGGTTCTCGCGACCCGAGGATGATCGGTTGAATCGCGGGTTCGGAACGGGTCAGCGATAACCAGTGCACGGTGAGATTCCGGTATCTCGAACGAACTACCAAGGTGCCATGAGACGTCGCAAAGTGAACTCTCTCACCATGGACCGCGGGTCCACGATGTAACGCGTCCAAGAGACCAGGGGGGCATGGACATTGCCGAAGACTCGAGAGACCATCGTCCTGTCGCGAATCGTCGTGCGTACGCTCGCGTGTAGCGCCGTTTCCAGGGTAAAAGCGTCGCGATGAGAACGCCGGGAAGAGTAACGAGGATGGACGAATTCGTGAAATAGCCCGGCGAGGAGGCGAGCGTGCCAGCGAGCGAGCGAGCAAGCCGCGCCAGGCCACGGCGAGCTTCACAGCTGCAGCTGCAAAACGAAAATGTCGTGGGCCAGGATAGTCAGTGGCGCTCAACTGGCCGCCGCAGTGGCTATCATGCTGAGGATTCTGTTCGCGTCCGCCGATTCGATCGCTCTGACGGACGAGCCAACTTACGACCAGACCACCTACACTATGCTTATGTCCTCCACGGAGAACGACAGCGAGGTTGGCCTAGGTAAATCGATGCTTCTTCGACGGTAATTACATTCCGAGGATCTTCTGCGCATGATTCGTCGTACGCGAAACTTCCTTTCGTCATATCGCCGGCACTGGATGCTCGAATTTCCCCGCCGCGAGCTTCCGCGCGTATGATTTCGGTTTAACACCTTGCCATACTATTTATTTGCCAGGTGTGTCAGACACAACTATCTATAGTTACAATATTGAGACAAAGGAAATTAAAACGCGACTGTTTCATATCCAACGGTCCTTGGCTACAGGAATTATAATTGGACCCAAACTTTGGGTGGTGGATGTACGAAATTCCTCAACTATAGTTTCAGCGCGTACGATTTCGGTTTTACCCCTGGCCGTACCATTTATTTGCCAGGTGCGTCAGACACACCTGTCCATAGCTCTACTATCGAAACAAAGGAAATTAAAACGGTGGGACTATTGTATTTTCGGCTGTCTTTGGCAACAGGAATGATAATTGAAGCCAAACTCCAAGTTGATGAAATTAAAAAATGATGATTTTAATGAAATTAAAAATTTGTGCAAGGTTTGTCTACTTGAGCTGCGAGCGCGACACGAGTCAGACAAAATTTACCATTCTGCATGCTGCTTATTTTAAAAAAAGCGTCTCACCTCAGGCTTCGAGTACAATTTCAATCGAAACTGCCTTCGTAAGTGCATATATTTATACCGGAAGAGATTCTAAACTCTTTATGACCCATCATCGATTAGGAATTCCTCGGTGATTTCAAACACTCGGAATAATTTCCGTCCGAACGGAGTTTATACCTGGGTGCCTACCACTTTCTCTCGTTCTCGATGTCGCCTCGAGATCAGCCACCGTAAGATTTTCATGGTTCCCCGAACGATTTGATCGGCGCAATATCGGCAACGCGGGAAAACCGAGCAGGCAACGCGGAAAGCGGTCTCGAGGTCACAGGCATCGGTCATCGCGCGAAAAACGGCGGAAAAAGAGATAATAAAAAGTGGTCGCGATTTATCGGATTAATTGCAGGCGTCGGTGATCCCGCGGCGCGTCCCCGTTGGCGATAAATAAACGGGGACAAAGTAATGCTTCGACGAATAAAATCTCTCCGTAGGATGCTTTATTATCGGTGACTTTTTAATGAACTCCTCCCCACCGATCGGTCGTCGTCTCTCGGAGCGGCAGAAATTTATGGACGCGATTAACGGCGGGGAATTTATCGATACCGGTACCAACCAAGGAAGCCCAGACCTGTAAATTTAATATTCGCGGGGAAAAGAGACGGGAAAACGATCGTCCAGCATGAACGAATCATCGTTCCGCGAATCGAACGCTTCGCGGGTACCATTCCAGTGCGTAATAAATAACGAAGACGATCGAACGGACATTAGCATCTTGCCTTGATGCGTTCCAGCCATTTGCCAGAGACGGGAGTCAATTATGCTGCAAGTAGATCTTGCCGGACAATTTCCATCATTCGATACGCTGCTTGCGTGTCGACTCGTACCTGAACGATCGAATAGAACGTTTTCTAAGGTCTCCGAGAAACGGCGAAGGATCTTTCGAGCACAATAAAACCTTGATTAAACGTGACATTATCGTCCATGACTAGCATCGGAATACTATAAAGCGAAACTTTCGCGTTATAATGGTCCGGAATTCGTGAGTAGATACTTGTGGGCAAATTGGATCGTTTCTGGATTAATTTTGGTATGTCGTGCTCCGATTCCGTTGGTGTCACGAAAGAAAATTTTCTTTTATATGCAACGTAGTAACATTATGTAATACGCGGTCGATTGTTAATCGATCTTATAAATTTCTTTTGCTATGTGTCACTCGATCGAGATTTATACTTTTTGAGATCACTGACGGACCTATCGAGGTCATTTCGAAAATGACTTACTTGTTAGATTCATTTTTAATGCAACACATCAAGTTGGAAATTTCAATTTTACATACACGATACGTAGACTCTAGCTAAAACCAACATGATCAAGAATGGCAATTACGACTATAGAAAACAGGCCCACATTTTTCTGGCACTTATTCCCAAATATTATGTTGAGGGGGGTGGGTTATGGTTGATAGATGAAGTTGTTCAAAAATGGGAAAAAACGAAATTTAATAAAACAAACTTTAATAATAAATTTAAATGAAATATAGCCAGGTTTGATCCTGTCTATACGAAGTAACGGCAATGACCTACCATTTCTGAACATGAATTTTCTTTACACCCGTATTTCAACTAAATATCAGGGATATCAAGAAGGGCCAGTCGTCAAGAAACCATAGCAGAGTAAAATCATCCGGTTCTACCCCATTGTGTGAAGTGCATAAAGTCAATTTAAATTCCCCTTTTCATCTCATTTACCATTTCCGTTTGCATCGTACTGACTACCACTGTGCTGCATTTATACGGATAACTATATTTCTGTTCGCAAAAGAATAAATATTCCAACATCTATCATAATTGCACCGAGAACGCGATTCTTTTCTCATCTTTCTAATACCGTTATACAATACCGACTATACAACTCTCCTGATTCGATGATTTCACCCACGAATAGTGACGATTGTATACGATACACTCTTCTGAAATTTTCACTGACAGAAACGTGCAAATAGGCAGTTTGAACATTTGCTGATATAACGAAGTATAACTCGCGGTGATTTAACGGAGATCGTATCATCACCTGTCTATACGGTCAGCAAATCTATAAATATATTTATATTTCGTTCGCTAAAGAATAAATATGCCAAGAAATCACCGTTTAGGCGGCGCGTTGTTAAAGATTTTCCAGTGGCGCGATGGAGCCGATCGAGACTCGTTTCCTTTTCCGTCTCGATTCGAGGAACAAGGTGCAGCTCGTGTATTACATTTCTCTCGCGGAATTCACTTCGCCTGTCCACCCAACGGCGGTGCACAGGTTCGTTTTATCTCGTTCTCGATCCGCGTTCTCCTTCTTCATCTCGCGCAAGCTTCTCGCAGGTCTCGTTCACCTGAAACGCAGCTCGTTGCGTCCGTACGAGACCGCGAGTTACGTAAGCGGTTGAGCACGGATTCGCGGGTGTGTAGGTTGTCATAAAGGCATGAAAACACCACGTTACGTTTCTTCTAGGCCTGCGAACGATCAGGTTCCGTGGCACGGCCACGAAACTAGTTCTTCCACGATGGAGGAAGCGCCACCGGCTCTCGAGAAATCGTTACGCGATTCTGCACCTTGTGCCAGGAAGTTTCCATTATTCCTGAACCTTTCGTCGACCCTTTGAAAGCTTCGTGAATTTATTTTAACCCTTTCAGCAATTTGGAGCAGGCATTTTTCAGCCGAATCTATACCAGAAACCATTTGCATTTGAGAAACAAGTTATTGAAAATGCAGTTTCACCGCGAAACCAATTATATTAATAATACAGAAAAACTGCGAAAAAAGTGATGAAACTTGTTAACCAAAAAGTCTTGTGGTTGTAATCTGCTACGGGTAAAAATACCTTCGAAAGGGTTAATCCTCGAACGGCATTGAGTCGATCGTGACCCGCAACTAATCGCGTGACTCAGTATCGACTCGACTGTTTCGTTCGAAGAGATAGACTCGATCCCACGGCGCCAGTCGGCTATAAAATCATGGAAATTCGACGGTATCGTATGTGGATTCGACTTTCCCTTTTTTTTCGCTTATTTTTGGAAGTCAGAACACGTTGTCCGTTTTCGTGGCATCCAGACACGTTCTATTTTTGCGAAAGGATGGAGGAGGATGCCAAGGTCGCGTTCCTAATTTACATGCTCGAAAATGGATCGTCGACTTTTAGTTCGTTTATTGTCGCACTTGAAATGTAGCTACTTGCACTAATGAGCAGCGAGCTGCCACGAAAACTTAACGCTCGGCTGCTTATTTCGCCTTCTTCGTCGAGAAGTGCGACGGTTTCGTCGGCAACGCGATTTTTCTTCAAATCCGAGGAATTGGAGCTTGCTAGATTCGTGGCGATCGAGTGCCGATCATCTTATCGGTAATACGGAAGAGTATCGAACGATATTTCGCGATAGCGAAACGATAACGACGAAGCTTCGCTTTTTGCGGTCTTCTTCGAACACGAATATCCTTCGAATAAAATACTCGGCTACAAAGTGAGTCACGAGTGAGTCAAGCAACTCGAAACGCGTTAAATTACCGACGTTTTTGTGTCGACACCGACTCGAGGACGAAATCGCGACGGTGCATGCCGAACTCGAACAACGTAGACCACCGGGTCGATCAAAAAAACGCACCCTCGTGTAATTCAAGTTCATAAACTCGCCGTACAGGAAACGAGACCGGTGCAACACTCGAAACAGGTAGTCGATGATTACTGGTTTTCTTATCAACTGCTCCTTTCACTTCGGTACCGTTATTCCAACCGATCCTAATAAAGCGACTTTCGCCTATTTCTCTCGCGCGCACCACCCTACAAATGTCCGTACAATTACGTCTATAATGGTGCCCATAATTATGAAAGTGGTCTAACTTTCTTGTCTTGCGACATTTAATAGATTACATTTGAATAGATCAAAAAATATTTTTATATCGTGCAACATCTTAAAGTACAATTCTATTAGTCTCGATTAATGAAAATTTATTAAGAACGTGAAATTTTGTGCGATTTTTTTTAAATTTTGTCTTGGACCACTTTCATAATCAATACTAAATGAATTCCATGTAATGTCGAAATAACAATCACTATCTAATGGTTCATTTTTTATGAGCTCGTAATAATTACATCGAATTAATTTTTTTTTTTTAATTTTTAGTTAGACAACTTTCATAATTATGGGCACAATTGCAGGTACACTTTCTGACCAGGCTTTTAGGCTCACGAAGCGCATAAAATTCGAGCCCGAATCGGTGAAAAGTGGCTGCGCTGTTTACGATCGACCGGTAATAAAAGCGAGTTGTTTGTATAATAGATCCTTTCGTGACAACCTCAACAGCAGATTTCACCGTGCCATTTTCTTTCGCGTCGAGACAATTCGGTGTTAGCCGTTAACCGAATCGTTACATGACAGCTGGCCATTTCGCGTGTGTACATATTTAAATTTTCCGGTCGGTGCACTCTACTCCAACGTTAACACGAATCACGGATCTTGTATCGGGCTACGAAAGAAAGTGGCTGCCAGATTATTTTAAAGGAAAGTAGATCGAACGTTTACATCGTGTTGAATATTAAGAATCGGTTTGACCCGATTGAAGATCAATCTTGTTGGTGCGTATACCGTGTCTATACGGATGCAGTTGGCCGCGATTCAAGATATAATGTTGAAAATTGAAATTTTCATGCTCGTGACGAGACAACTGTACGAACTGCCGTTCTCCGAAAGTGGAGACCAATTACAAAACCTCTACGAAAGTCTATCTACACCGAATAGAGAAATCAACGACGAGATCCAAGGAAGAAATTACGTTTTCGATTTCTCGCGATCGACGAGCGAAACCAGGAAAATTCTGAACGAGTCATCGATGTAATAGTTCCACGGCCGTTTTCTTCCGTCTGCGAGTTCGCGCGAGACAGATCAATTTACGCGAGACTCGACCTTGCTTGTTCATTTTTCAAACGGAGCGTGTCTCGCGCTCGATACAACGTCATCCGACTGCGAATTTTTCTAAAGGTCGTATCCGATTGTTGTTTCTTCGACCCTCGTCGTGTCCTTCCGAATGCGCCGTGAACACGAATGGGGTCTAACTCGTCCCTCGTGCAAGGTTTTCTCAGCGCGAAGAAAAGCTCGACGAAGATTCGCGAGCGAAGAAAACCCGACTGATTGTCGCGAAACGCTTTTACGACGAAACGGCACGGAAAAACTGTCGAGCGAATGCGGGCTGTTTCGAAATGGAACTGCAACTTCTAAAATGAGACACAACGAAAAGATCGATAATACAAAAGAATTCGAAATTACATTTCGTCCCCGAGTGTCGAGTTGCTGGAGACTCTGCAAATTAATCAGTTAACTGTGTTCTTTATATATACTCGTCAGTGCAAAACTTCGTTTCGATATTAATAACATTAATAAATTATTAATTGTTCATCGAATAAAGGTGTAAATTTTCCTGATTTACCTTGACCTTTTTCGTAATAACAGCAGTAGCAGAAAACGAAAACGAATCGGGCACGCTTATTAATTAAATTAACCTTAAGAAAGTAATCGCGTCGACGTTTACGTTCAATTAGTCGAGCTACTGGAGCTCGTAATTCGCGCGTATCGGCAGCCCTGTAATTCGATCGACAGAAATTTTATCTGCTCGGAATCCTTCTTTTACGAGCGTCAGGTGATTTTCTCGTTTAATTGTTAATGGACGGGCACGCTAGGTGTCGCTTAAAAGCTGATTCACACGAGCGTGACGAGATTTCACGATGAAGACCCTGTTAACGCGATCCTTCGAAATTTCTTTTCTACGCTTCCTTCGGTGCTCCTCGAATTTTCCTCTCGACTATCTCGATCGAAATTGCTCGTTCGTCGAATCCGAGCACTCGCTTCGATTTCATTCGCAACGGAAACCTTTGGGCGATTTGCTAAAATTTCACGAAATTCGATCGCGAAGCCGTACAAACGATAGATTGTTTCTCGCCTGTAGCACTTTTGTTTCTTCGCTCGAAGGTGGACGTCCGTAAAAAGAAAGCCCCGCGATCGAATTCGATACCCGTCCGATTGCTCGACGATTCCTGTTATTCAGATCGTTTTAAGGCAATGGTGTTTAGATGTTCATCGTGAAACTCGATGTTCCCGGTGCCTACGTTCGCTCTGACGAAAAGTGAATGGTGTCTATAGAGTTACTCGTCGCGGCGCGAAGGGGTCTGAGAAGACACTCGAGGCGAAATTAATTATTCAGACTTTGGTCGTCGCAAGCTCGCTCTCGTCTTTGTACGTGGGAAATTGGAAAGCCACCTCCTTGGAAGATGATGAGCGGCCGACGAAAAAGAGAGTAAAGAGGTGCCGAGTACGTCGACCGAAAAATCATTTACGGAATCGCGCGTTTTCGAGCGGCGCTCTTGTACTCGTTGCACCGGAATCAGAAACCGCGGTTCAAGGGCTTTTGCCGAAGGCAACCCTCGCCGACGGCGAGCATGCATTTTCGAAATAACCGAAAAGACTAATTAACACGTTCAGCACCGGCAAATACTGTCATTATAAGTACTCCGTACATATTTGAAGCGACGGAAAAAAAATATCAATCTTGTAATTTCAAAGACAATCGGTGGATGCACTTACGCAACAATTTTATGAGGAAATATTTATGCGTATTCGAAAAATAATTGTTCTCCAATTGCGACGAAAAGGAGACGTTCAGAAAATTCGAAGATATTCAACAGTTCGTGAGAGGCAGTAATTTTACGGATTTAATTATTCCGCTCATCACGCGGCGTTTACATTCGTCTTATCAGAAGTTAATATTCTAAGCACCCTTCTCGTAAGGAATCTTCCTTGAAAGCGGGAATTTTAATAACCTACATCGGAAGCGATTAATTATAAGCAGGTTAAGGAACGCGCGGTTCGCCGATATTGCGGTGCATAAATAATTAACGATCGTTGAGGTTAATTAACATCCGTTTTTTTTCGCAGTGCCAACGAAACCATTGAATCTTTCGTCTCATGACATCACATCCACCACCATCGAACTGTCATGGGCCGAACCGGATAGCGCTAATGGAATCATTTGCGGTTATCGTATTTATTACTTGCGTTCAAACTACACCGACGTCCAGATGTACAAAACCGACGAATACGATGGACCGGTCATCAAATTCGTCCTGAAGGAACTGGGTAACTACATTTTCCTCATATTTCCTCGTGGCATCCTTCGTTTCTTAATTAGAAGCTTAAATGTGCCCATAATTATTAAAGTGGTCCAAGTCACACATTTCTTGTTTCGAGATATTTCACGGATTACATTTGAATCGATTAAAAAATATTTTTATATCCTGCAACATTTTAAACTAGAATTCTATTAGTCCCAATTATGAAAATTTATTGTGAACGTGACATTTTGTGCGATTCTCGTACGAAAATGTTTTTAAAGTTTGAATTGACTTGGACCATATGAAAATTAACTGAATGACCTATAAACGTCTTGAAGCAATAAAAAATACAAGTTATATTAGAAACAATAATTTGAATAAACATTTATTAATCATTTTTAAAATGTAATTTTTGTTAACGCATGATTTATTTATTAAAGAATCTCAGAATTTTATCATTTTAGGATTTTATTATGAGTTTTGAGATTTTTCAAATTTCCCTGAAAAACTGGAGGTATGTAGGGGAGTACATAATATTTGTATGTTTTTCTCCCGTTACTGGTCTAGCGCATAATGGAAGTAATTTAATATTTCCGTACATTTTTGGTATTCCTCAAATTCAATTTTTTAAAATCTGTGATGAAACAACAACCACTATATAATTGTACATTTCTGACGATATCGTAAAAATGACATCGAATTAATTCAGTTTAAAAGAATGCAGCATAAAATAACCGATAAACTCAATTTTTTATAAGTTCGACTTAGAGCACTTTCATAATTATGGGCACAAGTCGAGATCGAACGAACGATTCTCGTAATATCCGTATCGAGAATTATCGTCCAAGTAAAAAGAATTAGATACGTCAGCGTATTCGTTGATAAGCTGGAAGTCTTATCAACGGGCCGAGTTACATGTTCCAGCTCGATGACTGCGGATGAATGCACCGTTAGATAACGTGCCGATATCGGTACTTTTATTAATGCAACTATAATTCGTCGTCTAGAAGCATTGTTCGGTCTTTCGTAATATTTAACGATCGAGCTGTTCGGGATCCGTGGTTGACGATCACGGGAATCATCTTCTAGAACCGTACACCGAATACAAGATATGGGTGAAGGCGTACACGTGGAAAAACGAGGGCGAACCATCGGATCACATAATTCGTCGGACGGACATCGCAGGACCCAGCGCACCGTTGATTCTGAACGTGACGTGTCCGACCCACGATTCCGTGTACATCCAATGGGCCAGACCGAACACCTTCTGGGGCTCCATCGACTATTATTTCATCAACTACCGAATCGAGAGCGGGAAACGTTACGAGGAGATCGAGGTGGTCGCGGAGAAAAATCATCTGGAGAGCGCCGTACGTTTTCTTCTTTTCCTCGCTAGATTCCTACGCGGGACAACTCTCGGTTCGACGTTACAGCGATTTCCACTTTCTCCGTTCTCCGGTTTTTCGCCAAAGATCGCTGGACCGGAACTCGGCCGTTCGAAATATTTCGATCTCACGCGTTGCCGCGCGAAGCCTTTCAGGGCCGATCTTTCGCTTGAAATGATACGATAAGTCCGCAGATAAGATTATTACGGATGAACGTTGATAGCGGATCGTGAACGCCGTACACGCTCGAACGACGCGAGATATCCTTGGACTAGCGTAGCGTTTTGTCGGCTATCGACTGTGGACGTAGCAGAAGCTCGTGAAACGCTCGAGTCACCTTATCTCGTCGTGTTCCACGTTAAGATTTCGAGATGACTCGCGGAGAATTTCGTTGCAACGGAGAACATGGAAATGCTCGCGCACCGACGTGTATCATAAAACGAAACGAGATTAATAACGTAGATTCTTAACACTTTAATGGCCGCGCGTCTACGCAGTTAAACGTCCTCATGGGCCGGCAACGTTTTTGCAGAATTAATTTTAAAAAACTTTATGTAAATTCACGAAACAATTCAACATTCGCGAACGTACACGTTGTACGAAGAAGAATCGACAACGATAACAACACGTTTGATTCAACAAGTGTAATGTTTCTCATTTGTGTGATGATTACTAACACTAAACCTACCAATGCGATCAAAATGACCATTTAACGAGTTTCCAATTATACGTTACAAAGTATGTGGGGTGACTTTTTTGAATTTCATGATTTTCATCAAGATGAAGAATTAACGCGTACACTAATTTGTATATTCCGATTCGTTTATTTATTTTTCAATTTCATTTTAATTTCAAAATAAACGTGCATTATACGCCGGTAGATTTAGTGTTAAAGCAATAAAATTAGAAACAGGCAATAATACAATATTTACTTAAAGTCAAAGATGTAGCGATGAAATACGAGGTGAATAGTAATATCCACGCTTCTTTACGTTCATCAATCATCGCCCAGACAATGTGGTATCTGCCAATAACTTTCGGCGGTAGCGTCACACGTTTGTTGCGTGAATGGACACTTGTTCCTACTATCAGACACATGTTGTGTGAGCGGTCATTAAAGTATAAAGACGTAGCGATGAAATACAAAGTCAATAGTAATATCCAAATGCCTTTACATTTATCAATCATCACGCAGACAATGTGGTACCTGCCAATAACTTTCGGTGATAGCATCACACACATGTGTGAGCTGACAGTGACAGTTGTTACTACTGTTGCACACGTGTATGAGCGGTCCACACGATGACCAATGACCATTAAAGTGTTAATAATACCTTCCCATGACCATTATTTGCAGACGATCATACCTAACCTAACGATGAACAGCGTGTACGAGATCGTGGTTCGTGGAGGCACTCGGAGCGCGATCGACAATCGGGTGATCATACACGGAGAAGGATCTCTTCCACGGAAAGTGCGGGTCATTCAGGATTGCGACAGGACTCCTCCGTTGTTACCACACAGCACCAGAGAGCTTAGCAGCGGCGTAATCGCCGGAATGATCTGCGCCTGTGTCGCGGTGATGCTGATGATCACGTCCTTCGTCTTATGGAAGTGAGGATCATACGTCTGCCTGCTATTTTTCGTCTTTCGTTCTTTTCGCATGCCATTTTGTTCCTTTGTTACCGCGTGTGTTTCGTCCCACGATGCTAACGGAACGTACGATTGATATAATTCGACGTAACGCAACGAAAACGACGACAGAAACGAACGTATTAACACGATGACTTCTATGGGGGTCATTGGTGACCGGCATTCGATTTCGCTGCAGTGACATTGGGCGACGACATTAAAAATATATAATTACGTCAAATGTCGACACTGATAAATTCAAGAATACTATTATTAGTGTATTTTGCCACGAAGAATGCATTGAACGCTATTATACGACCCAACTTATCTAAATGATATTTTAACGTATTCATTTATGTTTCATTGTTTGCCCGTTTATTTTTAAACTTCGTTCGTAACATCAAAATAATCGTGCCTTACATTAGTTTGTCTCATAAGTTTCTTTCCTTTTTGATATAACATAAAAACGTGCTTTGAGGAATGTTTTGAAAGTAATCAAGGATTAAATGAAATTTTCCTTAACGCTCCAAGTGTGTCCCTCAGGCACTACCTATGTGCAGCGATATTATGATTAATATAAATATTTTAATCAAAATCATATTATTACCAAGATGAATAAAGAGTGTTTGGAGTGATTCAATATTATTATTTACACACCATTATAGCATTAAAAATCTCATACTTAAAAATTTGCAAAAATTTTGCTTAATATGTGCTAGTTGCTTTAAATATTGTGTATACATTTCTATTAAATAAGGAAGGAATTTACGAGACGACCCAACACTTAGGTAGTTTTAGTGTCAAAACTAGTGTTAATATTCCAAAACGGTGAAAAATACAGTAAGTTACGAATCAGGTCCACTCGTAATAATTCGTAAGGTCGCGAGTCTCTCCGTTATCTCAAGTCTCGCAACTTATCGACTGCAACGGTATCGTTTCGAGCAAGCGAGGTTCGATAGCGGGTCTGTGCATCGAGCGGCAAATCCACTTGTTCACCGTCGGGTTCCGCGATATTTAGCCTGTCGATGATCACTAATGGGACGGGAAAACAATAACGCGAACGGCAAACACTCGTAGGTGCTTCGTCGTATCCATCGTTGCCCCGCTTCTCCTCTTCTGCCCTCGCCTCGCCGTCATTTCCCTTCCTTTTCTTCGCATCCCGCAATCTTTCTCCTTCTCCGTCGCTCGGCTGACCCCTTATCGTTTGCGATAACGGCTAGCAACGACGACGAAGTAAGGCTTCCCAGTCGCACAGGGACGTTTCTTCGAGCGAATCGTTGCGTTTCGCTGGAGACCGTGTACGGAATCGTGTGTGCACGAGCACGTGCGAGCTGTTTCGCGTATTTTTCGCGTGGTTCGACGCCGACGATGATCCCCAAGGACGACGATTCAACCGTGATACCGTCCGACGCGAGACCAAACGATTCGTGAAGGAACATTTTCTGGGTCACGGACGATCGGTCGGACCGCCGGCGATCTATTCCGAGGAACGTTCTTCGTACCGATCGTGGAAACTTTCTTGCGAGCGATGGATAGCGACAGAAACGCGGGATGAACAAGTTCCTTGAACTGTGAGTGCCGGAAAATCATTGACCTACGACGAAAAATTCGCACGATTTACTCGCACAACGCCCGCCAGGCATCCGATTAACACTTCGACTGCCATACAACCTATACATGAACAATTATCTTGATTTAATTAATTTTAACAATTTAACAATTTAATTTAAATTTAATTTAAAATAATACAATTTAATATACAATTTACTTTAATTTTATTTTAACAATTTGATCGATTTTATTAATTTTTCAATCCCTATATCTAAATTATATTATTTGTATATGTCTGACAGTTAAAATTATTATACAGATTTAAAATACTCGAATAGTTACTCGAAACTAAACAAAATAAATATAACAAAATGTCGTAAAAATATTCGGTAAGATTCGTTAAAAATGAAAATACCGCCCGATGCAATTTTTAATCGCTTTCGTGTGGCAGTCAATGCGTTAATTTAATTCCACGGTTAACTCTAGCGATAGATCGTTCGTGAGTCATTGATTGCAACGTTCGATCGATCGCATTTGCGAGACAACGCGACGTTCCCTCGATCAGAACACGGCAAACTTTGTCCCATCTCGTACGTTTCCGTTTCCCATTTTCGTTTTTACGTTACGTTCGAATGCATGCTTACGGTGAAATTCATAAGGCCTTGCCTGAGGCCAATTTTCAGGAAATGCTTCCATACGGCGTACTACTTCCTCGACTATCCGCCGCGCAGCGTGCCGACCCTACAGGAATGGGAGAACAGCGAACAGGATGGCGAACGGACGGCGGTCGCTATTCAAAAGTTCGTGCAACATGTCGCCAGCTTGCACGCCGACGGGGACATCGGATTCAGCAAGGAGTACGAGTTCATTCAGTCGGAGAGCGGCAAATTCACCGCGGAGAACTCGCAATACGTCGAGAACAAAGCGAAGAATCGATATCTGAACATATTGGCCTGTGAGTAATTAACGCCAGTCGATCGAGACCACGTTTTCGCATCGTTTTCCGCGTTCCTTCATCCACACTGCGTCAAATTTCCATATTAGTGCACGCATTTCTTCGGACAGGTTCAACGAGTACCCCTTTTCTTTTCCAATCCAGCTTCTGTTTTGGAACCACGCGAGTCTCTTCTCGACCTCGCGATACGTCTCGTTCGGATTTCATATTGTATCGATCGTTTCACATCGTTTCTAACGTTTCATATTGTTTCGTGTCGTTGTTAGACTCGTGGATACCAGTGTTCGTTATCTCGCGTTCGATCGATCACGCCGTGGACAAAATCGATCGATTTTGCACGCGTTTTTTGGCCGGTTAGGCGAGTCGACGAAGGTCTCCCGACAACGACGGGACGACACAATGCGATGACAATTGTAATCGCGCGTATCGGAAGTCTGCAATCGACGCTGCGTCGGTCGTGACTGTGTCGGAAACGGTCTCTTCCAATGGGACTGAAATTATGCTCGACTTTCGTTTGATTCGCGAAATGCCCGTTGACGCGATCGGTCGTTGCATGACGTGCACTCTCAGCGTCGTTTGATGTCGGTTCTGGAAAATTCGAGGTTACGATCTCGCTATATCCAACGACGATCCGGTTACGTAGGTGTTTGCGACAAGTCTGGACGGTCGATTCGATCGATTTAACCCTTCCGCTAACAAAATTTAATTTTTCTGAGAATTTTTGTGTTTATCCCAATATAAGGTAAAAATAGAAACCTGATTTAAATACCTGATTTCACACGGACAAGTTTGAAAAATTTTGTCCAATACTCTTTGAAAAATTGTAATGTTTTCACCGAGAAAGATACAAAAATACCATTTGGATTTGAGAAGCAAGTTATCGAATATGCGGTTTCACCGTGAAACCGTTGGGAGAGAAAGGGTTGAACAACGTCGCGCTTCCTTCGTTTTGCTGATGGGCCGATCGATGAACCAAAGGTGTGACCGGTCGTTTTTATCGACGCGAAGGGTTTTCTTTTTATTTTCGACAATATCGCGCAAGCGAACAAAGGTCGCGCAGAAAGATTCGAATCGAAGCGAGCATCGAACGCGTTATAATAATTTTTTTTAAGCTTTCCCGATCGGCCTCGAGACGAGCAGAGAAGGGAATCCTTTTATGATTTCCAGCCGATAACGTATCGAAAGTCATCCGAGATAAGGATAACGGTGGCCGCGAATTAAACGACAGTCGGAAGGGACTCTGATACTCGCTGCGTACAAGCCGCCTCGTACATTCGCAATGTTATCGGATTAACGAGCTGTTCTCGTTCGCTTTTAATGTGAGTGACCGGCAACGCTCGCCAACGAGGTCACAGATGCTTCGCGGCACTGCTCGTTAATGCCCATCAACGGGCCAGAGGATGAAAGAACGGGAGACAACCGCGATCACCTGATCGATCGGAATCCGCAACGCGTCGATCCGACGATTTCACTGTTTAATTGAACGTCCACGGCGAGATGGACGAGATTAGAATGTAATTAATGCATCGATTATCGCGACGCGTCACAAACTTCATACATGGCCACTCGGTAACGTCTTGTCAGCAACGCCTTCTCCTGCCGAATTAACGAACCTGTAGCTACATCGTTTTTGTATACCTCGAGTTTGCTTTAATTTCAGAGAAAGTATGACATTAACTCTTTGGATACACCGCTATAGTGATTCTCCGTGAACATCAACGATTTGAATGAATTTGTCCGTCACTATAGTGGCTTCGAGGATTTTTCCTCGAAGTTTATTTATAATTTAATGAATGAAATTTATTCACTTAGAACTCCATTCCCACGTCATGTCGTGGAAACCATCATAAACGGTTTTGTCCCAGGGATACTGTATTGCTCTAAAGCACCGTTTTACAAAATGGATCAAGAATTGTTACTTTCTCGCTCAAATAAATATACAAGATGCTCTTTCTAATATGCCGATCCGTATGAAAGTTGAAGTATGATATCGTTAAGAAAAAGTATAATTTAACCATCAAAAACCTTGTTCCAACGTACCCTCGCAAAGAAATGGGTTTTGAATGAAGCGTATCGCAATAGCGTAGGATGCGTAACAAATATACTTTTAATTTATTATAAGTGGCAAACAAATGTACGTGTATGTCAACCAAGCTATTTATCCGAATTATTTGTACGATCGAAGAGAGGCAATAAGTATCAAAGAATGCGTCGAGTTGCAGTAATCACGAAATTTGATGTAGAAAGAGAAATCTGTGTGCGCAGACGACCATACTCGAGTGCAGCTGTTGTCGTGCGGCGGAGGGCCACCCAAAAAGGGTCACGATTACGTGAACGCGAATTACATCGATGGTTGGCAACGTACACGAGCGTATATCGGTACACAGGGTCCATTACCGCCCACTTTCGACGGATTTTGGCGCATGGTTTGGGAACAGCGAGTCTCGATCGTCGTGATGATCACCAATCTGGTGGAACGTGGTCGCGTAAGTATTATGGGTGGACATCTTTTATTGTTCACGCGAACCGGTCCTTCGAAATGATCGCTTTCATTCTTCCTTCCTCCGCTGCAGAAAAAGTGCGACATGTATTGGCCTAAAAAGGGGTCCGAGACTTACGGATACATTCAGGTGACGCTGCTGAGAGAAGACATAATGGCGACGTACACCATTCGCACACTGCAGATTCGCCACCTGAAGGTTAGTCGGGACCATTAAAATTCCCGTTATTCGTAGCGATTTCCGCTAAGGATATCGGGTTTAGTTCGAAAGTTACTCGATTAGCGATGTTAAGTTCCTGTTAATCGACTGATTCCGTGATTCGAGGCCTAACTGATATTCATAGGTCAAAAAGCGGAAGAACGGAGTCAACATGGGTGAACGTATTATATGGCAGTACCATTACACCGGGTGGCCTGATCATGGGGTGCCGGAACATCCGTTACCGGTTTTGAGCTTCATTCGCAAATCTTCCAACGCCAATCCGCCGGATGCCGGGCCGATCGTTGTTCATTGCAGGTGAAAGATCTGGAAAATTGCGATTACGTTACTGTTATGGTAAACTCGAAGGTACTAATCGAGACTTCATGGTGTTTCAGCGCCGGTGTCGGTCGCACCGGTACCTACATCGTCATCGACGCAATGTTGAAACAAGCCAAGTGCAAAAACGAGGTGAACGTGTTCGGCTTCCTGAAACACATTCGCACGCAGCGAAACTTTTTGGTACAAACCGAGGAACAGTACGTGTTCATCCACCATGCTTTGCAAGAGGCCATCGAGAGCGGCGAAACCAATATCGACGCGAATCGTTTGCTGGAGTACGTACAAGACATGCTAAATCCTAACAACAGCAATACCGAAGCGTGGAACAATCTTGAAGCACAGTACAAGGTATGAACCGTTGTGCATCGTGTACAAAATGATTCATCCGCTAGGAGACACAAAGAAACGATTCAATTGCAGTTGGTGACATCGTGGAAACCGAAGGAGTTCAATCTGGTCTCTTCGATCAAGCCGTGCAACGTGCACAAGAATCGCAACCAGGACGTGATTTCCATCGAGACAGCACGCGTGCATTTAACACCGAAGCCCGGAGTCGACGGGAGCGACTATATAAACGCCACGTGGATTGCCGGTGAGTAACGACGTTTTCTTTTATCTACGAACAGAGGAGAAAGTTCAATTTGGAGGATAGCGTTCGATTTTGAAACCGAAGGCGAATTAATTGAACGAATACATTTTATTCCCAGGCTTTCATCGCAATCGCGAATTCATCGTCACCCAACACCCCATGGAGGACACCATCATGGAATTTTGGCAGATGATGTGGGATTACAACGCTCAGACTGTCGTCATGCTAACAGAATGCGACACAGTAAGCGATCCTTATACTCGAAATTAACCCTCTCACTGCCATCGATATTTGGTGGTGCCAGTAAAAAGTGCCAACAGAGTGACACTGTTGTAACACCTTCACAAAAAAACAGTATAAAGTTACTATTTTAAATATGAATATGTTTATTTTTATTTTACTGAAAATGAATTGATCGTTGTTTATAATATTCGGATACGTTGCATAATGGATAAACTTATTATATGCACAACACTATAGGTTTATTTAAAAAGCACCTATTCCACACGGTTGTATTAAATAAAATGGTGAGTGTAAGTCACCTTTCGAGTACAAAGGGTTAAATGATAAAATAATACACTGTTGCTAATGATTCCTAAACTATTTACCGATTACAAATCAATTCAGTTATTATGATTTTAATTATGGTTCACCAATATATCGGTCCGTGGTACTTAGAGGGTTAAGGCAGTTCGAGTGCTGCAAACGTGTGATCGTTTTTAGGAGTATCCCGAATTTTGGCCCACCGAGGGCAAGGACTTGGAGTCGGAAACGTTCCGTGTACGATCCTGCGGGATCAAGGAAACTGTCAGCGGGATGATCCTGCGAGAAGTCGCGGTCCGATCTTTGCAAGACGATTACGAGTTGAGTGCCAAAATCGTCCAAGGACCGCGATCACAGCCAGGATTCTGGCCGCACAACACTAATCCACGTCCTCTTGTTACTTTGATCCACGATTTGCATAGAGACTACCAAAATGGTCCTATCGTGGTGATGGACAGGTAATTATCCACTTCACGAGGGTTGACATCCTTTTAACTTAGAGTATTTTCGGTGATCGATGAGGAGTCATTTGTAATCGTACGTGATTTCTAGGTACGGCGGTGTCGAGGCAGCTATTTTCGTCCTCCTTACGACGCTGAACAAACAATTAGAATTCGAGAAGACTGCCGATATTTATATGTTCGCGAAGCTGCTGTACATGAAACGACCTGGAGTCTTCCGATCAAAGGTGCGTTTTAATAATCTATCTACCGCTCCTGGATATCTTTTTAACCGTTCGAGTGCCGAGCAGCTGTTTTGTGTCCAAAAGTTGACACTATCTCTACCAGCTGGTATGTTCGTCATTCACAGGAGGATTACGCGTTGCTGTATCAATGTCTGGAGAATATGCAGTCGTCGAAGGGTCACGACGAGCCGGATCTGTACTCGATGGCGAACGGTCACGTGTCGACGATAACGGATCCGACGGACGTGCCTACGTCATCGATGCAACACATGCAGGTGGATTACTCGCCGAAACCTACGATGATCAGGGAGTACGCGACCGTGGAGGTGAATTCCCTATCCGATTACTCGATTTCGATCCGCGTCGATCACTCGATGGAGCCGTGCAGTAGCAGAAGCAGCGAGAACTGTCTGTTCAGCCACACAGCGGCCGAGCACGATAAAAATCTCGTGCTGACCCACCGGAACGTCAGCTACCATAATCATCCCGGCAGCGTTTCCGTGATCGTCGACGCGAACGGCTACGTAACGAACGGCAGCATGCGTGTGCCACCAGAAGGTATGGAGACGAGCTGCAAGACGTTGCCACAATGATGCCTGCCGATCTTCGGTTGCAGTGTTACCTCGAGCCGGTCCGAGCCGCTGTAACCGATCGAGCTCCTCACTGCCCGAAGTGTAATCCTGATTCTGTGAGTTCTTCCCGCTTTATGTTACCGAACCTCCCGTTAGATCGCTGTACCCACAATCGCGTGCTAAATTACCTTTTATCTTTTAGGCCATGGCGCAAGGAGTTCCAGATTGGACACGTCTTCGCACAAACGGAAGGACGGCGACTCGAACCTAGGAACAGCCTGAAAACGGCTCTCGAGCACCCTTAGTGTAAATAATTAGTCGCGTTAGGCTGCTCGTGTACGCTCCGCCGCGAGTGAGTACGCGTACGCGTTGTAGGAAAAAAAGTGAAACAGAAATAATGGAGGTCCCGTTTCCGGTGTTGCTGGGTGCCAAAAAAAAAAAAAAAAAAAAGAAACCATTAGCAAACGCACGCCGTTTCTGGACCTTCGTTCACGCTGTTCATCGTGTAAGTGTACACCTCCTCGTTTTTGTATATACACGTCGACATGCACGCGCGCCTACGTGCACACTTACATAATCTCAAATGCATACACGAGCCACACACACGGCCATGCGTGTACGTATACGTATCAGATGTACGCGTATGATACTTTCGCGTAAGTTGGATCGTTCGACAACTTCTTTACCAAAGAATCGTTTATATTCGCTCCGGTTCGATTTAAGTCTTTCCACTTTTGATTTTAACGCTCGAACGAGGACCGGTTGATCGAATTCGCGATTCCGACGGGATCGTTCGCGAAAACCGACGCCTTCTCTTCTCTTTTCGCCGACGGGAATATATGCGATGTCACAGGGAATTGAGAAAAAACGAACACTGTTTCTGTGACACGAAGATGCAATGAATTTCTTTTAATGGCGAACGAACGAACACTTCGGCGCGGTGTAGACAATTTCACGAGTTTCCCTTCGAAACGAGATCGAATACGAAGCCACCACGTTCGTTCATAGTCGAAAGAAATTTATATTGCGCATACTAACGTTTCCTCGGGAGAAACGGCGACGCGGGAAATTATTACCTATTATATAATTTTCTCGAGCGAACGTTTACTCGTTAGGGTGTTTCTGCGTCGCTGTTTTTTTCCGGCGAAGCCCAGCGTGCTCGCTAATATCCACGAAACGATCGTAATCGTAATTGGTAAATCGTGACTCGATGAGATCGATACGAGCCGTATCGATCCGTCCGCGAACGAGAAAGTAACACTTTGGACAAAATAATCAGAGCCTCGATTGTTACGCGTAAGTTTTAATTAAGAAACTCAAGCAATACTGGAGACGTTGGCCCGACGAGTCCGGACACAAAGTACAGCGACGACAATCCGAATCGTTCGATATTTCATCATTTTCCAATCGCGAAACCGCGTGCTCGATGATTCCGATGGGCCTCGATCGACCATACTATCAACGACGATCGAACAACGCTGTTTGAAACCATGTGATCCAACGGAACTTTTATTGTGATATATAACGACGAAGAAAAAACGACAAAAAAAACGGAAATAATTATAATAAAAAAATAGTACGATCGTCATCGTTTTCTCTGACCACGAGCTCCATCGTCGCGATCATTTTTTTATCGACACACCCGAAGACTGTTCCCATCTAATAAGGTTCTTATAGTATACTTACATGTACATTATATCGCCGATCAAGTGATACGAAAAAACGAGAACTGCCTGTAATCCCGCGATCTTTTCGAGCTAATAACGTGTTTTCTACCGCGACGGCCTTCGTTTTAATCTCTACTGCCAATTACGATCGACGACGACGAACGAACATTAGAGAACGTTGTTAAAAAATCTGAAAAACCTCAAAAAAATATATCTGTGTGTGTGCGTGTGCATGTATGTAACCGTGTCCGTGTTAATAAAAAATGAAAAAAAAAAACGTATGTAACCGTAACTCGCGACAAGACGATCTCGACTCGTTGTCGGTTTTTAACGTCGATGTCGATGTAACGTGTCTAAAGTAAAACAGAAACCATACTGTTTCCTACGGGCTATTCGAATCGAGACTGAAATCGTGTTATTTAAGAGCATCGTTTCCCAAGAGCGCATTCTCACACGCCGTATTAAAATTGATAGGATAAACGAAGTTCGCGTGTCGATAAGATAGGAAGCAAATATAACGACGGAGAGAGAAAGAGATCGATATAAAATCGTGGATATCGGGAATGTGGACGGATGTATTTCTTGTTAACTTTTGGACACGTCGACGAAGCTAAGGAACGTAACAAACGAGGCGAAAACGAGAGAAGAAGAGCCAGGAAAAATGTAAAAACGTATCGATGTTCTCTGGAGTCGACGGATTCGATTTTTCGGTCTTCGACGCTCTCTTGCCCCGAGTAACACTTTCGTTAACGCGAATTCGAACGAAGACATACGTTTCCACTTTTGCCATCTATATGGTCGCACAGTTACGCATTAATTGTTCCGAATGACAGCTAAACGTCAGCCAACGATTCGATAACGAAAAGCGAACATAAAAATCAGAGAAACCGAGCCGACGTCCAGCGTCGAGTTCAGTGTCTGTCGCGATCGACGCGGACACATTTCTTATACGGTTCTTGTACGCGGCCCGATCGGGACGAATTTTTATCATCTGACAAAACGATCGGCGTGAGTTTATTCGAAACGACACGGATCGCGAACGCGTGAAACTGGCGCTGGACCGAAACAAAACGATGTCTTCCTTCTCGTAATTGCCAGAGAAAAAGGCATCGCGAAAGTAGTTGTATTCCTCTGGACCGATCTGAGCCAGCGAATCCCTCCCTACGAGACGAAGGAAACGAGCTAAAAGATGTTTGTATCGTGTACAATATCCTAGGCGTGTAATTAAGGATAATTTAGTATCGTTGAACCCGTGCAAAGACGTGTCTGGACGCGAGCGCACACCCACACACTTACACGTTCATGTAAAAACACCAACGTACCAACCGTAGGTTTTCAAGAACAAACGAAAAAAAAAAATCGACGACGAACGGCTAGGCTTTAGCGTGATAATTCTACTACGAACGAACTGACTGTTATTAATGCTTAGACGAACGGAACGAGATGAAGGATCGTACGCGATAAATCCCATCGTATACATAAACAGAGAAAAAGTATATAAATATAAATATATAAATATCAAATGCAAATATAAATATAAATATATATATATATATATATATTATATTCAGATATTTATGATATGAACGACGATTAAAAATGTAAACCGTGTTTCGATCCGCTATTCGAGGTATCGTTATGGGACGTGCATGCACATTCACGCAACATTTCCATCGGGTGTTCTCGAGATTTGAGCCGTGTGATAGTTTAAATGGACAATTCGCGCGAACACCGTCGATCTGGTCATGGACACAGTCAGGTTATCGATCAAACGTTCAACAGACATTAGACTCGTCTTCGAGAGCAAAACATCGATCTTTAGGATCGTAACTTGATCCATTCTTCGGCAAAGAACCGGGTAGGTTAGATGGTTTTCCCGAAGAGGTAAGGTTAAAGCAGCTTTATTTCTGTAGGGAGTCCGTTTGTCTGGCTTCGTCCATGGTACCAGTCCCTCTTCGCGACCGAATTACGAAGTTGACGGATCAAAAAGTGTAGCCACCATATTCGAATCCGTAGAAACGGAGGGAGTTATTCGTCGACGGCCCGTACATAGCTGAATCGAAAGAGCTGTAGTTTTTCTCCGAATCGCATGCCATCGGTACCTCTTCGAACGGCGTTGAACACGAATCTGTACTGTATTTTACGATAAGGCACCGTAAACTCTGGATGTACCTATTACGGATGAAAAGTGGAGAAAGAGGGTAGAGAGAGAGTGCGAGGGAGAGAATGCGAAAGAGAATAAATATAAGCGTGCAAGGTGTGGGGGATGCGTGTGAATCGATCGGTGCGCAGCGACGAATCGATCGTCGGCATCGTTTATACATATATAAATATTATACATAATTAATTCGGAGGATAACGAGATAGGTGTGTATAGAAGGATAATTTAGACTCTAGTCAGCATAACACAATCGTAATCGACAACGCACACGTTTCTTATTCTTTTTCTTCTTCGTTTTTTTGTTCTCGTGTTGATCATCGTTTTATTCTGATCGTTCCCATCGCTGTTTCTCTGTACTCTATGCGTTCGAGTTTTCACCGTGGGGACGAACGTGGCTGCGTTTATGGCTGTTCGTTTTGCTCGGGAGGGAAAGGGGTGCGTTGGTTCTGGAAGGATAACGATTTTCGACCGGTCATTTATTGCCCCTTCGATTTTTCTCTTTTCTCGTCCATCGTTTTCTCTTCTCGTTTTCGCTCTTTGGTCGTGTGAACTCGCATATATACGCTGTGACTGTGACTGCAAGTTATATCTCATTTTTAACCCCTTTTCTTCCAACGCGTACTCGCACCACGAACGTCGATATGCGAATGGTAAGATAGGGGGTTAAACGGACCGTTTCACATTTAATTCGGCGAGTGCGTGGTGGGAAAACGTGTATCGTGTGGTTCAATCAATTTTTGAACGAGCGCTTAAATTATACCTATAATTTGCTCATACAGTATCAACGACCAGTAATTGTCAGAAAGTGTCATATTTTTAAATCTAATGATGAAATTTCGGCAATTATTCTTTCAACACGATAAATGTTTGTAATAATGTTTATTACCGTCGTTAAGTAGCAACACATGGTTACGAGTAGATTATTTACATTGAAAAATGAAACGATTGAATAGAAACCTTTCAAGGTAGATTCTTTGAACGGCTCGCCACATAATCGCCGGATTAAAAAGGTTTCACGATCTTCCGTTGCGTGTTTTCCTTTGGACGGACAGTTTGGCATTCGATGATGATCGTGAGTGAGATCGTCGATAAAATTAGCGGAATCGCGCGATGAACGAACTGCGGACGCAGCCATCGAGAGTCTGATCGAAGACGCGGATAATCGGGGACCTACACGGACCGTGGATTCAACGAACGACCCATAATGAGTTATCGTGATCGGTGGTTGATTCGCGGGACGATCGAATCGACATCGCAACAGCATGAAATTCGCGAGACGTTCGGTACGATTCCATCTTTTGTGAACCGTTCGAGAACGAGGGGAGAATAGTCGAACGCTTGATCGTACAGTCGACCAAATTAGAGAATTAACGGGACGAAAATGTCATCGGAGAAATCGGTTGTATAGCAATTAGAGGGACGTAGATTATTCGATAGAGGATGAAAATACAAAAGTGTGGAGGAACCGTAATACTGCGAGAGAACAAAAAAGAACGAAAGAATTGCAAACGTCGATACGGTGTTTTTTACAATTACACTAACGAACCTTTCCTTTTTTCAAACGTTCATTTCTTGATCATTGAATGCTACGCAAGTATTCGCACGGGCCTATGATAAGAGAACTGTTTATATATCTGTCGATCATGTATTTCACGTGTACACTAACGCATTAACAGCCAGGGATAACCGCTCTAGAAGAAAACAAAAAAATACCCAGAGACAGATCCGTAAAGCTTTCACCCTGAACAACTTTCCACTCGCGATTCTCCACTTTAATTGGCCTAATCGATGAATTCTACGCTGCGGAGCTTCATTCTACGCAATCTCGAACGATACCGCGCTTCTGCCGGCACGGCGACGTCGTAATGGAACTGCAGTGAAGAAAATGACGACAGCGTGCATCATCGAAGACAAATTCACACGCAAATCGTTCGACTTATATTCGAGGAAATCGCGTGAAGAGTGTACGATGAAACGTTGAGAGAGTGATTAGGTCTTCTCGGGGGTTTCCCGATATTTAAAATTTCTTCAGTTTCATCCCACATCTTCACCGATTTTATCAGCCATTATTCCCAAACCCAGGACAAATAATTAATGACTTCGCGTAATCTTCGCGAAATTGCATATCGAAATTTATATCCCGTGACACTGCAGTTGCATCGCGAAGTTTTCATTCGAAATAGTACAAGAAAATCGAAACTTTGCAATGAAACGATGCCGTTTTAATCGTTTAAACGAACAGCGAGAATTAAACAGGAAAATACAACCGAGGAAACGTAACACGTATGTTCTTTCAGCGTAAACAGTATCTTGACCAATTAAATACTAAGCTAGCATGGATGTATACACACTGAGATAAATGTTAACCAGTTACCTGCGTAATACTCAATGTTAAGTGTCGAACTGACTCTCGTTCAGGTTACTCGACGATTGTTCTTGCCTAGTGCGAACCTCACGATTTTCTTTCTTCCATTTTAAGCGAACGGAACATTGCCAACGACTGTCTGCCAATTGTTTATGCGGATTTTTTAACTAAAAGCAAAAGAAAAAAAATCGAACGAAGTGGAACAAACGAAAATCAAAAAAAAAAGAGAGAGAAGAAAAAAAAATAAGAGTATAAAGAAGAAACATTATTAAAGAGACATTCCATTCCCTTTGTTCTTTTTTAGACGATCAACAAAACGAAGCATTGTTTAACTGCCATATATTATATATATTATATATATATATATATACATATGTATACATATTTTATAATAATTTTATAGACGAGAAAACGGGGTATCCTGCGAAAATTGGATCTCCCCGCGTTCGATAACGATTTACCGCGTTTCGATGGAGCGTAGCTTTCGATTTTCATTTCCCGTTTCTTTTCTTGAAACACGAGTCCTCGTAATCTATCCTGGTGAATGCGACTACATGACACATACCGATATTGCGAACAAATTATTGTCACAGCTAATATGTGTGTGTTTTTTCTTTATTGTATACGTATCCGCCGTGTAGAAGAGTAGCGAACCACCGATCCAAGACCCCTCACCTTTTTCTCTCGGATGCGATCATTGTTGCAATCGATATCCCACAAATATGTTGTAGTAATATACACTTCTTACTATCGAAGAAAAAAAATAACGTGAGTTTTTCATTTCCGTCGATTCTGTACCGTGCTTCTATTTCATTACTGCTTCTTTCTCCCTGTTTCAACTGAGTGTTCAATTTCATTTCATTTCGCAGATAAAAGGTAGGTGCCTTTCATAAAAATCGGGAATAGTCCATTCTCTTCGCTAAGTCCAAATTTGTTTACAAGTAGGGATTTGTAGAAATCATTCAGTATTTCGTTGGAGTTTATTCGTAAGAAGTGAGATATATTCAGTAATTATTCTATTATCGAAAACTATAAGGTTTGAAACTGACACGTTGATATTTGCAATTTCGTTTCGGTGATTGGCGCGATCGATATTGTTGAGTCGATGGAACTCAAACTCGTTGGGTAATACCGAAATCTAGCTGTAACGACGGAATCGCTATAGGTAAATGCGCAGCTACATCGATGGAAATGGGTAAGCATCCTATAGTACAGGTGGCGTTTGATGTTCTTGGCCATTGCTATTCGAACGGATAAGAAGCAATCTATTTATTCGTTTCCCTATACCTTGCATATCTGCAAGAAACTTTGTGCAAACAAATTTAGATAAACCTAAAAGTTTCGATTTTGCTATAGCATAAAAGAGTATCATCTGGCAATATTATCGATGCGAATGTCGATCGATTCGAACCTTTCGTTTAATTAACACCGATGAAAATCTATCAAATCTGTCTCCAGATCTACTCAGAGTCGGATTTTTGCAATTTTAATTAAACTGATTGAGACAGAGCTTGTGACCGCGTTTACAATCTTAACGAAT
The DNA here is from genome assembly GCA_947623535.1 of Coelioxys conoideus. Classification (NCBI taxonomy): domain Eukaryota; kingdom Metazoa; phylum Arthropoda; class Insecta; order Hymenoptera; family Megachilidae; genus Coelioxys; species Coelioxys conoideus. The sequence goes on from OX392459.1 coordinate 14,892,975, forward strand.
CTTCGAATGAAACGAAAAAACCATAGTTCTGTTTGAGTACCAAGAAATCTGCTGTAAAAGGAAAGAAGAAATTGAAGTAAAATATCCATACGGATTAGTAGTAAGCAAATCGGATGGACAGGGAGTTGGATAACAATCATAGACACAGTCGGTTGTTTTCGTTGTTTTTCTTAAAAAAATACCTCTTTATTGTAAATGGATCGTCGACGATAGTTACACGGAAAGACAGTCATCCATCCACAGAGAAGCGTTGGGGGGATCCCGACGATCTCAACGGCGAGGAAATTTTCTTCGTAGTATCAGTTTCTTTTTTGTATTTTTTTTGTTTATTCTGTTTTGCTTTTTTTTGAATTAACACTCATCATGCTTGGCATCTTGTGTATACGTACGTATATTCTTATATACCTTTCGTGTTGGCAGCAATTTCGCGAAATATTTGATTAGACACTTAGACAGTGATAGTGAAGTCTTTGGGCGATTTCGAGAGCGAGTTAGAAGGAAAAGCCGCCCTCTTCCTGTGGAGTTTGAGCTTCATGTCGATGTCGCACTCGGCCTCGCTAGTCTCGTGCGCGTCCGTGAAACCAGTAGGCGGTTTCAGCTCCAACGTAGACAGCTCGCTGCCCCAGTCCTCCTCTCTCCTTGCCATCCTGGACGATCCGGGCTCCTCCAGCAGGCACAACGACTCCACGGACTTCCTCGGGCTCGGCTGCTTCGCCAGCCGGTCGCAGGAACCCGGCCTCGACGGCCTGTTCGGCGATGCTCCCCTCGAGTACGAATGCATCCCGGATTCCGACAGCTTCATCACGGGACGCAGGATCCCCGGCACGCGTCCGTCCATCACAATATCGGACGTTGCCCCTTGATTCCTGAAAATTCCCGACAACCTTCCATTAAACCTTTCACTCTCTTTCGACGAACATTTCAACCCTCTCGCTTCGACTGTTCGGTCCACCGAAATATCATCATCGAACACGTTCATACGTTTTTGTAAGTCTCAAACAACAACTGTGCCGAATAAAACAATCGTTGATCCAATACAACTATAATTATTTTTATAATACAATTTTAACGCCATTCTGCATGATTTTTAGAAATGGCTGAAAAAGTTGCTGAACTTTTTCATTAACATCGAAAAGGAAAATAATTTTGAAAACTATAATGAAAATGTGTACCGAATACACATTTCGTTTAATGTAATCCTATTGCAAGTAACAAAAGGAAAATATATAAATTCCAGTTTGAGTATCGCGATAGCAAATTGTAAATATGAACAAAGTTTACCCTATTTCAACAGCGAGCGCGTGAGGATTGCAACTCGTCATTATATCCCAAGGGGTTAATTTCGGTGTGTAATCTCGAAAAGCAAGGAGCGGGTCACAACGAATTTCCGTCGGTATTTCACGGAAGCTAAGGGTCTTCCTTTAAGGCGCAACGTTGATGAAGGGTCGTTTTTTTGAGAGAAGATTTTCCATCGCCGACGCGGAAAGCTTATTTTCAAGATGTTCGCGAAGGCTATAAGGAACATAAAAGGAAGTTCGTTCCTGATCGAATCGTCTCGAAAATAAGCTGTTGGCCGCATCAAAGGGGAAAAAGATGGCTGTTTCAATTCGAGATCCAATCGATCAACGGGTCTCCGCGTAATCGTACCTTTGCTTCTCGAGCCTCGGGAAGGTCTTCCTCTCAGAAATTGGTGACGGCTCGGTTGATGTACTTGATTCGTGCGTGTGGTACAGCACATCTGGAAGGTGCACGCGAGACGTTGATGCGAGAAAGGTGAGTCGTTAGTGGCGACTGGATGCTGTTTAAGGCTGTTGGCGGCGTCGACACAGAAAATCGAATACTAACTTACTATGATGAACCGGCCTCGGGACCAGGGCTAGTCGTTGCTCCCTCTGCCCGATCGAGTTTGGCCCCGGTGATCGAGTCATTATGGACGCTGGCCCAGAGTCGTCCAGATGATTCGAGGACTCGGTGCGACTGCTGGTACCGACCTCCGTGTCGCTGTCCGACCCCAAAGTGTCGTACTCCTCGGACTCCGACTTGAACGACTTCGACTTGCGACGTGCTCTCCCACGGACCTTCGTGTATTGGTCCATGTCGCACTGAAACGTTTCTTAATTAGCGTCGAACATATTCACGATCGATAGACTCGTGTCGGATATCGATCGACCTATTGTGTCAATGCGTGACTACGATCTGTACGTGAACCGTCTCAAATTTTGTTCATTACATTAAACAAACGATAACTCTCTAGCGCCATGATTAAGGAGCATAATAATTCCCCAGCTCCGTGATCAAAGATCAGGATAATTTCCTATTTCTTGGGAAGGTTTATCCCCGAAGCTACGAAACAAATCCAGTAATGACTTTCGATGCTTTTTCGTATCCGGATCGTTTAATCCGCAGGTATACTCGGTACACGCGATCGAAAACTGATTTGCCGTGGAAGTTCGTTCGGCTCGTAACAAGTTTTCCCGGCCACAGAGAAAAAGACATTGGCTACGCGAAGTCCCGGGGAAGATCGAGTCCGTGAACTCGAGCACATACTCTCCCGATATCGAACCTAGCCGAGCTTTGATCTCTGTAACGTATCTGCGTGTATACAAGCATATCGTAAGCTCGATCTCTCCGGTACAGATAGATCGTATCGGTTTCCAACTAGAGATTTATTCTGACCAACGGTGCGGTGAGAGACGCACGAAGACGAGTCCCAATCGATGAAATTACTTCGTGCGGGTAACCGGAGGACGATATCACGATGCCATCACATCGAACGTTCTCCTTTCCCAACCCCGATATCTACGTATACCGCGTCACCAGGAATTGGCGCGTGAGGAGGTTGAAATAAAACATAAGAAATACGTCTATCCTCACAGTGAATCCACCGAACTTGATGCTGATCACCGACTGCCAATTGTTTATGTTAAAGTGGTGCTGGTGATTAAATTCTATACGTTGTTTATCTTTAAACTTTATTTCTATCGATCGTCTGTTACACTTCCAACTCGTCTTAGCGCACTAGTAGGACCGCGGTCTCGCCTCCGTCTTTTAAACCCCCGCCAGGTGACCTCCTAGAAATTTCGCGAAACTTAGTTTTTGAATTTCTATCGTTACTTCGCCTTTGTGTAGTCGATCACCTGACGGGGTCGTTGCCCTGATGACGTTGTCAATCAACGATAAATAAGGACAGCATCATCAGGGCATTGACCGTGTTTACTTTTCGGGCGCTTCGCGTTTTTGGGCAGGTATGGTAAAAACTACATACACTTGGCTCGACTATCTTACCCAACAAAAACGTCGGTGTTTTTGTATGCCTACCGGATTGCCGTTTGCAATTTCTTTTCATTTTAAATTTCTTTATTTTAATCTTTATGTCGCTACAATGTTTTTTGAGTGAATTGGTGTGGATGATTGGGTGAACCAAGAAGAAGCTACCACCGAAAATACGTGAGTGTCGACGCGCCAATTCCTGGGTTACGGGCTATACGAGAGCGTAAGCGAGACAGTTCGAAGAAAATAACTCGTTACTGTTAATTACTAAATTTATCGATCGAAGCGTACCCGCCAACCGTCTCGTTCATAATTGATCGATCGTTGCGCGCTGCTATCATTCACTCGACCCTCCTTTTAGCCGTACCTGATTGCCTTGCAGCATCGTTTCGCTGCGTTCGTAGTAGAATGCCTGTCGCATCGGGTTCGCCGACAGGTTTTCCTGCTCGGGCAGATTGAAGGTGGCGTACGGATAAATGTCTTCGGAATATTCGGGAATTCTTTCCAGCGCGCTCACCTCGCGACAGGGCGATTGCTGGCCGGGTTTCCTCACCGTCGCGTAGTATTGCTCCCTTTGCTCCATGTTGTGTTTGTTCTCCAGGGCGGCCTGCGTTTGCGAATTCGGATCGTTCGCTCGACCGGATCGCTCAGCGTCTGCAATCATCCCCATCGTGTATGGAAACGGAACACCGATACTCGCCCTCCAAAATTAAACCGATATTTAACCCTTTCGCTCGTATATTCGTTCGTATTTAGTACTAAACCTATCAAGACGTCAAATGACCATTCAAAAAATTGCTAAGTCTATTGTTACAAAGTATTTTAAGGTTGTCTTTGAAAACCTTGATGACTATAATACAAGCCTGATTTCGCATGGAAAATTATCTTTGAAAAATTTTGTCTTTGATTTGACACGTATAATTATTTTTGAAAAAATTCGATGGCATTACCAAGTAAGGTTCGAATAATCGAGTCATTGTTGACGTTAACCATAAATACATATTTACTGGTCGGTCATACGTCAAACGGAACACGCTGGATCCGCGTCAACAACGGAAAGTATAATTGCACGAAGCCAGAAGCCCGTGCAGCTCGTTCTTTTTAATTAATCGAATATCCCCGGGCGGATACGGTGGATGTTTACGTTTCACCGGTAAGCGATCGTCGTAATAAAAACGCACGCGATCTGAAATCGAAGGGTCGACGAAGAAGACGAGTGGAGAGGACTGGGAGGCAGAGAGTCAGAGAAGGAAAATCAGGAATCAATTTTCGCCCGTTAAGCGGCGATATCTCGTAGCTCGCTTCCCCTCAAAGCTACTCTCACGATGGCGATAGTAATTGGAGTACAATCCTGCGACGTTTAGCTACTCAATAACGACGAGTGGCACGAGTGCGGCGCCAGCACGCCCTTCTGGCTTAATGCAAATTGCCGGTACAGCTGAAATCCTATCCACACGCTTCGAATGCCGATTCCTGCTGTTCGATCGATTCCGCCTACACATATACACCCGCTGTTTCGCGTTCGATCGTCCGTGAATCAGCCTCCCGTTCACAAAATCGATCCTACGATTTACCAACTTTCGACCGTGTACCGTTCTCGGTCTCGATCGAATCATGGTTAACGGGGGCTGTTCGCTTTAAACCCCGTCCAGAGGGACAAGTTTTCGTCAACGTCGCGGCTCTTCGTTGCGAGTTTCAAGACGTTCCATTATGGATCAGCTGCTTAGTTAACGAAACTATTGCGTGGCCGGGAACGTCCACTTCGATCCCGATGCACTAGCGAACAACTCGAACGTAAATTAATCATCGAAACCGTCCGTGTTAAATGTAACAAAAGAAATCTACAGAAAATGCATTTTAAAAACTGAATATACATGTAAAACTGTTTCCAATAAAGTTTCTTTAAAATCAAATTTTTTTTTTTAATCTTCGATTTTTATGTGGGAGTCAAATTGATTCGTGTCAGGCAAAATATGCATATACCCAATATCCGGCAATCTTGTGTTAAACCAAAATCTGTTATTACGATACATCGTACGTTGTACCTAAGCATTAATCGACCAGTCGAACAGGTACAACGAAACCGCGTATCGAAACGAATCTCGTGTACGAAACAAGAGGGAAGTTTTGCCGGTATCGAATTTAACGCTTCATAGATCGAACGTCATGATACTCCGCGATGGCGCTTTTTGCTTTGCACACACGGCCGGCTTGCAGGCTGCGTAACTGAGATAGTTAATTGCGCATCGATTGAATGTTCCTTTGTTTGACGTCGACACGCGAACGAGCTCGCGTATGCGATGTTTGATCGTGACGAAATACCTGTAGGATCTCCGATTTTAATTATATGCATGGTTATTTAAATACACATACGCGCCCGGCCGACGAGAAATGCACAGAAATGAATTCGAGTTTCCAATTATTATCGATCAAGTACGCTCGACGAATTCTTCCGACTGTCACGCGGCGTGAAACGTTCAATGACGTCAAACGCAAACATGTTTTAACGCGTTTTGCATCCAACTAAACACATATACGAGAAATATGTCGTGATGAAGGCTAATCTCTCACTGGGTAAAAACTTACGAGTTTTCAGGCAAAAGCAAACACCAGCCACGGCCAGGAACACGGCCAGCAACGAGATCACGCTAGGAGCCAACACGTGAGCGTCGAAAAACAGCGAGGTCTCCTCGGTTTCCGGCGGATGTTCCTCGTGTATTCGATTATTGCCGTTCGGTGACATAGTGCTGAACAAGTATTCGGCTTGCGTTGAACCGGCGTTGTTGTAAGCTGTCACACGCAGCTCGTACTTGGTACCAGCCTCCAGGTCTACGATCGTGAACCTCGATTGCGGTGGCACGTTGTTTGACACTGTGAGAAAATTAAACGTCCGACATTATATCTTGCTACCGATCATTACGGTGTACCGAGCGAACACGATAATTAATATTAAACTGGGACGTCACTTTTTTCTTACAGCAACGATTTAACGTTAGACCTACCTTCGAGTTTCACATTTCATATTATTAAGGTGACCCATAAGTTCCTTCCTTTTTTGATACGAAATATTTTGCACGTACACCTTAATAATTTTAAAAAGAAGAAATAATAAGGTTTCTTGGGAGATGAAAGAAAATGACAGAGCAGAAGAATTCATATTTAATACAATAAATTAACCTTAAACGATAAATATTGCATATTTACTTAATATCAAAAAAGGAAGAAATTTATGGGTCAACATAATACAAAATTTCGTTGTCGTTTTGTCAAAATGTCTCACGTTTTTTTGAGCTAATGTATACGTTAGATGATGCTGCAGTATTTATTTATCTTTCTAACTTATTTTTGATTTCAAAGTACGTATATAATGCCAACACTTCTAGCGTTAACTATAGCAATGAATTTGCGAGTACAGCTCCGTGGAAGCTTTTTACAAACGTATGAAAATATCGTTCGTAATTTCTCTATACATTTACTCGCAAGATGTACACTCTTCCACAATATAAATTATAATTAACAAATCGTCTGTTTTGTTTGCATTATAACGAAATGCAAACATTTTAAAAATTTGACTTCCCAAATTTACTCCAACTAAATTGGCAAGTTGTCTGTTATGTTTGTATTATAACGAATCGACCTTCTCAAATTTACTCCGCTGTTCAAGATAAGAATAACGAACTTTTTGGCTACGATTCTTCGAGACTCTTCAAAATCATATCTCCAATATAAACCTGCTGCCTTCCAAAAGAAGCTAGTTATCTTACCGAGCAGCCAGTCTCCGGGAAGTCTTCTGTACTCGACGACGAAATACAACAAAGGACAGCCGCCATCCTGCCAGGATGTCAGCTCCAACGTGACGAACGTTTGGTTCACTTTGATCAGCTGATGCTTCGTGGGTGGAAGAGGTTTGGTCCCGTTGGTTTTGGCAGTCTCGATTTTGCTGGCGCTCCCGCTACCGATCCTGTTGAACGCCGCCAGCGTGAACTGATACCTGGTGCCGCACTGCAAACCTTCCAGCAGGTGAGTGTTTGCCTTCCGATCGAGCATCACCTCCTCCCATTCGGAGAATTCCCGACGATAAGCCAGCAGGAATCCTTTTATGGGAGCACCTCCGTTGTCGCCCTGTTTCCATTGCAACTGAACAGCGTCGGTTGTGGTGCCTGTGGCCAGCAGGGTCGGCGGTGTCGGTGGTACTACGCAAAGTTTATCAATTAGAATAGCCGACTTGATCGCTCTAAAACGTTTGCCGGACTGATTAATCGCGCTAACAACAGCCAGCGCGAGTGTAAACGGAGAATAGGTGCGGGAGATTACCGGTGTCTCTCTTCGAGTTAATGAACCGGAATAAATCATTCGTGAAACGTTCGAATCGCCACGGTACTTTAGTTCGATCGCTGGTAATCAATAAGATCGTGATCTTATCGATGGAAGGAGTTTCAGATTCAGAGGCATTTACAAAACAGTGTTTGAAGCATCGGTAATTTTCGTTCGTATTCTACTTCTATCAAGATTGAATCACGGCTCGTACTGTAGTTGACCTCCATTTTGATGATACGCGATGTACATCGGGGAGCGGGTGTCCCTGGGCAAGTTTCATATTGCCACTCGTCGGATTTTCTTTAAAGAAGTCTACCGTGATCGTGGGTACACAAACCGTTCGGCGACTTACCACTCGCGTTTTAAAATGTACAGTGTACGTGTTCCCTCGAATTTTTCCCGCATTTCGGGCGGGTCTCGTTCGTACCACGACGAAATGCTGTATCGTCGGGTCTGCGGTCGCCGGCGGAACGTACGCGTAACGAAATGTAGCTGGCAAATGTATTCAGAGCCACGTTCCTTTACGTGCATTCGAATTATTGCGCGAGGGAGAGAATAACGGGACGGGCATCGGGACGGAAAATAGTCGAGCGTAACTTTTAACGAAGCCCACGGGTGACAAGCATTTTCCGTCGTGCTGACCCGTTCCGTTGCCATTGTCGAGATAATATGCACGGCGCGACGAAACTTTCCGTGATAACGGACCGCGTCGATACCGGGCGCTCATTTTTTTTTTCTTTTTTTTTTTCAAGCCGCGGTAGAAAAATGTAGGCCGTCGACCCGATTCGTCTCACGCCATTCCCGCTCCTCGTCATCGTCGTTCGTCTTTCGCGAAATAATGGGACGTGCAGCGAACCTTTTGCGGCTAGGAAACGCGACCACGGTACTTGTCGGTCGGAAAACGTATCTCGTATTGAACGACAAAAGCGAAAAAGAAAAGCGATCTACGGTGCAACGCTGTTCACGGCAGTCAGACGCGACATTGATGGAAGAGCGGAAGACAAACATTTGGTCTATTCTCTCTAGGTGACCGAGCACCCGCTTCTACATTTTGTATTTACCTTTAACGATTTCATACGGTATCGCGAAATATCGTTAAACTCGTTCTTCGTACAATTACACGTCGATCTACCAGATGAGCCTAGATTCAATTCGACACCCTCTATAATTTTTGCTAGGTGATCGAATACCTGCGTTTAAATTTTATATTTTCCTTTAACGATTTTATACGGTGTCGTGCAATTAACGTCAAACTCGTTCTTCGAACAATTACAATTTCATTTACTAGATGAACCCAGATTCTGTTCAACGCCCTGTTTAATTTTTGAAATACGGGACGATCGAAACGCCGAACGAACAAACTCTATTTCCAGCTGTTATCCCGCTGTCCCGGTTGTTCTGTGTACCTTGTACTTGCAGAGTGTACACAATTTCGTCGGAGCCGAGAGAATTCTTCACGTGGCAGGAATAGTTGCCCTCGTGGGTTCTCTGCACGTTCCTGAGGGTGAGCGCGTTGTCCGGTCCGATGTCGGATCTGCGGAGAAAAATCCACAATCACGGCCAGTAGCGGTCGTTCATTTTATTTTCGTCGTTTGCACTTACTTTTGTTGCAGTTTCACGTCGCCCCGACGCCACTCCACCGTCGGCCGCGGATTACCAACGGCGAGACAAGCCATATTGACGTCCACCCTCCACGGCACTACCAGCGGCACACCGAACGATATTATGGCTGCTCGAACTAATTAAAAGTCCCCGTTATACTTGCTCTTTGTTAAACTTCCTGCAGCTATGATCCGTGTTTGAGTTCCGTTTCGAAAGTTCCCTCGTCCGTTTTTTCTCTCTTTCTTTCTCTCGTTTTCTCTACCGTGTCTCCTCGAGCTATTTTTCGCCGGCAATCCGGCGGAATCGACGCCGAGTGTACCGATTCCGCGGGATCATTTTAATTGCGAGCGATACGCGCGAATGAAAATGGATACGCAAACGGAACCGACGATTAAAATGCATAATTTAAAGCGGGCTCCCGCTGTTCGATAGATTGCGACGTTTCCTACGATCTCTACGCGAATCGATGTTCCAATTTTGTCGAATACTAACGCCAAGAATCGCGTAGGACGGATCGATTAACCGACAATTAATGACCACTTATTTACATCGAAACTAAAGTACAAAAATAAATAAATTACGGATAGCGCGTAGACTTGCTTACACATTGATTCTTCTAGGTGGAGGTTCATTTACATATTGTATATTCGCTAAATGCAAAACAATCTCGATATTTGAACTTTCTTTAGTCACCTTAACCCCTTAACTTACAATTTCTTCGGCGGTTGCGTCAGTCGGTGCTAATTATTATCGTAGCGTCGAGATAAATAAAAAAAGTTTAAATCTTAGCTACATTGTAGATTTACCGATCTTCGTTTAGACAATTTATATTTGGTTTCTAACTCGAAGCTCTATCTTTATGCGAATATGATTTAGGATTTTCTCGTTTGAACTGTAGCGTGCGTCACGAGTATAGCACGTTATTATAGCGCAAGAGATTAAGAAAATTTTTCACGAAAGTTCCACGCGGTTTGTCGGTCGTTTCAGCGGAATCGAGGAACGCCGTTCGAGGTATATCGATTCCTGCGGGAGCAACGCGGAGACCGGAAGGTTTCTCGGTAGGAAAAGTTTAGTGAACGCGACACGGCTCACCGGTATTGCCCAGCTGAAGTTTGATGACCGGAGTGCTAGGTCCTTGCCCCACTTTGGTCGAGGCCGTAACCCAGGCCTCGTAGGACTCGCGCAGTTTCAGGCCGGTCGCTTCGTGGTGCAGGCTCTGCGCAGGCAACGAGCTTTTAGTGATCTTCACCTCCTGGCCCTGGTCCAACACGCGGATATAAACGGTGTATTTTGTCAGGATGCCGTTCGGACGACGGGGCGGCAGCCACGATATCACCACAGCGTCCTCGTTGCTGGTCACAGCCTTTACACGCTCCGGCGCGTCCGGAACTGCGAGCAAAAGAACCGAGCTGACGGCGGTCCAAGAACCTCCGGGAAAAACAGAATAGACGAACCGGAAACGATGCCCTCGCCGATATAATCGATCGGGGATTCGAACGAGAGACGCCTGCCTTTTTCGAACCTCCGAGCAATGGCGGTTACGTCTTCGTGGGAGGTCCTCTATTGTTCACGAGTTTTCAGAAAATTCGGGGGTAGATAGTGATATACGGGTCGAGGATTCTATCGGGCATTCGATTCTTGTTAAAACGTTAGACGTTATCGGGGAAATATTACGATAGTTGTGTGTAGAAACCGAGTTTTTCTTTGAGTAACTTACTATGATTTTCTATCGAGATCGAGGGACAGGGTCATTCCTTGAAAACTATTAGCTCGGATCAATTTACTTTGAAGGAAATACTAATTCGATTGTTCGAAATGCGTCCATATTGCGATATTTATCCTCCGATGAATATCTGTGTTCCATTACGTAAGCTATATTGCTTATTTTTGGTCATCCGACTAATATTTCCCGTTTCTGAAAAATGGACCGACCTACATGCGTTATCGTAGATCGAACGTGTTGACATATATCTCCGGAATTATCGATTTCGTGGTATAAATAACCGGCATGTTTCTTTGGTGCAATAACCAGCCGTATTGATTAAAGCATCAAGAAACGATTAGAGTTTCGTTTACGTACGAACTCTTTTCTTACACCCGACGAGAGTCCAAAAGCGAATCGATAGGACATGTATAAAAATATAATATTCACTGTCGTTTTTGGTCGATGTTATAATTAGGTACTGTTAGTACAGTTATAGATTTAATGCCCATGTTATTTTAATCGATGTTCAGTCCTTTGTGCTCGAACGGCAACTCCCACTCGACATTTCATTTAATGCAACAATTTTAAATAAATAACTTTGAACGACATTTATACTATTATACTCCCGATGTATGAACATACTTCATCAAAAATTCATTAAACTTTTCAATCAGAAACATTCACAGTTTTTATTTTCGAATAATAAAAATGTTTTCATGCGCAAAGGGTGAGAATCGTCTGCGTTTGATACAACAATTTTAAATAAATAAATCTAAGTAAATTTACAGTATAACACCAGATATATGAACATGCAAACAATTTTCGTGATTGACAATTAAAAAATGTCAACAAAATTCATCAAACTTTTCAACCAAAATTTACAGTGCCTATTTACGAACAATAAAAATACTTTCGAGCACAAAGGGTTAGAGTTGCCAGCGAATTCGTACAAGTTTCCTGTATGAATACATCGAATTGTTTCTCCAAAGAATAAGCAAACAATGCGGGAGATTCTGTCGTTGACAAACTGGCCGGATTATCAACTGCGTGTTTTCTTTGTGATACGGGAAATTTCGATTACGTTGCGAAACGAAACGACTCGGCGCGTTATTATGAATTTCGCGATAACGGAACAATTACTCGTGACCCGTTTCGCGAAATTTCGGCGGACTCGAGTATCGTTTTCCGTGGATACGAGCACGGTGCAGCTGCATTTAATGGAAAACCAGCCCTCCCGCCGTCGAGTTTCCCCGGAGCTAGAACACGAAACGAGAGCTTCAAGCCCGCCGGTATATCGTTACTTCAAAGGCGCGTTAAAGTTTCTGTCATTGACTCTTTTAGTCCCGTTCTACTCGTTAAACAGTGCCGGCCGATTCTCTGGAATTCAGCCTGGAAGTGGCCTTCTCTAGTTTTAGTTTAAAACGGCACCGTGCCCGCCCCTACGTACGTGCCAACCCGAACCTCTTTGACAAGCAGAATGCAAATACTCCGTTAATAGTGGCTGTTCGATTCCTCGGATATATATTTCGACCGTTTCAAGCCGCCCGAATTGCTACGGTCGTAATTTGAGAACTTCGACCCTCATTTTCACCCTTCATAAAATAGATGGTTTTCCGCAACCACCGATTCGTTCGAATACCTCCATCTTTGAACGTGATAAATTTAGCAAGGAATTTTACAAGAAAGTTTAAATAATTCAACAAGCTCACGTATCAAATAAATCGCTGAGTAATTATATCAACGTACGCCATTATCTACCGCTTTTCATCCTGAGACTCCAGTCTCACGATGGGACGACTCTTTAAACCGTTCGGTTTAATCTGTTTAATATTCCCCTTGTAACGCCATCTTCCTCTACGTCCACGCGATCCTCTCGCTAAAGTACATACCCGGACCCAGCCAAATTTCCGTCCGCGATACGATTCGGTCGCTATCGATGCGCCAAAGGTAAAAGCCAGGGGAGAATCTCGGGGGTATATTGACCCATCGAAACATCAACAGCGACGGTAAAGCAACTACGAACGTATCACGTGAAATCCGACAAATTCGCATCCGGCATTCGCGTGTGCACACGGATCCCGTGTCCGCCGCAGACGAGACTAAAACGTCGGCTCGTTTACCGGTTTCTTCGGTGGTGCAGGACACGGGGCTGCTGGTGACACCCTCGCCGGCTCTGGTGTACGCGAGCACCTGTACCGTGTAATTGGTGTACGGGCTGAGCCCGTGCAGCACGGTGCTCAATGCATGGCTGATTTTCGTCTCCCTTCCCTCGTGCTGCTCCAAAACGGCGCTGGCCGCCTCGTACAGCAACTTGTAGCCCTGCACGACCCCGTGAACTTTGTCGGAAGGCGGCGGTTTCCAGGTCACCTGGATGTTCTGGCCGGTTAGTGCGGCACAGGCCACGTTCTGCGGCGGTGCGCTTGGAACTGTGTCAAATTGTATCGTTACTTTCTTGCGAAGCGATTCGACTAGCGCAAGTATTCGCTACGTCGCGAGTTTCCGAATTTCCGTGGTGTTATTTAACCTTTTAGATACGGCACACTTGTCCGCTAAACTATGCCCCGTTACGCGGGAATAGAGTTATAAATTAATAAATTATGATTCCCTGGTACGTATTCGTGTAACGACATCGAAGAAACATCATTGAACCCATTATAGTGGCGTTCCGTATCCAAAAGGTTAACCAGGGTGTGGAAGACTGTAAGGTATTTCCATATCGTTTCTAGAAGAACGATCTTCTTCGATACGAATCGATAATGGTACAGTAGACTCTCGTTATATCGCTACGCAGAAATGGAACAGCACTGGTACCACGTGTGGCGATATGACGCTGTGTGATTTAACCCGTTGTGATACTCTGTGTGACGGTTTAACCAAACGTACAAGTATTGGATGGCCCAAAAGTTACTTCAAAAAATCCAAAACACAAATTGTCTCAAAACGGTCGAGTGTCTATTAATGTGTTTCTGCATTTAATATATTTTTTCCTTCCTATTAATATGTTTGTTTCATAAGTTTTTTCTTCCTTTATGTGACATCGAAACGCACCTCGAGGAATATTTTGCAAGTAGTTCCAATAATTTTGAAAAGAGTAAATAACGACGTTTTCTTGGGGGATGGAGCAGTGCAAATTCCATAATATTCGGAGAGAATCAAAATTAAACAATAAATGTTGTGTATTCGTTTCTATAAAAAAAAAGGAAGAAACTTATGTGACATTCTAATATAACAATAGTAGAAGTTATGAATCGCAAATAACGATGCACAACCTATTCATCGTGCACTAATGTTTGAGAGTCTATTACATCTTAAAGATTCGAATTTTGTAAACGAAAATTTGAGGACAAAAATCATTCACGAATTTACACTAAAACGATCGGTATTATATGCGTACCTGTGTTCAACCCCTTGCACTCGACATTCTTATTAACGCATTCTCGTTTTCTGTCCGATACAAAGCCGAAACACCAATTACTTTGTATATACGATGTTTCTGCAATTGCAAACAGCAAGGTAAAATAATTCGTACAAACGTTTCCTGGAATGGCAGAGACACAGGATAAAATTTCTAATGAGTACCGTTGTCTACGATGAACTTAATCGTTTCAAATGGGATTTCGCGTTTTTATCCTGGCAACGAGGTAGTTCGTCCGAGTGAACTCAACAAGTTAGAACAACAGGTCATTCGAGCGAAAAAAAAAGGGAGGAATCGTAAGTTAATGAGCCTCGCCTTACGAGTCGTACGGTATATGCAAATTTTTCCACATCCTTCCGTGTTATTACGGTTTTCCCGGTGTAAACTGCCGCCACAGAAATTAATTTCACCGTTTCGCGGCATTGTAGCTGGTCTCATCAGCGCCCGAGGACGTGTAACGTCGCGCTATATATTAATCCGGAAACTGCCGGCCTCCAATTATCTTTCATTACAGCTTGTTGACGCGGAAAAGCTATGGCGGCCCATTTAAAAAAAAAAAAAGGGAAACCTGAATTTTCGTCTCTGACCTCTATTAGCTCGAAACCTTCGTAAGAGCCGTTTGCGCGACTCAAAATGGCAGGAAGATTTTAATTTATTCTGTGCGAGCGGCTCGGAAAAAAAGAGGAGAATAAAGACATTATATTTCAGCGTGCCCTCTGTAACTTTTCTACATTTTTCGCTGATATCGTGTACCTTACGTTTCTGCGAAATTAATACGTCCAGCAAAATATAAAACGTTATTCGTCCATATTATGACTTTATTAAATTAAAATTTGTTTCAATTTTAATTAAAGAGAGATTTTTTTTCGGAGAAAATGTTCCATCTTCAGGAAATACAATCCGAATACCCGTCTGGTTGCAAATTGTAATTAATGTTTTCCATTAACGAAACTCGTTTATCACGAACCATATTTTTACCGACGAAATCGGCCCGTTAAACAATGGATATTTCTACAAATTCCACGATTATTATCGAAAATAGCAAACAATATTGGATTACATTGTAACGCGATTCGCTCAGCGATACTGTAATTAAATGCACGTCCATCCCGCGTATTTTCGATATCGACTCCCTGCAAAAGGAACACGCGCGCGGTACAAACAAATATTATTCTTCTCTTATTTTCTCCCTGTATAGCTATGAAATTTCCGACTTGTGTAACCAATTCCACGATACACCGAACCACGCGGTACCTCGAATGGTGCGTTTCGAAACCTACAAAGTTTGACTCGATGTCAGAACGTTCGGGAACACGCAGCTTCACAAAGTGTTATTAAATTTTGCTACGGGATATACATATAAACGAGCAATTGAAAGAAACAACTGATACTATTTTTAGTAAATAAACTCTCTCACACAAATGAGAATAAAATGTTTAATTACAATAATATCCACACAGGCAAGTTAAATATATGTATTTATAAATATATTTATATGTATATATAAATATTATGTATTTATATGTATACATATTTCTGTCGTAAATTATTTTTATTGATTTTTAAAGTATTGAATATTAAAACTATTGAACAATTTCTTTTGAGAAAACTCTTATCGGTTTCAAATCAATAACGTGAATGTATGTATTTATTATATTAATCTTTTGTCGTATGAACGCTCCCTGAATTTAACTTGCCTGTGTATTTATTATTATAATTAAACTTTTATATATATATATATATGCTCAACAAAAACTCTTTCAATCGTGACAATCAAAATGTGAAATGATTTGAAAAGAGGACTCGTCGCCAGCTTCGTGCAAAAATGTCAGATACCGTATTCGGACAGAAAACGAGAAAAGCGACCAAGATTCCTAAACTACAAAGAAACCTCGATATATTCGATGCTGTTTGCCGATCGATTCTGATAGAGGATGGCAGAAAAAAGAAAGCAAAGACGAAGAAAGAAGAATGAACGCGATAAGACACTGCTTACCATCTTCGAGAGTCTGCACGGTGACCGGGTCAGATCCTGGTCCGTCCCCTTTATTATTGAACGCCTTCACTACGATGCTGTACTGGGTGTACTTCCGGAGGCCGGTTAGCCTATAATCGTACGAACCGTCCCCGTTTCCCGTGATTCCCACTCTGGTGATGTTCACCGATTGATCATTCCCTCTGAAATAAAGCCACGGTCGATGTTCCTCCGAGGCGGAAAGATAAAGCGCGAGAA
The DNA here is from genome assembly GCA_947623535.1 of Coelioxys conoideus. Taxonomy (NCBI): domain Eukaryota; kingdom Metazoa; phylum Arthropoda; class Insecta; order Hymenoptera; family Megachilidae; genus Coelioxys; species Coelioxys conoideus. The sequence continues at coordinate 14,909,517 of OX392459.1, forward strand.
GGAACGCGCGGAACTCGACGATACTTAAAGTCCCGTGGAAACTGGAGCGAAAAATCGTCTCCCGATTCCTTCGACTTCCCCCGATACCTACGTATCGATTACGTAGCGTTCCCGACAAAATGCGTTACGTTTCGTCTGTGGACGATCGCGGAACGTGAAATCTCGAATTCATCCGGGTGTTTCTAGAAGTCGACGTTGGAGGACCGATCGGTAGAAACAGCCGTCGCTAAACGAACGATTATACCGTGGTGGAAACGCGAGGATCGCCGCGATAATCGTCGGGAAATCGAGATACTCGTCGAGCATCGACGTTGAATTCTACGATCCCGAAGTGTGCCGGGAACTATTCTAAACAGCCGTAAGCGGATAACGATACCCGAGATTGGCGTAGCTGATGGTGTATCCGAGGAGTTCGCCATTCCAGAGGGATCGATCCGGTGGTTGCCAGGTGACCTTCACTTGCTGCGGTCCTAAGGGTTCGGCGATAACGTGTCTGGGTGGTCCACCGGGAATTTCGCCGTCGGTTTGTGCCTGTTGTTGCCGTTGTAGTAGCGTAACATCGGAAGCCAGAGCAACACGAGAATAAAGAAACGAAAATGTTAGGTACACCGGAGTTACCGCTCGTTTCGTTCGATAGATGAATACATGATACAATGATACAACTTTTTTTTGCTTTTTTTTTTTTTTTTTTTTTTTTTTTGAGGCATGCTGAAACGTTTGATACTGACATGAAGGATGTCGCTTGGCGCTGATGTTCCAAGGTGATTTTCCGCAAGCACCCGAAAGTGGTAGGAGGTCGCCGGTTTTAGGGGCGACACCAGAGCGACCGTGTTGTCCCCCGCCACCATCTTCTGCGTGTTGTGCTCATGCCACACGTCTTTCCAGCAAAAGGCAACGACAACGCTTAGATGGGTTTTGTGCATCGTTGGCTGACGTTGTAACCGTAGGATTTACGACGCACGAGCTTTCCACGAGCGACACGGTGTTACGTGAATTTTTCGTTTCGATACGACGCCGATCAACGCCGCGATTTTACACACAGACACGGTTTACTTTTTATTATTTCGTGTGAACGGGGCGCACGAAACGGCCCCTATTCCGATGGCTGCCAAGAATAATAGCGTAATCGATATCGTTCGCGAATGCTGGACGGCATATTCGTTAGAACGCGCTCGTCATTTTCACGGGGACTTTGTTATAATAGCATTATTCGATTTATTAACGCGGCCGCGGTTCGCGTGATCGATCACCGATGATTTCTATGGATATCGACGTGCTTGATATTAGCAGAAAATCGAGAAAAAATTCACTGGTTATTTCTGGGAAAGAATAATTGTACGGGGATGATGTTTCTTGAGTTGGAGAAAAACAATGGATTTTGTCGGTGAAATCAGAGGAACAATAACCCGTTTCAGCAAAAAGTAATAACGTAGTTCGATCAATGTATCCACTTTTTATAATTCCAAAGTCTAAATTAATAATTATAAATCCTAAATTAATTATTATAAATTACTAATTATAAATTCAAAATTAATAATTATAAATTCTACATTACCAATTATAAATTCTAAATTAATAATCATAAATTCTAAATTGATAATCATAAATTCTCCGCTTTTTCAACTTAATACCGAAATGAATTTTTGAACCTCAAGAATTTTGAACTTACAAGAGTATTCTCCTATAGACGATGATGTTCAAATGGACCATAGCAATCGGTTCATTTCTGTTGATGGCTTTGCTGGTATCTCGAATGAACAGAGCATCGGTAATCTAAGTCGAAACGATTGAAAAATAGAACGTACGAAAGAGCGGTTTCCGATCAACGAAAAAACACGACCGGCTAAGTCTCTGGCCCGAATGGGAGAACGATCGTTCGAAGAAAGAGCATAGTTCAAAGAGTGAGTTAACTTTACCGAAGAGTTGCAGCCGTTCGGGACTAGTAGTCGGTCGCGAACGAAAGTTTAATCAAATATACTCACAAACTTTGATCGAACGTACACTCCATCGATAGATTTTTAAGTTACCTCGATTTCAACACTCGTTTCTCGTCGATTCCCCTAACCTACACCAAATGAACATTGTACAACGATCGTCGAACAAAATTGCTAACAATCTACAGGTTGTCCCAGATCGAAACCGATACACACCGCCAACATGCTCGAAATATCATTTCGAACGAAAAATGTTACATACATCATAGCTGGATTCGGTTTCGTTTTCGAAGGTGATGGATTTTTTTCTATAGGGTTCCTGACGTCAAAGGCGTATTCAAATAAAAAAACTTAATACACGTTAAAAAATTGATAGCATCAACAGATCAGATTGAGAGCATCTTGAAATTACTTTATGTACTACAAATAAATGAAAAACATAGTTGTGAATAAATGATCGTATCTTCAAAGGTAATGCATCTGTGATTCCTACAACTTTCCTTTCAAAACGAGGACTTATGATCTATACAACATTTTTCGTTCATAATTATCACTCAAGCATATTGACGGTGCGTATCGATTTCGATATGAGACACCCTGCGCCTAATATTAAGTATCGAGCGATGAAAGGAAACGATTCAAGAGCGCTCTATCCGTAAGGGGTTGAAATTCCAGAAAATAATAGCTAAATCAACCGAGGATCGTCGTGGAAGAAAGAAAGAAAATACAGAGGGAAATCGATCGAGCTCGCATAATCGATATCACGATGCGGCGTTATTCGCTAAGAAAAATAACGAATTCCCGGCTTGGTTGTTCTGAAAACGCGTTCGAAGCGCGTTCACACCGAGCTAGCCGTGTCCCTCCGTGTGTTAACTTCGATAATTCAGCGGCGGGGCAAGCGATTCGAGTCGATTAGGCGTAAATGAGGACATCCGAAGTTAACGAGGGACCGGATCCAGGGACGAGGGGTAGTTGCCGGCCGCCCCCTTTTCAAAGGGAACTTTTCGACGGAGAAAATAAAGCGTAGACGAAGCAGAGAGAGAAGTCCGAGCATCGACTTGGTGACAAACTTCGACTTCCTTGCTGCACGACGCTTTTATGGAAACCGACAAGAGGCTCCTCGCCGCCGCTCGATATGACACCCTCGTCGACCTCCCGGTATCACCTCTGCTCGAAAAATCAGGTCACTCGATCGGGGCATAATTAAATATCACCGAATATCGTCCGCGTAATCGGGTTACTTTCCCTTTGGATCTTTGCGAGTCAACCGCGGACAACAATGTTCGATTGTACGCGGTCGATGCCGTGGGGAGGCTTTCACGAAAATTGAAAAACTTTCCACGAGATACCGAGGCCCAAAGGAGGCTCGCTCGCAGCGCCGAGGATAAGAAAAATTCATTTTCTTCCCTGGAAGATGTAATTGCCCGAAATCCGTATCGTTGTCAATCGTTTGGAAAATTCGTACCCGGGTATTGTTCATTTAGCCCTTTGCACTCGACGAGTGACTCACACTCGCCATTTTGTTTACTACGGTAATTGGGAACAGGTACTTTTTAACTAGATATACGACGGTGCACATGTGATGTATAAATATAATGAAACAGCTGACAGTGGCAATAAGTGATAGAGAGTTAATAATTCCGAAAGAATTCATCAAACTTTTCAACCAACAAGTTTTATAGTTGCTATCTATTACCGGTAGAAATATCTTCGAGTGCAAAGGATTAGTAACTCTGAGCCAGCAAAAGCAAGAACGTCCGACGTTCATTTATTTTTACACTGCAACTACCAACCGATTGAAAAGACCAATTTCGGGTTTGACATTTTATATTGCACAATTTTGTTGCCCCCCATTTTGTCGAAATTTTTGTCCTGTTCTATTGAGCCAATGGATGGTTGTATATCATAGGTGATGCTGTACTATTTATTTATTTATTTTTCTACTGTATTTTCAATTTTAATGTAAGTATGCATTTCATGACGGTATTTCTAATAAAAGGCGAAGGGAAGATATCCAGAGAGGTTTGCATTTTGTCGCTCAAAGTCAAGCGACGTTATCACCAAACAAGGCCATGAACGGTCTTATAAAGAAAATTGGACTCTAACTTTCTTCTAGGCGTTCGGTACATTCTCATTCGAAAATTCGCAAGAGCTAGTATATTAGAGCTGTATAAGAGACACGGTAAAATTATACATTGTTTTGTTATTTTGTCACCCATTTCCAATAGGTATCAACAGCTTTCTTGAAATAAAGAGACGAGAAAAGTACAAGAGGCGATGGGTGTTTTACGAATCTATCGTGTTTTAGGAAACACCTAAGGCACAAAAGAATCGCAGAAACCTCGTTGTGTTATCGTTTCGACGTTGGGCAGTTTATGGACGGAGAAACTGCATTCGCCGCGATTGTTTTCAAGCCCGGAGAAGCTAGAGGAACGCCCAATCAGCGATCAATCAAACGTCCATTCGATAAAAACGTTGAAAAACAATGATTACTGTACGATCGCTGCCGGATTGATTATATATTGTTTGCCATACGGAGCTATAACTTCGTTCCCCTCCCGATTGCCTCAGCAACTGGCACGGAGTATTGATTAAACTCGAGATCCATCCTGACAGTCCAATAATGGAGTCTTAATGTGCCACTGTCGAGATATTACAAATCAAACTCCTTCCGACGGCGGCCACGTAATGAAACGACGATTGCGTCCGGAACGGAAAGCAATTAAAACACAGTCTCGGGGGAAAAAAGTCCGCGTAAACAAAAGGAGCCGATTATCGAATGAACAACGTTCCTGATATCTACGACGAAATCCGTGACATTTCTCGTTCACGGAACGTTCAGCCTATCAGCGAAACGTCAACGATGATTTCGTTAGGTTGATACACTCGCGTGAACTACGATGAATCCTCGAATCGGGGCGACCTTCTTCCGACTTCTGACCTTTCCACTCTGCGATATTGCCTTAAATATCCAAAAATCTATAAGAGGAAGATGCGGCGTATCTCGAATTTCATGAGTTCTCGAGAACTCATATTTGCTATGTTTACTTATATCCGTGTAAAAACTTAGGAGGAAACATATCCAACTCGGACAAACATTTTTTTGAAAACCATATTACGCATAAGTTTCATTAAAATCGGTGTGTTCGGGTTGGATATGCTCTTTTCTGCGACCTGTGCCTGATTCCGAGAGAAATCCTGGAAAAGTTAGGAAAGAATAAAAACCTGAAGAGTAGCAAAAATTGGCCACCGTTGTCCTGGGAAGAGGATATAACGCCGTAAGAAAGTAATAAAGTTTTTCCGAAGCATTTTCGTGATGTATTAACAGCGCTTAAGACCTTTCATAGAGAAACCCTCACGAATGGGTCGTAGAAGGTCGGTGAAGTGGAGGAACCCCGACATAGATCTTAGTGACACGAATAACACCCTTACGAACGCGAAGAGGTCGCCATTTGAATTCCAAAGAAGCTTCCGGAGGACTCTTTTTCTAAGCAATAAATCACTGGTTCGCACAAAGATTCAGTTATCGCTCGTAGATCGAAAGGGGTTGCTTAAAAAAAGGTTTGCGTAAAGATTTGTAAAATCGACGGTACGAACGATAACTCAATAAATATCGCTGAAAACGTTCGATCAAATATACGAAGAATTTTAAATCCGGTCGAGCGCGTACATGGACAAATACTCGTTACGTGAAACAGTGTATACAGGGTGTTCAAAAACAGGCTCTCGATATTTATATAGGACACACTGTACCGGATACGTAATTATTCGAAGTTTTTGAAACAGCGTGAACCGTACGATCAGGAAATTTTTGCACGTAATGACATACATAAAATAAAGAACAAATTTCTTTGTTCGAATAATACGTTAATAAACATTGAAATAAAACATCGCTCGCGATGGAAGCAAGCAAGTCGATCATGATCAAAAATATTGATATCTCAGAAATGGTTGACCTTTCGACCTATGTTTACCGAAACTTTTTTACTCGGTACAGCGTGTCCTATACACCATATGAATATTGAACCCTGTTTCTTGAACACTCTGTATAGCGAGACTATCTATAGATCTTGCAATCCGTTTAACATCCTAAAACGTTGAACGATACTCGAACAGATTGGAGAAACTCTGCAGTACGTGAAAGGGATCCCTCCTGTCGGTTTAACGTTGCCAAAGTTAGGGAACACGCTTATAAACCGGCAAAGCTAGCATATCTGTTTCCTTTAACGTATCAGCTTTCATCTCGTCGCGAGGCACGTACCAACGCCGAAAGCCGCGTGAAAACGAGCGAAGAGAACTCCGAAAAGAACATTCTGGTAGCATCTCTGCTGTTGGCAGCTTCTTTACCTCATATCGTATCGCATCTCCAAAATATCACCTTGTGTCGATGCGTCAAGTTCCTGCAATTTCTGAGTGCTTACCATTAACTCTTCAACTTACCGAGTAGCGAACGGGACGAAATATTTTTGCGAGAAAAATATTCCGTGCCTTCGTGTCTCGGTTTCCTGTATTTGCGTACGCAGACGCGTATTTGCGTCTCGATTTAAAATATCTCCAAAATGGCGGTACACTGCCGCTCAATGTGGACAGTTCCTTAACCTATCGAAGTTATTTTTACTGGTAGCTGATATATAACTCTAAAACAATTTTGGGTGAATGTATCGTATGTGCAGCACTACAGATTTATTTAAAAAATTCCTGCTTTATTATAACGAATGGTGAGTCACATTTCGAGTGCAAAGGGTTAATTCTTCTAATTATCTAAAAAAGTTATGTCTTTGGTAAATTTGATTATCTAGTACGTATTTCAGTTCGTGCATGGTTGGTGAACATATTTCAATGATTCGTTAAATATCTTACCGATTATGATAAAAAATGATTACACGCGAGTATGTTTTAAATTGTATATCTTTTTATAAGTTTCAATAAGGTTCCACACAGATTATAAGATCTCCCACGAAGGTTTTCGGATTTGTGTCGCTATTTTCGAATTTGTCTGACTGCGTGATCCTACAGTTTTTTTTTTTATGAGGTTCAAATCAGGCGACTGGACCAATCATTATTTTCAATTCAGAATTCTCTTGCAATTTTTATGTAAATAATTTCTACATGTTGCGGAGGTGTGATTCGGGTCATTGTTGTATATAAATGCGAAGTTATTTGTTTAATCAGTGATATTGTTTGTTAATAAAAATATGCAGTGTATATCACAAATTTCACGAAAACGGTGTCTATACATAGTTGAGCGGCAGTGTACATTGATGCAACCCTGCTCTCTTGCACGGCGAGTCATAAAACTAGCAATTGTCGTTCGAAGCGTAATTCAGGTTGTAATGTAACCCATACCGTTTCGAGACCTCCACGATGGTTTCCCCCTTAAGGGGTTGGAACGACCATCCGAACATCTGACAGGGCTATCCAATATTACCAAGGGTATCGCGTAGCTGGCTTCATTACCAGAATGGATGCTTCACGGTAGGTCTACTTCGAAAACCAAGTTATCGAAACGGAAGTTGATCTTGCTGTTCTGCATAGCGACAAAGGAATAAGTCGGTCGCAATGTTTCGCAGATTTTAAGTGGTACTGCTTAAAATTGCTCTGCAAAAGGGGGTATTCGAACTCGTTAACAAATGACGCTTTGTTTCTTACTCCGTCGCAACTCGAAAGGAATAATGAACGATGCCGTTGTATTGTCGTTCGAAGAATGCGCAAAAATAAATGTTTGTATACAAACTCACCGAAACTCTGAGAAAGAAAACTTTAGCTCTATCACCAGAGTCAATGGGACTGATTTAGTATTCATAATTGAGGGTCAACATGTAGCCTAAATACATTTCTGTGTATTTTTGAAAAGTTCTTTACCCCTGGTTCAATCGTGCAGTGTATTTCCGAGTTTTCAATAGATCGAATATCCTGAGATATTATTTAATTTAACAACCACTCCATATCCCAATAGAATCAATCGACTTCTAGCAATATTTATTAATTAACCCAGGGTGCAGCATTGGCATTACTTCAATTATTTCTCCTTCGCGAGAATGATCATGTTAGATACCCGAAACCGATCACCATCGATAACCAGAAAGAACGTGCTTAGGAGGGTACATATCGGTGTGAACGCGCTTAAGAGCGTACAATGAACGTGCGTGAGCAGCGAGAATGAGCCTAACGTTTGGCCAATGCGTTTTTGAGCGAGGAACACGGCGATTCGCGTAATCGATCGGCGCAACGTCGAACAAATTCGTCGCGTACTCGTTCGCAATGAATCGTAACGGGTACACGCTTTAGAGACACGCCTCTCGGTCTCGAGTCAGCTCGCAGAAAGCTGGATGAAAAACGATTCGGCACGAAGTGGACGCACAAAGGATGCCGGCACGAGGTTTCTGAAGCTTCCGCGCGACAAGCTGAGTGACATCTGATGGACAGTCGCGTACCACGATCGATAATCGAGCGCGTCGGCCGATATATCGGAGCGAAGCGAGGGGAGGAACAAAGCGAATCAGGGAACATACCCTGCGCCTCCTTGTACTGCACGATGTAGTTGGTTATGGGCGAGCTGGCGTGTGCTGGATCCTGTTCGCTGGACGGCGACGACCAGGCCAACAGCAACGATCGGCTACCTTGCTCGGCTACGTGCAAATTCCGTGGAAAATTCGGTGGCTCCTGAACCAGCAAGTTAATCGTCGCCCTGGCATGGCCGTACGCGTTCGTAGCCACGCACGTGTAGTCCCCACGGTCTATGTGGTTCGCCTGGATGATCCGCAGCTCGGAGATCACTCGTCCGGATACCTTCTGGTTATCTATCGTGTACCTGATCGAAGAAAACCGGATAAATTTGCTCGAGTGTTCCCTCTTCTTACCCTTCGACAAATCCGTATTAACCCTTTGCACTCGAATCACGCTCCCCACTTTCTTTGACGCCTTGCTATACAGTTTATTTAGCTGGTGCGTCTGTCAGAACTAACTATTCGCAGCTATGATATTAATTACGAACAAAAGAAAGTTCAAGTAGTATGGTATATCTAATGATTCTTGATTATGTAGATTATAATTGGATATGAACTGTACGTATGAACGTATTCAATATCTGTGCGTCACGAGTCAGACTCGTCAAAATATGGCAAGGAGTTAATGCATCAATTTAGAATAGGTATTTCTTAACAAAATTTGTGGCGTTGCGTACGATGTATGCACATAATGAAGCAACTAATAGTAGCAATTCATAACACTGCCCAACAGCCAAGTTAAACATTATTAACTATTCAGAATGCATAAAGAGCAGCTACCGCTGTATCGAGGTATTGTAACACTATAACAATCACTGATTGGATTTTAGAACGTCGAAAAAATGCTACAATTTGTTGGACAGTGTAATAGAAAGAACTTCGAAGGAATTCATTAAACTCTTCAACTCAAAATGTTGTACAGTCGCTATATCGACCAAAATAATATCTTCGAGCGCAAAGGGTTGAACTCGACGGATTTAATCGTGTGTTCCAAGGGGATGGGAATTATCGGCGAACAAGTCGTTCGAGGAATTTCGCGCGGGCGGAAGTTGGCTGCCACGCAACGCGGGAACAGCCGAATAATACCATAATGAAGGAGACACCGTGCGCACGAGATGTTGGGGAAAATGTTTCGGGGAAACTCGCCGACTATGGGGTTTCGTCACGCGCTTCACGAGATAACGAATATGGAACGCGAGCCGCGACGGCCTGCAACTGACAGCGAAGTTTGTATTGTGTCGCTATCGGTGCTGATGAGACGTACAAAGTTTTTCGCAACCAACTTTTTAATTGCATTCTCCTTGCGTAACGTGCGCGCGTGTCTTACGGGTGTCACGTGTACCTACTGCAAGCTCGCGTTTCCACAAATTTTTACGTTTGCACAACTCACGAATGCCTTAAACCTTTCGCTCCCATCGATTTCACGATATTCAATAATGTGTTTCTCATATCTAAATGGTATTTGGTATTTTGTATTTTACTTGGTGAAACCGGCCGAATTTTTCGGGGGCAAATAGTTTTCCATGCGAAATCAGATTTGTGTTATTGTTGTTTATTCATTTTTACCTTGTATTAGGATGATCACAAAAATTCACAAAATTTTTGTTTATTTTGGATTTGTTTCCGAAATCATTTTTTATCATTAAGGCATTTTTACCTTATATGAGGATAATCATTAAAATTCGCAAAGAAATTTAATTTTGATAATGAAGAGATTAACCCCTTGCCACACTTTGACGTCTCAGCACTAACAGCACGGACTGACACACCTGTCAAATAAATCGTACGGCAAGGAGTTAAGTAAAACTAATGGCATGTCGTTTTCTTCGCTAAGAATTTGTGTCGTGATCCGATTATGTTGTTGACCGATGGTCAAACGCAGAGCTAACTTTTATTACACGTACACCGTTGAAAAGGGTGACCGTTTTAGCCAGCGTCTATCAAAGTCTGCAAGTTTATAGACAGTTCGATGACAGAGTCGATATAGACAGGATCAAACGTGGATATCAGTCAGGACAAACCTTTATATATTTTTTTTCAATGTATATTTAAAGTCTGTTTTATTAAATCGTGCTTTTTCCCTTTTTGAAAAACTTCCAACCATAGCATCCCTTCAACAGATACTCTTAAATCCGATACCAGGAAAATTATACCGATACAAGGATCGTCACACCGATCCCCATACGAAAAAGATCACCGGGATAAATCTGTGGAAACGCGAATTGGGACGCAGTTTGTTCCCAAACTGGCTTAAAACGACGACACGCCGTTAATCGAGGGTGAGTCGATGCGTTACACGCATTGCAATTAACCTGTAATCCCGGTAGTCGATGGAAGATCGAAGTGTCAGTCATCGATCGAGCGGGATCGTCGTACAAGCCCGGTAGGGTTCGCCGTGTCGGATGGGAAGGGGTTTTGATTAATTTCGATACAAACCTAACATCGTAGTTGGGATCGACTCTGCTGTCACGTGCACGCCAGCTGAGATCAAGAGGAGCGTCTCCTTCGGCTTCGCAGCGTAGAGTTACGCTCTCCCCTCGTCGCACCGATTCCTGTCGCGTCTTCACCGATACCTGAGGACCCGCTGTTTCACCGATCGAGCATTAATTTCCTGCTACTTGTCTCTCGTTCGAGGGAACACCCACCGGGGAATAAATTACCATGGTTCGTATTGCGAGACGTGGCAACGTTTATCGTCCCTTTCCGAAAAATGAAGATTGCGCGAATATTGACGCATAAAAACATTCGTGATTTACACCCTGTATACGCCGTTCGTATATATTGAAAGAGTCGATAGAGCGTATATATACGCCGTTCGTAGCGAAAGGGTTAATTACACAATTTTCATGCTCTTGGTACGGCAAAAACGAATAACTTGTACCGGTGCTCGGTTCTGTTATCTATGCGAGGGAGTACGATGTTACCGTATATATTTGAGTCCGCGTCACGATCAAATGAATAATCGATCCTCGACATAGAAGCGTATCGAGATTGCCAACGGAAATTCAACCACGGAACGAAGAATTTCATAGTATCATGGCCCGTGGCTGGAATTCCAAGTTCGCGTGCGCATTGGCTGACACGAATCCAGTCGACGGTAACTCGGTGTTGCGTGAATATTTTACCGTGAACTGTTAGCCGAATGAGCTTGCTGAGGCCCGGCCCGATACCGTTGCTTGCCTGGCACAGATAGAAGCCAGCATGATCTCTGGATACCCGTGGGATCACCAATGACCCGTTCCCAGCGACCCCTGCGCCTTCTGTGCCGCTGTAACCCAGCTCCCTGTAGTCGCCCGGAGTATCACCTGAATGTGCCGTGGGACAACCATTATTTCTTTAAAGCGACTCGCTATGTTAATTCGCGTCTACGTTACACCAGGTTAAAGTCGTGATAAACGATCTGTCCGGACTGTCATTTCAGCGCGAACGGAAACGGAGAAGAAAATCCCGGAAAAGTCTTTTACTTCGCTGCAGACTCGCGGAAGATTCGGTCGTCGGTGTTAAAACGCGAGTTAGTACAATTACGTGTATGTGCCTGTAATTATGAAAATGGTCTAAGTCAACATTAAAAAAAAGAACGAGTTTATCAGCTATTTCGTACCACATTATTTTAAACTAAATTAATTGTTGTTTCAACATTATACGGAATTCATTTAGTGTTAGTTATGAAAGTAGTTTAAATAAAAATTTAAAAATATACGGAAATATTAAATTACTTGCATTATACACTAGACCAGTAACGGGAGAAAAACATAAAGCTATGTATTTACCATACATCCCTCTAGTTTCTCACAATTTAAAAAATCTCAAAACTCTTGATAAAAGCGTAAATGATAAAAATGGATTACTTTGTAAAAATAATAAGAAAATCGGTAAAAACCTTCCGACAAATTGTAAATTATCTTTCGTCGAAATAAAGAACCATTTATTAGTTTATACGAGTCCGTTATTTACTTATTTTTATATCTTGGTTTCAATGTAAATATAAATGGTCATCGTCCGTAAATGTAGCGGTAATGGAGTTCGAGGAGCAGGGATTGATAGAAAAATCGTTTGGAATCGAATCGCGTGCGAGCATCGCGTTTATGACGTGGGAGAATTCCCCCTCGGTATCAGAATATCTGTCGAAATTCGCGGGATAGCATTCTCTTCTTTCGACGTTGTCACAGATCAACGTCACTCGACATTCTTTCCGATACAATAAACACCAGGGAGGTATGTAAATGTCCAAAGGAAGTTCACTCTGGCGTGAAAAGGAACAGCGTTTCGTGATAGGAAAGTATTTTCCGTATCACATTTGGATACCGTGTTCCGAGTGTTAGCATAATTTATAGTGAGATGACATTGTTCATTTTTTGTCAATCAAAAACGAGTGTACAATGACGAAATAAACAGACGATATCGATTATGATCGTGGAGATCCGGGAAGAGTTTAAACGTTCAAGAGGATCGCATCAACGAAACTAATTACACCGAAGCTTCATGGAGCGAGAGGCTTATTTCAGATTGAATGAAACCGCTGAAAACGCTCGATCAGCTTTCCGATGGATCTGTTCGTCAATCCCTGTCATCCCCTGGGTTAAATACACCCGACAAGTGTAACTTAATGAAAGCGACGGTCTCACGAATCCACGCGAAATAAAAAAATCATAGTTATTACCGGGGAAAATTGGAAAGATTATTCGTCGGACGTGTCGCACTAGAGGCACTTATTAATGAGAGGAACATTCCGATGTTCGAATACTTTTGGGAATGAGTGTTCGAAACAATTTAATAACACAGTGAATTTTAAGACACGTGTCTTTTACAGTCCAACAAATGCTACTAAATTTGCACTCAAATTGTTAAAATTCCACTCACGTTATATAGTAATGAAGGAACTTATAATTGCAAGGAAAATTAATTCTTGAAAATCCATGAGTTGTACACTGTTTATACAAAGAATTCTCTCTTTGTCTATATCGATTGATTTTTGTCGAACGTACAGTCCAATGAATGCTACTAAATTTGTATTCGAATTGTCCAAATTCTACTCGCGTTCTAAAATAATAAAGGAATTCATAGTTGCAAGAGAAAGTCTTGAAAATGCTAGGTTAGTAAACTGCAGTTCCCGCGTTCGGCACCGCTATCAGGAAGGAACGTCTCCTTTCGGTGCTCGATCGCAAACTATCCGGCTAAAAATGACTCCAGCGACGTCGCGCGAATGAAAATCAACGGGTATTCGGAAGGGAGGACATGAACGACGAAAAGGAGAAGGACAGAACGTCGGAAGACTGATTGTATCGTCCGTAGAAGTCGATGCTGTACGTAACCCGTCGCGTTTACCCAACCAGATGGGAAACGTTTTTCAAAAAACGTGACCGAGAGAGATAGAGAGAGAACTCAATGGTACACCGTCTTGCTGGAATCGTGACTTACCGATCGATTGCTTCCAAGTCACGGTCGGAATAGGGAATCCTTCAGCCTGACAGGCAATGGAGACGCCGTGACCTACAACGGCGTTTTGGTCCATGGGTTCTACTGTCCATCGTGGCGGCACTAAAAATACGATCCAATTGGATTAAAATCTTTCGACTCGCCGGCCCGTTTCCGAGACCGGCGTTACGGTCGTGGACAGATCTAAGACCGATTCTCGTCGTCGATTCAGTTTCTACCGATATCCGAAAGGGGGGAACTCGAATTCCCCGTCGTATCGATGATCCCGGTTTCACGATCGACGACAATGCCTCGTTTCGTTCGATCGCTTTCGTTCCGATACGGGCGCAAGGCACGAAACCTGATTTTCAGTGAAAAAAATCGAGACAGATTCCGTCGTCTCGTAGAACGACCCCATTGTTACTGATTGCGCGGATAAGATCCACCTATTTTCTACGGACTATCCGATTCCTTGGGTATTCGATAAAATAAAAGTCTAAATTGCGTCACGGTCTGTAAGAGAAGATTTCCATTTGGAGGCTTTGCTTTTCGTGCTGGGCATTAATGGTACGAACAACTATACGCTCATGTTCACTTGAAACATTTGTTTAGGGAGATGCTTTAAAACTGCCTGTATCGAAGCAATTATCACTTGTAATTTAATGGAATGGATGGAAAGGTTGGGGTTAGGGGTTGAACTAATTTAGCACTTGGCATCGGTGGATTGAATTACACCGGCAACAGTAATGATGCTTATAACGTTTGAGTTCCGTGGAGCCACGAGTAGTTCAATTAATTTCATCACCGAGTTGTTACGATGATACGTTATAGAATGCAAACGGGGTAATAAATTCGTAACGGGGAACCATGACATGCTGGCAAAACTAGTAAACCGTGTTAACTACGAATCTCGTTTTATACGCGATCGAAAGCGGTGTTATTCTAACGCGTAACAAAAACTTTGAATAATTTTCTTTCGCCTACTTTCTTTCGTAACAACGTTACGAACGTCGACGCGTGACCGTCGAACTGTCGAAATTCGGATATTAAATAATGAACGCGCGAACCGAATAAAATCGAAATGAAAAACCATCGATCGGAATCGAATAGTACCGGCAGCGGAACGAATAACAATTATCCCCGTTTTCTGGAAATTGGTTCGACATTGACAGGTAACGGGGGAACAATAAAAACGTGTTCTTTGTCGGTCTAATTAGCCATTGTTCCACGGCGAACGGCGATGATCGAACGGGGCTTTTCGTCGACGAAAATCGGTCTTCTGTGCCTCTACGTTTACTACGCTGTCTTCGTGATCGCGTGTTGCTGTTGTATTCGCGTATTCGTGTGGTGAATTCGCATGCATTCGAAACGAGTTCGATGTACTGTATACTTACGCATCGCTAGGAGTGTAAACAACAACGTGTCTCAACAAACCGATGCTGTCTGTGTGGTTAGACTACTTGAATTGACGATGTCGCATTTAAAATGGGGGAGGTAGAGAAATGTTTACTCATTCGTTTGTCTCAATCAAAGGAACTAATTACCAGGAAATACTTCGAGCAGCGTTTAAACGAACGAAAGAACCAGTCTGAATGTAATCGGTCTGAAAAGAAACAAGAAAAAACGTGCATTCGTAAAAGGTGAAACGAAAAGAAAACGTGCTTGCATAAATTAACTAAATGTACGGGATAATAAAACGCGCGTTGATACGACGAAATAAAAACGAAATAAAACAACGGTGTCGTAGACGGCTCTGACGAATAAACAGAAATCGATTAATCGGGAGGTATCGCGCGAGATAATGTACGGCGAAGAGGGTGGTTGAAGTGTCGCATGCAAAAAATCGTTATTCGTTAAAATATAAAAACACGGCAGGCATCATTCCAAGTAAAAGAGAGATATAAATACATAATATATATAAATGTAATAACGGCTCAAAGAACAACGTACGAACAACGCAAACGGTACCTATATTCTCAAAAAACACGTTACTTGTTACTGAGTATACGAAGAGAAAACACGCAAGAAAAACTCGAGGCACACAAGTATAATAATGTAAACGTTACTTCCAACATTCTTCCATCGTCATTCCAAGTTGCTCGTATTCGTATAATAATAGAGAAGAGACACAATTGTAAGTCCAAGATAAACTAAAACGACAGAAAACGAAAAGGGAAAATAAATAAAAATAAAAGAAAATTAACGCACGAACCAGAAACGTTAACTACGCGAACGCATGCTTTACATCCGTCACAGACATTTCGTTGCATTGCACGAGCACAATAATTAAATTTCTCGATAGACGAAACCGCTACAAGAAAAAAAATGACACTTTCAAACAAAACAAAAATTATTAAATCAGATATTCTAACTATGTACGAGAACACGCGTCGTAACGGGACGAAGAAATAAAACAGAAGGAACGCAATGGACTTCTGAACGAAACAAAGGAACGTGTCTAATTCTAAAACGAAAAACCAACTCGTTCAACTGCCGAGATCTACATCGAACATTTTACAAATGCTTGATGATCGTGATGATGTACAATTACTGTTAACGATGAACGGAGAAAAGAAAGTAATAACAACGATGAAGGAACTTTCGTTCATCTCGTTTCTCTTTTATCTTATGTCCTTTCCTCCTTTTCGTTCCTGTTCTTTTCTCGCCTCACCGGCTGCGTGGACGGATTAACTCGGCGCCGCAACCTTTAACTTCCGCCGTGCCCTTCCGGTCAAGTTAACACGAACGAAAGAAACGTCCCTGTCCTCGAAATTCGTGGTTCGCTGCGGTTAACCGGTTCGTCGAGTTGGCATGCATTAAAAAAACGAAGACGAAACGAAAAGATGAAGTGAATCGCGTTATGGTCTGCGTCCTTACGGGTATCGCGTTTTATTTTTTCTTGTGCCGCGCAAGTGGAAAGAGAGATATAGGGGGATCCTGGAGCTTCCGGTTGTGTCTACACCCTGTCGAGTCGTGTCTTTTTTTCCTCTCTGTCGTTAAACCCTTTCTCGCGAGAGTGTTGTCGCCTACAGGAGGATTGGAGTATTCCCATTACGTTGCTCCGAACGGTATCAACAAAATCCGAGCTACCTCGAACGAAAAGGGGCACACTTCCGGTCGGACATCTTGTACCACTGCCGATTCTACGAAATCGCTATGCAGATCGCTATGCGGATTTCCCGGCATTTCGGGAAATAGCCTTCGTCGAACCTAGTAACCTGGATTCGGATACCCGCTATCGAGTCTTACGGCGATCCGGATAACTGGAATAGTTGAAATCGCTCGACTGACCGGAACAATGCCATCGAAAACCGACTACATCGACTGTCTTTTTATACGGGTCACCTTCGAATTTGGGACGTCGAGTACATCGAATATTTCATAAACGAACATGATACGCCTGCGTTACTACCGACGATACGGTAGAACATTTTCAGGACTCCGGAATCGTAGGAAAAATTCCTATTTCTTCCTATTTCTTCTTAAAAATTCATATTTCCCTCAAAAGATTTTTAGTCGTCGATGCTACACACGTATTCAGCCACTGTCGCTATAGCTTGATTTCGTTATTACGTTCGTGACTTTCCTTAAAAACTTTCAGACACGAGGTCCTGCCATTAAATCGTTTGGTCCTGTCGTTTCAAGTAATTGATGTCTACAATCTCCAAATTTCTATACACTTTGAGTTATTACTTCATTGTGTAGATCCAAGGTTTTACTTTACGAGCGAGGTTCTATGTACCAGGTCCTATCCAACTCTTTCAATCTACACTTTCCCAATGTCTACAACTTCGAAATCCCTATATTCTTCAGTTTCTACACCCCCGAGTCCTCTAACACATATTCTACAAACCCAAGGAATTTTAGAAATTCGGAAAAAATTCGGAACACCGTTGCCGAGATTCGAACCTCCGAAATGGAGAGTCTAAATTGCATGTTCGTCATGTAATACTTTAGGAACGGCAACCTTTTAAAGGCAATATATAAGGTTTCTATAAAATCATTTTCACACAATAAGATAAACAGTTGAATTATACTAAAAAGAACGCCACGAACTTTTTCCCGGACCCAATATAACAAATTAATATAATTTCGTTATTAAATGAGAGCGAAATAAATGTGTGACAAAAAACAGAAGTTATTTATGGCTCGACCTAATATTACTAAATAATAAACGCTCATAGCTCCAAATAATAAATGCCCATATCACCAAATAATAAATACCTACAAAAATATTGAACCTAGAAACGTCGTTTTGATCGCTAAATGTCGAAAGCGAACGTTGCACGGATATCCGATGGGTCTTCAAAGCTAATTTCCTCCGCGACGAAATTCTCCGTAAGAGAAGAAAGGAAAAGATTATTTCACGATTTCCGCCATTACGGTCAAACTCGGTATACAGCCTTTTCATGGAACATTATCCTCCCAACGGCTTTGCTCGAATCGTTGCGATAACATTTTCGCCAACTTCAAGGATATTGTGTGTTCCCTCTATTATTCGACTCCCGTTCTTTCTCCCGGCTGAAAGACGCGGACGACAAAAGACCATCGGGAGCGACATAGCAAACACAAAATTCCCGATAAGAGTCGCACGAACATCATCGTAAACCTGTTGCGAGGAAAACGCCGCTCGCTGATGAACGCCGAACGAACCTAAAAGCGCATTTGCTTCCACTGTGCCGACACGAAGGGCAAACACCGTTCGAATCTCGGCCACGGTACCGGCCGGACTGTTTTCACAGGACCCGTTTCCACGGTAAACCCCGGGGAAATTCGTTCAGTATCCCAACCTCGAATTGCCGAGGAAAACGCGAAACTTTGATTCAGAAACGCTCGATCGAACCGAGCGTAAAAATTCGTCGCTTAATTGCTTCTTGACGCAGGACGATTCTTACGATTAGCTATACGGAAAACTGGACAATTGTTTCGCGAGATCGTGAGTGGAAAATGGACGATGAAGTTCTCCTCGTAAAAGGTTCCCTCCTCGAGCGTATCACGCGGAAAATCGTTAAAAGTAATCACGGTGAGGAAAACACGAGTACCGCGCGGGCTTTCGAAACCAATTTTCTCGGAAAAGAATTCTTCTGGTAGCAAAAAAATTTATCTCCATATTCTCCGCTTATATTTTTCTTCTCCGTTTTAATTCAGCGGTACGCTTTTAACCGTCTCGCCGCGAGCTATGATCATTCGCGGTAAAGTAAAATAGAGTATTCTTTGCCGTTTACCCAATTTTTCGAAAAAGAACAAAAAATACGATAAAGAGCGATCGTGACCAACGGCACCGATCTCGATAAACGCGAACCAGCGTTTCAACGACTTCTGTTTATCGCACGAACTTTGAAAAGAAGATACCGTAGCATCCGTCGAAAGAGAATCTTCGAGGTAGCTGGAAAGAAGCTGCAGCGGGGCATAATTTATCAGAGAATCCGTACCGTAACGAGGTAACCGAGCATTCCAGCGAGAAGTTCGACCGACTACCGAGTCCATCAGAGAGCAACTTTAAATTACTCCGTGGATCCTTGATTCTCGCCATGATCTCCCCGGAGACGCCCGTAGCGTTCGTACTTCCTCCTCGAGCGCAATCATTTTCCTCAAAAATGGTTTTCGAATGACGCACGACGTGTACAATATTCTTTCGGTACGCATCGGATGTTACCTGACACCGATAACGGAGCTAAATCGGTTCGCGTGTATCGCAACTTTTCGGTCGTTGTCCAACTGGCCGGACGTTACTCGCATTCCGAAGTTGAATTGCCCCGAATCGGATCGTGTCGACTTCAACCTCCCCGAATTGGATCGTAACGAGTTGAATTGCCCCGAGTCGGATCACGTCGACTTGAATCTCTCCGAATTCGATCGCGCCAAGTTGAATTGCCTCGAATCGGATTGCGTAGAGTCGAATTCCCCCGAGTTGAATTGTTCCGAGTCGAATTGCCCCGAATTGAATCGTCCCGAGTCGAATTGCCCCGATTTGAAATGTTCCGAGTCGGATCGCATCGAGTCGAATTGCCGCGAATTGAATTGTCTCGAGTCGAATTGTCCCGAGTTCAATTGTGCCGAGTCGGATCGCGTCGACTTGAATATCTCCGAATTCGATCGCGCCGAATTGTATCGCCCTGAGTCGAATTGCCCCGAATCGGATTGCGTAGAGTCGAATTGCCCCGAATCGGATCGTATCGAGTTGGACCGTATCGTCGTCCTGGAACATCTCAATACCGTACACGTCCTTGATCGTGCCGTAATAACGGTAAATAAATGGAAAGTCGACCGTTTCTTATCGTCCACGCCGTGTATCGCCGGCGTTTCTTTCCGTTATCGCGACGATGGTCATTGCAGCCCTTATCATCCCAGAGCTTTCGCTGATCGTCGGAAATCGCGCACGCTATTTTCCACTCGATCGACCACTGTTTCGAGCGGGGGCTACCACGGCGTTCACCGAGCCCATTAAGTTCGGCTGACGCGAAAACTTCGACCCCGGAACGAGTTCCGCGAGTTCCATGCTATCGGCTCCCAAGCGATTCCGATTAAGTCCACCTTGATGGCTCCTTACATTGCCGTTTGAACGGCAAACCCTCGAATCCGCGTTCTTATGAGCTCTGCATTCGCGATCGATAACTTCTGATCATCCGGAAGAAGCTCCATAGCGGCACGTGTGTCGCAGCGTCGATAGAAATTGTCATCGATCGCTTACGGATGCTTAGATTCACGCAATTAGACCTAAAGTCGGTGTTTAGTGCAATAAGTACATGTTCAATGTACTAAGTTTTAATAAATCTCGCTGGCATACTTTGTCTAAAGTCATCATAACTCTTTAAAAGTAGTTATAAGAATTAAGTGTCCACATATTTTTGAGATGTACATCTACATTGCTACCTACATGAATCAAAGTACGCAGAAAATATTTATATTTCCCGTATCGTTGTTCGCGAAATGTACTGAACATCATAAGCGGAGTACGCGTGTTTCATTGTTCGAAATTTATTTCGGAAACTAATGAGCCACGATCGAGGTATTGTTTCGAGGACGCGACGCATTTTTCGTGGTCAGATTGAACGGACGAGTGTAAAAATAGTTCGTTAGCCGCGCAAAACACGGCTGGTGTTATTTCAACGGATGGGAAAAACTCGTGTACAAGGCAGTAACGAGCGAGAAAAAAGAACGATATCGAAATCACGAGGGACGAGCGTACGTTTCATGGACCCATTGATTCCCTGTTATAACGGGGATAACCCGAATTTACGGTAGTTTTTACGCACGTGTTTCACCACCGAGGAGAGGCCACTCTTAGTGAATATGAATGGCGAGAAGAACATTACACCGATGTGTCAGGCTCTAATGTTCCGTACTCGCGTACGCCACGTGTCCAAAGTACTTCTTCCTTTCTGTTCCGTCAAATAAAATGGCGGTGTTCGCAAGAATGCACAAACGCTATACCGTTCTCTCTTCGCGATCGTTACGCTTCAAAAGCACCGTATTTAAATTTCAAGGGATCAACCGGAAACAGTGGTCTCCCTGAAACACGGAACTCGGTCCTAGTCGAAGAGTGAACCCGAGGCTCGGGATAGTTCCGTTCGCGCGCATAAAGGAGGGGGTTGATTTACATTCGATCGTGGCTAAGCAACGGGCGGCGACTTTCGAAAATCGTCGAGCGGCTGCTGGAACTTCTTGAAAAGTCGCATTACCGTATGCACCACCTCGGCAACTCGAAACTAATTTGCCTACGACCGTATCCCCGTGAGAGCCCCGATCCGACTGTCACAGGGAACTTTAACCCCCGAGGAAACTAGGCTTGTAATGCCGTTTCGAGGAGCGAGGGGAAATGTCGTTGCGGAGAACGAAAACGGAGCCAGCAGAACGTGCTTGCGACAAAAAAAAAATAGAAGAATACGAAAGGAAAAAAGAAGAACGAGTCGTTTTACGTTTTACCGCGAAAAGAGTGTAGTCGGAGAAATGTAATTGCGCGGCGACCACCGTGGTCCTCGGAGGAACGAGCGACATCTGTTTCCGCGGTTCTTCGTTATTTTCTTTGGGAACACATTCGGGACCGTGAAACCGTTACCTACCCTCGAACAAGAGGAAATACGTTTTCTGTAATTTAATATCCCAATCTCTCTGTTCCGCTCTCGCATGAAATTGTTGGGAAAGCACCGTACTGCGCAAACTCGCGTAACCTACATCAAACAACCGGTCTCTCTCGCGGCTTTTATCGAAGATGTGTGTTATCAAAGCAGACCGCGCTGTGTGCTCTTTGACGAAGACCTTTTTTCAAAAGCTGCTTCCCTCTCCGCGGTTTATTTAGTTTTCTCTTTTTACTGATACGTCGTGAGCTACCCCGTGAATTCCATAGTCCTTCCTGAGCTGGCTACGTCGTCTGACTTAATCCGTTCGTGGAACGTCATCGCGCCGAAGGATCACGGAAACAAAATCCGCGAGAAAATGGAACCGCGTCGAGATAAGAGGCGGAAGACGTTCGACGAGGTCACCGGAAACCTGGTCTACTGAATCGATCTCGTACCGATACACCGTCGGGTACTCCAATACTCCGTGGTGACTGCTCGGTTTCTGTGCCGTGATATGTATATACACGCGTGTATATATATAGGTGCGTGAATACAGGATGCCCTTAGAGAAAAATGTACACGGTGAGAGCTGCAAATTCTTTGCGACGAACGGAAAAGTCCTTTATGAATTTTTCATACGGAGCTTCGTTTCCGAAATACGTGTAATCAACGAGTAATAAGGAGTCACACTTTACTCCCTATCGTTCCTTTAGCCATTTCTCGTTCGAGAAATGCTCGAATTGCAATTTCAAATTAATGAACTCCGACATCGCTCGAGTACGGTAAATATATACAATTTGTAGGTCAAAAAACGAAGTCCCAAAAAATTCGAAAGACCTGTTCTGCTCGTTTTGGCGGAAAGAGCGTGCCGCGTTCACGGTGCACATATTTTCCAGGGTATCCTTGTACGTACACACGTACACACATAGAAAGAGAGTGAAATAGAGAAAGAGAAGGAGAGAGAGTGAGAGAGAGAGAGACAGACAGGCGTGTGTCGTGGTCACACACGGTTTATGTACACAGGTTCTTACAGCTACCATGTCGTTTTTTGTTGTTGCTCGTTTGAGACACCAACCAGCAACGGAGAGGCTGGTCGAGTATTCGGCCAGGCCAGCGACGTTGCTGATCTGGCACGTGTAGTTCCCGCTGTGCTTAGCGCTGACGTTATTTATCGTCAGGATGCTGGAAAACGGCGGATAGTCGCTTATCTGTATGTTGTTGCCTGTCCCGAGCACGGCCACGGTGGATCCGCTCGAGGACGAGGACGACGAGGACGACGACGACGACGACGACGACGACGCCGACGCCGACACACCGACGTCACCCGATCTGATCTGAATCGGTTTGTCGTCCATCAACCACGTGATGTTGAACGGCTGGTCACCCTGGCTCGTGGTACACATTAGCTGTGTCCTCATCCCCTCCGTCACACCGTTCTCGAAATAAAACGGCGAGATCCGCGGTGGAACTATAAACGTGACGTGTGATAATAGTATGTACCTGCATGCCGTCGTTAACGGCTCTCCTAGACGCGGATCTCCAGCAGAGACCGCGCTCTCGTCTTCGTTTCCTCTTTTTTTTTCGGGACAAGGAATGGGTTTGGCGTCGAAGAGACAGACACGGTGATTGGAACGATACCGAATCGAAAGTATCGAGAATTATTGTAGAAAGGATACGGATAATTTCCTCGAGTATCTGCGCAAATTTCGGTGATTATCCCGAGTATCGATACGTACCGGTATCGGTCCGATCACGAATCGTAAGAAGGCGAGTGGGATCTTCTTTTAACGCGATTCGAGGAGACACGTACAACCACCGCGATTCGTACGAAGTATGGACGAGAGCAAAATGAAAGAACGTCGAGGTAAAAAGAGAAACGCGATCGACGAGTCAAAGTGAAATTGGACAGCGCATCGAGATAATTCCGTCGAAATCGAAAAACTCCGACGAAAGTTCGCAGCGAGGCGGAATTAATAGCGTGGCCACTCGACGAAAACAACAGGAAGTTAATAAATCTTCTTCCGAAACGTCTGAAATTAACATTAAAATACAGCTCGGGGATACAGACTGCTCCGAGTTTAATCCATTCCGGAGAACGAAGCCGGTGTAATTAATGTTCCTCTCGGCGGCAACGACAATCCCGAAACGAACTACAAAAAGGACGAAACGAGCCCTTCTGTAATTTCAACTGTGTCCTTGACACCGCGTACAACTCTCGTGTACTTGTCCGATCGAATTATTTCGAATGTTTCGCTTCGGTTCTCTCTCTCTTTTTTTCTTTTTTTGGTTCGGTTAGTTTAGCGAAGTCTCGTCGCGAAACGAGAGAACGTAGGGTCACGATGCATGAAATGCGAAACATTGTTCGTCCATCGAATCTGCGTAGATTTTGCGAATATATAGGGTGACCCACATCACAGGAAAATGTGTCGATTTCGACGGCAAACATTAATTTTCCTCGTACGACGTTTCTCATCTTTGAAACAAATAATTTTTATCCCTCGTTGGGTATTGAACGCTCGATTAGATTTCGATAGATTGTGATGTTTGAATGTATAAATTTATACTACTACACACGTAATGTTTGAACACATCAAAACACATAATATTGTAGATTAATAATAAAAAAAATAATCAACTTCAAGGAAGTTGATGAAACTTTACAACTGAAAATTTTGACAATAGCAAGAATAAAAATGCTTTCGAGTGCAGAGGGTTGAAATAACGCGAAGAATAAAATATGATAAGTTTAATAGTGAGAAATCCGCCGGTTCTGATACACCCTGTTGTCCACTCGCGAGTCCATTACTTCGTTGTCTGACCAAACACGCGGCCATATTACTTCGTCCGAACTTTCGGCCGGTTCGACAAGCATTATCGAACTTATCGATGCGTGTCGTTGTACGTGACCTCTCGATAGGTGCAGGGAACAGGTACAACGCTCCCCCGACAAAAATCAGACTCCGTGAAAAAAACTGCGACAGGGTCATAAATATCCGGCGATGGCCTCCCGCTCGTATCCCGCGGCCCAGAAAATGAACATTTATGACCCGGGGCAACTGCTAATGCGTTCCTCCAAGACCGTTTGCTCGATGAAGTTGCAAGTAAACGACGCCACGAACATGAACGAGAGGAAAATTGTCGGAGAGGAGCACGGAACCGGTTTCCCCGCTGTTCGCAATCCGTGACGCGTAAAATGATCATTCTGGGGTTTGGGGATGTGGCTGAAATTTAACACAAAACTTTGGCTTTCTTTTCTCATTCGATCCCGTTATAGTCGAATTACTTACCAGGCCCTATAGATGGACGGTGAACGGTTTAATTATCGAAACGAGCGTGAAAACTAGTTAGGGCGAAAGAACGCGAGAGACCCTTCATGCAATCCATGTACGATCATACGGTTCGTCGCAGCAAATCGATTGTCTCGAATCATCGAAAGGTTGCTCGCGTTCGTTTCGCCCGACATACGATGTGCTACTTGATTATACGGCAGAAGCTCGATATTTTCCTGCGCCAGGAGCTTCAGACACTGTTCGTGAAGTCGCAAAGATCGATCACGATTACGTACCTAGAGAATCCCGATCGAGGATTCATCGGGCAGGAAAGTATCGAAGTTTCACCGCGTATAACTCGAACGACCATGATTAATGATAATGAGATGACAAGTACAGAAATCATAGAGAATATCTCGAGCGAAACATAGCATAGTCTTCATAAAAAAGATACTGTTCTACAAAGTGATAATACAGTGATAATAAACTCGCTCAGAGATCCGAGTTCAATACGTGAATCGATATACCAGATACAACACAAACATCGAGAGCAACAAAGGTGTTAATGATTCATTCGGAACGTTTGAAAAAGACCACGACTCCTACTAGATCGTGTTTTCGAGCGTCGTTCGCAACGATCCGTCGTGGAAAGAGTACCATACAGATGGATATATATAAAATATAATATATATATATATATATACTCAATCAAAAATTAACATTACGTGTGTCTCGTCGAAACGTATTAATGCTGGACGATGCATACACGCGTGACTGTTTCTGTGTGTGCAAAGATCAAAACCAACCAGGATACGGTAACTTTCAAAAAGTGGAAGCGATCTCGCGCTGTGACATCGAACTCGATACATCGAGCGCAAAATTAAACGAAAAATTCGTATCCGACGACGAATTTCCGTTTAATTTCGTGGGGGGACCAATTCGTGTGCGCGTTTCAACGAAACGGAACGGATCAACGAGCGCGAGCTCGCTGTCGGACAGGAATTTCGACGAGCGTTTCGATGTCACGGATCATCTTGCGGTGCGTTCAGACCGGCCACGGGTTGTAAGTATCAAATCGAGCTCCACGGTGCTTCGGAGCTCGAACAACGAGCTGAACGACGGCCTAGTTTCCGTTTGGTCGTTTCAAATAGCCGGGCGCGAGCGAATGTTCGTGAAATACGAATCCATCGTTCGAATATTTACTGCCGTCGATCGAATCAAGATGGCTTGCGATGAGTTGACCCGCAACGAATTGACCCGCAATGAGTTGACTCGTATCGAACCGTAACGCAACGAGTTGAATCATCTCGAATCGGATGGTGTCGAGTATAATCGACCTGAATCGGATCGCGACGAGATGTCTCGTATCAAATGTTACCGCGACGAGTTGACTCGTGATGACTCGGATCGCAACAAATCGCATCGCGTTGACTTGCATCGCCCCGAGTTGAATTGACCCGAGTTAAATTGTCCGGAGTCGGATCGCGTCGGCTTCAACCTCCGCGTATTGGAGTGTAACGAATTGAATTGCCCCGAATCGGACCATCCCGAGTTGAATTGCCCCGAATTTGATCACCCCGCGTCGAATTATCCCGAATAGGATCGCGTCGAGTCGAATTGCCCCGTGTTGAATTGTCCCGAAACGAATCGCGCCGAGTTGAATTGCCCCGAATCGGATTGCGTAGAGTCGAATTGCTCCGAATTCGATCGCGTCAAGTTGCATCACCTCGAATCGGATCGCGTCGAACTTTAATCGCATCGTACCGGATCGAGTTTTGTAGAATCACACTTAATCGCATCGATTCGAATTTCCTAAATATTGAACATTCTCTCGCACGATCTAAACGCACCCTCGCACGATCTGCGATCGCAGTTGTCTAATCGACTCGTAGCTCGACAGCACACGCTAAAAGAAAATATAGTAAACGAGCCGTTCGTGAACGAGAGTCATGAAACATTGGCAAAGAAGATACTGTACATATACGTAAATAGATACACATATATAGATACATATATATATACGTATCAAGAGTATATTCATTTAGGTAAAAGCGTGCAATTAGGCGTGCATAAGAGAACAGCGTGCAGGAGTCACGGATTCGTGTAAAGACAGAGAGAGAGAGAAATACGGAGCTTTCAAAAATCCGGAAGTAAGAGATCGAAAAATCGTGGCACGTAGTCCACGGGGACAGCTTTCCCGTGCGATTCGTCTTGCCCCGTCTCGACTCTTTTCCACCTAAATCTAAATTGAAATCTAATAATCCGCGCCGAGGCGTTGGCTCGCACGTTTCGTCGGGTCCGATATCGCTTGCGAAAGATTACCGTGAAAAATGACTACGAGACCGGTGGGCGAATCGAGACGCGGACGCAGTTGTGCCCGTTGCCCGTGCCACGCTAGGCTACGGTTAAAAACGCCGAGCGTTTTTTAACGACCAAATGTCCCGACAAATGGCCCCGAAATGTCTTTTCGAACGCATGCACTGCAACCACTCGTACGAATACATTTACGACGGAACCACGGCTTGTCCTTACGCAAGCAACAATTTCGAAGCAGGAACACGATGATTTTTAATAAAATATTTCATTTATCTTTCCATCCGTCGTATCCAGATTTTGATGAACATTTCCGCACGAAGAGGGAGCGTGGAACATTGCAACCCTCTTGCATAATTTCGATGTTAAGATTCCGAAATACAGATTTTGAGCGAATGTACAATGTTTTACCGATCGGGAAACTGATGATAGTTTTTGAGGTCTTGTTTCTCACATACTCGAGGGCATTAATTGTTTCAAGACGCGTAGATTTTATGCGTTCCGTGTCTCCAGACAAGCCGGGTTCTGTCGTGATCGATTGTTAGAACGCATCCGTCCGAACGTTAGTTCGTTGAAAAACGATTCGGTCGTAATCGCAGCCTCGGACGTGCATGTTGGACTAGCATGTAGCAAAAACGAATCGCGTCGAATGACCGTGATCATCCTCGACGATCTTTGGTGTGTACGTGGTGCATAAGAAACTCGACCGGCGAACGACGACAGAGGTGTCTCATAATTGATAAATCATCGTCGATCGATGAGACAAGCTAGCGTGAAAAAAAACGAGGTTACAGTCATCCGCTGAATCGGAAGTTCCTTTTCGAAAATTCATCCCGTCACGACGCACCGGTCTCGAACACGCTGATTGATCGATCATTTCTACCGCCGATCACAGAGGACCGCGACCCGATGTTTTCTTACCGACCGATCAATCAGTTACTTTCCAGCTCGAGCACATAATCCAGCCAGCTGGAAAATTGCCAGTCTGTCTTTATTACATTTCACTGAACCGCGAGTTGTGGTTTCTAATGCGTTCATCGTCGCGAATAAAAATTACTGCGATACCAATTATTAACCACTTGTACAATTTATTTCTCGGATGCGTCGGTCGAAAGTATATGTGGCTACAACATTGTTTTAATAAAAAGCGAATTGTGCCGAGCTTCTTCGTGCCAAAATCGTATCAAATATCTTCGCGACACATTTATGTTATTAGCCGTGTACCGAATGCGAAACCGTCATCCGTTAAGCTCGTAATCTGTACCGATCGGAAAGCAAACGTTTAAAATCGAGGATGCATAGCACCGTGGTATCTGACCTAATTAAGTTGGTGCTACGTCGATCAGCGGCTACCGTCAAAGAGACCAACGCGTTACCCGTGTCTTTGTAACCCGTGATTATCCGTCGCTTTCGACGCTCCTGAACGAACAAAATCGATCGAGGCGCGGGTTCGAACGATTTTCGATCGTCCCGCTTTGCTCGTCGTCGACTCGAAACCGCGTTGAGACGTTCGCGAATAAACTCGTCGATCCGACGACGCGTCATATGCATGCGGACGCGTCGCGATCGAAAACGAGATCCAGATCGGGATCGTCCACGAATTTTCACCCTTATTAGCGGTTTCATTCTCTATAAGATAATCTGAGTCTACCGATAAAAATGATCGACGATCGATAATCTGAATATATCGATCAAGATTATCTGCGCTGGAAAAACGAATTAAATTATCTGCAGTATAGCGTTTTGTTACGGTTGTACTCGCGTTACCGCCGTTCCAATGTTCGTATTCGGTAAGAAGACCAGTGGACGATCCGGTCGCGGTCGAAATATCGAGAACGAGAGCGGTGGCCATAAATCGGAGGAAGGACACCTCTGTCGTCGCGTAGCGTGAACCGAAGAAGAAGTACACCAACGGTGTGCGTTTACCGTTGACGTGAAGGAGTGCAGAATGAGCGACGGTGGCAGCGCCATTGGCCACGCGACAGGTGTACGTGCCATTGTGCGCGGGTGCGATCGTGCTAATGCTCAGGGCGCTGGTAAAAGCGTCATATTGGCGGATGGTAATCGCCTTTCTCGGGGACTGTTCGCCCTGGCCGTCGGCCTTCGGGCCCCTTTTAGGACCTTTAATCGCGTCTCCATGACTGGCCGGTGCCTGAACACGGCTATGGCTGGACGACGTAGCATCCTGCGACGTCCTGATCGTCTCTATCGGGACGTTATCTTTGAGCCACGTGAACGTCAGTGGCAGATCGCCAGTCACGACCACGCACTGTACGCTAGTACGGTCCCCTACGTTTAAATCGCGAGCAAAACTGAAAGGCGTGATTTTAGGTGGCACTGAAAGAACAATACAAAGACAAAGGTGGCATTCCAGTCAAAAAAAAGCGATTCACGAACGCTATAGACAAGTCGCGGAGTCTTATAGGGAGAGATTTCTTTTAGTGGCGAGGGTGAAGGGTGGGCGGGCGATTAAACACGAAGAGACTCGGACAGGAGGGTAAATCGGGACACAACGTCGAACGGTCGCAGACGGTCGTAATCGTCGATCGATGCTGTCGGATGATACTCGAATTCTCTCATCGCGATCGATATCTCGCTACGACACGAAACACGGTACGAGACCGGTATTCTTTGAGAGAGCGGCGTTTATCTGAAAGCATCGTTGAAAGAAAAGCTAGTTCGTAGAGCACACCGTGCGACCATCGACCAAAATAATGCAAAAACAATGGACAGTCCAACGATCCCGATAGGTCGAGTAGAATTCTGGGTTGCTTTTAATGAAAGCGCCACCGGGTCAAAGGCTGTTCATATTGTGCCGCTTGTAATTATAGCGGCGTTAATTAAATTTCCATAGCCGGCCCGCGTGTGACAAAATTGAGGCCTTAAAACGAGCTCTTTTGAAGGAGCTTCAAAGAATATTTCTGTTCGTTGGCGAAAATTTCGTTCGGGTGTTGGTCCAGTCGGTCGGAGTGCCCTAACGCACGGCGTACAAAGGATATCGTTTGTTGTTGCGGTTGTCTAGAAAAATGGATAGCTTATCGGACAGACATTGAGACGCGTTGCGAACTTCACCGACATATAAATACACTTCTCGTAACTCTTTATCGACATACCGAACGATTTATTTTATCGACAATCACTTTTTATCGCGTCAACTGCACGATCGCGTTAATGCAAGAAAATTGGTGCAATCGAATAACATTCCGGTAGCTGTACAATATTTTTTTTTTTGGCGAAAATCCGATTGATAACGTTTTGAACGATCGCGCGTATTTAATCTTCTCGATTAAGCGTTAATAGGCAATCATCGCGGGTAACTCGCTAAAAATGGTCGCGAGCGAAACAAATTTCTGTACACTCCGATTCAGATTGATCGTAGGGATACAAGCTTTTCCCATTTTTGTTGCTAAATCGATTAAGTTAATCGGGAGAATCGAACTTCGAATTACAACCGGCCAATACGGTTTCGACGAAACGCAATTTTCGAACGCGCTTTTGCTCCCGTAATTATATCTCTTCCGGCCGCTTTAACGCCCGTGTTTTACCTTTCCCCTCGTTCATCCCTATTCTTCTTTATTTGTCAATAAAGCGCAACGGCGGCGAGCGTTAATTGTAACATCACGATGCGCTACTTTGCCACGAACGAGTTAGAGGAACAGGCCCGATAATCGATATTTAATCGTGACCGGCGCGGCGTAAAATTTTTCGTCGATCGGTTTTCACTTTTCTCGTGTGACGGGCTCGGGCAATTTCGTCGCTGCTTCTCTTCCGGGGTGGCATGAAAAATTCGCGGAAAAAATTCACCCACCCCTACGAGTCGTATTAATGAACTCGTTCGTCGAGCGAAACCCTCGACTCTGGATGCGTCGGTTCCCGTTCATCCAGCTTTACTCGATCGATCCGTAATTCGCTCGAGAATCCGTTTAACGATGATTCCTTCGAGAATTTTCGCGAATCGATCGGTCACCGGCGTTTCGAGCGCAAAAATTGTCGATAAAATCGTTCGGTTGTCGCGGTTACGCGAAACACGACTAGAACGGTGAAGTGCACAACACGGCAAAGAAACGATGATCGAGTCACGGTAATAGAATATCGATGCTTCGACAACAGCATATTTATGTACAAGTGCGTGCACACGGGATGGAATACACGGAACGCTTCGTCGAACACTGGCTGCGATTTATACCGTGATTGATACGCGGAAATGGGGGCGTTCGAGATCGATGGCATTGGGATATCGCGTTAAGAAGTTCCGATACTACCAGATAATGTTCAGGAGGGAGATCTCCATGAAAACGATTTGCACAGTCGATATATTAACCCTCTGCGGTCCTTCATTTCTTTTACCTGGGGCTTCTTAACACTAGAACCACTATCTAGTTAAAATTACTGATTTCGAATTTGACATTTATTTTTCAACAACATTCTTAATTTCACAAAATTTAAATGTACCTGTCAGGTCGGGCGAAATACAAACGAAGTCACGTTACGAACAAAAGAGTATGTACTATGAAAAAGACCGTGATGGTGCGTATAAATTTTACAGATACCTTTTTTCGAACATGATTAATAATTATAATAAAAATAAACTTCTTGTATGTATACGAGAACATTTATCGTGTCATATAATATAGTAAGTAATAAACAAATGTACAATTTAACAATTAAATTACAACCCCGGCAGGAGTGTTACGAACGATAATTACCAATAACTACGACCGATGAATTTACGAACGAAAGCAACAATTTCATACGATCCTAAAACAATCGATCATAACAGGCGTTCACCAAATATTTTTCCCCGGGCTTAATAGTTACTCTCCGGCCCGCAAATCCGATATTCGATCGCGCACCCCGATAGAAGACCATCGATAAAAATACGTCGGACGCGTCGTTGATCGATTCTCTGAATCGCGTTAATTCATAAAGTTATTCGGTTAAAAGGAAAGCTTTTCGCCCGAGCTAAGCGACCAGAAGCGATCAATTTTTCATACGTTGCTACCCCGGGGGACATAATATCGTTCATAAAACGCGAATATCAATGACATCCGTCGTCGTGACGATATTAACCCGGTCAGCGATATTTTTCATTCCGCTATCGCGTTACGTCCCCGTCGTAAAATTTCTTTAACCAGTCACGATCGTTTCCCTGGTTGATGTACGAGCCGATTAAGTCGGAAGCGGATCGCGCGACGGTAAGCGTTCCGTGTATCCTTGCCAGCACGTACGGACGAAGCGTACCCGTATCCTTCCTCGCAAGATACCGGATACGTAGGCATCGCCGCGTTATGAATTTTTATGTACAAACGGTACACGTACGGAATAATAATATACAGAGCAGTTAGGCGAGCGCGTGCAAGGACAGATGCTTGAGCGATGCAGTGAAGTGCTGTGCTCTGGTGCGTGGGTTCGTTCGCGAGTGTTGTCAAACGCACGGATATCCGTTGACGCACATAGACAGAAGAGACAAAGAAAGATAGAATGACAGACAGAGAGGGCTGGACGCATACACGCACACGGACCTTAACGCACATCTATGTACACACAATTGCATCGTAATCATTGTACTTTGCATGTTTGTTCGGCGCGCACGGTCTGTCCGAGCAATTTCGTGCTTCTTCACTAACAACGTATCCAACCCGTATTTCGATGACACTTACGCGAGATACAGTTTTCGAACTAATATATGATACACTCTTTTGTTGATCGACGATCGGGTATTTTAGGGGGGGGGTGATTGAGGGCCCGAAGATTGGGGTTGAAAGTATGTTCTCTTGAATATCTTGCCAACTAAAAGATGTAACATAATCATTTTTCTATAAAGTTTGTGCCTCTGAATGACGAAACCAAATACAAAAGGAATTTGAGAGAAACATCATTTACGAATATGGTGTTTAAAAAATTTTATTTTTTTTAATACGTTTTTCTGAAACATTAAGCTACTGTGATTGAAAAATTCTTGTTTCGTACATAATTTGTTGCCACGTCATTGTATGAAAAATATTTGGTCCTGTTTTGGCGGAGTATGTCATACATTTTTACAGTGCTTTGAAGATTTTCAGAATTCAGTGGGATTCTGTTTCGCAAAGCGAACTACCATGAAGTATTTGTTACGTACATATATGTACGTACTATAAAATTATGGTGCTACGCCTTCTACTTGCGAAGATATTAAAAGAAAACATACTTTCAACCCCTAACTTTACGGCCATTTTACCACCCCTTTAAAATACACGATTGCCGATAAACAAAAATACGTGCGAAATAATTTGTTGACAACTATATCTCACATAATTTTCATCGAATTCGTTGTGTCCAGATTTTGTAAGTGGTTCTCACGTGTTTTCTTAACATAAAGTCGTAATTACGACGATTGTTCACCGTGACTTGTACAGACCGTGCACAATATCGATCCGTGATAGAATTCCTGCGTTTCGAGAATCTTTTCCGAGATTCAGCGAATTACAAGATGGTCAGCCAGTTGCTTCCAGCGGAGCAGGAAGAGAACGTAATCGCGATAATCGTCAGGGTCACGCGACCGAGCTAACGAAAGCCGGGTTAATCGATTTCGACCGTATCATTTCGGATTCGCTTCGATCTTCCGGCGAGTATTGCTCTCCCTGGTTCTCTCGCGAGCGTGGAAACTGTCTCGCGAGACGAATCGATTATTCGGTCCAACTACGTTCGAGAAATCGCTTTGGGGGACTTTTCAAAGTGTACAAAAGACGGGTGGGTTAGAGGGCGCGGTAAAATATTCCTGCGCCACTGGAACGGCTGCCAGAGAATTCTTTAAACGTAACTTACGTCCAAGTTTCTCGAATTTCTTTCTCTTTTTTTGGGGGGGAGTCTCTCTCTTTTCAGAAGTTCTACCGCACTTCCCCAGCTCTCGGATCACGGTTACAGCGGTATTTCGAGTCGTCCCACGCGATGCAACGTCGATTAAACTGCGCTGTGTATCTCCGTTTGCGCGAAATCGAGTTCGTCACGACGATACTTACGATTGGTCGTTATCGAATGAACCTTACTCGCACGAAAGAGAAACGAACGGAACGCGAGCGAGGGAAAGACTCGATCGTTTCCGCGGTGTTTCGAAATGTTTAGCGTAGAAAATCGTGACAGGAGGGGGGAAATACAAAGCGATGCTGCCACGCGTTAACTGATCCTGGCCAGCGACGAACAATGGAGTACACGGAATTCACTCCGTAAACCTAATATAGAAACATTTTGTGCGAAGGTAAATTTCGCGGCAGGCATCAAACACGCCTCGATGTTATGCATACACGAATTGTAATTAATACGCTATCGCCGCGGGGATGGAAAATTACGGACGGGAAATGGCGGAGGCGTATCGAACAAAGGGATTTTACTGCCGTGATTATCGCTCGATAATCGATCTTTTATACCTCAAATGATCACGTACGAGGTACACTGTTTCGATATTGCCGGCGAACGAACAATTTTCTATCAAAATGTGCGTCATACCGGAAAGGTTCGCGTAGCATCAGGAAACGATCAACCAGGACACGTTTTACCGTCTTTGTCGGTATCATAATTGAAAAAATGGAACAGGAGTGAACTTACATCGACCGATTCGAAACAGTGTACCGTGCAAATGTATAACACAAATTGGTCAGAAACATTTGGCAAAAATGTCGGAGGAATTTCAATCTTTGCCCGTGAACGGAAAAAGCACAGAGGTATCCGAAAAAGGTTGACGCTCGAGAGCGTCCGTGGATGTATTAATTTGCGAGTTATCGAACCCCGAAACATCGAACCACGGGATACGAATAAAAGTGAATTTCCAACAGTGGATGTACGTGACCAATAGAGTTCGAGTTACTCGGCAAATTAAATCGCTCTGCTCCCGGTGATGCCTGTAAAAGAGATCTGTATCGGGAAATATTTGCTTTTTCGCTCACTCACCTAGAACGCGAACCTCAACCGAACGTTGAGAAGTGAAGTTATGCTTGTTTCGGGCGGTGCACGTGTAGGTGCCTTGATCGGCGGCTCGCTGGACAGTATCGATGAACAGGCTGCCATTAGCGACCCTCTGTCTCATATTAGTAGGCAATCTTACACCGTCTAGTAACACGGTAACGAGACAGTGGACAAACAGATGTAACATCGAAAATCGAACGCGTCTGCGTGCTGTCCGTATCACGATCAATTAATAAAAAGGGAACATTTTATTAATGAAACCTTTTTATTTGTATAATTTATGCACTTTTCTTGTTAATCGATATTAATCGAAACAGTGTTCAATATCGACGTCGTAAAAATATTCGGACACTACTAATTACAATCTTTTTATTAATAATTTATATACACTTTAAAAGAGAGTTACCCGTGATAGTATTTTGTTGTGTTGCCCTTTTATTTAATTAATAAATTCGAATAAATTGTACGGCAAGGGGCTAATGGAAGATAGTAAGGGGACTTACCTTTTTCCCAAACGATCGATTCGATTGGATACCCAGCGACTGGGCATTTGATGTGAAACCGTTTCCCAGCTACAGCCGAAACCGTCGACATGGGTCTGACGTATGGCAAACCTGTGATTGACAAGCAACAAAACGTACACGCGCGTTGCAACGATTGCGCCGTGAAGGTTATCAAAAATGAATTCTCTTTCGCGCGAAAAGCAGGTGTTAAAATTAATATCCGCAAGGTAGGCTGGCCAAATTTAAAAAAACCCAGTTATTCGCACCGTCGAAACGACGAACCGGAAGCATTTCGATATTTTTCCCTTCGTCTCTTCGTAAATACAGCGAATCATTCCGGAGAGTCGGCAACGCACGGTACTCGCGAAACTTTTCGACTTCGAAAATTTGGATTTCTCGCAGCGTCGAACTATTTCTGTAACAACGTTCCCCCGATCAAAAATCAATTTCCCTTCTGGCGCGAAGGAAACGTTCGAGATAAACTCCGGCAACGTTAAATCGTTCCCTCTGTGTCGGCATCAAAGGTTCTCGATTTTCCCGATTTTCGTCCGTGTGTGCCGTGGCAGAACGATCGCGGCCCGTTAAATCTTCCGATAAAACCAAAAAAAAAAAAAAGTGCTTCGAGGGGCGGTTTTTAATTAACGAAAACCACCCCTCCGGGTAACCGGGTGCCGGTTAATAACAAAGGATCCCATCGAGCCGCGATATTGACGCCGGTCGATGCGAGCACAGAAAGAGAAACGTAATATTCCCACGGGTTTCCAGTCAATTTCAATCAACACCGTCGGCCAATTCTTCTCCTTAACAGTCTCTCTACCGTCTCCATTGAGTACTCACCGTAAATATTGAGCCTCGCCGTGTGGCTAGCCTCGCCAGCACGGCTGCTCGCGATGCACTCGTACTCCCCGCCATCTTCGGACTTCACCGACGAAATGTTAACGTGCGATATTACGTCCCCGTACACGGTCACGTACTGTCCAATCAGGAGTCTGTCGTTTTGCGGAAGCGGAAATCCATCCAGCAACCAGGAAATTTGAGGAGTGGGATTACCCGCGGCGCTGCATTTCAGGGAGACCGATGGACCGGTCTGCATTGTCTGTTCGATAAACCTGTAGACCAGTTGCGGCGCGATCTCTGTTAACAGACGTTATGCTCGGATTACACGTACCTGAAAGCGTCGAAATACCTGACTGGCTTTGTCGAGTCTTCTCGTCTTTCCACCTCCTCCTCCTCCTCCACCACCCAAACTCTTTTTCTCTCTTTCCGAACTATCGGTTTTGTCTTCCAATGCAGCCCTCACGAGCGGTCAAGGCAATCAATTTTTTGGGCTTTCGATACAATAGATTTTCGAAAAAATTGCACTGTGGAGAGAGAAGTATCCTCTTTCTGATCTTATAGAGTAAGGTGGTGACGGAGGTGCAAACACGGATATTAATTTTTCAAAGATGTTAATTTAACAGTGAAACTATCAAGGTGGTGAAATGTTCACTTTGCACTATCCTATCGTAAACTCTGCCAGTCACGTCAAAAAAGAATTTTATTTTCTTCATCATCTCCCCTATTCACTCGACTAGGCTCCTTGCAACTATTTTCAATTCCTTAAGCTGTATTTGACAAACCACTTTGGATTATTTTCGATCGAACTGCTAATAACAGAGTAATTTCCACTGATCACGATTCGTGATTCGCCCAGTATATCAGAAATTTCACGAACACGGTAGATGTCCACATACATTAGGGCGGCGGTGTACGTCCGCTATTAGCGACGCTTCTTAGTGGCGCTAATGAAAGCTTTCGCTTTAACGACATCGCGAGAAACACGATATCGGTACGGTTAAATTGCCCGGCTCCCAAAGCGTTAACGAGCTTCGAGATCGACCTAATGTTTCGCCGTCGTCGGCTGACAAAGGCGGTTTCGAAGCATCCGCGATTACGCGTGTAACGAGCTCGATACCATTCGCTCGCAAAGCTTCTCCGCGATCCTATCGAATCGCTGCACGCTCCGCGTCTTTCTCCGCGATCATGTTCCGCGACTTTCTTCTGAATAATTAGCCGCAGGATTAATGGTTCCGCGAAGGACGGGACAGAGAGACATCTTTCCCGTGACTCTTAATGAAAAAACATTGAGCATAACCGCGGTACGATGTACGCGGATACGCGTTCCAGTTCCAGAAGGGCTCTAAGTGAACGTGCCGTTCCGCGTAACGACCCTACCCCGTAATGAATTCATGAAGTTCATAAGCGCGAGCACGCCGGCTATGAAATAACAACGACGACGACTTTCTTCAAACTTTTCGCATGCATACTGTGATTCTTACGACTCTCGACCCCCACCTCCGTTCGTTAACGAAACTTTGCCCCTTTTTCGACGTTGTTCGATCGTCGGTAGGTACGGTCATATACCTCAGACTCTCGTTTTATTGCCGAGAACGGGGCTGCAAGAAAGAAACGAACCCCTAGTCCGCCGAACTACCGTCACTGAATACATTTATACGTTTCTTCGAGTCTTAACCCTTTGTACTTCTACCTCGAACGTGGCTCGAAGTCGCATTTCTCTTGAATCGTAAATAATTCGGTTGAATATATATCTGTTTATACGTTTACTGCTTGCGATAAATTAAAAATATATTTGTTAAGCACCATTCATTATTGCAATGTATTTTGTTGAAAACCTGTTTCTCCATCTATTTTGTAAGTAAATTAAGGAGTTGTTGGTAAAAGAAATTAAAGAGAGCAATTGGTTGAATAAAAAGTGTACTGAATAAAATCATTGTTCCAATATGACAAGTACAACACACATTTATAATATGAAAATACTGACAAAGTTGTAGCTAATGTAAGCATTTAGACGTTTACAAAATTATTATATATTTACATAATATTTATATATTTACAAAAATAATTAATAACGCCGTCTATAACGCGGCACTCGTGTCCACGGGTCATCTCGTGGGTGCCACCTAGCGGCGCCCGAAGCGAAAGGGTTAATACAGCGCGTGTCGATACGTAAAAAATCGTTCATAAAAATTCACCGTCACGGCACCGTGCGTATAATTAAAAGACGGGGCCATCTAAGGAAGCTATTAATAAATTAATAATTACGTCTGTCCAATTATCCGAGCTCGTTACTCCGTCTTCGCAACGGAGCTACGAGTTATTTTGCGTCCTAAGATCCTCCGTTAGGTACGGGAGAAAATAATCTTTGACGGTATTCAGCTACGGGAGCCTTTGTGAGGCGTGTTTACCGAAACGGTCTAAAAACGAAGGGCAAGAAAAAATATTTATCATAACCGTTCTCTCTCGGTGTTCCTCGCCATCCTCCTCGGGCAACCGTATCGCGTCCCGTTTCCCGGCTCTTTTTCCCGGCATTCCCGTATTTATTGTAAAATTATGCAGATGAAAGAGATAGCGGCTGTACGGTTATCGTTTGCTCTCCGCGTTTTTCCGGGGTCCCGCGCGACCCGTTACGCGCGACGTTACGTTTGAAACTTCATTTTCGATCGGGAATTTCATCGATCCTGCGATACGCTCGCGTATCAACCGGCTTGTTTCGCGTTCGATAATTTCACGCGGCACAAGAGTTTGGTTCAACGAGCTGGCTCCGATGTTAATACTAGATTTACGAGCGACGAATGACCATTTATACTTGAATCGAAATTAAGGTATAAAAATAAGTGCATAATGGACAACGCGTGGACCAATTCATGCAATGATTCTTTATTTTGATGAAGGATAAGATTAATTTTGACGAATGCTTCTTACCAATTTTTCTCACTTAAAATAAGACACCTAAGATCCGTCACTTTGACTTGTCCCGTAAACCTAGTATTAATGAAACACGGACAGCGACCGCCTACTGTTTATAATTTGCCCAGGGAAAGAAAACGAGGCCCGTGCAAATAATAGCCGAGCCTCTTCGTTAAATATAACCAGTACTCGCGAACGCGGTCCGTCCGTTGCTCGCCGGCAATGTAAATTAAAAAATCCCACTGATGCGACCGCGACTCGTCCACAAACTTAATTTACCGTATTAAGAGCGAAGGAAACGAATTTTTCGTTTCCGGCTCGTTTGAGGTTGTAGACCCTCTCACGAACCCGGTGCCCTTCGTCGAAACCGTGTAACCAGTTCCCGCTTTCGAATCGCTCGTATATTATAATTGCGCCGACATCGATCTTTAAGGCGAAACTCGCCTTTTGACGGTCGTTAACCGAATTACGTTTCTCCACCTTCTGATCGCTCGCCCTTCGAGCGGACTCGTGACCCAGTTACAGTCCGCCACCCAGGAAATGGCGTATCGACTCACTTGTATTTTCAGTGGTAGCATCTTATTGCTTCGCTAAATGACGCACACCATTTGACCCAAAGATCATAATCAATCGGTGATCGTCGATGGACTTCAAGTTCGAAGGATTCACGGTAAGTATAGGCATACTTCTTATGTTTCATTCCGACCTTCTCACGCGCCAATTCCTGGGTGACGCGCTGTACTAATGACGCAGAGTAGAACATTTCTCGTAGAAAAATGGCAAGAGACCCACGAGAAATGCTGAGTGTAGAAAGGTTGTAGAAAGAGTGGCACGACACCGGGTGCGAGTCGAAAAATCCCGGGCAGAATTTGGGCAAAGACTAGGGGGATTCCCACGCCGTTCGTAATTCCGTATTCGAGGGGAATTGAACGGTAAAGTTAAACAAAGTACACGGCACGATATTCGGTAGCCGAACTATGTACTTGCGAGTATCGCGAACGTGTCTGTAACTCTTTGGTGTCCCTCTTGTTTACCGCTCCTTCCCTCCGGCGTGCCTTCTTCCCTGACGTATCTATGACGCATAATAAATAGACGTAGCTGGAGCTCCGGGCTGGAGCGAGATCGTGCTCGGCCAGCATGCTAAGCATCGGCAAAACCGCAGGAATCTCGTTAGCGTATGCAAATCCTGGGTACCGGTACTAACTATCTCATCGTGCTGCAGGCAATCCCCACCTAATGTACACTGTATGCCCGGCAGCATCGAAATCGAGCGACCAAAGAAGTAACGATGGGTCAACTCGACTTTTTCGTCTTTAATATTGATTCGTCGATGAATCGTCGATCGAGAAATTCATCAATGTGCCGATATTATTCTGTACGTTTAACCCTTATCGTTTCTGTGAGTGTGAATCGACGTCGCGTTTCTTTTGGATCCTATCAATGATTTAGATAAATAAATTAGTTGAATTTATTTCCATTTGTTTACTGCTTACGCTAAAAAAGTATGTATTTTTTACGCACCCTACACTATCGCAATACATTTCACTGAAAACCCGTTTCTTGATCTACTTTATAAGTTAATTAGGGAGTAAACTCCCATCCTGAGATCTGTAGGTCTTTGTATGTAAATGCAAAGTGTTAATAATATTTAACAAGCCTGGAAGTATACGAAAACAAGTAAGATAGTTTGCTTTATCCTCCTTTCGAGATAAGTCGAAAAGAAATTACGGGGTTCGATAAAAGAAAACGATCATCATGCAGAACGAATCCTTCGGCGAAACTCGCAAAAATAATATTAATAAACGTAAACGAAAATCCTTGGATCTATGGTTCTTTATATGTAAATCAAAGTGTTATTGATCGTGAATGTATTAGGGGTTTTGCGAGAAGTGATTTCGTTTTTTCCCAACAGAATTGCTTGTGAAAAAGTTCGATCGATTCCACGCAGTAGTTTGTGGTTGGTACCCTATCAGCTATGAAAGGTGAAAAGCAGTATTTTCAAAATATTTTAGTCTCTTAAAAATGCTGTTCGAGCATGAAAAAAAGTATCCGACGAAAAGCGTCTCTCATTTTCATAAAAAAAAAACGAAATTACTTTCCGAACAACCTAATACACATAAACGAAATAAACAAGTGAAATGGTTTGGTTTATCTCATCTTCGAGATAAGCCGAAAAGAAAGAAAATAACTAGTCTCTTTTAAACCTAATCAAAAGTCGTTTGCGCGTGTTAATTCGTAGTCACTGCAGGTTATCGCGGGCTGATGCGATTGCAGGTTCAAAGGTTGAATCCATTACCGTTCTTTGGCCCTGTTCTTGTTTCTATCGCAGCGTCTGGCCACTAAGAAGCTATTCTACTTCGCCCCTTCAATTATCCCTCGCGTGAAATGGGCGGGCGTGGCGTTAAAGGAAATAGTTTCACCCCCGACAGGGTTCGAATCGACGGAAAGAGAAAACAAACCGTACACGGCTTCCGGAACACGGTAACAATTGTATCCGCGAATCGTGGTCAGTGAAATGGAGGCGAACAACGGACGAAAGAAAGAAGTCGAAGTTTCAACGAGCATCGAAGACCATCGCGGTGCGCGTTTAACGACTAAGAAAGCTCGCGGGGAAGTTTCCAAAGAAAAGGGACTAATTAATTTCGTTCGCGAATCGAGTTTTAATTGAATTTCGGATCGAACGAAATCCCGTCGTTAATTTCCTTGAAAACGTCGAGAACCCTTGGAGTACATTTTTAACGCGCTCGTTATTTCGAATTCACGTTAAAATTACCAGCGTATAATACAAGCTTATAAAAATAAATGAACAAACGATCAAACGTAAATTAATGTATATTATTAATTCTTTGCATCGATGAACATTATCACGGATTACAAGAAAATCAGTGTAAAAATTGTTGCATCCTGAAATAAGAAACCTGTGAAGAGGTCATTTGACTGTTTTGATAGTTTTAGAGTTAATATATATTTCAGTGCTACATATATATATATAACTTTAGATCCAATTATAATTCGTATAACCAAGGCTGAATACAAAATACTCGAAACATTTAAACTTTCCTCGTTTAATGTTACAGCCATACATACTTTGTTTGATATTCCAGCTATGAATAGA
The DNA here is from genome assembly GCA_947623535.1 of Coelioxys conoideus. NCBI lineage: Eukaryota > Metazoa > Arthropoda > Insecta > Hymenoptera > Megachilidae > Coelioxys > Coelioxys conoideus. The sequence continues at coordinate 14,952,317 of OX392459.1, forward strand.
TTTTTTTAATATAAACAAATTGTACGCGAAGGGATTAATTCGTTCTTCGAAATGAAGAAAACGGTTATCGCGGCTAATGGAGAGATGTCTGAGAGATGACTTACGATCGTTAAGGGTTAAAAACACGTTCTTCGACTATCTTTTTCGCACGAGGACAAACTGTGTCAGCGATAGCTATCGACCGTTCGCGATGGTATCGTTTTCCAGCGCGTTATTTCGATGTAAAACAGCCGTTAGTTCGATATACAGCGGCGGATCGACTTGTTTTTTTTTCGAGCTTTACGTTGGCGAGTTTTCGTATCTGTTGCCAGTTACGTTATCCCGTTCCATTTCGATGCGATGGACCTCCATGTTTTTTCCATTAACCGTATCTAGCCGGCCATGCTGATCGATAGCACGAAGTTTATGGTCCCGAAGATTTCAATTAAAACACTTTTACCAAAGCTGATTGGGATCGGCTAGAACACGGTCACAGGATGAACAGAGTGTGTCGATTTCGCGGGACACCAGCTCCCAATGAACGGGAAGATTCCGCGGCCGGCGGATATCGTTCGACGTCCCAAAATTCCGGGAAAGATATTCCCCATCACGGCAGTCGTTTAGCCCCGGGCCACGCGGTATTTTTGTAGGAAAATGGCCTAGTTTGGGCAGCGTCGTTCGGTCGCGTGCACGCGGGACCGATGTTGCGTATTAATATGCTCTATCGGCGGCAACGGCTACGCGATACGCAAATTTTTACCCTCTGGAAATATAATAAAACCAATTTATCGACACCATGTTGTTTTTCTTTTTTTCGATCGCGAATCTGTGGGATTCCTCGTTCGAACGGCAAAAGATTTTTCCGAAACGTTACATTCGAAATAATTTGTCTAATTTAGAGTTCGCTGCGAGTTTAATCCTTCGACTATCAAAACAGCATTTTATCGCGAATTTTTGTGGTTATCCTAATGTAAGGTGAAGGCGAATAAATAATGACGATACGATCCTGATTTCGCATGGAAAATTACTTGTGTTTCAATAAATTTGATGCTTTCACCGAATAAAATATAGGTACCAAATACCATTTGATTTTGAGAAACAAATTATTGAATATGCGGTTTCACCGTGAAACAGGGTGCGAAAGGGTTAAAACGTCCACGTCATTGATACCCCATACCGTCTGAAAGATTAACACTAAAATTATCGAAACAAATGATCGCATCACAGTTTTCTTATTTCAGGCTGCAACAATTTTTACGGTGATTTTCTTGTAATCTGTGCTAATGTTCATCGAGGCAAAGGATTACTATATACATCAATTTATGTTCGATCGTATGTTCATTCATTTTGCAACGTCACTCGTAATTTCAAAATATGTATGCATTATACGCTGGTGTATATGTATTGATCTTCAAACTCGATTTTCTAGAAAACCAAGTCTTAAATGAACAAATTTTATCACATATGGTATTCTTATTTTTTTTATAAGGAATCGCCTGGTGTCCGCTAGTACGCATCATTCGGCTGCACCCAGTACAATCGATATATACGGGATCACAAAAATTCTGGATCGAAGGTGAATCGAATTTAGCTCGATCTGAAAACGGGTAAAATCAACAAGGAAAAGAACGCGACGAGCACGAACGATGGCTGGCGAGATTCTATAATTAAAAGCATTGGATTCGAAGCGGGTGCGATTAACGGGTGGCAAACAGCGATTTCCAGCTGGAGGCACGATCGGGAAAGAGATGTGGCCATTTTCGCGCAAAAATGGCACGTACTTCCCTGGAGGAAAGTAGCGGGGCTCCGTGATGGAAAACGCGTTACGATGGAGTGCCACGCAAACCTGGAATGGATCGTATGGGGAGGAGTTCCAGTGCATTAACCACCGGCAACCTATCACCGCGGAACCATTCGCTCGACAAACAAGTTCACCCCAACCCTTTCGCCTCTTTCGTCGTTCCTGAGTCTGCTGGAAGTCTGTCTTCCAAACATCGCTTCAATCTCGTTCTTCGCTTCAAAAAAATGGAGCAAAATCGACGGACGGCATGCACGGCTCTTTTTTCGATGGGTTAGAGCTCGAGGCCTTAATTTATGGCAGGGGTTAATTTACGATCGAGTGAGAGCTTTCGTTTTCAGTTTCAGAGAGTTAAGATAACCATGCACTACTTGGGACCCTTATTATGGCTCTTATTTTCGCTTACATATGAGACTTTCGTACTCCCCTCACACGTGGGAAACGCGATGAGGGTGTATTAAAAGAAGGGGTGCGAAGATTTGAAAATGTTTAGTTGGATTCAATTTAGAATTCAGCGGTATAGTTCAAACGTTAGCTTCATTCACTTCAGTTCAGCACATATTCAGCAACAGCCAGATAAACTTTCAGTTCAATAGAATTCAGTTTAGTTGTTGAGTATCAGACACGCTCCTATTCACGAAATTCGAGTATTTGGGCGAAGTTGACAAAAATCTAACGAACGACAGCTATTCATGGAAAGACGACGAAGAAGTCGTAATTGGAAGTCGTGGCTGTTGCCCCGATGTCATTAGACCCCACGTTGGACTGTCTTAAACGTTTCATTTCGCGGAACGTTCGTTAAGCTGTTTTCGCGAGCTATCCAGTTCCCGAGCGGAGAGGGGGACGGACGGGACGAGAAATGGTTGTTTAAAATCGTTTAAACGATATAATGGATATTACGCGAGAGTCAGCAGGGTGGCTCGAGCTTCTTCCGCCGGGAGAAAAAGATTATTATGTAGAGAGGACGGGGAATTAAACGGGCAATCTTGAATATGCTTCAACGACGGTTTAATAAAACGATTCCTGCATCACGAGGTTACCACAAGTATTTCCGTTAATCAGCGTGTATGAATCGGTATATCTATAATCCGATATTGTCTACCAGGATTTTCTTGCCTCTCGCTAAGACAATTCGTTCAATTTGCTTTCTTACTACCATTCATTATGCGCCGTTATTGTTCTCAAATTATGAATATCGTTATGATTAAGCAAGTTCTTCGTTCTCGCGATTGCGGAACCTTCCACGATCATATTTGTGCCGGTATTTTAACGCTACACGCTGTTACGAATCGTTGGCGACGATCGTTCAAGGTACAAAACGTATACAAAGTGCGTAAATACAGTAATGAGACTGGTAGTATTCAATCGAGCAACACTAGAGGCACGAATCTTAGAGATGTGGATGCACATGATGCGACCAGCTGAGAGCCATTCCAATATCCGAGTTCCAGAATGGAAGAACAGACTTTAACGAAGTATGGTTTCCCAAGGCAGTTATTTTGACGCGGACAATGTTAAATCGTAATAATATTAAAACTATACAATCGAACAAAAATCGGTCTCGTTACTTTATTTGCACGCCTCGTAAATTAATGTTTTCGTCTTCAATCTCGTCGCGTCTCTGTTTACAGGACTTTTTCTTCGATCCCCGGACACGGGCTACGCCAGTGGCACAGAATAGAATCAAACGTTAAGCAAACAAAGAAGACTCACCGCCCAGCCGCAATTCCGCAATTCCTTGAGCCATTTCATACTCGTTCCTCACAAAGCATTGGTACATGCCGCGATCCTCCCGTGCAACCGACATCACGGAAATACGTTCCCTGGATACCGCCCTTATGCGAGCGCCCGTTCTCAATGGCTGACCGTCCTTCAACCAGTAGAGCGCAGCCTGCGGAAATCCACTTGCGCTGCACGTCTGAAAAGCAGTTCAGAGAAAGGGCACTGATGAGAGAGCCGGCAGGTTTAACCGTGGCCCGACACGAGAATGCCCTCGAATCTTCCCGGTCTTTTCCTTTCCCCCCGCAGGAAACAAGATTGCCGATATGCTTCGTCCACCGGATACGTTGCGAGAAAACAAATACCGAACGTGCACCGTCTTAGCCCGCTGCTCTCGCGAAAATCCCATTACCCCACGTGGACCCTGTTAAATGGTCCGGGATAACGATCCGGCGCGAAAATTGGAATCTTTCTGAGACTTGTCGGCGTGATTTTTACGGCAATTTAATCGCGGAACAACTTACACGTTACGAGACAGCGATTAACCTTTGTGAAAGGTGACTTACTCTCGCCACTTTCTTCGGTACAGCAATTTGTAATAGGTACTCTCTGACTAAATCTACGATGTACGTACGATGTATAAACATAATGAACCGACTAATAGTGGCGATTAATAATAGAGGATTAATAACTTGAAAAGAATGTATCAAACTTTTATACTAAAAAGTTTTAGAGTTGTTATGTGTTACCAGTAAAAATAGCTTCGAGCGCAAAGGATTAATTTTCCATCTTGTTTGGACGATGTACAATTAAGAACGAAGTTATGCATTGGACGAACGTGAACGGCGTTAAATGCCATTACAATCGCGCGACCTGGCCCTCAGGATCGAAACGAAATTGTAAGCGAATCTGACAGACGTTCATCGATCATTGTACATTATGTTAAAGGCTATTAATGTTATTGCAACGCTTTTGTAAACAAAGTGCGGCAATAACATCGAGCGTAACGACGCGAATGAAACACGTTACATTAAACGTGTTCCGTGACGAAAAACCGATTACCGACAACAGCGGCGCATATCGGAAAACCGTTATTAAATCGCGAAACAGTGCCTAGAGTAATCTTCGAACAATACAGAACGCGAGCAAAATGCCACACTCGGTTCCAATTTTTGCGAGAGCGTTTCGTTGTATCTAGAATCGAATTAACGAAAAAAATGTTATGGAAAAAAAGAAGAATAAATCGTCGGTATAGATCCTAACGAGCCGCGTTCCCGACCGCACGCGATATCGCGGTGAATACGGCACAAAAGCTCGGGAGAGCTTTCGTTCGAGCTTCTCCGTTCGGTCGAATAGATTCTCGCCACGGATTACCCGGAATCTGCCGGGTATAAATCCACGCGGAAATCGTCAATTACCAAATGAGCGGCTTTTCCAAGATCGACGGTCTGAATCGACGGCTGAACGTGAACGCTCAATGGCGCAGACACCGTTAACCTCACTTCCATGGATTCGCTGCCCTCCGAATTACTGGCGGTGCACATGTACGAGCCGGCGTCGTTCTCCTGAACGCCTTGTATGATCAACGAGCCGTCCCTCACCATGTAATGCCCGGACGTGTCCTCGATCGGTTCCTCTCTCTGATTCTTGTTGTAATACCACCTGCGGGCAGACAGAGCGCAGAAAAAAAAATATAGCAACGTTCCTCCACGGTGGATCGGTCGGCTTGACCGGCTTTCGTCTTGAAATCGTAAAAAGGGGAACAACGGCTCGACGTTGCTCGTAAAACGTCGACGTTACTACGAACCGGCACAATTGGAAATTCTATTTCGAACGATACCCGAGTCTAAAGCGAATCTCCGGGAACGACGCCGCGATTGTTCAACTTAAATCCACGTCGTTAATTCGACGCGTCGCTTTTCGGAAGGTGGTCCAGATTTGGAGGACAATAAACAGTTCGGCATTCTCGTAATATCGAATAAGAGAGTGCATGAGGAAGATGATAAGATCGTGTGAATCAATTAGACAGTCAATCACTGCGAGTTGTTAGAATCTGACAGACCTGCAGCGTAATAAAAAGTTCAGAATTTGTATGAGATCAAGTAAAGTACCAGGAGAAAAAGATCAAATATCGGTGTACCTGCCCATCCTATCCCATACTAACTCTGTCCATATTTTGAACCACCCTCTACTTAGTTAGCACGTTGAACTACGGCGCGTTACCCAAGAATTGGCGAACATCATAGAATTTTATAATAAAGTGAGAATGCGTGACCACGCGAACCAATAAGATCCTACCACAGAAAATACGAGTGAGTCGATACGCCAACTCCTGGGTCGAAGATAGTGTATATGTTGGTAATTTCAAAGCAAAGGATCTCCTAATGCTCTCGCAAAGAGTCCAACGAACCGCGAAAGACGAGAAACAACGGTAACGATGGAACAGCGAGATTTCTCGTACGTCTGACCAGCGACGGTGTATACTACTGTCAACTCGAGCGCAGCACACCGCTCCGGTGAGTGGTCGGCTCGATGAATCGGAACCGTGCATCTCCCTTACAGACTCGTTGCGATGCAAACGTTACACGTTACGTTCGATCGTTGCTCAAGATTCAAGCGTGGCAGGGCAAAAGCACGCTAGTACCACCGACATCGGACAGAGAACGATATTGGCCTGCTCCGCTATCCGCCTGAACCATTCCATTCCGACGTTGTATCTCCCCGGCGCACTCGTGGCAACCACAAAATAACAACTGTTTCATCGGAAAGGCTGAATACACACACGGCACCGACCGTGAATTGTGCTACGCTACTCGTACGTTCCACGTTTTTCTTTCCTCTCTTTTTCTTGTTTCCTTTTTTTTTTTGTCGACGAGGGGCCCTGACTGCACACGGCGCTCGTGCAGCTCGTCGAGATGTACTGGCACGTTTTCAAAACACTGCCGCTCGAACAGGCAGCCGGATAAACCGTGGCTCCGTTATGCACCGGAAACGCACGCGAAAATCGTTAATACCGGCGGATCTTTAAATAAAGGAACCACATATCGGATACGGGATACGCTCGTTCGCCGTGCGAGCCTGTACGGGGATACAACGCACGCATGGCTGACGATACATGTGGGCTCGTAGACCCTCAGGGTCAACATAGCAATTGGACCAGAATACTTAACACATATTCGGCCGGTAACTTTTTGCACCGTCATTCATTAGATGCCGACATTTTTTAACACTCTTTTTTTGTAAAAATTATAATTTAATATACTCAGAATTAAGAGAACAAAAATCAATTATTCTCTGTAGTATACAATTAACGAATTTTCGTCGCATGGCTGTGGGTGATTCTTTGAAAAATGACGAATTTTCGTCAAGCGAACGAATATGTGTTAACATGACAATGTTAAGTATCATTAACACTGAAACCATAAACCGACTTAAACCTGGCTCACAAAGAATTAAACCTGGCTATAAAGAATGTGGGAGAAACCAAAATGCATCGTTCATCCCAACATTCCTACTGCCAGCTTCTTTCCTCCTCTTCCACTTTCCAGCGCTTCTAATCCAATAATAGTTCAAAATTTCCTAAAGTAGGTACTATTTACATCGAACCACCTATAAAACTCGTCTTCGAATTTTTACGCCAAAAACGTTTTCGTCTACGCGAATTTCGAGCGTCTACGCGGACGGGTTAATCGAATCGATCTTCCGCGACCACCTCCGACCTTTGACCTCGTCCGACCGTACCACCGCGCAAAATCTGAACCAATTCGGTCTCGAAATCGCGGAACACCGCATCGACCCTTAAACGCCGTAGCTCGTTCGTCGGCTTTCCAAATATCTTTCCCGTCGCGCTCGAAGAAAGGGAAACGTCCGCGTTCCACGGAAACGCGACGGCCATAATCAACGTTCGTCCGGAAGGAGCTCGAAAAATAAAACTTTCGTCGCGATGCCGCTATTGATTCTGGTGTTCTGAGCTTGCGAGTCGGTCGTCCGTTCGCTCTGTCCGTCGACAAATATTATTCCTGGAAACCTCCTTTCCACCTGTCCGCTCTCGACCGGGCACAGAGGATCCAGGTAACTCCGGATAATCGGCGCGATAGAGGAAAGATGAAATCGTGCTCTCGCTCTCGCCGACGCATACGTGACCTCGCAAAATCGAATCTCGCCCGAACGTCGACCGTGCAAAAATTGCCGAGAAAATGCTAAGTTCCGTGACCCTCGAAAAGTATTGGCTTGTCCGAAAAGTATTCTAACGCTTTTCGCTTTTGAAAAATATTCGGACCGCTTTCTCTTTATTTTTCCATTCGTAACACTATGTTTGTTTATTATCTCTGCTCTCGGCGAAAGTCAGTAACAAGAATGTCTTAGGTGACAAGAAATTCGTAAAATTCTGTAAAATTTATCGACAATGAATTATTTCCTAAAAGAAATTGATACTGTCTTTGGGTGGCACTCAAGGTGTTAATGTTGTAGCAGTGAATAGTTGGTTGTGTCTGACAAATTTGCCGATTGAATCGTAGTGCAATTGGTTAAGACACTCGGGCCCGGAGAAACTTCCCTGAGTCGAAGGCCTGCTTCGATTTTTAATTGTCTGACTGATACGATCGTTTCGCGATCGAAATATTTCTACACGGCGCTAACGACGTATCAACGAAGCTTTCCGAGAAGGGCAAGCGATATTTTCGGTACGGTAATCAGGAAACGCTTGAAACTTTGTCCAAAAATGCCTCGGCTCGTTCGTGCTTTGACGGTGCGGTCTATCTCCGTCGGGGTCGTCGACTTCGTCCACGATAATTTCGAAAAGCGTCGTCGCAAGCTCTGGAAGGTCGGTTGGCTCGCGAGAGCCAGGATAAGGTAGGAGGTGTGGAAGGACTCCGGATGAGGTTGAAGAGTCGTACGGTACGAAACTGGGCACGGCGGAGTAGGAGGAGGACGAGGGTGGTAGACGAGGAGTATACCTATAGATAATCGAATTTACGGAGGGAAATTGGCGAGGAAACGAGATAGAGATAAAAGAGCGAAAGAGAGAGAGAGAAGCTGGGCGACACTGGCAAACTCTCCGACATTTCGTCTCTCTCTCTGTTCGTTCTTGCTTATCCTTTGGCCCGTTCCCTTTCTCCGTTCGGCGTGCTCTTCGTCGAGGAGAAGCCGCGAAAGAGGCAGAGAGAGAGAGAGAGAGAGAGAGAGAGAGGCGAAGAAGGAGAGGCAGGGAATACGGTGAACAGCCACGTCAGTGACGTCGGCGTACACGTAAATGCGGAATATTTGATGGGCTGTCAGAAGCAGTCTCTGTAATCAGCGGTCGGTTTGTTTGCGCTACCCACACACACTCGTGCGTTTATATATACTCCTTCTGCCTACGCGCGTACCCGCTCTGCCATCCTGCCCGCGAGAAACTGCGTACGCGTTTATATCCCGTGATTTTTATCCGATCGATCGTACGATACGTCGTGTCTCGAAGAACGTCGATACCGGCTCGGCGTGCACGCGGTTATCGATCGACGGTGCCGAGCGTCGAACGCGGCCTCGATCCGCGAAATTAATTACGCCTGTCAAACATAGGCGACAGGGAATTGTTAATAAAGCGGCGCTCGTATCGAATTATTCACGGCTCGCGTCGAAACTCGTTAAAATTTTGATACCTCTCTGACACGGTGATATCCGTTTACGAATAGGGACATCTACGTCGGTTAACGTCCGACGATTTTAACGGGTTTACGAGTTACACGGCTCGACGCAACAGTTTCGATAACACCGCGTCCAAGGTGAAGCTAAATCGGTTCACATCCCGACAGGATAATGTCGTCTGCGACCTACAGGATCTTCTCGGAAAACGTGACGACGTTAACGACACCATAGTTTAACAGTTTGCGCTAAGATTTGATCGGAAAGCTATTTGTAAATAATTTATATTTTTAAGAGTTTCTACCGTAGCAGCAATAATGTCCAAGGGACCGGTCTATAATTTTATTAGCTTTTTCGGAACTTGCCCAGTTGAACATAGTCTTAAATTTTATAGTTTAGACATGTTGGGTAGAAGTCAAGGCGATCCTTGGTTTTATTACTTACTACGGTGAAATTTTAGACACCCTCGAAGGGACACTCGGGGTACAACGGTACCTCGTTACCGTGAGCAAAGATCCCCATTCAATTAGAATACCACCACTCCACTTGGCAAAAGGACACTTACGACCACCAATAGCGAGCATGACCAACTTTGTAAACGCCTACCCAAATGTTCTTAAAAAAGATGTTCCAAAAATGTTCCAAAAGAGAGAATTAACACGAAATAATCTATTTTGAAATTAAAAATGAAATTGAAAAATAAATGAACGAATCAGAAAATACAAATTGCGTCACGAGTGTATCCCGTCGCTATAGCAAAAGATAGAATAACGAACGTATTAAAAATCTAACGCGTGAATCTCTTTGACCGCTCATGTCGTTCTGTTCCGTTTATTTTTGCGAATGGTCGGCGGAACGCGAGACGCTCAATCGACGAGTTTATTAGGATTTCAGTTCCGCGAGCTTTTGCTAGCAAACTCTTCTATCCTCTTGATTCCTGGACTCGATTACGCTCGGTCGTTTTGTTTCTTGCTCGACTTTATTCGATTCATGAGGCTGGCAAAGGAGGTTCAACTTTCGAGACCGAGCGCCAAAGAAACTCCATTAATATCGACCGAACGAACCGGCCGATCTTTATCAAAGCAACTCGACGAAAGTTCGCGGGGGTAACCTATGCAAGAGAATTCCCCGATCGTCAAAGACCCGGTCGTCTTTTCACCCCCACCTCGTCGTGTCTCGTCGCATAATACACCCTCGCGCATCGACGAGTCTCGTACGCGTTTCGTCTGCGAATATATGAAATAAATCGGACTTTGTTGGAAGAAGAGAAATAGCGAGGTCGCATCCAACGACTTACTCGATTACCGCGAATGTCTCGCATTCTGGATGGTTGCTATCGCTCGACTAACACCCCGACCATTTTCCAGCGAAATCGTACTGTTATCGCAGCAAGAAACAGAATGAGTATCTCGAAGTACAAACACTCGACACTTGCGATAACTTGTTCACTCTTTGGATTCTTTGCTACACAGAGCCATTACTATATTTGTTCCTAACACACTGTCTGTGGTTCTTACAAGATTACATTCGATTGCATGTCCTATATATAGACTGATTTTTGTGAAACTGTCAGAAATTATATATATAATAAGATACATTTTAGGTATTATTCGAAAAAACATTGTTTTTAATAATTATTATTAGGATCATGTAAAGCCTCGACTACAATTTTAATATTCTCTGTTCACACTTTCTTGTACCGATTTAATATATCATCGTTGATTTTTTCATTTATCATTTTATATATATAAAAAGATATAAACAAGGAGAGACACCGTTGAATTTAATAAAAGGGTTCCCTCTAAACATGACATTTATTAAGGCGATTGACTCCGGAAGAATGCTTTATCGGGTTATCTTCGAGGCATACGTTGAGAATGGCTTAATTTTCGCGAATCGCGACATTTCCGCGTGAGAAAAGTTGCAGCGGGGGAGAACGCTCGTATTCGGTTTATTTCGGACGGAATCTCGAGCAGACCGGCCAGGAATCGGCGACGAAAGGAAATTCGCCAGGAAATAACGTTATTCCACGACGGTTTTCCGTATTCCGGTATACGTCGAAGAGAGACCGCGAGGAAAATTGAAATTTTTACATTTCAATAACGTTTATAATCCTCGTCCGCGGCGTCGCGACGGGTTATCGTCGATGATTTAACGGAAGTCCCGTGACACCGAAGATTCCAGGATAACTCCGGGTGTCTTATTAATCCGAAGAAGTTCCATTTAATTCACCCCGACGACCGTTACTTTCCACTTTCGCGACGTCCAGTGATTAGTTCGTACGACGTCGTCTCGAGGAAAAGCGAACGGCTGCTTCTTTAATTGCGTAACGGCAGATGAAAGGGAATAAAGTCGAGGTATTAACGGTAGACGCATCACGATCTTTAAACTTTATCCGGAATAATTGATGCTCGCAAATGCACGACGCGTATATCGTCGAGCTCGATAGAGTGTAGGTAAAATCGTTCTAAGTACCGAATTAACTTATTTATAGGATACACCAAACGAAGCATAGTATCGTGCCTGTCTAACAAAATTGAGTAACATAATTGATTTTGTAAGAACAAAATTGAAAATTTAACAGCTGCCATTTACAAATAATGAAAATGCTTTCGAGCGCAAAGGGTTAACATTCGAATAGGTGAGTGGTGCTTCGGAGCGGGTTAATACGAGAACACGCGGGAAAATCTAATAAAACTTTTGTTTTCCTATCCGAGCACCGATGAGAATATTTTTTCGCGCGAACGGGAACCGCGGCCCCCGCAAATCGAGCCAATTAAACTTCTCGAATGCATATTGCCCTCGACGTTGTATCGAGAAACTGTTTGTCGAGCGAACCGTACTCGAGGATCGAAAATCGTCAATTAAGTAACAAACGATTCTCGAAAAATACTTCGTCTACTTCGCGTAATTGTACGAAAAGTCAAACGTTGCGCCAACAACGACACAAAGATTGTTCCTTCGTTCTCGTTTCATGTTTGTCGGTAAGTACGATATCATTGACTGTCCGACTTTTAATCGAGTATCGCGTTTCGAGAGACGTCGCTCTCGATGCTGCGAGAATAACGCACTCGGTGTATTATCCTCTCGTTTCCCTTTGAAACTTTGAAATATCTTTCGCCGAGCGGAGTGACATACTTTCTCGACTGATTCCCGAAGTGAGGAAGAAGTTTCGAGTTTCTTCGGAAAGAGACAGAAAAGTGGATGGTAAAAGCGTAGGGAACACTTCGCGTAATCAAGAAACGAATGAAATAGTTGGCGCAAACGACTCGGCGTAAAAATATAGTTAATTAAAGATCGCGCGAGAGAACGTTCCCATTTATCCGACGATATTACTTAACCCCGACGCCATCGTGATCCCTCGGGTTTCCATTTGCGCGACAGAACGAAACGCCATTGCCGCGAATTATTACGCGTCTCAAGATACTCTTTGATGTTGGTCTTACCTGTTGGTGGGTGTTGGATTTCCGTACGCGACGCACGGTATCACAATGGTGTCTTTCAGTCGCGCGGACGTGTAGACCACCTTCTCGTTTATCATCGGCGGCATGGTGCTCCGTATCTCTGCAATCACAGAAAGCCAAAAACGATCAGGCATAAATCCGTCAACGACAGGTCGTCGAAGTGTCGCGAACAAAGGAACGCGGCCGAACTCTCCGACGCGTGAAACAATCAAGAAATATACCTCTCCCTTCGACCCACCCCCTCGGCGAACTTGCTTGCCTGCCGGCGGAAACGGAAACGAGGAGTGAGAAGAAAAAACTTTGCCGAGATTTTGGACAATAGCGGGAAAGCAAGAGGCATTTCCTTTTAATATCTTGGCTGCCGGAAGAACAGATTCCTTCGACGAGACACGCCCTGTTCCTGCACAGATGAGTTCGCGCAAATTTTTCCTCGCGACGCACGCGAAACATATTCGTGGCTGGACACAGCGACGAACGAGGACGCGTGATATGAGAAAGTGTGAAATTCTGGCACTTAAAGGGCTTACAAGCATCAGACATAACGAACTATTTGATGCTACAACATTCAAATGACTAAAGAACGACGTATTCACTGCCACAACATTCAAATGGCTAAAGAACAAACTATTCTCTCCAACAACATTAAGGTGGCCAAATAAAGTTCGAATAATCGAGACTCTTTTATAATTGGCGATCCTCAACAGTGCATATTACAATTATACAGCATATTACAGTGCATTATAGTGCATATTGCGACATTTTAGTATAAGTGGTTAATTTATATTAAAATGAAGAAATAAAAATTCCTCGTCGATATCCAGAAGAGGACTTGGGTGAAACCCGAGAACGTGTAAAGGAAACCTAGGAAAAATCGTGAGTTGTTTTGTCGAATAACACGAACGGTACAGAGAAACGGTATTGAATTATATCGTTTGGAAAATTGATAGTGACAATATCGCGGGAGATTCGAGAAAGTAAAAGGAAACGACAGCGAGAAATACTTTCTTCGAGATTCTCGGCAGATCTTTTGCTGGCAAAACAGATACGGGAGCCGGGGTGTTACACGTACACGAACAACAGGGGTTACTTTTGCGGCACCCCCTTGCTCTCCCTCATGACGAGTTCATGTAACTTTGTTCCGTGATATACGGGAAATGTCTTCCACGGCGTGTCATAAATAGCCGCCGGCTGAAAAAGGAACGTGGTAAGAACGGTTCGTGGCGAAGAAACAGCGAGAAGAGGAAAAGGACGAAGCGTAAGAAGGGTCGGGAGGAAAGAGGGAAGGAGAAGAGAAAAAGGGGGATGAAACATCGGACAAGACTTTTAATGGGAAATTATGGTCGCGTGGTAGTGACTCGTCGCTGAATATACCGTGTCGTAAAAATATCGAATAACTTCGAGCTATTTGGACAAAATTTACCATCCGTTCGCGTATTCGTAAACTCCACGATCCTCCCCGGTAAAGAATCTCGTAAACAAGCTGTTATTATACCGCCGTGAAAATCGCTAGACAATCGGGGTCGCGTGGCACAGATTCTCCCATTTTCAATAAAGGGCTATATTCCCCGAAGAACGATCGCAAACTGTCAATAGTGCGGCAATTAAACCATTCGTTTCATTAAGATTTCATTAACAGATACACCGGTAATTAGCGATGCTCGCAAAATAAAACGGTACGAGACAGACACGCGTTACGAACACCATGGGATATCCTAATAAAGCGTTAATGAATATTATAACAAAGCTGGTCCCGCGTGTTTGCTATGGAAACGACAATCGATTCGATTAAAGCGCATCGTTTTTCGCGGCTCGACGCGTAACGCGCCCGTTATTAACCGGCCCGTTATCGTCTTCTTCGTCGCTCTTTTTCCCACCGCGAAATCACGAATACCGATCGATTGATTCCATCGATAATCGAAAACGCTCTCGCAGCAACGAGAGACACGCGAGCCGCTACACAATACGAGCGCCGTTTCGTTTGACGAGGAAATTCGATACCGCTCGTTGCGTCGCCGACAGCGTCACGCGTTATCCGCCCCGTGCGCGAAAGAAGATATTCGCGACGCGACACGTACGGCTTTTAATCGTCGACGAAACGCTTCGTCGTGGCCGATCGAGAGAATGCCGAGAGCTGTTTGTGTCGATTATCATCAAGACAGAGAATAAATGTATAGGCTATTTTATGTTTCGTTGTTTGTCTATTTACTTTTCAACGTCATTTGTAATTTCAAAATAAGCCTACATTATACGCTGGTAGTTTTAGTGTTAATTTCGACATTACATTGCAAAGAAATCGTAAAACTACGGGTCAACAGTTATACCCGTAGTTCCGCTACAAACCATAAGCGAATAGAAAACATTTATTTTCTATAGATGGCTAGCAATTTGTACAAGGGACAACATTTGAAGTGCAGGTCGCTAGCACGTTTATTACACGCAAATCTTTAGAGTCGCTTTTGAGGGTTAGTTTATTTCTTAATCCTGCAGCAAGTAAACTTTGATCCCGATTGTGCTTGTTTAAGCCGGACCTTATTCCACACGGCCAATCACTAAACAATTAGGTAACGGATGTCTACTGAGCGCATCAACATGTGACATACTCTTTCCTGACCTGTGTTCCATTGCATATATTTGAATGCCTCAAGGAGCCTATCTAACCACTTTCACGCACAAGTCTTTTTTCAAAAGGGTTAATACATCTTCGCTTTCAAGATCTCTCCGTCCTCAACGACCAATTGCATGTATCACAAACGTGAATTTCTAAAGGGTATTAAAAACAGACGCGATGACCGTTGGGTGATGGGACCCAAGAAGACTGCGCCACCAAAAAGTGACGAGCCTTGTGTCCTGTGTCGAGTGCTATTTCGGGTAGACCCGAAATTTTCTTACATCTCGTTTCCGGGGAGAATATGCCAAGTATTTCGCGTGAAGCGACGCGCGCCTCCAAGAATTCGAATCCGCTCGTCGGTCCCTTTCCATCGAGCGATTCAGGAATTTCCTCCGTGAACATACTTTGATGTATGTCTTTAGGCAACCATGAAAAATGGGAATCTAGTCGTCCATTTTGTAATCCGTTATGCCACCGTCGATACGTCGGTATCCCCATTTCCTTTTTGGCGAGGGTCCTGCACGTCGACGGGCACCGTTCTCTTCGCTGCGGAAATTGACGACGTGGGGAGAACGGCTCACACGCGTTTTCCTTGTAGCGAACGTTCGAACAAAATTTTGTTAGATTCCGGAAAAAATTCGGACTGTCTCGGATTTGTAATCGTCGACGGTACGACGTACTCTGTCACTGATTAGTTCAATTACTTTCTCGACTTCTCTTTTGGACTATTTATTATTGTATTTTCTTAATCTTTATTATATATTTATACTTTAATTATTGCATATTTATTTTATATGAGTAATAAATATATTACTCATATAAAATATATATTATATTAAATATATATATATATATATATACACACACACACACACACACACACACACACACACACACACACACACACACACACACACACACACACACACACACACACACACACACACACACACACACACACACACACACACACACACTAACTAATGTACACATTAATGTACACGTTAATAATTTAATGTACACGTTAGAAAGTATTCGAACGAATATATATTTCCTAAATAAAAGAAACACAAACTACACAGTATACAAAATATTTAAAAATTGTCGTATATATTGTGCACGGAGAACACACGCGGACAACGTTCACAAATGTCACTGAAATCAAATATATAAAAATTTATGAAGAATAGTGTAAGTAACTGTAATATAAAATAGAAAATATAACTTTAACGTAATTATCTAAAAGATATTGCAAGTAACGAGTGGATCGCGCAGGCGCGACATTTTTATACGGATCGCGAGTTCGAATACCATAAACGGGGAAACGAACAATGCGACCCCGGTTTCAATGGAATTATTTTACGAGCACGCGATACGCGAAAAACCGTACCTCGACGCACAAACGTGCCAACTGTACACCCGATTGTCGCGCGATATACAAGAACTTCGTACCATGGCGAGCAGATAATTTCGAAAAGTTTCCACGTCGCTGGTTAGGAGTCATTGTTGAGCCGCGTTTTAGATGTTAATTTCGTGTATTCTAACCGTGAGCGACGCGGGAGGTAAGCAAGCGGATACAAAGGGCCTCGAAATATGCAAACGATCGAACGCAACGACGGAACTTCATTATTAAGTTCATAAGTATGTAAGTGTGCTTAGCATAAATTTATGACACCGCACGAGAGCGCCTGACTTTATTAAGGCTACACCGGGACGAGTGGTTCGAAAAATTGGATCACGCCGAGCAAACAGCTTTCTTTCGCGAAATTACGCCTCGGGCGATGTTTCGCGCTGTCTTCGTCGAAATTTCGTCGGCGAAATTTAATCGATGTACACCGCGTCATGCATGAATTGAAGGTTGAAACGAAACATAGGAAGTACACCCTATGTTTTGACCCTGAGTAAATTGTTGTACATGATCGCACGAACCAATAAGAGAACCTACCACCGAAATACGTATAGCAATCGACGAGAACGCGGGGCCCGGAAAATTCTTGAAATTACGCCGGTCTTTGTGCAACGCCGTTATCGTTATTAACGGGATATGGGGCGCCGGTAACGCGAACGCGTTGCTCGTTAACCGAAGGAACGGTTATTATAAACAATTGTAGAACGAGTCCGCGGGAAATGAACAATTACGCGGCGCTCCCCAAAATCGCGTAGCGTGCGCGAGCTAATAATAATTCGGAATCTCGTTAGAGGCAATCTCTGTTTAGATAACAAGTGTGCACGATGTTTCCGCAACGCGGCCGTTTATCCATAGGACACTAAACAATTCCGAGCACCGTGAATCTTCACGGATGCATACTTCCATTCCGATCGTGATGGGCAAATATCACCCAGTTTTCGGCTACTTCGCGATAAACAACCGTTTACAAGCCTCTATCCCATTAAACCGAAATCCACGATCGGGCTGATGCACGAATAGCAAACACAATTTCCCACGTTCGATATACGCTCGAATTTTCCACCACGGTTAAATATTTGTGCCACGTGATTTAGAACACGGTGCACCCTGTGTACTCTATAATACTCACGTTTAGGATTTACCAACGGCCACGCTGTTTAGACAGTCTAAAGATAGTTCGAGACCGACTCGTTTACATTTTACCTGGACACGATTAAAACGAATGCCCTGTCACGATTCAGATTGGTGTCAACTTACAAAGTAATATAACAACATAACACCTGGTCGATGAATTCGAAAATGTTCTACGATGGTCCCAATCAAATTGTATTTAAATAAATTCCCTTTGCTACAGCGTTTTTAACTAGATGATACAAACTAAGCACAATATAATATTTCTGAATATGCACGTGTTTGTACCGCTCACGATAGACACATAACATTAACACGAACATATCTGTATGTAATTATGATATGTTAATCATTAGGCAAACAATTATACCGTGAACAAACAATGCACCACGGAAGCCAATTAATTATTAATATTTTGAAATGATCAAACATTGTGATATTGTATCATATCAATTTCAAAAACAAAAATTATCCCTTTAAACTCGATTAAAAGAACATCGTATGTATGGACATTTTTATCGTGATTAATCAGTACGTCAACAAAGCGAAGTAATTAACTTTTGCGAATATCGTGGAGTACTGTATCATAACAAGCAAAAGGTCCGCTTTCGAAAATAAAATAAAAATTTTTCAAGCAACGCGAATACAGGGTGCCTGCTATGCGAATTCGCTATACGAAGATATTTCTACTGTGGGAACGCGTTGAATTTCGGAATTTCATAGTACCCACCAATGTTTCGTGCGTTCTTCTCGCGCAATAATTACCGGCCACGTGCAATAACGTTAATTAAGCTCGAATAATAATTTCGAGCTTGTAACTTCTCCGCGATTAAGAATTTTAACGCTAACCGGGTCATTTTCGATCTCGCCATTGTATCGAACACAAAAGCGAACAAAATTTTCAACCCACTTACAGTCTATCACCCAGGAATTGGCGCATCGACTCATTTGTATTTTCAGTGATAAGGTCTTATTGGTTCGTGCGATCACTCACATTAGTTGACCCAAAGAATATAAACAATTGACAGTCTGCGATCGGCATCAAGTTCGGAGGATTCACGGTGAGGATAGGCGAATTTTTTATGTTTCAGTTCAACCACCTCACTTGCCAATTCCTGGATGACGAACTGTACTATCGTCGAGATCGCGGACCCGTCCACGGTATATTAATTATGCTCCAGCAGCAGCTTGCGCGGACTTATCGACCGGATGACAGGCTGATGCAACGATCGGCGAACGAACAAGAAAAAAAATATGGGAGGACGAAATAAAATACGAATAAGGACGAGTAGGAAACGAGGCGATGAATTACGACGCGTTCCAGCATCGAAAATTACAACGCGCGGTGACGAGGAACGTGCAGAATGTCTTCAATTTCCGGGGTGTTTTTTTTCTTCTTCCGTTTGCACGCATCGCAACCGGGCACGTCTGAAGCTTGAACCAGTGAATCTGAAGGGTAGGGGGTGTGGCATGTGAAGAGAAGCATCATTAGTTAGCCCGGCTCGAGTGGAGATTTCTCCCCTTTTCCGCTTCTTCTTCCGCGTCTTCTTCGTCTTTTCACCCGTGTATATTTTTTCCCTTTCTCGCTGTTCCGCTTCCGACCACGTGCAGCTAACCCCAAAGCAGAGGTTACGCGGCGAAGCCTCGCCAAGGTAACAAGCACGATGCCGGTTGGGTTCAAAACGACCCGAGTGAAGGCTTTTCAGACGACCTCTCGATCGGGGATCTCGTCACCGGAGCCTGGTAATTACACCGAGCTAAGGGAATATTTCTTCTATTTTTTTCCCGCTCTCTTTCTCCTTTTTTTTTTTACCTCGATCGAACGCCGATCGCGCGATGGCTCATTAACTCGTTCGCGATTTTCGCGTGGAATCCGACCTACCGGAAGTTTTCCGTAAAAACCGTGCGAATATCGCTCTACTAATTTTCTACTCGATACCCGGACTAGTGATACGCGGCGAGGATTAACGTCGTTCCTTTGATACCCTCGTTAACGTTCGCCGTCGCTCTGTGCTAAAATCTCCTCTCTGTTTTGTATTAAAACTTTATTAGTCGAGTTAACGGGGCTGCCGCGAAGGGAACGTGCTCGAGTTCGAACGCGAGGATGCTTTCACGGGGAAATACATTTACTTAGCGGAAACAGTACTTCTTCGACGCGGTTAATCCCGACGAACCGGCGAATATTAGCTACGAATCGCGGAACGAGTTGGAACACGCTGATCTTCGATAATCCGATGAAGAGAGCCGGGAGTTTCGATGGAGGAGCATCGCTTTGCGTCGACTAACGTGCCGTTCTACGTCAATTAGGGTATCTTCGAATCGCTCCTTCTACGAAGCCGTAACAACAAATTGTTCGACGATGAAACAACGTGGGTTAACTCGCGTTAACTCGTTGACGCCCACGTAAAAATAATTGACACTCGTAATAGATGGTATTTTCATTTTTAACAAATTTTAACAAGTATTTTCACAATACATAGTCGTACTTATTTTCCATAGTTTCACACGAATGATGCAGATATATTCTGTTATTATAGAATTATTTCTGAAATTCTTAGAGATTCTCTGGAATACGACTTTATAATACTTAGGTTAAAGCAAAAAATAGACAATGGTTGATTTCCAAAAATGACTCTTACATGCCGCATATTGGCTTCGGGCCGGCCTGTTGAACTAACAAATAAAAAAACTGACGATTTATAAATGAGTCTAAGAAAATTCCAGCACATCATAAAATTATCCCCTTGCTATTTTAATAGGAGTAATCAAAATGTAAGAGCATGACCATGTATCTAAATGTGGTAGGTAATGGATAAGAAGCTGATACGACATGAATTAAAAAAAATAAAGGCCCTCCCCTTAAGATATATTCGACCGGTAATTTTTGCACCGCCATTCGTCAAATGCCGTCATTCTTTAGCACTATCTTTTTTTTTGTAAAAATTATAATTTAATATACTCAGAATTAAGAGAACAAAAATCAATTATCCTCTGTAATAAGCAATTGACGAATTTTCGTCATTTGGCTGTGGGTGATTCTTTGAAAAATCACGAATTTTCGTCGGGCGGACGAATATGTGTTAATTATCTCGCCGAATGGAATAAACGCGATGTAGTCGCGTTAGGAATTTTCGATCACGGCGTAGCAACGCGGAACGTGCCGGAAACGCGTTTATCTTATCCGTGACACGGTAAAGCGGATTTTAATGCACTTACCAGTCAATTGAAGCCTGCCAACGTTGCTACTGACGACCGTTTCCTGCGTCAGACGATGATGCGTCCTGCACCGATAAGTTTGTTCGGCGTCCTCCCTCGTGATGTTCAGTATCATCAGCTCTCCGCTCGAAAGCATGTGATACTTGCCATCTGCGAAACAGAAATCGCGTTTCAATCGCGCAGAATAGAATGGCGGCGGGTGTTCGATCGCGTGGCCGATTTCGTTTACGAGCATTCCGCGTTCTTTTTTTTTTCTTTTTTTTCCTCTTGCCTGGAGTTCGTTCAACTTTGAACCTTCGACGGAAGTCTGGCCAGCTATCGATCGTCTTGCGGCAATTGATGAACGTATTAACAAATCCGTCTGGATTATTAGAGAGCACATTCAGAACCGGCTTCGCGAGGCATACCTTAATCGAACTCCTCCATAATTAATGAAGTTTGCCTCGTTAACGGCCTCGCGGCACTCGCGAGGCGAAAACTTTCCGCACAATGCATCCGGCGACCATCTACGCGTCTCGAACCGGAAACTCGAAGGATACGCTTTTTTTTCGTGCTCGATACGCGCTGTGTTCTTTTCGAGATATTTTCGAGACGTTTTGTAAAGACATCGATTAAAGTTGAACAAAGACTGTTCCGAGGTAACCAAAAATCGGGAACGCATCTTGCGAATATCGAAAGGGAGGTCTCGTTCTGGTTTTCCTGTCGAATGATTAAGTACGGATCCGTGCTGTAGTGAACCCGTCGTTTCGAATTTGGCGAAAAACAATGTTGAGGAGATCGCGTGTCGAGCGCAATCGGAAGGTAAAACGCTTCGATCACGTGACTTCTTTCCCCCCAAACGCAAATGATCGAACTCTATCAGAGGAAATAGGGGTACGTAGTGGAAACCGAGAAAAAGACACCATACTTCTCGCGCGCAAGACGTAACTTGACCTCGTTCCGATCCATTCAATTATTTCCACGAGCCACGATTTTCTGAGAACCGGTCCCGATATTAACCGTGAAGAATTTCCACGGTTGAAACGCGATCCTCGGGGTTCATTCTCGCGGAGATCTTTAGCCCCGGCGGTGACTGAATGAACTCGCAACGACGAGAATAACGCTCCGCGTCGCAAAAGAAATACGCCTTCTGAGGCGAGAAAATTGCCTCAGATTTTTCGCAGCCCGTTTTTATTTGCCTACCAGAGGCCGTCATTAACCCCTCGGCCTTATAACGAGCCGCGGCCGTGTCACGAACTCCACCTTAAATTCGACAACGTGAATCGTGCTCCCGGAGCGGTCCAATTTTATATTAAAATTCTGTGCCGTCTTGAAAATACGTTTTCGTCACCGGACTCGATTCGCGTAATCAACATTCTCCTTTTCCTCGACGTACTCGCGCAAGCCCTTGAAACTTTCATTTCGAGGATATCTTATTAATACTACATTCACGGACGTGCAATGACCATTTACTTTTAAATTAAAACCAAAGAAAAAAAGAAAATGTTTAAAGCACGACACGTAAACTGACTTATCCAATGATCCCTCGATTTGTCAAAGGTAACACGCTCTTTGATAACAGCTTGTCGATAATTTTTGCGACTTTGAATAAGAAATGTGTCTACAGTCATTTTGAGAGTTGTTATCATGTTCAAGTTTGGTGAAACGCTGATAGTGACAAAATCGGTTGTACTATGTACAACCATATAAAGCAAAGAATTTTTCATGAATGGTTATAAATAGTTATAAATAGTTAAAAATGTAAGATAAGAAGACAAACGTTGTCGTTATCGTGTTCAAGTTTGTCGACATGCTCGTAGTAAGCAAATCGGTCGTTCGATGTAGAACGATATAAAGCAAAGGGTTGTAGAACGACGATGGAATAACGCAACGACACTTACCTCCCATCGTCGACGGGTAGATATTGAAGGACGGCTCCTGAAGCCAAGACGTGATCGTGACGTGGTCGCGAACGAAACTGGGTACGTTGCATCGCATAAGTACGTTGTTGCCGAGGAAACCGCCGGGACACTGCACTTCCGGATCGTAACGCTGGTTCACCACTGAAACAAGCAAACAACGGGCCGGTCTAAAGCGAGGCTAAAGTACCGAGGGCCACGAGAACCGGATTTGCTCGCTGAAAAAGCCCGTCGGTTCTCTGTCAACGCGAAAAATTCGCCCAATCTTTCCCCGCGAATTTCTCGTATTTTCATTATTCCGTCGCGGCTAAATATATATATCGAGAATTCGCGAAAAATTCGCCTGCCGGTCCGATAGGTCGGTAGAAAATATTTTTCGTAACGGAGCTTGAGTAATGAATCGTTTTTAACGCGGTCGGATCAAAGCGACCGAAATTCTAAAACAAATACGCTCGTTTCGATGTGTACGGTTGTCGGGTTACCCGAGCTTTTCCGTGCTTCGATTCGGTGCAAAAACCATCTAATCTTAACCTTTCCTCTCCCGTGGCGCGCGCTGCAACGAGTCCGATTTAATCTACCGAATAAATGGACCACAAAGGATTAATAGCAGCGCAGAATGCGCCGTTGGTCCCGTTCGTTCGCGCAGCCAGCTCACTTAGCGCGGTTTTAGTGGCGAAGACTAAATTATTTCGACGAATCGATA
The DNA here is from genome assembly GCA_947623535.1 of Coelioxys conoideus. Classification (NCBI taxonomy): domain Eukaryota; kingdom Metazoa; phylum Arthropoda; class Insecta; order Hymenoptera; family Megachilidae; genus Coelioxys; species Coelioxys conoideus. The sequence goes on from OX392459.1 coordinate 14,975,863, forward strand.
CGGACCCGGTTCTCTCGCCTGGAGATATACCGAGAAACCTTCTGAAAATCTTGACCTCGGGCATAAAAGTTCGAACCACAATCTCATTCGGAAAAATTGTTACCGCGTACAAGATAATCATCGTCACCCGAGTGTATTGTTAACCAGCCTACATTAACCCTTTGTGCTCCGAGGTATTTTTACATTGCTTTCAGATAACGACTCTAGAACTTTGGTTGAGAAGTTTAATGAATTCTTTCGAAGTTATTATTCCTCTATTATTATTCTCCACTGTTAACATTTTCATTATTTTTGTAGATTATAAGTGCAACACTTTAGATTTAGTTGAAAAGTATTTATTCCAAATTGCTGTATTAACACTTTGAGTGCCGTGTCACCCAGATACAGGTGACGTATGAATTCATGCATAAATCGCTAAATTTAGTCGAAACTTTTAACATAACAAAGTGTAACAAATGTATATAAACGAAGTCCAAAATATATAAAGATCACGCTTAGTTTCTGATCAAGACGCTTGTCACGCGAGCCTTCGAACTTTTACACGTCAATCGGCGAACCTCTGCGCTGTTATCGACCCTGTATACTAGGTTGAGGAATAAGTTCGTAGCGTTCTATCAAAGACTTTTATTTAAACAAAAATCAATAGTTATAACAATAAATTAATCAATTATGTATACGACGATTAGCACAGTTTTGTAGACCAGAAAGAACACTTTGTCAAACAGCAAAAAAATCGTTGTAAAACAAAAGAAAATATAAAAACGCCACGAACTTATTTGCCAACCAAATAAATAAAAATTCTTTCATCGTGAAAGAGTAGTTCTTCTCCACAAGAAGCAGCGTGGTAAATAGGCGATCGATCGAAGAGAATATTTTCGGAACAGGATATCTCGGTTTCCACGGAAATATTTCTTAAAGCCGTATCGATCAAAAACTTCTCACGTTCCTCCAATTCGTTCCTGGCGGCAGTCTGCGTTACTTAATTGTCTCTGTGCCGGAGGACACGGTGACGAAGGCGAAGAAGAAAAAAAAGGTCGTTAAGTGGCGAGGCAAGGGCGCAAGGTAAAATGGAGGGCGCGTCGCGATACCTCGGGATTAAATCCGGCCGGGCTTTGTGCACGACCATAACTACAAGATGTTGATACCGTCGTCGCGGAATCAACTTTACACGGTACACGGCGAAAGCGGGATAAAAAAGAGCGGATCCGGCTCCAAATGAAGCGAAGCCGAGCCCTTAATTAAAAAAGTCTCGATAGCGGTGAGGCCGAGGTCGCGATAAAGGTCCGCGGGTATGAAGAAAAAAAAAAAAGAAATTCTAATGAAAATTGAAGGCGAAGACAGACAAAGTGGGAATAATGTATCCGCGAAGAAAGAACGGTTCTCCGGGCCCACGATAATTACCCAACACAAACCACGACCGCTACAACTCTTCGTACACGCACAACGGCTCGCCAGACAAAAAGAGATCCCGAGAAAGAGCTTTCTACCGCCTGTTTCTCGCGAAACATTTTTAAAAACGAAACACAACGCGCCCGTTTCCTGGTTCCATTTCGCGTGTAGCGAACAACCGACATCGATCCGGCTAAAAAGCTACCCTGGACGCTCGTTATCGCGATGGAATTACTTCGCGAACGAAAAAAATAAAAAAATAACGAAATTTTATATCCGAAACGACCCTTGGCGAATTTCGTGACTGCTCGAGAACGCTCGAGCCTCGAGTCGTACTAAATTTTGTTCGGACTCGAGCTATTTCGAAAATTTGAGAGTGCGATCGTTCGGCAAACACGGTAACTATGCGGGAACGATAGAAAGGGATGGAATTAAACGCGTGACCGATTCGACGTAATCCCACGTATGTAGGGATACTAGATCAACTAGCGAAGATTTCGACCACGATCTTCACCAAGTAGTAGAAGTCAACGCTTAACCCGTATCGCTCTTATATTGAGCGTCACTGACGTCAGATAAATAGGTCACATTTGGATAAAATAATAAATGGTATTCAATATAATAAGTAATATTCAATATAATAAATAATATTCAATATAATAAATGAAAGATATTCGCGACATCTCTTGGCGACCGATTTTTCTAGATGATCGATAGTCAAATGTTTATATAAATAATCTTTAAGTTCAACAATAAATAATATTCAGTAAAATAATGTTGAAGTGAATAGGTTGATTGAATATAGTTTCATTTCTTTACTGCTTATATTGAATTAATAATGTGTTTGTTACGCACCCTGTACGATAAGTTTCATTGAAAACTCGTTTCTTGATCTTGAATTGAAACGTTACGAGTATTTCATATTCGGCGATACTTGGCTGCACGTATTATAATCGGACCCAACATCGAGTTGAAAAGTATTAAACATTCGAGTAAGATGTGTTACATTTCAGCTGTGAACGCGTTAGGAGTCAAACTCGTCAAAGTACGACAAGTGGTTAATTAACACGTTCCGTGTCAAGCCCTTTTTGCCCAACATGATTTCCAGACCATTAGTTGATTTGACTCAAAATCGATATATTGTCACACAATATGTATTACATCATCGATCCAATTTAATCATCTTGTATAGAGTAGTTATCCTATTGTGTACCATCCTTTCAGTGGAAATATACATTACAGAATTAAATTTGTCATGAAATACACGTTCTCGGCGCATTAACACTAAACCTACCGACATAAAATAGACGTTTATTTGGAAATCAAAAATGAAGCTGATAAATAAACAAACCATAAAATACAAATTAGTGTACACGTTAATTCTTTATCTCGATAAAAATCAACACGAACTTCAAAGAAATTACCTCACAAACTTTGTAACTTAAAATTGAAAATTTTGACCGCTTCGGTAGGTTCAGTGTTAAATAGATGTGACTGCGTGTACCATCGGTGGTGCACGTGGCCTGAAGATCAAGTTTAACACTAGATTTACGGAACTCGTCAAAATGACGGATCTTACATTTTTTGTTTTGGATTACGACAATTATTAAAAAGTTTATGTCAAAATGCGTGTTAACCTTCATCGAGATAAAGAATCTTTCTATAATTCATTTTCAATTCAGACATAAGTGGTCATTAAACGGCCGTAAATCTAGTGTTAACGCGTACCACCGATGATACACACGGAACGGAATATATTACGGAGCTGTAGATAAAAGAAATTAAGGAGCGCAATGGAGTAAGTATCCAACGCCAACACGATTCGTAGGAACCTGATCGCGTAGGTATGCGAGACGTATGAATGGCATGACGTGGATGCACGGTGGTCGAAGAAGCGGGTAGCGATGTAATACACGGCGATAAAACGCGCGGTAACGTAAATTCGCGTCTGAATGGCATGGCAGTGAACGCGTTCGAAACGCGGAACAATGCTCCCGTTCCCCAGCTTCCTTCAACGAATAGCGGACGAGTATCATCGATCCGCAACAAAACTACCCCCGTAATGGTGAACTCCCCGTTCCGTGGAGTACCGACATTTTTTTCCCGTCACGCCCGCATGGGGCACCGGATCTCTCGTTAATCGACGCGAGCGGAGTCCGATAGAAAACAGCGCACGACGAGAAGGGAACCAGGGTTGAGACCCTTAAAAGGGTCGCGGCGGTATCTTATCCAAAATCTCGAGGCTGTCCCAATCCGACCATGAGCCAGCATTCTGCGTAAGTTGATGGTCTCCGGCTGAAAGGTTGGCGAGAAAGCGAGGCCTGGAAGCGGGCGGAGGAGGCAACCACGTAGAACGAGAAATCGCTGTGGGGAAAAAGAGACGGTGGATCGTGCGGATAGTCGAAAGGGGTGGCGGTGGGGTGGGTAAAGGAAAATGCGGTGGTGTGTAGTAGGACCCGGCTCTGCAACCCGTTTCGAGAGTCAGCGGAGCGAGGCACTCAGACTCCAGAATGGGGTAAAAACTCGGTGAGTTCTCCCTCTGCTACCACCCCCTGCCCACCACCCTATCCGCCCCCCTACCGCTCTCTCTCTGCCCCCCAGCCGTTTCCACAGCCTCGCTACCAACCCCGTATCACACGGCTCTCGGTTACGCGGCAACCAAGCCAAGCATAAACTCGGCAGACGTATCGTGGCAGGTAATATTTACAAACCATGAAACCTACGGGAAGAGGAGGAAACGACGTCCGTCCTAGCCTAACCCCGTCCCTGCTATCCTCCTCAGCCACCTGCCAGAAAAGAGAGAGACGATGCGCGGAATGCAGGCTCCTTTTTTTTCGGCAGCTCGAATTTTCCACGGAGACGAACCGAGAGCCCTTTTACAGACACGCAGTTACGTTGTAATTATATCTTCGTTATACTTAATGCCGCAACGGATCGACGAGTCACGGAACGTCGTTCGGGATGAGAAAATTAATCGATTTAACCCGCGTGACAGCAAACGCGCGCTAGTGGGATTCGATAGTTCTATGTGCACGGTTATGCGAAACGTGTTATTGTGGAAAATTGAAAATGAACGATCGAAAGGGAGATGGGACAGTCGCGGTTGTAGAGGAAAGTAATTCGAGAGGAAACACAGCTCCTTGCATGCTTTTAACCCCTTGCAATTCATTTTTCTGGTGCGTCAAGCAGGACTGACTATTTACAGTTATAATATTAATACGAACGATGAAAGTAAAAATTTTCAAAGAGCATTCGAGGACTATTTACAGCTGCAATATTAATTTGAAATAATTAATACCCAATATTGGTACAAAGAAAGTCATGCTTTTATGCGTATTTTATATTCAATGATCTTTGATTATGTAAATTGTAATTGTATATCAACTTTGCATGTAAGCGTATGCAAAATTTTCGTTCGACAAAAATTATTGAGAAGATAACAACGAAACAAAAAATGTTTTAATAATGTTATTTACATTAACTGCATGCTATAAAATTTATTTTCCTATCGCGTCACTCAGAACAGACAATTTACAGGTACAATATTAATACGAACAATGGGAGCTCAAATGTTATGTATGTATTCAGTATCCTTGATTATGTAGATTATAATTGGATACGAACCTCATATACGAGCCTATTCAAAATTGTAGTAAATTTTATTACGTGTAAGCAGCGAGCGCGTGACGGGTCACGTGAAAGTACGTCAAGGGGTTAGTATTAAAAGAACGAAAGAATCGCGTTGAAGAGGATGGGATGGAAATGAAAAGTCAAACCAGGGTTGAAATTTCTGTAACAAAGTTTAGCGCTCGTTTTAACGGGATAAAATAAAATTTGCGATCCGACTCGACCCGGCACGACGTCGGATAATTATTTCCGTATAAAATTTCCACGATTCCGTTCTCGCCGAATAAAATTGCGAAGAACGTGCTTCAGCGCCGTCAAAGCGGCGAAAAAAAAAGTGGTTCGCACGTGTAACACGCGACAACGATGCTCGAAGGAAATTCAGCCTCTACACAGATGTTCGCAACAAAAACACGGGGTCGTTCAGTATTAAAAATAATTGTCTTTTTCTACCCAGCTACCGTAACGGAGAAGGATCGTACGTCGTGCTCAGACGAGAAAAAGAAACGATGGAAAATTATTCCATTTTTTATTTAATCCCTTGCCCTACAACTACGAGCTACACTCGTGACGTACCTGCTGTTCAAATATGCTAGACATTGTTAATATTTTTAATACGGTTCAATATTCAAATTCGGTCTAATTGTAATTTGCGCATCCGAGGATCACTAAATGGGAAACAGTCTTAACATTCGAACTTTATTTAATCACTTTAATGTTATAGCAATTAATAGTTCGTTATGTCAGACGCACTTGCTAAATAAATCGTAGCACAAGGGGTTAATAAATGGTATCATACATCGATACCGAGCATCGAATAAATATGAAATGTTTGAAACAATATATAAAACCGTATGAAACAAAACTAGCACCGTTCAAAATGTTGACCAAACAAGAGTCGACTCGAACGTTGCACGCGTATTTTTTATCGCTGTGAAATTTTCAGTCCTCGAATGTTTGTTCGCCGAAGGGACCATAACTTTGATCCGTCGTACTCGCAGAACTCGTCCGAAGGGAATTCATTTTTTCGAGAAAGTCCCTGCCTCCTATCCGACACGCGGGAATACATTGCACGGTTATGATAATAAGATTGCTCGGAGTGTCTTGTTTCGAGCATGTCAAATATGGCTCGGAGGATCTCGTACGAACTTGGGACGGAAATTCCGCGGATGCTTCCCGTCCGACGAACCAACTATTCGCCAAAGTATAAAACGCGTTCGCGTCTTTCTCGAACCGCCCATTTTATGAATTCGCCGACAAGAGGCGCATGTATATTCAAACGTTTCGATTTCAGTCACGAATCGGAGAACAGACTCTTCAATTGCCAATCGGTACACGGTTGTTACATGGTTCATAAAAATTCACGGTACTTTAGTAATCTAGTGCGGTAACGTTCGTGCAGCTTTTGTGAGAGAAAGCAATAACGAAGGTTTCGATGATTAAACACTCCCTTTGTTATGCATCACCCTTTGCGTCCTAACCAAAAACGAATGCTATAATTTTATGAAATCGTCCGACAAGACAATCTTCGTAATTAGCGCGTGAGTACGTTGAATTAAAACATACGAAGTTCATAATCTTTCTACCTGTCCCCTTGAATCCTCCAAAATTGACGCTGATTGATGATCGGATAAATTGGTGTACGTGAGCCAATAGATCCTACCGTCAAAAATAAAAGTGAATCCTAATAAGTGTGGCCGTAAATGGGTGAACCTCCACATGCGCCAACTCCTTACCGGTGTACACGGTCCCGATGAACGCGATTTCTCGTCGACTCCGTCAGGGTGGCCACCCGCGAAATTAAACCGAAACAACGAAATTTACAGGAAGAATAACCGCGGAATGCATTGTGCCGAGTAAACGGAAGGAAATCGCGACATCGGACAATAGTGACGTTGTTTTCGTACAACCGTCGTCGAGTTCTCCTTCGCTCGTTCCGGGACTCTGGCGACAAGTTTCCGCAGAAAATCCAATATTAGGCAAAGTCTCGTCAACAACTGTTCGGCCTCCCGTTCGAAGTCTAGTTTTTACCGTCACCGATATTCGTGTTCATTGTTTTCCTGGCCCGTCGTTTCTTCGTGTCCTCCTTAAGACTCTTATTCGGCGGAACCGGTATCATTGTTCTTTACATCCGCTCGTTCGAGGTCCCGGAGAATTAACAACGTCGGCCGGAGAACGACATAATGGACTCGGAGAAGTAATTTTTACTTTATTATCGTGGACGGGCCAGCTTTTCTTGCCCGGGCGTAATTTCCCTCCTCCTCGAAGACCTTAATTAACTTCTTTGGTCGCTGACCGTCCGGCGTACCTTCCAATAGTTCGTTAAATGAGAATGGAACCGAAACTACTGCCGGTTAAAAGCCGGACAAAGAAGCTCGATTCCCGTACAGGGCGAAGTCCGTGAAACGTAAACGATATTATATAGAAACGAGCGAGGCGAACGGGTCGAAAAACGAGGTTCGTTTTAATCTGGAAATGGTTACGCGATGACAAAACCCGGGGAAATCTTATGCGCGCTTCGTAAACATATTACTATGCAATTAAGCTCGATATCGAATATATTACGTGGGGAAGCCGTGATTAAATTTTGTAATTAACTTCGATTATTTCGGAGCTATACATTTTTTGAAAAAAGATCCGGTCACGGAACATTTAATTAACGAGCTAATTATAGTGTTCAAATAAGCGTGTGCACCAATGTTAACGTATTCATGAAATCTAAGCCGATGATGTTCCCCGTTCGGGTAATCAAGCTTAACCCTTTCGTATATACTTTGATAAGTCTGACTCGTGACGCAGTCGCAGTTTAAACGTAATAAATTTTACTAAAATTTTGAATTAAAAGCTACATAATCAAGAATCATTGAATATAAAACGCGCATAACAGATTAACTTCCTTAGTACCAATATTACGTATTAATTATTTCGTATTAACATCGCAGCTGTAAATAGTCGGTTCCGACTGACGCGCCAGACAAAGAAATTGTATAGCAAGGGGTTAATCTCGAATGCTCTTTTGCGAAGCAAACTCATTGAAATTGAACGAACCAACCCCCCCCCCCCCCCCCCCCCGATTTCGTCGTCGATCGCCTCGAAACACCGAAGCAAAGGGCGAATCGTTGCAGGCCACCCGCGTTCCCCCTTTATCGGCTTAGGCGCCCTCGCCCTTATTTCCTGCGAGATTCGCGTAGACGCGTATCTCGCCGGAAAGACCGGAAACTACGGTCGAACGAGCTGGTATGTTCGCATAAAATTTCGTTGAGAGGCGAGCGACACGTCCGACGAACGGACGGACCGTACGTGTTTTCGATCGACAATGGAGATTGCCGATGCAGTTAGGCGAAGGAGACCGGGAAAGCGGAATCGGGGCTGCCCCCGTGGTTGTTGCGATTCGTGCGAAGTCAGCAACCGGGCTGATTCCCGTTCGACGAACGCGAGCCTACCGTTCTCTAATCATATCCGTTTTGCACCAACAAACACACGGTATCCGTCCGTGGAGAGACTTTTCTCGCCGTGGCAGGACCAAGTCAGCGAAGTTTCTTGGCCGACGTCGAAAAAAGGCAGGAGGCCAAAGAGGGTGAACGACGAGGACAGGGGGCAGAAGCTGACGCGGCAGAGGTACCGGGTATGAATCTGAAAAGGTATGGGCCACGTTCACGCGACGATGATTTACGGGCATATTAGGTCGATAAGATATCTTCCGGTTCGTTGAACCGGAGGAAGCTCTATTTTTAAGATGCCTCGCGGAACCACCGAGAGCTTTCGTTCCGTCCAACTTCCCAGCCTCCCCATCTATCACCCCCGTTACACAACCCCCTCCGAATCTTGTAGAAGCCCGGTTTTTGAGCAGCGCATCCGATAAAACGTAACGCGAAAACAACGCCGTACATATATATTCTTACACCCTCGGGGGAAGCATCGGAAATGAAGTCTCCTCCGTGGCCACGGTCCATCGAACGGAATTCGAATAATTCCGTCCCGCGGTACAATTACTCGAGAAGAGGAATTCCTCAGATTTTCAGAACCGACAACGGTGCTCGACGTTTCGTTGGGAAGCGATCGCTATCTGTAGACGCGATAAGTGCGACATCGGGAGCCAACGAGCAGGCCGAACGGAATAAATATTTCATGTCGCGCCATTTTCCGTGATCGAGATGAATTATTCCGGCCCGCGCGAATTCGCCGGCATGGATCAAAGATGTTCGATGTTACGTCCCCGAAGAGGAGCTTCGTCCCCCGTTAACAAACCATCGACGTTTCTTTCCCCGTAAGCATTCACCGACGAAAGAAATGACAAATATTTCCGTATCGACGGGCGAGCACAATCGATCAAAATCGACGCGTCTCTCCGTTCCCCCGCGCATCGAAACGGATAGTCGACGCGAATAAAGAATTCACGAGATGGTCGCCGACGGGATAGAACGCGAGCAAAACGGGACAGTGCGGAGGGTAGAGAACATAATACAGATAACGAGCAAGAAGTTTCGCGTGCCTGCTCTGACAGTGACGTCTCTGCTAACGATGGCACCGACGCTGTTGACGGCGGAACACTTATAAATGGCCCAGTGGACATCCTGCCGGAAGACCTCGGCCTCGAAGCCAGGAAAGTGAATCGTCCCGTTGCCAAGGACGTGCCTGATGCCAGAGATACTCGTTATACTGCCCCCGTCCGCCGCCAGCCAGTCGACGGTGGGCGCCGGATTTCCTCTTACTACGCAGTCCACCCTGCCGCCGTTCACGTTCGTGAATTCCACCCGCGACGGTGGCTCCGACACGAAACTCGGACCCTGCATCTCGTACGAGGCGTCGCAACCTGCAACAAACCACCGATTCGATCAATCTATCGCTCCTCTCGCTCCTTCGTACCTTAATATGCTACATGACGGGCTATCGTATAGTACAAGGGCAAGTTTGTTGAAATAAACGAGCTTTGACTCCTTGCCCGTACAATTTAACCATTGGCAATCGTATTATAGAGGGTATTTCGTAATAAGTGTAAGAGCCGTAAAGGGGTTGTAGGGAGGTGATTCTAAGTAACTTTTTCCTTTGCAAAAATGTGGTCTGGGCTCTCGTTTTCGAGTTATTAAGGAAAAACACCGACCAGCGGCAATAGCGAAGCCTCGAACATACGGCCGATCACGGACGCGAACAAACAGGGACAATATCGTGCTATGTTACGTCAAAGTTAAATCACACATATAATTGTCTTATTCCTCATTTAGTATTTAGTAATTTTAGTAATTTTTAAGCAAGAATACATTTAATGCCAGTACTTCTACTGTTAATAATGTGGCTACTAACAATTAGTACGGACTGACGCACTTGCCAAATAGATCGTATGGTAAGTTAATCGTAGCCACGACATAAGTGGATGAATTTATTTCTGAATATTAGTTCGAACTTAGGTAAAAAAAATTCATCCACTTATGTCGTGGCTACGACTATTTCTGAATATTAGTTCGAACTTAGGTAAAAAAGAGCCGACGAGGGATGGAACGAGGCAATGGTCGGACGAACAGGAGGAGACGCGTAGAGGGTGCACTGTATCGTCGGCGGGACACGAACGAAGATAATACGGTTGGTCATAAATCACACATTTAACGCTGAAATTCGGCCATAATAGCTTCCATAAATGGAGCACATTGCGCCCCCCGCGAACCCTGTTAACCATTCATCACCCGAGTTATGTTGATTTAAGTAGGAATGCCTGGATGTATTCCGCATTCTGTCCAACATTGCCCATCTGGAAGCTGGCCCAACAAACTACGCCCGAGAAACGTGCAACGAATATGGCGTCTCCGTTTTGCCTCCACGTTACGTTTTAGTTAATGATGTCTGATTAACGAACACAGTTTCCGAGTGCTACAGGAAACGAGCAGAGTCGTTATCTAAATTGATTTTAACGCCGGAAATAACGCGGCACGACGTACTTGTACATTGAAAATAAAGTAGAGCAACGGTAAAAAAAAATTGGTAAAATCAATCGGATCGCGTTATTTAATATCTGAACGTATCTAACATATTCGTATATCGAGTAATGAGTCACGATTTCAGTGGAAGAAGCAGAAAAAGCTACCCGACAATCGGCCACAAAGTCGACGTTAATTAATTTCCCCTGTTGGCAAAGAAATTGCAAATGTGGCTCGTATCCCCGATGATCCTCGAGACAGACGGGGTCGGACTTTGCGAAAAAAGGATTCCCTGTCGGCGATGCAACGAATTTTCTTGTTTCCGTTCGGACCCGTTTCCGAACGCTGCGAAAGAAACTGAATCTCTCTCGAAACCGATCGTTCATCGCGCTACTCGCTCGGCTACCCGACCGAAAAGGAAATCATAGTCTTCCACGAGAGACGTATTATTTCAAGGGAAACCCACCTCCGGCCATATTCTGCCCCGTGATTTCTCTATCTCCTGCAGATTCTTTTTCTTGGAACTTGCACGTAATGCCTCATGACCCACATCCACCGGCACTCCGGCAAGGATTTTTCTCCGAAGGAACAAAGCAAAACGTGCGCACGCCATAAACGTGATTTTATATTTCCCATTGCTGCGAGTCCATTTTGTATTATAAAGGTAACTTAATTTTCTATAACGTCGGACGGACTCTCACCGCCTTTATCCTACGCCCGCGCAATTTTTGCTTCTCCTTTAATTCGACGTTCGATGAAACGAACGCCGGGCTGGAACGTCGCGATATCGAGGCAAATTGGAAACGCGAAATCAAACCTGACCGCCTTTTATTTCGTTTCGTCCCGTGGTACAGAAGAACGGAGGGAAGAAATCGTTCTTCGCGAACGCGAAGGCATAAATTAGATACAGGATGAAAGCGACTAGAGATTTCGCGGTAAAAAGGTGAATGGAAATTAAGGTTCACAGGAAATTTCCATATTCTCCGGGTACGCTTCTGTTTTTATATCCTGCAGCCGCCTTTCTCGTCCTGCGCGAGGCTCATAATCCGGATTAACATCGTGAAAATCGAGTATCGTGATAATTCCATTTTCCCCGGTTCAGAGAAAAAAAAAAAAAAGAAAACGAAGAGAGATGGCGAGGGCTCCATACATATCGAAGTGGTATTTTTAATTTCGAATAATAGCGGTATAATCGCACGCTAACAAGCGAAAACACGCTTCCGATCGAATAAAAAGCGTCTTCTCTGTTCCTATTCACCGTTTCAGCTTTTTATCCGGAATAAAAAGAGGAGCATAAAGGAAGTGGGGAATTTCTATTCTACCGGCGAACAAGAGTAGGGAAAGGGTAGAGGGAGAGAAAGATTATGGACCTTCGCGTGTATGGTTACAACGACCAATACTAATGACCGATTCTGAAATATAGGAAGTCGAACAAAAATTCGCGAATATATTAAAAGTTTAATAACACCGGTGCCACGAGCCCATTAAAAACTTATCCAACGAAATCGAATTTGAACCATCGTACGAGCACTCTCGCGTATTTGCTCAAATTTATATTAGGTGTACAAACGAATAATCCAAATTACTTTAACACTGAACCTACCAAAGGGGTGGCTAACAAGTTTCTTGCTATAAATCCACGTTGATTTTCGTGGAAATAAAAAATTAATGTGTTCGTTAATTTATTGTGAAGGTGTAGTTCTTCTACAAAAGAACCTCCTCCTGTATGTTGCGGCATAACAGTACACCTAATATATCACCGTACGATCAGATTCGAGTGACACCCATAACCAGCGAACGTCTAAACCCGTTATAATAAACCGGCCGAAACAAAGGGAACAAGAGCATCGAACTCCTCCCTTTCTTTTCGCGACCACCCTTTTCCTCCCGCCGTTTCCTGAAATCGTTTACGACAAAGAATCAAAGAGGTTCTTCGACGTCGAGCGAACGACAGAGGGTGCATCCGCCCCTCGAATCCTGGCACGCGCGCTTATCTCCGTCCAATTAACGGTATCAAAATGTCCGAGAGCCGAGAAGTAGCTGTCTGTCGTCGGGAAGCAGCGAACATCGTCGAAGCGACGGGACGGGACGGGACGACGAAAGACGAGGACGAACGCACGTGGCCGGCTCGCGAAAGGAAACGATGCGTTCTCCGATATAATGGCCCGCTCGAGTGTGTTTGAAATGCACTGGCTCATCAGAATAACTAAACAATAGACGCCGTCGGATAGAATGAACCGGTAGAGGCGAGAGCCACCCCTCGTCCCGTGTACGCTCACCGTTCCTGCCAGCAGCTACTCGAGAACCTACCCTCTTCGGATACGCTCGTAGCCGGCGATGCGGTTGTAACAGTGAAAAAGGGTCGTGGCTGTGCAGACGAGCGTCCGTTCTACGCTCTCAGGCACGCATGTGAATGTTTGTGCGTTCGCCACCCCCATCCCCCCGTCTTTCTACCGGGGTTGTACGCGATACGCCGAGTGGCCTAACCTTAGTCAACCCTCAACGTCATCGGGAGAGCCTCTGAAGCTGTACTCTTCTGTTTCTCCGCTCTCGCTGTTCGAGACACGGCCGTCCATCGACCATCTGGGTAATGCTTTGAGTCAACATCCCGTGGAAAACCACCCTCTTGCGCCCTCTTCGTCCATCGCGCGACCGAGCCAACCGCTTCCTCGCGATTCTTCTTTAAGCGTGCTCGAACGACCACTCGGTTTCCGACCTTTTAGGTCTGGCTGCGATTCGTCTTACCGACGCGTTATTAATGGCTCGCGATCAAAGTCTACCAACCGCGGATGTATCCGTTTTTTTTTTCGCTGTGCTGTCTTCGTCGCTGTCGGTTCGTGGTGCATTTCTGTCGCGAACGAACGCGAGACGACCGGCGACGAATTAAAATTAAACATTAATCCGTCGGCCGGCTGACGGGACCCCGGTGAAATATGAACGATCGTCGGGAACGAGGTTTTTTTTTTTGAAATCACTATCGCGTCGCGTAAATTTCTGTAATCGCGAGGCTCGTCGACGTCACGCGCGCGCATCCTTCACCGGCGAAATGGATTCGCGAAAATTCGTACATTTCACAGCGAGTCGAGCAGATTAACCATTCGGATTGCCTAATAAGGCTTACAGAAGCTTACGGAACATGAAACTGCCTAACTATTTCGAACAGTTTATTCATTATTTATTTACGAACTTGATACAAATTCGGCTCGAGCATTTTCTATTATTAACACTTTAATGGTCGCTCACGCAACACGTGTGCTATAATCGCAGCGGCACGTGACGCACTCGCAATCTAAACGTAATAAATCATACTAAAATTTTGAATACGTTCATATGAAAAGTTCATATCCAATTATAATCTACGTAATCCAGAATCATCGAATATAAAGTATACATACGATTTAAACCTTCTTCGCTCGTATTAACACTAAACCTATCAAAGCTGTCAAAATGACCATTTAACAATTTTTAATTTGAAGTTACAAAGTATGCTAAGGTGGCTTCTTTGAAATTCCTAATTTTTTTCATCGAGGTAAAGCATTAATGTGTACATCAATTTGTGTTTCATTGTTGGTTCATTTGTTTTTCATTTTCATTTTTAATTTCAAAATAAACGTGCATTGTACGCTGGTAGGTTTAGTGTTAACATCGTAGCTGTGAATAGTTCGTTCCGACGCATCACGAAAATGAATTGTATGGCAATGGATTAATAATTATCCCACAAAGGAAGACTATTAAATTTCTTGTTAAATTATTGTTAAACCCGTTGTATTAAATGTGTTCTTGGTATTTTTTCATTCACGTGTACCTTCGCACATACGGAATTATTTCATGAATTTACGTAAAGTTTTTTAAAATCGATTCTTCGAAAATATTGTCGGTCAATAGCGACGTTCTGCGTAGACAGACGGCCATTAAAGCGTTAACAATAAATTTCTAGTGTACGCGTCGATTGATTCGCAAAACGTGACCGGCCACGAGGCCCGTAACTCATCGCAAGATACACCGTGCATCAACTTTTTATCTAGCGAGCGCAGAGCCACGGCGAAATTGCTATAATTTTCTCGATATCCCGGTGAAAGATGATTCCGAGCTATCACGCGTTCGATCCTCGAAACGTTGTTCGCGGGGAACAACGAACGAAATACCGTGAACGGGATACTTAAAAAAGCTCGAACGACGATACGGGAGGTTATTGTATCGCCGTTATTGTTCCGCGGGAACGAGGCATTGTCGAAAAAGCGTGCACGTTCGAACACTGCCGATAGCAAAACACGTTTAACCCCTTCCCGTATAATATCGCCTCCCACACATGTAACTGTTGCAATGCGACAAATGCGGCTTATATTTTCACCGCGATTAAATTTCGAACTTAATTCTAATTGCAATCCCCCAATGATTGCCATATCCAAAATATCCCGAATATTGGACCAATCTCCGTCTGCCTTAATATTACGACGATAATTAATTCGGTCTGTCTAACGCACTTGCCAATAAAGTCGGCAAAACGAGTTAAGTTAAGGTATGACTCACACTCATCCTGTTTAATACAGCAATTTATAATACGTACTTTTTAACTAAATCTATAATGTTTCGCATATGATGTGCAACCATCATGACACAGCCAACAGTGGCAATTAAACACACAGCGATAACTTTGAAAGAATTCAAGAAACTTTTCAACCAAAAAGTTGTGTCAACCAAATACCTTCGAGCGCAACGGGTTACAAGTTCCATACTACTCGCGGGTTTCCGGTGCTCAACGATCGGAACGGCGACCGGTTACGCGAAGATTAACTTATTAAAACGCGACCGTGAAAAGTCAGGGGAAAAATATCTCTTCGACTAATTGCTGATGCGCTTGTTCGGGCGGGCCAGAGCCCGCGACACCGGAGAAAACCGACGAATGGAGCAGTCTCCATTCCGGAATCCGCGGCTCATCCGGCGGTTTACAATCCTTTCTTTCAGCCGGGGCGATGGGAAACCAGGCGGGGCTGTCTTCTCGCAGAGGGAGAAAAAAAAGGGAAATAAAGAGAGAGCAGGCTGCCACGGCACACGGGACGAAGAGAGAATCGGGCACACGTTACGTAGCCCACAGGCATAAAAGGTAAAAAGGCGGAGGGAAAAAACGAGCGTGGAAAAAAGAGGGAGGACGGAGGAGGACGAGCGAGTGGAAGACAGATAGACGGCCGGCGTCCCCTGCACGCCGCGGTTGTCCGACAATGCAAACCAACTTTCTCATTTCAATGTATTGTTTCCATTGTTCGGGAGTGCAGGCTGCGAGGGTTGTTGCCGGTGGTGCTGCCAGCGTGAGGGGTGCGCTTGCCAATGCGGGGTCTCCTCCTTTCTAAGCACCGATCGTCATCGTGAAACTTCCCTCTACCGCCCTCTCCGTCGCGCGAATCATCCTAACCACCCCTCGAAGATTACGAATAATTTCGGCGACCGGATGTTTCCGCGCTACGCAGGACACAGGTACATCGATCACGAAACGAAGAGTAGTTAGTGAGGTCATACCGCTTCTATTCGATAATAGATATATGTAGGAAAGTGAGTCAGGGTGAAATAACATTTGGTTAGGAGCCGGAAAGGAGCGACAGGTGGGGCTATTCTGAACAACTTTTTCCTTTGCAAAAATAGCGAATGAGATTTCAATTTTAAATTATTAAGGAAACACAGTGCATGCTCATCGCGATGCCCATGTGTTTGTTCACGACCGCGATCAACTGTTACTCGAGCCTACACTCCCGCATCTGATTCTCGCGCACTGATTGGTAAAATGGTCCTGGGTCCATATTATTTGTTACGCACACAGCATCATTGCAATACATTTTATTGTAAATCCACTTCTTGATCTATTTTGTAAATTAATTAAGAAGATGCAGGTAAAAGAAATTATTCCATTGTCCTAGAGATCAGGCTGCGAGATCATGTCATTCGGTTCTGAACACTTTTCTTTCGGGCCTCGGCTTCTTGAACTTAATCTCAATTCCGTCGCTCGATTTTTCCAAAAAATACCAAGTGGCGCACACCAAACTAATTCTCAACCCATATATATTTGTTAAATTGTCGTTCGTAAAATGTGCAAAAATAAATGTTTCTGTAGAGAGTCACTGGGACTCTGATGAAGACAATCACCAAAGGGCCAACGAGTATTTCGTGAACGATCGATTGTCACGAGAAACCATGCCGATAAACTGGCGTGCACGTTATCTCGGGAAAGAAACTCGCGTAATCCGCTCGCGAAAGGGAATCACGTTCTTTCCACCGTATCATTCGGTACGCGCTCTTTTGTCTTGCGCGACTCTATTATTCTTTCATCTCTCGCGAAAACCTGCTAGACGTTCTCTTTGCGAGTGCAGCCAAATTTCGAGTTTAAAGGATCGAGGAAAACGCTTTCACCGTCGAGACGGAACTTTTCTGAGCCGGCATCGTTGAAAGGGCTCACCCTCGTACGCGCGTACTCTCAAAGAGCCAACGAAACCGAACGAGGAAAAACATTCCTGGGATTAAACACCTGCGTCTTATTGCTCAACCTTCGTTTTCCCTGCTTTCTGTTTCGCCCGCGGGCAAGGTTTTGTTCTTACATGAACGGCTTCTTCTTCTACGATATCCGCGGTTAATCAACGTGCGTGCATCGCACGTGATAAGGGCATCACGTTGTGCCGCGGCTGTTTAATACCCGATCCTATTAACGTCAACGACCACGTTACTCTGATTATGGCAGCGGACTTCTTGGTGGGCCGTTGCAGCGAGGGGAAACCAGGGATTTGTCGCGTGACGCAAAGTTACGCGTCACGCAACCTATCGCTAATTGGGTGGAATTCGTTGTATTCCATTAACAACGGATTCCGCAACGGGGATGAACAACCGCCGTCCGCATACCGATGTTTCCTACGTTTACGCTCTTTCGCGTAATTCGCACGAAACGCGCTCGTTTAATGACCTGCGCGTCGTCCAGCTTATACCAACTTGCGGATACTATGATCGCACGAATTAATTTCGTCGCGATTGCTCGTCCTCGGAGTAGATCTACATTAAAATTCGACGCGGGAACTCTCATTAACATCTCTGGCTCGATCCGCCACTATAGCGGCGCACTTTAGTGTCTCGCTTCATCATCGTTTGATTTAACACGAGATACACGATACTCGTAAAAATGAACGATTTTAATTTCCTTGACTCAAGAAAATATTCATTACGCGTAATTATTGTACATATTGCGCAGAACAATTTCGAGTATCGATCCAGTGTTCATTGTCTTTTAGTTCTTTTCTTCAAAAATTAAAATGTAGCATGTGGTAACGTTATTCATTGCTTTTGTAACTTTTACAGATAGCTGTAAACGAAACAATCATGATTTTTTTCTCTCTTTTTTTAAATCGTGTAAGTCTGAAAATGTGTAAATCGAGGAATGTATCTTTTGCTTTCGCATCATTTTATAACATTGTTAACGATATACAGCCAGAATCTACAGCCTTTGTGTTTGATACGCCGGTGTCAGGTAGGAATTGTTATTTTATCGTTTGAATAAATATACCAGATGCTTTTTTTAACATGCCCGCCCGTATTTTCACTTTAATGGCCACAAGTGAACGCAGTCAAACGTCGCCACGGGCTCCCAATGTTTTTTAAAAATTAATTTAAAAAATTGCTATTGCTTTATGGTAAAAGCAATTATATTTTAACCATCAAAAACTTCGTTTAAAATGTGCTCGCGCAAAGTACAGCATTGTCCGACACACGTTGCAGTGTATCTTTTACGCTTAATTCATGTCGAAGTCTGCCATAGAAACAGACTCGTATGAAATTCACCTAAGAGGTTAAATCGTCACGCGTTTGATCACAGCGCGTGAAACTCGTCATTCGCTAAATCGCCGTGCATAGAGATTGCCGCGGCAACGCGATAGTAGTCCGCGGTATAGCAAACAGGAAGCTTCAGATAGGAAATTGATAGGACTAGTTAGAGGTACACTGCGGGTATTCCGCAACCGAGCCGGTGCAAGTTGTACGCTGATGCAGTGATAACGTAAACGATAACTAACGTCAAGTTCCGTGGCATTAATATTCAGGAAACCGGCGGTTACGAGGTTACCGTGTATCCAGCCAAACGTACACTGCCGCTCGAAAATATGTGGACACTTAATTCTCGTAACGACCTAAAAAAAGTCATGACATCTTCGGTTAATTTGGTTACCTAGTATATATTTCAGCTCGTGCATTCCTTGTGGACATATTTTAATAATGATTCCTTAAATATCTTACCAATCATGGTAAAAAATAATTACATGTGTATATCTTTTTATCATTACATATTTGTCGCGTGCTTTAACACGACGTACCTTAAAATCATCGTATACTATGATCGTAGAAATCAATCATTTTTATGTATAAATCACATGTGTGTATACACATGCGTATGTACGTATATACATATGTGTATACGATCATAGTGTGTACGTAGAGACATATGTGTCTGGCATATGATCATAGTATATACGTAGACACATATGTGTTTTATGACCGCGTTTAGGAGTCGTTTCATTATTTCGGTGACGGGCATAAATGTGAAGTTATTTGTTTAATTAGTGATATTGTTTGTTAATAAAAATATGCATTATATATCACAAACGTCACGAACATGATAGGTGGCCACATTGAGCGGCAGTATAGACCGATACCGTGCTATCCGTGGCCCATAAAAGTACGACGGATTCGTTCGCCGATTCGCCGATAACCGCATTACCATCTTAATGAAAGAAGGTTTAACGACGAATATTCAGATATTCGTGAAAACAACGGGGATCGCATGGCGAATACAAATCGGTCGCACGCGATTCGCCGTCCTGTAGTCGCGAAGGAATTTCAATTGCTAATGAAATTACAGGAACGTATAGGTCCGGAATTCGTCCCCGTAGCATCGCGGGAGGCTCGTGACATCGTGCTGCTCATTGAACGACGAAACACGGAAACGCATATTGCGAGCGGAGGTATTTGCGGTCGCATTGTTTTGCCGGGGATGGTTGTACGTTTCGATTACCTTCGACGGCAAAGAAGCATTATCGCTGCCGTTCGACAAAAAAAAAAATGCGATGGCCTGAAATATCGCCGCTGTGGCGGCCGATTACCATCGAGAATGATTGAGAATTGCACGAATCATCGAGCCGATCGTTGCGCGAAACTTCGCTAATGCGGCCACGCTCCTCTATCCTCTCCGCTAACAATCGCTAAATCTGATTTTGCTTTGGATGCTGAATTATTAACCGGCCGAAAGCTCTCGTCCTCGGTTAGTCATCTATCGATCCTCTCCACGGGGCTGATGAACTCGCGATCTATGCTGCCGCGCTATTGCCGCAATAAGTGCCAAGTTCCTAGTTCGTCCACAAATTGCGGTTATACTCTTCGATCAACGTTTCTGACGGTACAACGTACAGAATACGGCAAAAGATCTCGCTATGATTGGATTTACTGTTCAAGTAACCATCGTATTCCGTTTCCCGTCTTCTGCTTCAGCAGGAACATACTTGTTCCCAGAAAAAGCTATTGTTTGGACCCAAGTGTGCACTCCAGAGAATCCTTTAAATTATTAGGGTGTCTCATAAGTTTCTCCCTTATGTTGATATAATATAAAAACGCACTACGGGGAATATTTTGCAGGTAATCCTCAATAATTTTAGAAAGAGTAAAGGATACGAGGACAAGGTAATAGGTAAGGGACAAGGTAATAGAGCATGCAAACATAAATGTTTGTGTAGACAGTCACTGGAACTCTGATAAAGAAAACCTTAGCTCTGTCAGCAGAGTGAATGGTCCTGGGTTCATATTCATATTTCAGGGCCAATTGGGCCAACATGTTGCAGACCCAGACCATCAAGTGGCTGTTAGGCTTTATATGCATTTTTGGAAATTTGGAATTTTCAATAAATGGAATATTCTAGGATACTAAATTCTATTTGATTTAACACACAACCCATATCTCTATGATATTAAAGTCTACAAGTGAAACCATGTCGAATCGCGACTTCGTCTCAACAAGACTCCTCCTAGAGACAGCGTTTGGACATCGGCACGAAAGTGTACCAGTATTTATAACCCCGGAAAATTCGATTAGGAATTACAGTGTCGGGGTAGTAAAGGTAGGATCAGAGCTGGAAAGCGTGGAAATTCAAAAATAACGCGCTCGTTAAGCGTCGATTCGTTGAAATTGGACTCTTTTCTTCGCGACTGACCCCTCGACGTCGGAGACCGAGCCAGCGAGTATCTTCCGCTTTTGTCCAGAATTGAATTCAAACCGCGCCACCCGGTGGTATCAGCGGAACACGTTATTTATCCTTCAACGAAACAATGCGGGTTGGGGGACGAGCAGAGAAAGACGGGAAACGTTCATTGTTCGAATGTTGCGGCGAAAAATACTGTGCGCATCGAGCTACGCGATAAGCAGTTTCAACGACGCGAAACGATCCCGAAAGAATTTTAAAAACAAAAGTAGAAATCTGACCGGTTACCACCCTGGGTTTCCCGTTTTAAAATCCGTTTAGTTCGCTGGTAATTCAACGAGCATTCGAATCGAACAGACAATCCTCTCCGAACCGTCTAAAAATTTCAATAGGATTTAAAGAGAAACGTATCGTTCTACAAACCTCTACAATCACTTTTGTTGGTAATCCGTTACTTCCGGTAACTATATTTTTCTCCCTGTCACCTGCTTACACTTTGACACCATCTTTCTTCCTTGTTGTGAATAGAGTTTAAGAAGAAGGTTCTTCTGTAATGACGAGCTGCACTCGTTACGCACTCGTAGTTCAAATATGGTAAATCGTGTTCATATTTTTAATATGGTCGAATGTTCAATTTTATTGTAATTGTAATTTGCACAGTCAACCCTAATGACCATACTTTGTCGTTTTTCGTAACACGACAATATTTTCTGATACGCTATACAAACTTACAGAGAATGAATGCACTTTTTCCGTATCAAGTAATTTTTATAAAAAAAATGTGTTGGTTCATGTAGCGAGAAAATGTACAGTTAGCGAAACGAATACTTTAATCCCTAACAATAAAATCTGTACCACATATAATCAGCGTTATTTTGTGAAACAAAAAGTGTCTGACGTAATTAATCGAACGCACGGATCTATTAACTATCATTCATCCCGACTAAAGGGCAGTAAATGGCGCGTTTAGGATATATTTATTAAACAAACGGAACAAACGCGTGGATGAAAAATTTTTTCCACTGCCAGTTCCGTGGTGTAAGCACGGAACGTGTTCGTTAGTGGAAATATTGACGAGGGAAGAGGAAAAGTAATTGAAAAGCGAAATCATCGATTCCGTGTAACGCTGTTTCACAAGCAAGCGTTTACCGGCTGGTTCGCGTTTAGCGCCACGCTTTTTTTGAATACGGGGAGCTTTCAAATCGTATAGTAGATCGGGTTGAACATGCTTCGCAGTCAATCCGAACGATCTATTCCTGAAAACGTTCTCCGCACAATGAAACGATCGTCGGCTGAAAAGACGCAGTCGAATAGAGACAGCCTTTTAGATTTCTTTCAATCGGTTCGCTGGATATCAAAGTTCTTCACCGAGATACATATACTGACGCTCGAAAGTATATGCACGCCTAACGTGTTCGTGAAAAGAGTGTATATTATTATCAACGAATAATATCTCTAATTAATCGAATAACTTTACATCTGTGCACTGCAACAATTACAAGCCAACTCTGAATTGAAAATAATAACATGATCAGCCCAATCACCTGATTTGAATCCCATAGAAAAACTACATAATCAGACAAGTGAAAGCAGTGTCCCACATGCGAAGAACATTTTTGGAAGATCTTGGAATGTGAGTGGTATCTTATTGATACTGAAATGATGACAGTTAAAATAATAACATAAAAATAATAACAGTTAATAGTTAATAATATACGCGAATACGTAGATGAAAATAAGGTATTATTATTTTAGTCGGTAAGATATTTAATGAATTATTATTAAAATATGTTCACCATGCACGAACTGAAATACATATTAGGTGATCGAACTTGCCAAAGGCATCGTAATTTTTTTACATAGTTGTAAGAGTTAATGTCCACATATTTTTGAGCTAAAAAATGTGCAGGAACAATCGTCGCAAAACACACGAGTTAAACTCGGTTCAAGGTGTAAACTGGAGCGCCACTGTATAACCAGCGTCAGCAATTCGCATCGATTAGGTGGAAACAGAGTTGGTCGCGATTCACCACTAATTATTTCGTATCACGGAGTGGCCTGTATGTATTAGCCGTTTATTATCTTGTCTCCGCGATCGGCGTGATTTCTAACTCACCGGCTTATCGTGTTGCTTTCGCGTGATCGCGGCCAAATCTGTTTACGATATTAGCCTGATTGGAAAGGACGATACAGCGGCCATTCGCGATCGACGGGACTCAGGAATAAGCGATATTTACGACATCCCCGTCGCGTACCGAATGACGAGTTAAACCATCGAAACGCGTGCCGCAAACTGTACTGTCGACAATGATCAAAGTGTACGTTCAAACTGTAGATCGAGGCGAGAAAATACGAGAAGAAAGGAAGGATTCCGAATGCGGAAAAATTCGAGAAACTTTAAATCCATAATCCAGAGGTTTCCCGGACTAAAATTTATTCGAACGAGTATTTTGCCAGGAATTCGTTCAACGCGAAAGCTCTGAATCTCTTTGCGGCACAAATTAAGCGCACCGGATCGCCTTGTTTTTGTTCCGGTTGTTTTTCCGCGAGTTCTGGCAATCTCTCCGAAGAAAAGTTTCGTGCATTACTGCAGATGGCAATTGTAAAGGATTAAAAGAAAACAGCGCACGGAACAATAATTAAACCAACAATTAAAATGCGAATAATTCATCGATTACCCGGTTGTATACACATACACGTCGTACCTTACGATCATCGTATACTGCGAACGTAAAAGTCAATTCTCGTACGTATACATCATACATGTGTATGCGTTCATGCATATGTACATACATACATATGTGTATACGATCATAGTAAGTGCGTATACACGCATGATATATACGTAACAGAAATGATTGATTTTTACTATCATAGTATACGATGATCGTAAGGTACGACGTACTAGTATGTAAAAATATATAGCTGTCTAAGCGATTAATGATAAAATTGATGACCCGTCCAGAGAAAGTTAGTGGTCCAATTTATCAAATATCTTTGTACGGAGAACAAATATTTCGAAAGCAAAAAACACGCTATGAAAATGTAAATGGGAGGGTAACGAAACAGCGTAAGCATCGTCATTGTTCCGACACGCGAGAGCCACGTGCCTGTTCGCTTCTCCATTGTAGAGGATCACGTGTTGCTGCAATTCGCGAGCATAAACAAAAATAATAAACGAGCCCGAAATCCAGCACCGAAACGTTCGACGGAAAATTTCATCGCGCTTTTTTAATTGGACCGTACCGAGCGACGTTTTCATGCGTGGACGACGGCATGTTCTATGGTCACGTGTTAAATTGCCGGGCGCCGGAACATCTCACGGTAGATCGCCGCGTGGCTCGATACGACGCGTTAACCGGTGGTAAGTTTTTATGGGGGGAAAAAACGTTTCGCCCCCGTGGGCGACGCGTCGATTAACAACAGAGATTCGGCGTGCACGCTCAAAAACGTTAATTCTCCCCTCGTTTAAAAGTATTTCGCGTTCGGCTTTCATACGCAACGCGGATCAAAACCCGTAGCCAATTTTTCAGCCGCCACGTACACTCGCGTCGCGGTTAAACGTCGTTTTGACCCCGGCTGGAAAAAAAAGCGCGGATAGCCACCGCTCGAATATTAAAACAATGAGCGTGTGTGTACGAACGGGGGTGGGGTGAGGGGGTGTGCACGGGCACGATAACAGGAAACCGGAGGTCAGAGGCCGATATCCCTGACGAGGACCTTTCGAAACTCCTCGTCAAGCAGGAGTACCACGAACTTTCCACGGGGTCGGCTTAAATCCACTCGTTACGCCGCCACGTTCAAACGTGCTCGCGGAAAACCCGCTGAAACTAATTCGTCTATCCGACCGCGAACGCCGCACTTATCTTTCTCCCTCCATTTTTGCTACTCGTTTTTCATCTTTCCGACCTCTACTCGTATCACCGCGCAAAACCCTTGATTTTTCTCACCGAATCGCCAGACCGACGATTTTTCCGCCGGTTCGACTCTGCCCCGTTTGATTTCGAACCCTTTGATCGCAATCGAGTCGCGCGATTTCGATAAATAAGTGGTACGATTTTATCTCGCTTTTTTATCGCCGTCATCCGCTACGTTTAATGAATATGTGACCATCTGTGTATTTTATTGGTAAAGTCTTTTCAGGGACTTCCTGTTTTCGAAGGTTGTGCATCGTGTGCGTCCGAATTCGAGGTATGACAATAAAAGTGTCGATTGCCTAGGGTCGGTCGAAGGAATAGTTTTCACGGGCGAAAATCGGTCCTCGAAGGCGGAGGGTTATTTTCTACCCTTCCAATTTCCTTACACAAGGTTTCGGCTCTTTGAACGAAACGCTAGAAGACAGTTGCCTCGAACGTTACAAGATTTAGCTTACACCGTTTCATAATAAATATTGTTATCCGTTATCTCGTGTCCAAATATTATTCACCCTCGTACTATCAAATATTCTCTATAATCTGCTCAAGTTAGCCATCGTTGAAGAACAGAATCATTGCTTGAGTTGGTTTACGTATTGTCTGTTATTTACTTATTTTCGTACCTTAGTTTCGATTTAAATATAAAATGGTCATTAATCGTCCGTAAACCTAGTGTTAACCCTTTGCGCTCGAGAGTATTTTTACAAGTAGCAGGTGTTCGACGGTGCTTAGCAAACGATATCGAACCATTGTGAAATTTGTGCGTTTTTATTATGCACGAGGAGCATAAACGCGACGTTTCCGGCATGCGTGTGTTCGCGTCGTTCCGAGAGTTTCGTGACTGCATAGCAGACAGCTGTAACGATTTAAAATGCGAGAGGGAACACGTTTCGCGGTGGCTGCTGAAAAAATCACGAACGACGGTTTCAAGGGGAAAACCGTGGCCACGAAATGAGCGGTTGTTTCACCAGTCTCGCTTTAGAGCCGCTCCCGTTTCTCGCAGAGAAATTATCTCGTGAAAATTCGAGCCACCTGATCGGCCGGCAAAAAGAGAAAAAGAGAGAAAGAGAGAGGGGACAAAAAATAGGGGGAAAAAAATGAACTGTTTCTTTGAAAGCTGACCCGCGTGCGCGTTTTTCTTTGTCGCGGGAAAGAGGTCCCTTTAAAATTCCAGCCGTTTCTCTTATTAATTCAAGAATAACCCGTCCAGGAAGAATTGCGCTCTTGAACCGCGACCGTGCTCGTTTTCAAACGTTTTTCCTGAAACGTTCCACAACCTCGACTCGTTTTCTCCAGACTAATTTCGACCTCGACGACAATTAAGCTGCCACCATAATTGAGCATCGAACGAACCACCTCTCTGGATACGTATTAACCCCTAACGAACGAATATAGCCATATTCGTGACATTATAAATAATCCAAGAAAATCGAATACCGACATACAGCCAGCTCGATGTTACGTTTAAACAAATACAAAAAAACATGTGTCTATATATGTAAGTAATTGTTTGTTTTTCCTTACATTTTATATTTGTATAAATTATACATTTATATCCAATATGTACATTTATACATTATATGTATAATTATATATTTATGTTTACGATACATTGTAAATCCGTAAAAAATAAATTTATAAATGCATACGAATCTATACATTGCATATGTAAATGTATTGTATATATGCGTTTATTTCAATCCCCGTCTACGTTACTTGCAATTTTATAGGTCTTCCCATATTAAAAATATACATTATACTTGTCACATTGGAACAACGACTGTTTCATTCAGCACAGTTGTTATTTAACCCCTTGCCTTATAATTTTAATTACAATCTGTCCACCAAGAATCGACGTGTTATAAGTATATGTAGCATTTGAACATTCTTTGTCTGTCTGAGACAGAAATAATTAAATCGCTTCGTCTTGCCGATGAAATTATGAGTTAAGGGGTTGAAACTTGGAAAAATGTGTAAACGTGTTCAGTGACGGTAGTTCGACGAACTTTGCTGGTAAAGCTAAAGGGTTAAACTGAGCGGTTATTCGGCGAACGCCGGCAAATGGAATCGAGAGCAAGCAAAGATTCGACTATGTTCCCCGCGTCGAATACTTTGGAACATAGTTTCGGACAAACCGTTATGCCCAAGTTGCCGTGCACCGAAAACCTCGCGGAAATTACCGGGTCGTTTCGCGCGAGGCGAAAGGAGGAATAGATATAAAAGCCGCACAATCAAAAAGTTGAGCGCGGTGCCGAGTACCTTGGGGGATCCTCGCGAGCATTTCGGCGCCGGTTCGGTGATTAATTTAGCAAACGGCCGCCGCGGAAAACTGCTAGGAACGTCGTAAGTCGTGAACTCGAGTGCTTTAACGATGATTTAGGGGGTCGTCGCGAACTACCGAGAGCAACCTCGGGTTGAGTTGCGTTGCGGGGGAAAAAGGAAATGGGGGAGGAAGAAGATTCTAGGTGCCACAGGATGTATCCCGTGCTTCGCGCTAATGGCACAGAAAATCTATCGCGTGCTAAAAATCCTGTCTGCCATATCGCGATGGAAACGTTAACCCCTTGTTCGAAAATATTGTATCACACGACGCTACAGTTCGAACGCGATAAACCAGTCTCGTATTTTCACTGCAATTAATTCTGGGTTTAATTCTATTCATTATCTGCATTATCAAGGATCACTTAATGTAAAATGTGTCTAACATTCTAACTTTCTTCGGGCGTCTTAACGTTGTACCAATAATTAACTAGCTGCATATGACGCAGCTTAGAAAATTAGGAAAATTAGCTTAGGTGAACACGTTTACTGCCACGTGGAAGTAATTGAAAATTGTATTAGGTAGTATTTCCATTTTGAACAAACTCAACCAAATATTTTCACATACTTATTTTTCATAATTCCAAGTACTCAATGCGCATATTGTCAGTTAGAAAAGTGAACAAATTTTGAATAATATAGCTATTAAGTCTGTACAGAAATTCGAGTGTCACCCATACGTAGGTATGTAAGTGACATGATACTCAAAGTGTTAAAGGGTTAACCCTTTGCACTCAAAAATATTTTTATTCGTATCAAATAGCATTCCTAAAACTTTTTAGTCTAGCGTGATGAATTCTTTTGAAGTTATTATCAGTCACCTTCGAAGTGCAAAGGGTTAATCCCACAATTAATATCCGAGATGACTCGTCACAAAGCACACCGGAATACTTTGAAAACGCATCGCGGCATCCTAGGCGACAACTTCCGCGCGATTTCGACGAATTCTTCGTAGGAAACGACAACGAACTCTTCCGTTAGAGTTCTTCGAGTTTCACCAAAGACCGTCCAAGTTTTCCTCGATCATCGAAGACGCTCCGCGGCTCAAAGACTTTAATTCCCTTGAAATTCGGTGCCAGTCCGACGAGCCGGAAACTTTTGATTATCGTTCGACCGTCCACGAAACGCGTGTCGGACTCGTCGATCCTCGATGATCAACGAAGGTTCGCTCGTACGTTCCCGAAGAAATGTCGCGGCCACAAGATCTCGGTCCGAAACCGACGAGCCGAAGTAATAGGAAAACTTTAACGATTCAAATTCAAATGAGGAGCCTCCCGAAGAGTACGCGAGCTCGAAGCTTGACGTTAATCCGTCGCGTCTCTGAAGCCAGCCAGAGGCACGAAACCGGAACCGCACACTGCGGTTTCCGGAACGCGAGCATAACCGTAACAATTGCGCGAAACGTACGACCGCGTGATATATCGGCGAGTACTTTAAGCTCGTCAGGAAGAAAAGTACACGTGACCGGTACCGGGTTATAAATAGCGGCCATTTTGGTTACGTCGAGAATTCCGGGAGGAAAAATATTCGAGGACGAGCTTCATTTTTTTCGCAAGATCTCGTCGCGATTATCGAAGAGCTTCGTTCGATTAATCACACCCCCGGAACCAATAACGTTCGAGGACGTACAAAGTTTCGAGTCCTCGGAATCTTCCGAGACTAGCAAACTACCGCGTTCATTAAGTATCTCAGCCTCTTCAGTAATCTCCAAAATTCCTACCTGGAAAATTAATATCCGCGTGTTTTGAAATTCCGCGAATTACTTGAAAATGTTAATTCGTCATTGACGACGAGCATGAACATACTATCCCCGTTGCATGAACGTTGCACATCATCGGATAAAAGTTGCCATTCTGTATATCTTTTTGACACTTTACGGAACGAGTCTAAATGACTCATGAAACATTTCTTATTTCAGCGATAGAAGTATTAAATGTATACTTTAATATGCATATTACAGCATCACCTAACATATACAACCATTTATTGGCTCAATAAAACATGACAGACATTTTAACAAAAGGGTGACAACAAAATTTGTTAACATGATTTGAACCGATTAATACTAGGGTGTCTCATAAGTTCCTTGTTTCATACCACATAAGAACGCACTTCTAGGAATATTTTGAATATAAAATAAGCACAACATATTAATTTTCTTTGTTCGTATTAATATTATTGTTGTAACAGTCAGTTCTGACTGACGCACCAGAAAAATAAATTGTATGGCAAGGGGTTAAACAATAAAATTATAAATGTATTTGTTCCAATGAAAAATGAAGAAAACTTACATCCTAATAATTCTTGCGTTAAATTACAGAAACTATCAAGAAGTATGATAACTTTATCACCCATACTTATATGAAAATGTTAACTTTTTTAACACGAAGAATCATCGTATAAGCCAGTTTGTGTATCACACTTTATTTCTTCTCTTTTCTACTTTGATTGAAAATCGAAGGGTTTCAGATACGTAAATCCGGTGTAAAGATACGTATTCGAAGCCCGTTCGAATCATCCTCGTTCTAATTGTTCTTATTACTCCCCGTTGTACTGACCGTTCCCCGTGAAATACCGGCGTGTACAACGATGTATAGGCGGAAGTTCGCGAGATTTCGGAGCCCCGTGAGTTCCGGATACCTTAACGATGATTTAATCCGAAGTTTATAAATACCAACTTGCAGGATAGTTCGGGGACTTAGAGGCAGAGACCGCAGTGCGGTTAACAGGATGCAAGTAGATCCTCTGGCCCGTCCATATAGCAGAGGATCGGGTCAATGTTGAAACTCCGACTAGGGAGAGAGTGAGTGAATGAGAGAGAGAGAGAGACAGAGAGGATAGTCGGTAGTGGTGGTGTACAGGAATATGGAAACACCAAACAGCTTGAAAAGAGAAGAGGATCGCGCGATCGAAACGGAGAAACGTGGAACCGAGAGGAAGGTATTAAGAGAGAAACAGAGGACGAAAACACAGGTGGAACACTAACAGAGACACACAGGTACAAAGACCGAAATGCAAATACGTATTCTGTGTACTTAGGAAGCTGTAGCGCCAGTGAGCCTCATGCATAGAGATTGTACGTTGTCCGTGTAAAATCGACCCTCAACCATGCCGCTGCTTTACTCTCTTCCTTCTCTCCCTGTCTCTCTCTCGCTCTCTCTCTCTGTCTCTACCCTTTACTTGTCTCTGTACGTATATTTTAGAGACCAAGGTTCGCACACGAAATCACACTGGCTGCTGCGTCCAATTCACCTACCTACCAGCCTCTATCTAACCTTTGATCCGGCTGAAGTTTGAACAACGGACAGGTTCGAACCATTTTTGCTCGCTGCAAGGGTCAGGATCGGATGATTTTGGTGATGGGACCCGACCACGTTGGGTCGTTTTAGTTAAATTCGAAGCGTAAAGGATACGACGATGTAACGAGCAGCGTGCTTCGTGTTAGCGTTGAGAACTCGATTGCAACGTTGATTCGAAGCGATAAATATTCAGAACGTGTCTAAGATGTTACACGAAGATCCGCACGAAGTAATAAAACTCTTGCAAACACACAACAAATTGTTAGAAAAATGGCTGGTAAATCGGAACGTAAAGATTAATTATAAAAAATGTAATTATGTAACGTTCGCTCTTAGAAAAGGAGGAACTCCAAAGATTATGAGGCATGGAGATGAAATAGCAAAAACAACAGTGATTAAATATTTGGGACTCCGTCTGGACATCAAGTAAACGCAGAAGCAACACATAATAACTACATAAAAAAGATCGGATGTACCTAAAAGGGAGTAACGCTTGCTACCCATGCCGATATGAAAACTAGTTAAATGTCCCCAGGACAAATTGCGGGGTACAAATCAGTGGTTATTGAAAAAAGAAAAGAACAGACGCAAATTCACGAGCGGTTTATTGTTCGTTTCGCGATCGAACAACGCGAGTAAGAAAAATAATCACGGGGAAGCTGAATGGAAATTAAAACGAAGCGCGGACGGCTCGATCCGCGGATTTCTAATTTACGAGGAATTTTTCATATTTACGGTAACGGGAACGTAGCCGGTTAAAAGGGTGAAAGTTCGCGGCCACGCTCGTCCGCGGGTGGTACACGAAAACCAGAGTTTCAGAAGGCTGCTCGACGGTAAATAGACGTTTCTGTTTGCTAGAGTAGCGTGTTTGTCGGTGATAGACAAGAATGGCGTCGTTATGGCGACGCTTCAGTGTAGTCGGCCCTAGTAGCAGATGCGTAAACGAGATAGAAGCTTACAAAAGGCACGCTACGAATACGATGCCAGCTCGCGGCCGCTCGCCTCGTCCTTTTCACCCTTATTCCGCCCGCACCCTACGCTTTCGCCCGACAAACTTGAAAGAGTAATTGAACGTCAACGAAACACTCGACGCATTTAAATATACACGCTCCTGCATTCTACGTCGTCATCCTTTCTCCTCTCCCTCTTTTCCCGCGGTTATTCCAGCTATTTCGATTGTTTCCATCCCTTTCGCGTAATTGACGAATAATTGACTCTCTCGATCGCAATCGCTCGATTAATCGCCGGCGAAGGAGTAAGAGTTTTCGCGGATAACGTACACTGCCGCTCAAATATGTGGACACCTACCATGTTCATGAAATTTGTGATACATTTTTATTAACAAATAATGTCGCTAACCAAATAACTTCACACTGTGTGGAACCTTAATGACACTGATATAATGATCGTATGACTATGATCGTACGCATGTACGTGTAACATATGTATGAACGCACATATGCATGATTGTATACACATATGTATGAACGTAATATGCATGCGCGTATACACATATATGCGTATGCACGAACTGCAATGCATACTAGGTAATGAAATTTACCGAAGACGTTTTTTTTAAGTAGTAACAAGAATTGAATAATTAAGTCCACATATTTTCGAGCGGCAGTGTACGTCTCGTAACGCGATTCCTTTGAAACATTTTGCTCGCCGCGTTTACCTTATTCCTCCGCCGGAAGAGACACGAGCGGATCATTTGTAAAACTCCATTTTCTTTACGGAGAGAGAAAGAAAGAGAGAAAGAACGGTAAGGTCAATTTGCTCGAAACTGCTTCTTCGTGAAATTGTACATCGCTAATGTACTCCCCCGATTCCGTTCCACGAGCCCTTTCCAGCGTACTTTTCCGTGCTTTCTTTCTTATTCAATTATAAACCCCTCCGGCATAGGTGGGTCGTTATGCGAGTGTTTGCTATCAAAACGTAAGCCTCGTTCCGCGAAGAACAGCGAAATTACAAGACGACCCGTTGCTCGGGGCGGGCCGAATCTCGGACAAGTATTTGCGAGCGAAATTTCTTCTCCTGGTAGCAACGCGCGCGTTATAAAATACGTTACGACGACGATATCGATAACGGTGGCTGCCGTTGGCCCGATACGGCACGTTGTACGGCGCTGCACGTTGAATAATTCATGAAATATATACGGGAGGATACTTAATCGATCATGATACACATTGTCGCGAAAATGACAGTCCATAATTAAATGTAAATTTTTCATCCGACCCGAAATTCTGTACGACTACATCATCCCCCGTTTTCGGATCGTCAAAACGTTAAATCATGCGTTATATTTAACTCGTCACGCGTTCGATTGCCACGCGTTAAATCGTTTCACGCCAAACTAATTCTACGAACACCATTCGCTCTCGCGAATTTTATCGAGAAGAAAATTAACCCTTTGCGCTCGAAGGTATTTTTACCGATAACTGATAACCACTACTTTTCAGTGTTTTCTTATGTAAATCCCCAGGTATTGGTTAAAATGTAAATACTGCAAGTTTATATTATTTAATCATTGTAAGTAAAGAGGGCATTCGTTCTTGTTGTTTGAAACTTAATTGTCTTATATAATTTATCGAAAATAAAATTACTTCCTAAAAGAAAGTGAAACTGTTTTTGGGTTGCACTCAAAGTGTTAAAGTGTCAACTACTGGTACCTTTACTTTCATGCGAGTGTTTTCAATTAGAAAAGTGAACAAATTTTGAATAATATAGCTACTGAACCTGTACAGAAATTCGAGTGTCACACATATTCGGGCGGCGTGGCAATCAAAGGGTTAAACAAGGTGGCGAGTGTGAGTCACCTTTTGAGTGCAAAGGGTTAATCGTGCCGCACGCGCCATTGTAGTGAACGAACGGAAACGAGATGTAACGAGAAGGCATTAAAGGGCGGAAAAATGAGCAGGCAATACGGACGAATCCTTGCACGAATATGAAATTAATGCGTGTTCGAAAGAGGAACACCTATTCGCGGCGAAACGAGTATTCCGAAAGCAGGTTTCAACCGCGTTTACTCGCGATCTACCACTCTCTCTCGCTCTCTCTCTCTCTCCCTCTCGCTTTTCTCTCGCTCGCTCGCAGCTTCTTTCGAGCTTGGTAAATACCAAAAATTCCCGGCAAATGGAAATTCCACGTTCGAGTACCATCGTGCTGCCGTTTGAAAAGCTCGGCCGCGTTGTAGCCGCGTAAACACGCGATTCGTTTAATTTTTCAAAGCAGTTTATCTGTGCGCGATGCTTGACACAGAAATCAGTTTACCGCGGGCACACATATCCGCCTGAACACACAAACACCCCGTGAAAATACGAACGAAAGGGACAAGGAATACCAAACGTTTGTGAGCGCGTTGGAAAATTACGTTCCCCGTCTTTCGCTACGGTTCGAGCGAACGCAAATTCACCCTTCGCGTTTTTTCCACCCCTTTTTTTTCTCTCTTTTTCGAAGTTCGTTCGATCACCGCAAACATCGCCCGATCGTTCTAGCTGGCTACCGTTCGGCGAAATTTCTGCGCGAACACGAAACGATGCGTGTATTTCATTTCCGTTATGGTGCACCGTTTTCTGAAATTTGACTCCTCGTCGAGATATTTTTCAAATGATTTATTGGTTCTAGAAATTCGGAGAAACTGAGGCGACGAAAGATCGGACGATTGAAATGAACGATTCCCTTCGAATAAGTTTTTTGTACATACATTAACTCTTTGTGCTCGTCAATTTCTTTTACCTACGACTCTTTAATCTCTTCGGGGACGAATTTTTAATTTCTGTTACGACAAAGAAAATTACTTTTATTTCATTTAAAATTTGCTTTTACTTCTGTTATGGCAATTATGATTTATTTTCTGGCCAGCAAATTTAGAAAAGATTACAAATTTGTTTTTTTAACGGCTTGGGAAATAATATATCTTTATATAGGTTATGAAAAATGGTTTTTCGATCAAATGTATTGGAATCGTGCCAGCTGAAACACATTTTTTGAAATTATTATTTTTTTATCATTGTCTGTTTCACTATATTCAAACATTGCGTAGACTACTATAAACTTAGTATGAAATTGTATATATTAAATCGTTGTATTAAATCGAATGACGAATGTGAGTCATCTCTATAGTGTAAAGGGTTAACCCCTTCCCATACAATATATTCTTACGTGTCAATCAGAACTGTTTACAACTGCGATATAAATACGAACAAAGAAATTGTATATATTAAACGTACTTCATATTCAATAACCCTTGATTATGTAAATTATAATAGTATATCAAATTAACATAGAAGAGTCTTCAAACGTAGCTGCGAGTGCGTCACGAGTCAGTCTCGTCAAAGTATGACAAGGGGTGTATGTTCAGGAAACAGGAAGCAATGGAACGGATACTTTTTCAAGAAAATTCAGAATACACGGATTTTCGTGGCAAAACGAGAAAACGCGGTGCTGTTTTGCGTGAAAACGCCTGGACAAACGACGATATCGTCATGGGACGAAAAAAAAAACACACGCGGCCACACGGCGTTTCGTGGTTGTTTCGATTCTCGCTCGAGAGTACATCAGAATAAATTGCGCGTATCGAGTCCGCTCGCGACCAAAGCGACCGCGGTTTGGCCGGTTCTTTTGCGGCGATGAAATTGCAGCCGATTCTCGTCCACTCGGCTCTATCACCTACGAGAGAGCTAGTCGACAAAAATTTATCGACGCAATCTATCTCCGGCAAAATATTGCTGTATTCCCCGCTTCAAAATTCGAGTCAGCTCGTTAATTCTATCGCTGAAATGACACTGCATTACCAATGACACCATTAACCCTTATTTTGCCGTTTTTAAATCTTTTTCTAATACATTGATTTTTAGTCCGATTTCTTTTTACAATACAACTAATTTCTAGTAAACTTTTTCATATCATTTCTCAACTATGACTCACGACAAATGTATGTTAACTTTGTTGGAGATAAAGGATCACTGTATAAATCAATTTATTTCTTTTCTTTTCCACTGTAGTTTTTATTTTAAAATAAATAATCATTCAAATAATCTAATCCTTTTATACTCTATATAATATTAATACGAACAAATACCCTATACAAAAATCATGTGTACCTACTCCCATATATATTATTATAACATAAAACTTTGTAAAATCTGTATCTCAATATTATTAAATTTTCTCGAACGAATTTCGTCTTCGACGTTTCACGGCTCGGTTCCCCGGTGTTTCCTATTTATTTTATAAATCGCATCGCGCTGAATATGCATGCGATACGAGAGCAGGATTTTTTTCGGCGAGACCGTCCGGTCGATCGCTAAATTCGATGAAACCCGGTATCAAGAAAATATGAAATTGCGTTATCCATTTAACGCTGTAACCAACGTGGAGCCGTCGTTCTACGGTACGCAGAATCAACGAACGAATAAAACGGTGGCACGGTGGCGGTTCGTTTCGTTTTGCGGACGAAATTTCACAACGGCAAACACCCCGGCAACGTCTCTCGAAACGTTGTGCTGGCTATCACCTGAACGGCATAGTTTTCAATGACGGTTGACAAGCCGGCGACACGGCTGGACGCAATTCACGACAGTGATTTGCTTTGCGGTCTGCGTCAAATGAATTTGTGGCACCGTGGCCAGTAGTCGCGTGCGGTTTCGTATAATTACGCACTTAATTGCTTCTATTGCGAGGAACCGATGACGACGGAACCGTCATCTCTGATTAGGCCCCCTTTCGCTGACCATGTTTCCATTTTACCGTGATCTGTTTATTCGGCTGTTAACGCGTTACTTACCATCACCGAACGGAATCGGCTCACCCAGTCATCCATATTTTTAACGTTTCATTAGTTTCGCGAGTTCGTTCGTTAAACCCGACAAAGCATCATTAAACTTTCCCCCGTCGGAATTGGCCGCTGAATTAATCTAATATCGCGTCAAAGAGGAAATAAACCGAGTTTATTAATAACGAATTTCCCGAAAATTACTCGTGTAATTCGAAATGTGTAATAAAATGTAACGCATGGATTCCCATGCTGTGTGCGGTGAACTTACGAGATCGTGCAAAATTGGTAATACAGCAAGAGTGTATTATACTATCGATTATCCAAAATCTGTGACGTTGCCGGTAACCCTCGTCGTATCGACGATGACTACCAGACTAAGCGAACAAAAATTGAACAAAAATGTACAGAAGTGAAATGAACAGAGTGAGCAAAAATTATACGAAAAATGTACTAAACTAAAAGGGACAAAGTCCACAAAAATTAAACAAAAGTGAACACAAGATGTACAAAAATTATACAAAAATGGATAAAAAATTCAATATAAATGAACAAAAATTAAACAAAAATGAGCACAAAGGGAAGAAAAATCGATCGATGATTCAACGATTTTATAATCCGATAATTTCGTGTAATTTGACGGTGCATCCCGACGCGAATGAAAGAGCTCATGACTTGAACGAATTACGCACGGTATCGCGGAATTAAATCTCTGTATGCGTCGATGAAAAAAAAGAAGAGGTGTCTCCGTCCGGCCAGGGATTCGCGCAGGGAACAAACGGGCGCATTTCTTTCACGACCTTTAATTAAAAACTCATTAAACCGGAACGAAATGATTACGCGGCATGGATAGACACGAATATTTGCACGAAAGATGGAAACGGTAGGTATTTCAGTGAACGGCTAATAAAGTTGCGAATACCGTCGTTAACAAACGGTCGGCTCGCTCCGGTCGTCAAACGACGAGCGCGTTATTGAAAAATTTTAATATGCCCGGACTGCACAAAAATCGACCACGATAAAATACAGACGAATCGGTCGCGTCGGGCCGAGCACATCGGTCAAAAATACCATCGCGCGGGAAACGCGATTCGGGAAAAATCTGCTGGAATAATATCGGCCCGATGAAATTGTCGAAAATTATCACTCTGTTATGGACATATAACGGTGTATCGAACATATAGCGAATTCCCAGCAATTCATTACGCCCGCTCAACATCGTACGACCATTGATAACAGCAGATACGTTTTATTTTACAACCGGAATTCGACCGTATTTCTGCGAGCACTTGTCCGATTAGTAACGATTGTTTCTCCCGTTGCTCTGCACCGTGTAACATTTACGACCGTTTATTTTAAAACGCTACTCGAATGAAAGACAAATACGCTATTTGCAGCGAACAAAGCACTCGATTTTTTTTTTCATATGCTCCAGTTTCATATTCAAATTGATAATAAAATAACTATCAAAGAATTAAAAGACAGATTTAACTATAATAAAATAACTATCAAAGAATGAGGAGAGAGATTCGACTATAATAAAATCGGATATACCAATATCTTATTGATCCTCGAAACGAGTCTATGCTTATAAGTTCAGATTTTCCTTTGCTCTGCGTTACCGATAGAAAAGACGGGGTCTGCATCGGCAATTTAATCCGAACAACATCTGTTCCGTATCGAGCAGGAAACAAGTACTCGCAAGTTGCCCGGAACGGAGGAAATCGTTGCACAGATCGTTGCCATTCTACGATTCCTACTTCGACGAGTTTGACCCGAATCGCGACTATATAATATATCGCGATACGATCGATCAACGTTTTCAAATACTCAAGATATCAACTGATGGCTACGCACAAATAATTAGAACACTTGCTCGGATAATTAAATCGTTCAGGTAAGCATGAAGGGATGTCCGACATTCTCTTTCTACAACGAAACACGAGGCGTTGTAATCAGAGCGACGAGATGTCGTACACTATCGTATAAGACGTATAATTGCTTATTACATCGCTATCATACATAGCCCTAAGCATCAAGGAACAAGTTACTCGCGCTCGAGTTCCTGCACGGAGAATTCTACAAACAGGAATCGTGTTCATATATCCTTTTAGCGACAGCAACGAACCTCTCTCGAGCACGAACAAAACCAAACTATTCAAGCTCTCGGCACGAAACAAAAACGAACACGAATCGATCGAAACGAGTTCACAAGTTGATGAGTGGACACGTTTTTTGACATCCGGAAGACGAAATTATTTATTTTTCGTTAAACATGATTATACAACAACGACCGACGAGTTTCGCGAGTGTCCAAATGATTAAGATACAAAAATAAATCAATCTTTTTCTCTCGAGTTTCGGTTTCGCTCGAGATTCAATTCGTTTTTCGATTATTTTCATTGGTGGAAAGATCCAATCAATTTTTCGTCGACGACACCCGGTGGATTTTGTAAGCGAGTAACAGAAACCCGAATGCTGATTTCACGATGATAGGATCGCATCGGTGGAATGATAAATTTCACAAGATCACCTCGCAAACGAAAGGTAACAGAAGCTTTCGACCTCTATTCGCTGATATCCATCAACTGTCCTCCATTCAATTAACTTCCCGCTTCGTCCTCCAGCTTTCCGTGCTCCCCATCAACATTCGCGTTTCAACGTCGCGAATAACAATCGCGCTGGTCGACGTAATTATTCTACAATAACGTATTCTCCTCCCTTACAATTATCTATCGTGAAACCACATCTAAACTCTAGTCCGATCTTCCAAAATTAACATCCAGACTGATCTTTCAAAATGGAATTCTAGTCTGATCATCCAAAATTGAATTGTAGTATAATCATCCAAAATTGAATTCTAGTCTGATCATCCAAAATTGAATTCTAGTCTGATCTTCCAAAATTGAATTCTAGTCTGATCTTCCAAAATTGAATCCCAGACTGTTCATCCAAAATTAAACCTTAATATGTTTTTTCAAAATTAAACGTTCGCTCCGATTTCCGAGCGCGTGCTCCTTATAAAGTTCCGTTCTCGGCTATCGACGATCAACGGATTCGATCCGGCATTTAAATTTCGAAGCGATATTTTCGCTGCAACCTCGATTAAATTTCCGTCGGTTCCTAAACGCCGTTACGACGTTTTCGTTCGAGGAAAATCCAGGATGAGACTCTTCGCGCGACACGCTCAGGCACAATGGTTAATGGAATACCGCGATTTGATCACGATCGAACTCGACTCGAGATTTCCTATTTCCTTCGATACGACTTCATTCCGTCCGTCCCCGTGGCTGGTCGGACGCGCGCCACGTTCGAGCACCGAGAAAAA
Organism: Coelioxys conoideus; assembly: GCA_947623535.1. Taxonomy (NCBI): domain Eukaryota; kingdom Metazoa; phylum Arthropoda; class Insecta; order Hymenoptera; family Megachilidae; genus Coelioxys; species Coelioxys conoideus. Next base: position 15,015,635 of record OX392459.1, read on the forward strand.
TTGATGAACAAGAGCAAAAGGAAGGAAACTGGGAGGGAAAAAGAGACGACGACGACGACGAAGAAGAAGAAAGATCGAGGCGGTGAGCGTAATTTCGATTCCCCGTGGATCCTGGTCGAACCGGGACGACTCTTTTCTACGTCTCTGCCTTCCAGCTAAAGTTTCTCCGCAAAAGTCTCGGGAAAGTGGCCGACAGGTGGATGGAAGCTCTCGTTCCCGGCATACCAATCGCCAGGGCGGAGAACCCGTAATTGTTTGTTCGTACCTTGCTACGCGATAGACGGATACCCTGAAGAGGGAGTTCTTGGTTACATCGTAGGATGTTGCCACGGTGGTGGTAAGAGTGTCGACGAAACGGATGGTGGTTACGTTGAGGGTAGTGGAGCGGTAGTAAGGTTGATTGTAAAGAGAGACAGAGACCAGCAAGGTAACGACGCTGGTGGTAGTGGCGGAGTTGGTGGTGCCGGTGATGTTGGAACAGAGGAAGGGTTGTCGTTCCTTCGCCCCCTCGACTAATGAGACCGTGCGGTTACATCAGAGACCGGCGACAAATTGAAACGTACGAGCCTAGAGGGGCTACGGAACAGAGACCAACTTCCTAATGCGTGACTATGGACCCTCGCACCAACCACATCCGTAGAACGTTAACGCGCTTTCCACGGCTGCATTACCGCCAGGAATTGTCCATTTTCGAATTTCATTTCGACGGAGAGAGTGTCATTATTGTAATACCGACTACGTATCTTGAATAACGACTCTGCTCGCGTCTCAACCATTTACAACCAACTAATTCTACTCGGAACATATAAATACACTATATATATACACACTGTATACATGTACTCTATACGTATATTCTAGCTTTAAAGCACCTTCTATCGGTTAAGAATTCATCTTAACCATTATTGCTCCTATGTCGACTGTCGTTCGACATCGCGTTTCTCTTGATTTGCATAACTAATTGAGATACATAGGTTTGTTGAATATATATAGATATATATTAGTATGTAGAATATATAGAAATTGAATTTGAATCAAATGTGCTGCAATATATGAATAATATATTTTCATATACATATATACATACATAAATATGAATATACATTTTCATAAACATATACATATATATGTATACGTGTGCATATATGTATATATGTGTATCGTAGAATAATATTATATGTAATAATAGTTGTTTCATTAATGCGTGTTTGGAATCAGCGAGAACGTCGACGTAATAGCAAAATTAACAACCCCAACAAGGAGGAAAGAAGAGCATGCTCTTTCGTAATAAGTTTCCAAAATGATTTATGTGCAATCTCTTGGCGAAAAGCGTCATTATTTTTGCAACGGCTCTCCCTTACCGGCCTGACATCCTTTGCCGTACAGAGTAAGAGTTCTTTTTATGTCCTCGTAGAGAACGGCCACGAAAGAAACTTCGAAGGAAAGGAGCGCAATGAAATACGTGGTCCGGAGGATTATAAGAGTCAAGAACACGAGCGCCGCTGGAAAAGACGTATAAACGTCCGACCATAAATTAACGTTTCGCGTTGCGTACCGGGGGCCATCTTAATCCCCCGTTCTTATTGTAATGGCCGCGAGCCAATTAAAAGCCGCCAGCATCGGTTAAACCATTACCTTTCCGACTGCTCGCATCGACAAATCGCCAAATAATTCTCCGCAATTATCACAGATTTTCAACCCTATCATCGTATTCGCGTATCTCGGTGAAATACGGTCGGACAACATGGTCGGTGGTTAATTTCTGTAACGTACGAGAACCATGGAAGCGGTATTTCGAGCGTAACGCCGCTTCGATCGACGTAATAGTTTCATCGATACGTCGACGGGGATACGTTTACCACCTTGACCTCGCTCGCAGCACTCCACCTAATTTCGAATATCACTTACAACCCCTTGGGGTAGCCGCCCCAATTATTTACAGCCGCTCGTATCGTGCACCGTATCCACCCCACGAATCTCGAGTAGGTTTTTCAAAGGTCTTACAAAGGCGTTTTGCGCGCAAACTGTATCGAGCTGGGTCGACTTCCGTCTGTCGGGCATCCGTCCCGGTGACCCGTTAAACGCGTTAAAGAGCCTTGCGTTATCCGAAGGCCAATCGGACAGTACTCCACTTGATCCTAATGGAATTCATAGCCACTTCCCATCCCATCGTCGTCGTTCGACGCGCAACTGCCTCGATAACCGATTACGAGTCTGGCACAGGTCGAAACTCGAGGCAACGGAGATAGACCTATTTTACGGAGCCAGCCACCTATTCCTGACGCTGGAGTTCGGTAAATTGATGAGGCCTTCCATCGGCCGCCGGGGGGTTAACGGAAGTCAGCGATAGGTAGACAAGGAGGGGTAAGACGTTAGGGAGGGTGGAGAAGGTAGATTAGGTGGCTGGCACGTCGTCCGTAGTCGGAGCGTGCTGGTACACCACGGGATAGCGAGGACGTCGAGGAGGACGAGCGAACGGGATCGCCGGATGGATGCCCGAGGGGTTGAGCGCGGTGAGGGACACAACGACGAGGTTGGTATACGAAGAAGGAGACGGAGAGGACAGAAATGGATGTAACAGACCGGCAGTCTAGCATGCAAAATGCTGCGTCGACGTTATCACGCCGCCAGAGATTAAGGGGCTGACGCTGTGGATACGGTACGGCGGCCTTCAGCCTTCCTATTTTTCGCCCGCTCTGTCGAGTTTTACTTGGCAAACACCCCGCCGCTACCTTCGGGGTCCTTATTGTTCGACAACGCCGCTCTTCGTACTCTGTCTCTGTTACCGCTGCTCGATGCTGCACTTCGTCGTTTCTTCTCGCGCGGTGTACGAGCCAACCCCCTGGTTACCAACGTCCCCTTCCGACTCACCCTCCGTTTCCCTCTCGCCCCCTACCTTCGAGACGATTTACTCGTTGCGCTTATGACCGGAACTCATTTACCCGCAGTTTGCCGTCGTTACACAAAGCAGCGCTGCTTTTTTTCCCGAGCTTACGAGGATCAAATATCCGCGGCACGGAGAATTAACGAGGGTTCGCTTCTTCGATCTACCTTTGAACGGGGAAACTCATAAACGTCGTGTGTCGTACCAGGTGGCTCTGGATCGATATCGATCGAAAAACCCTGGAATTTGTTAACCCTTTGGGCCGCGAATTATTAGTTTTGAATATTGTTATGATTTTTGTAGGCAAAATATCAATTAAAATGATGGAAATCAGATCCACAATTCTTTGGCACTTTTCAATTGAAATCGACCATCAACTCTATTAGAAATATAACCTTGATTGAAATTGAACATTACATCGTACTAAAAATATAAGCAAGATTTACCATCGTAGACCTAAAGCGTAACTTTATTGTATCTTGTATTTTGCAAAAATTTATTTCCAAATACAATCTACATAATCGATGATCATTGATTATAAAATGCTCGTAGCATTTTCATTTCCTTCGTTCCTATGAATATTGTCGCTGCGATTAGTTCTGACTGACACGCTAGACGGATAAATTGTATGGCAAGGAGTTAAAGAAATCGCGCGTCTCTCTTCTCTTATTCTATCTCTACTAACTTTCATTTTATAGTCTACACCATATTCGAACCGCGAGTACGTCAAGAGAATCGCTCGCGATTATATCGCAATGGGTTTAAGGCTCGATTAGCGAGACTTCGTGTTGATTTTTTCCAAACTTGGCAAACGTTTCGCAAAGTATTGTTTGAGCGTGTCTGAATGAAACCGTCCCGGGACTCGAATCTCGCTCGTCCGTGTCTCCGTTTCCACTGCAGTTTACAACCTAACCTCCGCTCCTATCCGACACGCTTTTCATAGTGATTTAGCGTCGGTCGCGGCACGCGCGAATTACCCGGCACACGAACAGAATTTATTTATCCCGGTGAATGCTCTATGCATTACGCGTCGCAACTGCGGTTACTTTAAGAATCCGGTGAACGTCGTCGAATATAGTAGGTGGAAGCGAGAGAATGAAACGGACGTGATTAGTGAGGCGGCATGGCAGCCGAGTAAATCGTCGCCGGATCGATAGCCTTTGAATCTCGGCCTTTCGTTTTCTATTCGCCGTATCCCCCTCGTTCTATTCGAGTAATCCTATCTTTGGTGAGAGTGGATTAAAGTAACTTCATTTAACGGAGCTTAACGCAATCGCGGGTCTATCGATCTGCCGCGGGAGCAAGCTTGTAAATTTCGCTTAACCTGTGAACCCGGTCATTTTTCAATCGGGCAACTGCTTTCTATCCTCAACGGGAACAGTTCATTTATCTCGCCCGCGACGTATGCTAATACGGTGTGTTCTCTTCTTAATTAAGGGAACTACGCCTTTTAGTCCTCTAAAAACGTAACACCGTATTTCCAACAATATCGAGCTGTTAGCTTCGTTTCAAAGTAACCTGCAAAGGCTGATATTTTCCGCGTAAAATTTACCAACAACATTGTTTAGGTTACGAGACAGAGACGACGAAGTATGCGTACGTTCCACTAGCGTTTTACAAATTTCGTAGTTATCCAAACAACGTACGGGGATAATATACATACGGTGAAAATTTATGAAGTAATTTTATTCTTGGAAAAGCGAGTAACGAGTTTCTGTTTATCCTCTCCACATTAACCATTCATTTAACGCATAATAATCGCGATCGAAGAATATTAAACAAAGATAAACATTCCGAACGTTCGTAGGATCGAGCTTGGGGAATTGTTTTTTACGATATTCCGTCGAAGGGGTAGGAGATTCAGGGACGACAGTAGTTGGTCATAAAATTATTCGTTCTCTTGGCAGGCGTACGTGCCTTTGCACTAGATTGCAGATTCACGTGTGTTCTTTCGGTAGTACGAACCGATAATATGGCCAGACGTGGCGCTGATTCAGCATCGAAATCGCAGCGCTCGCGGCGACATTAAAGTTATCGTTCGCTTTATCGGCAAAGAAACGGTTTAATGTGCACGTTCTCTGACTGCTGACTATGAAAACGCGAATACATATGTATTGTATTACAGACGAAATTTTAACGCGTGTTTCGAACACGCGAGCTTGTCTCTTCGTTCGATCCTGTTCGTCATTCGTTACAAATTACTACCTCGTTCTATTCCTATCAATTCAAATTCAATAACATTATCGAGTATTTTATATTCGGCGGTCTTAAAAATGTAACTCGTTATTATAGCGCAAGGGGTTAATCAAGAAGAGCCTAAGAAGAACTTAAAAACAAATGATCAGTATACGTTCGTAAATCCAGCGTTAACGCTGTTTTTGAACGATCGCGTGGACGCGACAACACAGAAATAATTCGTGACTCGTTAACTTTCGATATAAAAAATTCGCGCAAAGTGACGTGTTTAGGCGCGCGCGAATTGCTCGACAAACGGTTGCAGCCTCGAAAGCGAATCTCGGCAATCATTAGCGGCCCCAAACGAAAGGTAAGAAACGAACGAAAAAAGGAACAACGCGAAAATAATCGCGGGCGTATCAAGCGACCGCGCGAAATTCCCGCTCAAGACGCGCGCAAGCTGTGCAGTAATGATTCAGCCACGGAGAGCCCTACACGATCACAAAGAGCCCCAGAATTTTCCAGGTTCCGCGAATTTAACGCGTTGCGGCGTTGGTCCGCGAAAACGCGGCACCCTTCGTCGTCTACCGTAGTCCCCGGCTATTATATCGGATCGAACGTCGAAAAGAACGCGCAAGAACGTCGCCCTCTACGTATTCGAGCTTTCTTTTTTTTTCATCGAGTCACACCGCCAAGAAGGAGCCTCCGCGAATAGAGAAAAAGAGGTTTCCTTTTTTTTCACTTTGACGTGTGCTTCTCATTTATATACGCCGGCGTGCCCTCGAACGGGGCGCGGGAACGTCGACGATGACGAGGAACGAATAGCGCGAGGAGGCGGTAAGAAAATGGCGGAGGAAGATGAAGACGGAAAACGAGAAATAAAAACAGAAAAGCCGAGGGAAAGAAGAAAGAGACAGAGAGAGAGAGAGAGAGTGGATTCAACGACTCCGGTGCTCCTTAGCAGCGGAGAAACCCGAGAACGGACGAAGAGGGAAGGGAAAAAAAGGAACGAGTTTCACCTTGGATAGGGTTCCCGGTGAGTTGTAGGCCGTGCAGCCAGAGAAAAGATGGTGGAACGGGAAGCTTGGTGGAAACGAGCGTGGAAACGAGCAGTGGCGAAGGCGTGGGTAGCAGGAAGAATGTCTACGGCGCGGAGAGGGTAGCGTGGTTGCAGCTAAGGGTGATGGGGTTGTATTGTTGTGCGACGGCGGTGACCCGTGGAGCGTTTGCAAGCTCCTGTAAGCTCGCGTTCCTTTTTCTTTCTGCTCTCGTCTTTTTCGCCCCTCTGTCTCCCGCACCCGCTCCACTGTTGCAGCAACCCCTATTGCTCTACCATCATCCCGGTAACGTCGCTCTTTTTTTCCTCCGTCTCTCCTTTCGCTTCTCCTCTATCTGTTTTTCGTGTCTCTCGCTCCGTTTCAAAGTCTCCGGGGAATCCTCGTTCCTTTAACTAAACGCTGCCACCAACAGCTGGCCGCCTCTATCGTCCGCGGAAGAATAAACGAGGATCTTCCCGATATTCTACGGAACTGGGGTGTACCGCGTCACCGATAGACCGTGATTGCATAAAGATTGCCAGCCAACGGACTCGACAATACTACGCTGGACCGATTCCCGTAATTGCTGCGAGAGTTTCTCGATTGTCCGTTCAACGGGGCCTTACAAATTCCCTTCCCACCGGAACACAACTCCAGAACGGGCTACGCCTCGGGATGGAAAATCGTGCGACGTTTCCTTTGACCCCTTGTGCTACGATTTGTTCGGCAAATGTGTCAGACATAACGAACTATTAATTGCTACAACATCAAAACGATTAAAGGAAGTTTGTATATCAAGAATGTTTCGTATTTAGTGATCCTCAACTGTGAGAATTACAAATATATTCAAAATGAACATTCGATCGTGTTAAAAATATAAACAGAATTTACCAGATTTGAACTGCGAGTGCGTCACGAGTGTAGCGCGTAGTTATATCTCAAGGGGTTAAGAAATCGACTTTCGCGAAGCAATATTTTTCAAATGTACATCGCTTCTTAAAGGTCCTTCAGTCTCGAAAATGAAGATATTTACATGAATCGATATAGTGTTTTAGTAGCAATAACAACTCACACTCGATTTTTTTATAAACCGTGTTCTATATACAATTACATTCTTGACCATATAGAGTGTACCAAAAAAGTAATAAATAATTCTTCAAATTTCTTGAAATTGACGGGGATTATCTTTTAAGTCTCAAAGAATCCCGCGTTTTAATAAATTTAAATATTCTCGGCACTCCTTTCTCTAAATAGTCATGCAACAATTAATTCCACCCTGATCCCACTGGTCAAGTTATTATCGTTTAAAGTTGCACTAGTAGCACAAGTGGTTTAAAATTTACAAAAGAAGTACACGATTTTTCAATTCGCCTCTCCATTTCGTCCGGCTCGTTCGATCGGCCGCCAATAAACGATTCGATTTCTTGTCTGAACGTCTTAGGTGCTTTTCAATTGCTTATCTTTCGAAGGAATTTCGCTAATTTCCTGATAACCTACCTCGCAACACCGCGACCGCGAACAAATTCGTCCCGATTTTATACAAAAATTAATCCCCGACTGCGAACCATCGCCTCCCGCTTCATTACCGAAAAATACTCGAAAGGAGGTTTCGCGATAAACGAGGTTTCCGTTTATTTCAGCGAGTTACTCCGCCTTTTTTTTGCCGTCCACCTCTTCGCTTTATCCCCGCGTCTCTTCTTCACGATTTTCTTCCCGTCGTTCGTCGCTTTTCTTTCGTAGCCCTCCACCGCGGAAGATGTCTCCCCGCGAAATCTCCCGTCGCTTTAACTAAACGCTGTCACCGGCATGCACTCGGTTTTATCGTTCGCGGACAAAGTAAGCGACTCTCTTCGTAATATCGCGTCGTCGTGCGAAACGGTGCACCGTAAACAACCGCGGGAAAGAGGGGGACGAAACGATATTGCAACGGAGAGTATTAGTTCCCGATAGTAGCGAACGTAATTACGGCCGGATCTTTGATCGTTCGACCGAGCAAATCTGCAAATTGATTTTTTTCACCAGGATCCGTAATTACCGCGCTAACGAATACGAAGACGAATAATTGGCTAAAGACTAATCGATCGGTGTCTTATTGAAGGGTCGCGTTCTTCCTCGCTCACGCCCGACGGTATTCCAAAACGATCTCTTAATTCCCTGTCCTTACATCGGTAAGAAAAGATAGCGGATCTCAAAAATATCTACTCTTGCACATATGAATAAATAAATATGGTTGGAGATAATTTATGATATTTCGAAACGGCACCACTTCGTTTAATACAACAATTTGGAATAGATACTTTTTAACTAAATCTATAGCGTTGCACATCTAATGTATTAAGATGTCCCATAAATTCCTTCCTTTTTTGATATGAAATATTTTGCATCTAAACTATATGAATAAACAATTCATATAAAATCAAGAAATTAACCATAAACAATAAGTATTGTATATTCATTTAGTATCAAAAGAGAAACCTAATATAACATCATAAAACAGCTAAGCGGCAATTAATAACTTCGAAAGAATTCATTAAAACTATTGACCAAAAAATATTAAAGTTGCTGTCTAGTGGATCTTAACCCTTTGTGCTCGATAGAATCTTTATTGTTGATAAATATCTGATGTACAACCTTCAGGTTGAAAAGTTCGATAAATTTTGTTGAAATTATTATTTCTTTAATAATAATCGCCGATATTATTCGTTTCAGTTTGTTCAAACATCGCGCGTATAACAAATGTAGTTAAAAGTTATTTATTTAAAATTGTTGCATTAAATCAAATTTCGAGTGAGAGTCGTCGCTCGAGCGCAAATGGTTAAAACAATCTATCATCCTTTGCTGTCGCGAATAAATAAATACGGTTTGAAATAATTTGATTTTTATTATGTTCTTTGTTACATTTCCATTAAATTCGGTAGTTGAAATTTTGATACTTGCGGAAGCGATCGAATAAATTTGATGAAAATATGAAGGAACAACGGTCCGAATTTTCGTATCGAACGTATCACAAAAATTACGTCCAGCCATTGATTGGTAGTTAATTACTCGTTCCATTATCTTCGATACGGTTTCGACGTAACAAAAGTCGTTTTTGGTCTCGGGACGTCGACGGGCATCGAGGGCTCCTCGTCTCGTTCGCCGAAATCGACGGAATGAAATTAATTATAATCGAGATAAGGCAGTTGGAAAATCACGCAATTATTCCGGGGTTTCAATCGCTCTTCAATTTATCGAAACTCGTTAAATTGCGTCGGCGAACGCGTTATAGAATTTTCGATCGGGTGAGCCGATTAAAAAGTAACCTCGTTTTTCCGTATCGTTTCGTCGACGAGCACGAACACGGAGCGTAACGAGAGAAGGATTCTTCAGAGGGGCTACTCGAGGATAATGTCGGGGAAAGAAGAAAAGAGACGTCAGTCATTCAAACGTCAGCGTCGTGTCACGTTACGAGCCCACTCGTTCGTTCGTGAATCGCGGCTGAATTAATTAAAACCGGCAGCATTTCGAACCGTTATGATCTTCCGGTTGTCGAAAGTCCAGCCGATACCTGCCGAACGCGATGACGAGTTCTTTCGTCGTCGTTAAAATCGCCTCGAACGAACGAAAAAGACAATCGAAACTTCTCTACCTGTTAAATTCCTCTATGCCGGCGTACTAAATTGTTTTTCTAATTGTGGAGCAAATGCCAACTTTGCCTTTCTAGCGTGATGTTGTATTAAACCATTAACTACCAAATTTTTGTTTCAAGATAAATTGACTGACTGATTGTCATCAAGATAAATCGATAAGTGTATTCATTTATGTTTTACCGTTTGTTCATTTATTTTTCAACTTCATTTTTAGCGTCAAAATGTGAATTAATCGTTGGTAGTTTTAGAGTTAAAACTATCATTCTGTCCTTTTTATAAATTTTTTATAAACTTCATACCGTGGGGGTGTGTTTAACAGTGGAGACAAATTAAGGTGGGGAAATATCACTGATCATGTAATTAGGTATTTTTCGAACTATAAATTGTGAAATAAATTAAAAATTCGGAATCAGCAAAGGACCCATTCACGTTGTGAGAATAAATTGTGCCCACAAAGCTACCTCGGAATCGACGTATCTCGTGAACCTGGAAAGCAATCGATTTGAGCGAAAAGCGAACGAAATCGATAGAAAACCCGGGAGAAGTTCGGTGAAGGCACGATAAAAGCACGGGCGAGTCTAAGAGGAGCCTGCACTTTATGTTTACCGTATTTAGGGCTACCAGCTAGTAGTACAGCATCGAAGTCGGTCGGGCATCGTCCTACAAATACCCTAACGCACGCGGGGTCGTGTAATTACGTGCACGGAAAACTTGGAGTTTGTCGGGAAACGCAATTATGATTCCGACGCGACGAGTTCAGCGACAATCGTTCATTTGTCGGTCCAGGGGGGAGGGATAAAAACGGGCGTAACTCATAATTAGCAACGAAACGGCGGAGTATAATGAAAACGGTCGTATTTATTAAATTCCGGTAACGTTTCGAGCCGCGTCACTTTCGCATTAATTAACTTTTCGTCGAACGGGACGACCGATACGGCCGTTACACGCGTTAACGAGTATTTTGGGAATTCGACGACGGCTTGATAACCATAAACGCGTCAGTTAACGCGTTTCCACGGAATTATAAAAAGCGTGGGTGTACACACACCGGGTGTAAACGATACGCGAGAGCCGAAACAGAGATCGGCAGTTAAAAGACCTCCATGTATAATAGAAAGCCAATATTAAGCCGATTTTCAATAATTTGTTTGAAGGATAAGAAGCTAATAAATATTTTGATGGTTCTGAGGAAGATTTATGCGATACTTCGACTTCATTTTGGAATTTCTTTGTTGTAATAAAATACAAAATGGTGGAGGTGCAGCTTGTTGTACTAAAAGCAGTCACCCACATGCGGGTGAAGTATGAATTTATACATAAATCTATCGTTAATTTTAGTTGAAACATTTAACATAACAAAGTATACAAAATGTTCGTAAATATATTAAAGCTTATCGAATAAACTAGGGTAGAATATTATGAAAATTTTCTATAAAATTTATCGGAAATAAAATTACTTCCTAAAAGAAATTGTACCTGTTTGAGGGTGGCGCTCAAGGTGTTAAAGTAACATTTTAAACAAAAACAAAAATGAGTTTTTTGACTTCATCTACACGGAGGTCCCCCGTTAACGAGGTAAAAGCGGAGTAGAATTTCGGATCGGATCATGCACGAGTCATGTAGGAATTTATTGCTCGGATAAAACACGTATCGCTATAAATTCCGTGCCGAGACGTTATTTCTTTCGCGCGGCGGATGCTCCGGACGCTTTCCTCCATCTTTTCCGCTATATTTTCCCGTGGGTGTCGGCCGATTAACATCGATTTGGAAACGCGACTCCCGCCGATCAATTCCATTCACCGGGAATACACGGTACAATGGATATAACGTTTCGTGCTGCGGGGGTCCATTCATCTTGGACCATTCCAGCCAGGCCGCTGCTTTTTCAGTTGTTCCATTAACTCTTATTTTTCCTTAGACCCGCCCACAGGCTATCCCGTGCCAACGCAACGAACCCGGCACGAACAGAACCAAGAACTTTAACCCCCGGGCACCGTATCAAGGCATTTCCTTGCTTTTTCACCCGCCCAACCCCCCCTCCGTCCAGACTTCTCTACCCCATGCCGTTTCTTTCCTACCAGTCATCAAAAGACCGTTCTTCCACCTACACCGGGCATTGTGCGTCCGACGCTGTCGCGGCTTATCGCTGTTTCAACAACCCCGGGGAACACAAAGTTTGGCGGCTGGTTTAATTAATTTTCATCGACGTGTTATCGTTCCCTTTTCTTTGTTCCGTCCATCGCGAAATCGCTGGACTTCTTCTTCGAAACAACAGGGATTCTCGGCAACTCGAGTATGTACGCGGTGTTGGATGCTCGTGGTTTACCGATAAAACGAATTCAAGCTTTCTACGTGTTCTGAACGATCGTGCAAATACAAGGTATAGCTCGAAGGTCCGTTGGAACGATTCGAGACTAATGTGACAATTTTCTACGTTGCGTTGTACACTGTTCGTTCACTACGCTTATATGTATCTACATACATACGCGAAAAGCCATTTCTAATAAAATACCTAAACCGCCAAAAAACGGTTATTATTATTGCTAATATATATAGATAGATATAGTAGATAAATAATAGATATATAAAAATAGATATATAGATATATAAAATGTAAAAACACGGTGAGCCTTACCAATATACGCACGTGTTATCGATCGAAACTCGACGAAATGCACTCACTAATGGGTTTCGACAGGTTAATCGCGTAGTTTCGAAGAAATTTCGCGGCAAGGAAGGGTGGAATCGTCTCGGTAGCCAGAAACACTCGAAATTGTGTTTGAGACTTGTTTCCCGACAGTATCGGCGAAAGGAACAAGTTCCAAGGGACCAGGAGCTCGGGTCACCCTTACGTGTACGTTCTTACGCTGGTATATATTTTCCAATTCCCTGGACGTGCTTCCTCCGAAAGTTACCATCCGGGGAGATCGATGCTGATAGAATTGCTTCAAGATTTCAGGTCGATGGCCCGTCCATGGAGAGGCGAGCTTCTTTTCCCGCGGTAATGGAAATACATTTGTCCAGAATATATCGTGCTCTCCGAGAAGGAGGGCCGCTTCTACTTCGCGTCGGAAATATATGGAATAACATCCAGCTGGGAGAGAACCTAACCGGGGACGTCGTTACGTGGCCCTAGCTGCCCGCGATTCTTTCTCCAAGCAAATTGAATCTTCTGCGCCATTTAAGAGATTTTAGAGGACGCTCGAGTTCCGATCCCGAGTCCAGCTAGCCCGAAAATTGGAATTATACTTCATCGAGATTTACTTCGACCGATTTGCCTCGTTTTTCTTCTTATTTACGTCACGAAGTGGTCGAGATACCATTAAAGTTAAATCCACCGACGTGTAATGCACAATTATTTTGGAGATAAAAATGTAATTGATAAACAAATGAACAAACGATGAAATATAAATTAATACCCTTTCTGATTCTTTGTCTTGATCACACCTAGATTATTCACCAGATATTTGGTCAACAGATCTGTCATTTTCTTTAAACATTTAGAACTGTTTTCGCGGGATAAACATGAAAATGAAGAGATTCTGAAAAATTCAATATAAGAGTTTATCGATTCCAAAGGTCAGACTTTCCTTAATACAATCGTTTGTGCATTACTCGTTGTGAAAAGTGTCCTGAAGCAAATGGATCATATTTTGATTAAATAAACGGCTTTTGGAAAAAGATATGGAGTTTTATATATTCGCCTAAAAGTCCAACATTTCATATGCACCAACCTAATAGTGTAACGAATATATTGACTCTGTTCGACGTCGTTTCTCAAGATGACCTAAGTGACAATTATCCAAGTAAATATTGAAGAGTCCATTGGAGGTTCCCATGTAAACTATACGCTAACACAAGGGGTTAAACGAACACATCGTGCTTCAGATCGTTGTATCGCCGCTTCCGGCCGTAATAATACCGTACCATCGGCCGCAATTATATTCCCGTCACGAACTAGTTATTAAGAGTAAAATGACCGAAATAACGTAACGTTGAACGAGTCTACGGCGCAGAAGACAGAGCTTTTCGCTTTAAAATTACGTTGGACGCGCGTGAACGGAATATCCGGTCGAGGTTACGTTTCCGCGAGACTCGAACTCGCGAGACGGGGTTAAAAAAAAAGGGAAAAACCCGAAACAATACGTGGCACACCGGGTACGAAACTATTCCCCGGAAGTGGCGTGAATAGCATTGTTGCGGTCCACGGCGTCCTTTTCCCACGGGGGAAAACCATTCTCTCTAGCAACTTTCTAAACGGGCCACTCAAGGTTGCTAGCAATGTTCATGACTCTTGTCGTATCACGCGTCCGACTATAGCGTACGTGCGCACGCGTGTAAGGAAATTTATGCCAGCCATAAATCGCAGAAGGGATGATTTTTAAAATTGTCAGATGTAACGTCGAACGAAGCGAACAAATGTCAAATGGAAGATGGATCATCACGATTAAAAGCGAAGGTCATAACGACATTCGTGCCCGGAATTATGAAAATGGTGCAAATCACAAATTTTTGTTTCGACATGTTTAATGGATTACATTTGAATAGATTATAAAATATTTTTATATCATGTAACACTTTAAAATAGAATTCCATTAGTCCCGATTATTGAGAATTTATTATGAACATGAAATTCTCATACAAAAATGTTGTTTCTAAAGTTTAAATTGACTTGGACCATTTTCAAAATGAACCGAATAACCTACAAATGCCTTAAAACAATAATATCAATGAAATAATTCATGAACATTTAATAATTATTTTTAAAAAGTAATCCATTTCTATCATTTTAGGTTTTTATTGTGGATTTTGAGATTCTTAACATGTTTCTGAAAAACTGTTCCTTGAAAAAAATTATTTATTATATTTATTTCCCACAGTTTCAAGTAACTAATGCGAGTATTTTCAATTAGAAAAGTGAATAAATTTTGAGACAAGTAGTGAGTCCTTGCCGCTAGTTGTGAACCTACGATATTTAAAAAAAATCGAACATACAATAGGTTACCTTTTCAGGTGTGCATTCCTATATCTCCGATCGAAAATGAAGCAAAACGCGGGGCGTGGGTATCGCGGAGCGTGTGACGGGTAAAGACTTGTCGATATTAAATAAAACGCGAGGGTGGCCGCGCGGTGTCCATTGCGCGTAGCGACGCTCCATTCGCACGCCTATTAATCCGAAAAACATGCAGAAGAGCGGCGCGTGCGGCCGCCTGTTGATTTTCTTGCAATATATCTGTCGACACGCGCGGCAATGCCGGTTCCCGCGTTCTCGTTCCCGAAATCGATCGAACCGACACGGTATCTAATCGGGAAGCAATTATGAGCATGACAGTGCGTCGCGTCACTACCCTCCCCCAAATACGCGGTTGATTTTACTTCTTTTCATTGCGTTATCGATATACGATAGTTTGTCCGTTTTAGTATAGCCGGGTGGTCCTTCTGCTGGAAATTATACTTAGGACCTAAAAAGTATGTCTGCAGACAATTTTATTACCGCGACTGAGGAACCATACTGATCTGGAACATGTATGCCCTCAACTGAAGAGGTTCTCTTTTTTGAAATCAATTGAGGAAAAGCCAGTTGCTGTTCCTTATTTTACATCCACTACATAGGAAATATATTTAATCCTGAAAGTTATGGACATAGTCGGAAAAGTTGTAGGCCATCGAGCTCGGTTAACCGACTAGTCCAATTTCGTCGTATTAACGGGTCAGTAATGTACGCCGCTGTAATAGCAATCAATCGTGATTTAGCTGGAATCATGAATCGACAGCTGACGGAATGGATGTTCTACCTCCCGTTCCCTCGTGAAATCGCCTTGTACGCGTGAAATTTATGGCTCCGAAACAAAGATAGCCTGTGTTCACGTGCGCGCACCATGGAATTTTAATCGAACCGGATGTCCTGGCTCGATTCGGCTTACCTTTTGCCTTCTAACGTTCATATAGAGAACAAACTTCGATCCGCAAACGAACAAACTGCCTGTAATGCGCGTCGATGTTGTTTGTCCATCGTAACGCGTGGCCCCCTGCTAATTTACTGAATTATTATACCGTCAATTTTCATTAACATCCGATATACACGACAATATATTGCTCCGACAGGATATAATGGGGCCATAAATTCCCATCGACCAATCAATAACAGAAGACTCGTTCTACGATGTTTTGTCTGTGCTTTCGTGCCTGTATCGCGGCCAGATTCATGCGGGCGTTAAATTGCCCCGCGTTCTATCGCCGCCATTCACGTAATCGGGATTTTTGTTCCACCGTGAGTTAGAATCTTCGACATTTTTTAATTTGTATATTTATTTATAGCCGTATCAACCTCTCATGAGATATTAGCGACTGACAGCTCGAGGTACGATTTAAACTTTTCAACATGTTTGCCGTAACCTCATTCTAAATATGGTTAACACTCTTTTTGTTCGAGTTGAATCAAATTTTAAATTGGTACTTTCCAAGGAGTTTAATGGAACAAGTACCGGAGTATAAATAGAAATTACATGAAATGGAAATATTAAAATATGAATGTATAAATATGTACAAGCAGCAGGAAACGATGAAAATAGGGATTTCATCAAATCCATGAGGTGTATGATCAATTCACGGAGAATATTAAAATAACATTTCTTCGGATAGAAATTCAGTCAGGGTTTGATTTTTTTAAGGGATTCGTTCAAATCACTTACTTTCTTCGCGGAAATTATTCTAGAGAGTTGTTATTTTAACATCCTCCGTGAATTGATCATATACCTTAGGGATTTGATCAAATCCCTCAATTATTTTCATCATTTCCCTATAAAGTATACAAATACAAATATGGATTTAGACCCGGCTGGATAACGAACGTGTGAAGGTGCTGCAGCAAGTTTTCGATCGATTTGTCGTCCTTCAAGTTGTCTCTTAAAGATAATCTCACATTGAAACGTAGTCTATTTGTAGAATATTTCCTGTAGTGGCTGATGACGTATCCCACTGTCAGATGATCCTTGCACAGTTCGCATATTGGGGGTCTTCTCTGTCGAGTCCTCGATTTTTTCAAGTAAACGACGAAATTCTATTCGGAGATTTTTGCTAGGATTTTTTAGAACGTTCGATAACGATACACCCTCTGATTCGATGGACCAACCGAAGACTTTGATCGATCGTTGATTGCCGAATTTTTTCGAACGACTCGCGAAAGAGGGATTATTATAACAGGACTAGCGGGTCATTGGGAAATTAACAAAGGAAATCCTGCGCTCGATCCGAGCCGCTGATATTTGCCAAGGCACGGTCAAAGTAAGAAAAACCGATAGATGGATCCGGGAGCTTTAATGCAGCTCCATTGCAGTCGAGTGGGCAACTGTCCGAGAGAAAAGATGGATCGGTCGAGGCCGAACCAAGCCGTTATTCTTCTTATTAAAAGACCGTTTAAAAATGCACCCGTGGACTTCGAAAAACCGAGGTCGAACCAAGGAATCTGGAGCAACGGCCAGTTTAATAATAACGCTGCAACCGTTGCTGTTGCCGACATCGAAACCGGACTGCGTATTTAACAATTTCGACAAAATTCTGAAACCGAGTTTATTCCCTGGTCAAGATCCGATTAATTTAATGCTAGCTAATTTGTTGGATATCCTACGTTGCATAGTTTAAAAGACATAAGATTGTTCATAATATGAGAGTCGAATAGTGTTGTTATCATTAAGATTAGAGTTGAGAGTGGTTACGAAAGTTGAACAGTCTGCTAGTATATTCGATAGTATATATCCCCTTATAATATTATAAACTTTTTCTTTAACACTAAAACTAGCGACGTGCAATGTACAATTATTTTGTACTTCAAACATGAATTGATACATTTATTAATTATTTATCTTGACGAGAATCACCACAAATTTGACGAAAACAAATTTGAACAATTTTTAACAATTGAAATAGGAAGTTTGTAAAACGGTCATTTGTCCGCTTTGGTAGGTTTAGTGTTAATAAATTAATAACATTATATTATATACTAATCTATATAAAAATCTATTTTCTCTATACAATTAAAATTGATCTCGAAGTTCAATCGTGATGAAAATACGAGTCGAATTCGTCGCGTTTCAACAGTAATGTACGTCGCGTGGAGACGACGTTATAAGGCAAAGGGGTTAAGAGAATTTCCCACGGTACACGATATTTTCGAGCTTCGTTCCTTTCGTCCGATTGCCTCCCACAGTGATCGGGAACGCGGAAAAATGTGAAAAAACCGAGATCGATGGAATTGGGCAAAGCTCCGTCTCGCCTGGCATGCGCGACGATGGCGTCTTAAAATCCTTAAATAAGATTATACCGACGCCCGTGGAGACCGCGGCTACACCTTTTTCCCCTTAAGCTTTCACGGGGTGTCGCGTCGCGGAGCCATTAACCGCGAATTTAAGGAACAGACGTGACACTCGGAAACAGCATTTGAAAGGACGCTTTTCCCGAGGGACGAGCGGACAACGGGCGCCGTGGCTCGGCCAGAAAAAAAAGAGATACAGCTCGAGCGCATTTTTACATCATACTTCCGTAATGGCCGGACCGTGGAACGGCTGCTGAATGGAAGAACGGTGGATGAGGCGGAAGTAACCCGAAGAAAAAGCGAGCAGGGCTAGAGGGTGGTTCTGATCAAGAGACAAATGAGCGACGTTCAGATTGCCGGCTCTCATTATCTGTGACGAGTTATCATACACGTTATTTGCCCTTAATAAAACTTTGTTCTTCGCGGTTTCGATTCGTAAACCAAGCTCAGCCCGACGATAACCATCGACAAAAATACGATAGCGTTTCGTGCAATTATGTACTGTAAATTTTGATAATGTAGAAAGAGATTTCATGTAAAATACAGGGTGTCACGAGACTCGTGGTCAACTGGTCAGAAGGTGATCCTACATTTAAAAATGTGTCGAGAACAAACAATACAATTTTTTCCTTCGAATCTTCGTTTTCGAAAGAATCGATGTCAAGAATTTACTGCGTATATTATGTGCACATTTGGTACATGTCGACTTTGTACATCTCACGATACTGTCTTCTTTTGAGTCTTATTCTCATTGCATTCTTAATTGAAGAACATTGCACTGACCTCGGCAGATAGTTTATTGTTTGGCATATTTTGAGTACACGATATAATTATAAACGTCTACAACTCACACAACCATTGAAGCTAACACATTAAGCGTACTCGAGTAATAGGAACGAATCACGGCACAATGTCTTCGCAATAGAATTTATCCTCGGTATTTACATTGTTGGTGCAACGTCGCTGTTAATTTACTAATTAATGCGTTGCCGTTGTACCACCGAGCGTAGCCGGCATTATACTGGCTACGCCGATTCAATCTATTTCAAACGATACAATTAGCTTCCACTACAACCTATCGAGTTATCGACGGAAGCGAATAAACGTCAGCGTTTCTTCGTTCGGTATTGTAGTCGCTATCGAAATGACGTAAATTCCATCGAACCGGCGGAACCCCGTTGCCGCGTTCTCTGGAATTTCGAAATGCTGTGAAATCAAAACTTTGTGGCTACAGAATTTTTCATCGAGAGTCCGCTATGATATCAAATTTGTAGGTTTTGCGCGAGACCGAGGTGCGAATGAAGAGTGTTTTGGAACTTAGATGAGAAGCGTAAATGCAGCGCATATAATATAGATATACAGAGAGAACTATTAATTACACCTCTCCCATACCGCTACATAGGGTGTCCCATTTAAATTGACATTTATAAAATCTCGAAGACGCGTGATTTAAGAAATTTTGTTGTAAGGTCAACACTTCTTAAGATTTTTTACTACATGGATTACTTCAAGATTATCCAGTCCTCCAGTCTTTTTTTTATCATAAACCCATTTGTGATACTACTATTTACTTTTTATTTCGGAATCATATTCTACGTGAAAAAATGCACGTCTTTTGTTTCATACATTCTGTTGTAAGTATAGTATTTCTTATATTTTCTTTCCTCTTTATATTTAGAGAAACTATATTTTTGACATAAACATAAAAAATCAACTAGACATTTTAAGAAATATTTTTCGCTAAATATATTAAGAAGTATTATCCTTACAACAAAATTTCTTAAATCACGGGTCTTCGAGATTTTTTACAGTGTCAACTTAAATGGGCCACCTGTATATCTGTTACAATAAAAGAACCTACAAATTATCCCGATCAAAATCGAAACACCGACTCGACGTCGGCTCGCGATATCGGTGCCAATTTGGGCTCAGCGAAATTTGTATTGGCCGTGTGAAATGTCGGGCAGGAAGGATTAATCCCACTTTCCGTGTACCTTTCGACTGTCCATAGACATAGAGAATGTCAGGCATCGCGAATACGTGGAAACGGCATCTCGAAAGGCGTGTTCTGTCCATCCGACCGAGAACGAGCGATAGATAGAGTCGTGTAGGCGATGGTTTAGTGCATTCCGTGTCGTAGATCCATTGTGGCCCGAAGGATTACCGAGTGGTTCAATGGACGCATGGTCGATCCAGTCTGCGGTGGTTGTGCTCGGTATTAACCAGGGAACGGTAATTAAACACCCTTTGGTCGCTGATCTTTCCCTCCAACAACAGAACAGAGACGTTCCCGCTGTCATACCGATTAAAAGTTAACGTAGCCTTCTATCTCGCTGCCAAGAAACTCGTTTAGTGCTCGTCAATGCCGGAAGTCTATTCGACAAACAACGCAAACACTCGTTGCTCCCTCGCGTTCGCCGCGCGGCTTAAACTTTGTTCGTAAAACAGGCGGAAGCGAAGGGGGCGGACTCATTGAGGTGTATCAATTTAACACAGTTTCAAGAAGGATACACCAGGAGCGGGAAAGTAACTTTGTCCGACCAAAGTAGTCCCGTTATTTCCGCGGATACGAAGAAATACTGTTCACGAAAGTTGCGCGGTTGCGGCAGTAATGTTTTTATGGTTGGAACGGTATCGGAAGTTCCGGACAATAAAACGGTGATTCCATATCGTAAAGGGTGTTGGAAGTGCGTTTTCTACTACGCCGCCCTTTAAGCGACTCCAATTTGCGTGCTTGTAACGATTAGAAGCGTATCCGTCTGTGTGTGCGTTGAAAAAGCTCGCTGTTGAAATAAAATAGTAAGGAAACTCCCCAATCACCGAACTCTTCGGGTGCAATAAAACAGTTGGGCTCTCGAAGATGTTTTATTGTCGGTGATGTTTTTCACGCAAGTCACATAGAGATGCGAGCGTACCCTTATAGAGATTATAACGCGTATAAGTATTATATTAGCGACTGTTTCGATGTAGGAATCGGTTTCTGCAGGACAGTATGTCGTCTTGGTTTGTTATTCTACATTTTAGAATAAAATTCTTGTCGCTAAAAGATTGCTTTCAACCACCAGCTTCCCACATATCCTCGACGCTTACGAGGAAAATATTGGATCGACTACGACGTAGCAATGATTCGATTTGACGCGTAAAATCGCACGAAAAGCGCAACGACGAGCATCCTGACGACGAGGATCGACGTAGAAGTTATCGTCCGATCGATGCACGCGCTCGAAAACAAACTTCTCCGTGTAGTCGGGGGCTTTTGAAAGTGCGAAAGCCCCGAACTAATTCGGTGCGGGGCAAGCATCAAAGAAAAACGACGTATCTAACGACGAGGAAGGATGTGGTCAGCCGGCCGTTCTACATCGACATCGCTGAATGAATCCGGAAGGGGTCGAGAGAGGTTAGGGAAGCTGGTTGAATGGATGGCTCCTGGAACGGGTCGAAGAGAAGCGTCGGTACTCATTATTAGCCGTGAGCTTGCGCCGTTTCCCTGACGCTGGTTGCCGAGTAAACACTTTGATTTATGTGCCACTGTACCCCGATAAGGATAAACCGACCCCCACAGGAGCACCATCGGCGGGAAGGGGGGGAAGAGGGGTTGTTGGACGAGGTTGCATCGTTCCACTCGACGCATACAATCCGGCAACTGTTCCCTTCCAAACCCTCATCGGTTCTCCTGTAAATTTTACTTCCTCCACCCCTTCGTGTCCTGTTTCAAACTCCGTGTATCTTGTTCCGTCTCTTTGTCTTCGTCTGTTCGTGTTTATCCCATTCTTTGCCCCTCCTTCCCTGTCTCTGGCCAACGCGCAACCCTACTCTTCGTGTACTACCTGTATTTCACCGCTGAATCCTCCACCCTCTGCGTCTATCCGCCTCTCCTCGTCTCTCAATGGTATATCGTGGCTCGTGTACGCGGTTATTACACGATTCCGTTACAACAGCACGCCCGTGCATCCAGACAACGGATATCCAACGCGCTTCGCCAGAAAACAGTGGTTGGAGGACTGCTAACGACATCGACTCTCGGCTTCGTGCGCATTCCGCGCGTTCCTTCTAGCGCGCGAGTCGTCGCTGAACACGTAGAAATTAGCAAAAATTTATTCACGGCCTTTCCTAATATGTTTTACAGGTTTCGTATAGTTGCTTTCTTACGGATACGCCCGATGTGCTACCTGTAGCTGGAAAAAATGCGGAGTGCTGTCAGAATACCATTGGATTTGTAGTCGTCAACGCGATTGAGGTACGTAGAAATTGACACTTCTAGTAGTTTCGTCGAAATAAAATCCGGCCAAATTGCTAGTCCGATCCTTATAGCCGACACTTTCATAATAAATGCCTAAATATCCTCCAAACACCCCTAAACTTTTCCTCGACGTCTGCGTACTCCACATTAAATTCCCCTCGGGAACAGAAAAATTGTAAACAGACTTCCAGACCGAAATCGGAAATGTCTTAACGCGCAACACGATCCCATTCACGATTTTGTTGATTTATCGTAGCTCGTAAACACGATTACGACGCGGTTTCGTTATGGTACGGGGCGCGAACATCGAGCTGCTGCAGACCGGGGCTGTTTCTGTCTGTCGGGAAACTGGAGTCCATAAATGGCACTAGCTGACGGTGTTTAACGACTTTCGCGAAGCCAACAACCGAGAAAGCAAGTTCACGTTGTTCGTCCGACCGTTTTCGCGCGGTCGTATCGCTCGTGATCGTTGATTCGCGAAGGTGAAATTCTCGGTGCATAAAATTTCGCTGGCAAATGTATTCCGTTCGAGGCAAACCATCGCACAGTGATTCAGATTGAAAAATCGTGCGACGTTTCCTTAAGAAATCGACATCCGCGGATCGATGTTTTTCAAGTGTACGCCGCTTCTTAAACCTTTCACTACGAAACACGTATATATACGCTCTCGCGTGTCTTTCTATATTTACGAAGGACGTATTTTTCAAATATCTAGAAATTGGCAAGGATTACCTTTTAAGTCCCAAAAAATCCCGCACACAATTCATCTTTAATCTATCCATAGATTAACGTTTCCGCGTTTTCTGATTTAAGTTGCAAGCTAATACCACAAATGGTTTAAAATTCACAGAAAAATGTCACACGTTTCACCGTTCTGTTCATGTTCAACCCTTTCGATTTCCCTGGCAAAGTAACGTATCGAGTGTTGACGATTGGTGCCGCGTAATTACTCGCGTGGTAATATTGGTCGACAATTACGGTAAAAGGGATATTCGATTGTTTGACGTTTCGCAACGTCTTCCGCGTTCGAAAGTTATTCTTTCGATGCTTTATTCCTCGTCCTGGTTGCTCCTCTGTTTTCCTTTTCCTTTTTTCGCATTCCCGCGCGTTCTCCCCTCGTTCCGTCAATATTGAATTTTCATCATGCCGCATTACCTTCCTTTTTTGTTATCCGCTATCTCCTATATTGATTAATGTATCCGTGTGTTTCTTCGTGCTCTCGCTTCCTTTTCATTATTTCTGGCGCGCCTTCTACCTCCCAGTATCGGTCATTTCTTTTTTATTTTTATTATTTCTCCGCGTCTTTCATCCCCCGTTGTATCGCATTTTTCCATTCTACCTGTCCGGTAACCACTGGATACGGCTCCGATAATGAATATTCAAATTTTTGGCGAGACTCCTGCTACAACGCCGTACAAAAATGGACCTTCCGATATCGCGTCACTGTATTCGATGTATCGTGAACGCCTTCGATATTTCTTACCGCCGTTCAGAATTTTCGCAAAGGTACGTTAACCCTTTTCACGCGAAAGCGTTTTTACTTGTCGGCAAATAGCCACTGCAAAACTTTCTAGTTGAAAGTATGATGGATTCTTTTGAAATTATTATTTTTTGTTAATATTAATGATCGATCGACAATCAATAGACAAAAGTTGATAATTCTAAATTGTTTATAGAGATTGAAGAATATTTTTGAAATTACTTTTTCTTTTAGTATAAAGCGTCAACATTGTCTGTTTCATTATGTTCATACACCGTATGTATAATACTATAAATGTGGTTGAAAGTTATTTATTTAAAATGATTGCAAGCTAAAATGCATTGAAAATAATGTTATAGAGTCGGTAAAACAACGGGCAAATTCCAACTGAATAGTAGATAGCCCAACAAAATCATAATTTAAAACAACGCCTCCTATAGCGTTTAACTCGTTAAACGGGTCATTTGCGCGAGTTCAACGTTCCCTTCTTCTTAATGCTCGCTTTAACATTAATACGCATAACGCCAGACGTTAACTCCACGAGCTAAGTAGTTGAAGCCGTTATTAGTCTGACGGCAGTCTGACTCGAGTCGACCTTATCTACTGCGCTGCTGTATGTCTGACCTAAGTAGAGCTTATCTACTTCCTGTTTGGAGCAGTCTTCCGTGGGATCGTTTCTCGTGATTGATCGTATTTTTATTGCGTCTACCAGTTTCGTTTTGCCCGATTCGTTCACCGACGTCTCGAGAGTTCGCTGTAACTTTCACGTTACTAGTCCCGACATCGTCGTCAACATTGATATCGGTGAAGTACAATTGTACGTTAATAAAGGTACAACAATTGTACGTTAATAAAGGTACAACAATTGTACGTTAGTAACGGTACAACAATAGCTTTAAGGTTCGTCGAATAATCAACCAATTAACCGGGTAATAAACTTTCGTTCAATTTTTTGAGAGAATAAAAACAAGTGACTGCTTAGGATGCAAAGGAGTACGAGCTTGAACTCGTATTATTCGAAAGTATGAAATTTCGGGACTCAAAAAATGTTACAAATTAATAAATCATCGTATTAACCTGTTAACCAGGGAGTGAACTTTTATTCCACTTATTGTTTGTAAAATTACTCGTCAACGATACGATGAAATATAACCACGCTAGAATTTAATAAATAAGAAGTACATCAAGTGCGATGCGTTCAAAGTGTTAATTTACGTGGCGAAAAATATCGTCACTGTCATTGAAGTATCTCGTCAAAATATTAATTAACATTAAATTATATTAACACTAAACGTACCTAATGCAGGTTTACTTTGAAATTAAAAATGTAGTTGAAAAATAAATAAACGAACGAGGAAATACAAATTAATTTACACATTAGCTCATTGTCTTCGTGAAAATCAACATGAATTTCAAAAAAAGACACCTTAACATACTTTGTAACATAAATTTAGAAACTTGTTAAATAGTCATTGGTAAGTTTGGTAAGTTCAGTGTTAAAATATAAAAAAAGGATCGAAATATTTTACCTCCACACAATGTTTCCGAGATTCTCACGCAGTGTACAACGAAATCCGCAGCGGGTGTATTAGTCTTCGAATTTCAAAGTGGGATTTTATAAAAATTTTCTCGCTGACACGGACCGTTTATTTGCACGACAACAATATTCGTTCCTCGAAAGGTTTTCTTGCCGGTTTATGAACCGGCACGATAGAGTGTACGTTCGAAAGAAGGTCTCACGGAGAGAGTGGACACTTAGCATTTATATTCTTCTTTGAACGGCCGCTGAAACGGAGCAACCGCTTTTTCCACCCGATTCCTTTGAGAAGCTCCTTATCGCTCACCGTCCCGAAGAATCTCGAGACGCCTTTTCTGATTCCAATTCAAGTGCGTTCGAACATCGAACCTCGCTTTCATAGTTATTGGATTAAAGGATTAACCTCCGGGTGTACAAGGAATTATGAAGTTATCCCGGTTCTTTTGAAAGTCGATGGCTCGGTGTATTTTCGTGATTCTCACCGTCTGGTGACTAGGCTAAGTCTCTTCGGAATCATGGCGAATTCGGATGCGTTCAGGATATCGTGAGACCATGTTCGTTGTTCGACGTCCTACGTACTTTGTTCCGAAAAAAAGATGTTAGCTGTCTGAAAAGTTCTATCCTGGATCCAAAGTTTGAGTCTTTGTCCATCAAATATTTTTGTGGTAGCCATTCTTGTGCATTCGATTTCCATTCTTAGGATACTTCGTTTAATTTTGTTGAAATAAACGTGTGTAATGTTCGAATTGATGTTCAAATTGATGTTCAAAAATTATACACTATGCAAATGCATTTGAAAATGCAAATTATATCACATTTAGTTTACAAATTCGAGTATACAATAAATGCAAGAAGTTTTATTAAATTGTGCTTCTTCTTCCTTTTGGAAAAACTTCACCCACGAAACATAAACTCTCGACAAATTTGTTTATTCACGTACGATCGATGAACGAAACCTAAACCGTAGCAATACGACGTAGAAATGTAAATCTTGGAACGTGGAACCGACGAAGATCATTATGTCCGTGAGAGTGAACGCGTCTAACCGATTCTCGAGGCATTAACTCGTCGCGAGATCCGCGACGAATCGTCTGAGAGTTTGCAGGGCGAATCGTCGCAACAGATACGTTTCCTTTTCGGGACGGGAGACATCGTCTCGCAGCCGAGTGACATCGTTCCCTTAATCGATTCGTCGTCGCGCTAATTCACCGGGACAATTATTCCTGCACACCTGACATAGCGCCACCTTCTCCATTAGCGACATTAGCCATCGTGCAGTTGATGCATTTCAGAAACGAGCCTCGACCCTTCACCGCCGGCAACTAACTTTCCTCTCTAATCGCCTTTGACGGTAAATCACCGGGGCTGGTTTCCATGGTCACGGGACCGGTAAAATTCGTGGAAAATCGAGGCCGCCGTTTAATCACCGGATATCGTGTTGCTTAATTCTCGACTCAAACGAATTAGTGTTTGACTATGGCCAACAAACGGCGGATTTCATAGCTACTTCCACGAACCTGTAACAATAGAGCGCCGTGTAATCGCGTCATGCGATTAACGCGATGCTTGCGTTCGATTCCGCGTCATTACACCTTTAAAGGGAAAATTGATCAAAACATTTTCGCCATACTGGCTATGAGAAACTAATTAATCGAACAGGACGTGTTGTTGTGGCTGTTCGCGTCGCGAATCGTTGTTGTAATTCGCAAAAGGAGCTCGCCTTTGTGAAACACGAAAAACGTTAATTGATAATAACGGTGTATCGAACAGCCGCGCGTTCGATTCCCGCCAGATTCGTTTCGATTCTCTTCAGAAATCGTACAAAGATTTTAATATCGACGGTACAACTGGCGGAACGTCATCTGCAGTCGGCTGGCATTGCTGCGAGTATCGGGCCGCATCGATTCTCGAAAATTTCATTCGGTTCGGTTTTTGCTAGAAGGAGGCAATTTTCGAACACGATTTAATCTCTGTATGGGTAAAACCGAAGGAACGAACGGTATCGATAACTGACACCGCGAACCTGTTACGCTATAATCGAGTATCGAACAGAGATCTCGTAAAAGAGTATCGAGAACGCATAGAGAAAATTCGCGAAATTATTTGTGTCTTAATAAAAAGACGATTGAATATGAAAAAGACGCGAAAGGAGTAGGTTTGAAAGAAACAGTAATTGTAAATAAATTAAACATATATCTACTTTATATTTCTTTTATGTACCTTCGTAAGTGATTTTAATTCATTCGACTAATCTCGCACAACAATGGATAAATCAATATGAAGAAAAAAAAATTAGAAATTGATAATGTGGAACAAATTTGTTTGAACGTAACAAACATGCATCAATGCACAAACCTAAAAAAAACTGACAAATCTCACAAATCCGACAACAATTGACTGAACAATACTTCGAAACAATTGTTGATACATTGGTTGATACATTACATAGGACGATAAATTAGAGAGCGTATATTATTTTTCGCTTCTCGTATATATTGAAAGACTTGTTTGAGCGTATATATACGTCTTTCGTAGTGAAAAGTTTGAACATGAACCTGACAGTATCAATCAAAGCCGCTGCTTACTGAAACGACGTTCAGTTACCACCTAACAATATAATAAATTTTCTCGCAACGTAAACAGAGGTTTCAATTAATTGATCGTTTAATTATTTTAAACGGCACGCAAACAAATTGTTTGCTCGACGCCGGCGCACGATAAAAAAATCTGATGGTAGGTGGTGCAGGTTTCTGTATTCACAAATGTTTCGCTGGCCCCGATTCGCTAATGCAAATAACAAGATAAATTACAGGCTAGCCCCCAACTCGTTTTCCACGCCAAAACACGAAACAGAAATCGATTCGATTGACCGAAAGAAGATTCGACGATGCAACACGTTCTTTCCGACCTACGTTCGCGTCGTTTCACATTTTCGATTATTAAAGCATCGTTACAGAGCACCGAGATAACTTTTGAAACATTAACCGGCATCGTCTTATTTGTTAAAATACAGAATTTAAGAGGATCACAGACAAGGTAGACGCGGAAAATTCAGGGAAAATTCTGAGGGGGTAATTTTCTCGCGCTGAGACTTTCTATCGATCCTCGACGTTGCAAGCAGAATTAGTATACGGAAAAATATGATGTAAAGTATAAGAAGTTTAATTTATTACGTGTAACCCTCGACACTCCTAAACTCGATGTCGTATTTGAGTAATAAATAATTCGTGTAAATAGATTGGTTGAATATACACATTTTCATTCGTTTACTATGATAAACTAACATAAAACCTACCTGCGTGAGGATACAGGAAAAAGGGAGAACCGGTTAACCCTTTGTGGTCCTTAATTCCTTTTGCCCGCAGCTCCTTAATTAATTTACAAAATAGATCAAGAAGCGAGGTTACAATATAATGTACTGCAATAATCCAGGGTGCGTAACAGACATATTTTTAATTGATTACAAGTGGCAAAGAAATGAAAACATCTTCAACCAATTTTCTTATCCGAATTATTTCTACGATCCAAGAGATTCGCAATGTCGACATAGCACCGGAAAGGGTTGACCTATCGATCTTTCCGATTTCTTGCACAAACTTTGTACCAGCGTGTTCTCTCGCTTGATCTTCGCCGTGTGTCAACGGAAACAGCCCCGGTGCCTCGGTTACCCGCTATTCAGAACTCAAATCCGGAAGTTAACTTCACACTCGGAGTCTATCGGACTAATTTCCAGAACGAAGTCGCGTAATAATGCGCGTATACGTCTCGCGATTCGCGAGCTGCAAAGTTTCGGACGCTCGAGGCGTCGTCGACGGAATCGAGCGGAATTCGTTCCACGAAACTCGACGGTTCGCGACGTGTCTCGCGGATTTTATCGTTGCGATTACGCGAACAGACGGAAACGTTATCGTTGGGTAGCGATGGATCGCGATTTCGCGAAAATTCTACGTTCCTTCGATACGACGTTGATCGAATAGACGCCGCGCCGAGTTATCGATCAAACGTCCTACGGCGATTCTATCGTTCCGGCAGAAGGGAAATGGATTTCATTGGGGCGAAGATCGACGACGTTTCTGTCTCCATTCAGCTCGCGTTCCGCCGTAGCACCGGCTCGACATTACGATAATTAATCCGCTGTTTTTGATAATGGTCACGATAGACGGAAGCTTATAAACCCTTTTCACTTCCGTAACATCCCGGACGTTAACAACTACTCGACGCCATTTCTTCGAAAACCTGCATTCACGAACCCTCATGTTATACATAGTACAGTTTTGGGACCAAGTAGAATATCATAATTATATCGTGATTATATGAATGTGTAGAAATCGACGAACGTATGTTTTCAAAAGAATCAAAATTTATTGTTGCTGGAGGAACAATGAAGCTACTTCGTTCTACGCTATTTATATAGCTATCAGCAACTGAAATTTCCACGTTGTCCCATTCGTAAAATAATATCACTACTACTACTGTTTTTCTCCAGAGAAATTTTTCTAACATGTCTATATAAATATAGACATCACGACTTCATTGCATATATAACGAGACTCGCCCATATATCATAATAATTGTACTGTATTTCGATTTAATTTCTTGTGACATTTAAACAAAAAACTTCGGGAAAACGTGCAGGGGACAGCGGAGCATAAAGGGTTGAACGTCTTTGAGCTGCTGGAGAAAAAACATTTCACGAAACTGTGACATAGCGAACGATAGGGTGCAAATAAAGGTTTGAATCGAGTTAAGAACGCGTTTTAACAAGGATGGCTAAAGATACGCGAACATAATTTCACAACGTATCCGCTTAATTGGGCATGCCGAGTTACTAATCAAATATCAATAATTTACAGATATCTCTTTCCTTTCTCTCTTCGTGCATATTAAATCAAGTTAATTGTATATCTACCTCGTCGACCTATATTTAATGAGGTGTGTACAAATATTTCGCCGGTCTTTTTTAAATCGCGGATAATAATCGATGATAAAAACCGTTCCGTACAGATCCAGCATATCATACAACGATCGAGAATGTTCCAGTTACTCCCCCCTCCTCCCCCGCGAAAGTAATAACATTTCACCTGTATCGCTTAATGTTTACAAAATATACGTTGATCAAACAGCGTTTGGCAAGCCTCAAATAAACACGGAACCCGTCCATGCAGATTGAAAAACCACCTGACCAATTCAATATTTATCCTTGTACCCCGTATTTCAGAGGCGGTTTCGTTCGGGTTCTACGAAAATTTCTGTGAATTATTTGCGTCCTCCTCGGAGCGGAACAAATTGGGATCAACAAGAATCGGAAACAAAGAAAACGAAATGTCTCGATGAATCGAACTTTCGTTCGACCGCCGATTATTATCGAACGTTCGTGCTCCCAAGGAGAATGCAAAAATTGTAACGGGTACTTTTTAACGATTCTCGCGAAATCTATCGGTTGTCGGCCACCGCGTGAATAATTATTTTTTCAACAATCACCGACGACAATATCCGAATGAAACAATGCGTGCACACGTCACATTGTTCTATCAGGAAACCAATTACATAATTCAAACCGGTATTGTGGAAATATTGAAAGGTTCGCAAACACTGCGTTTTCGCAGAAAACCGACAAACTAGATTGAATCGAACACGGAGACTCGTTCGAACGATGCTTGTACGATTAAATTCACCAGCAAATATTCCTCGTTTCGAAATCGTCCACGACGAACACTCGTGTTTCGGCTAACTCTTAAGAAATACTTCTATAGGAAGATAATACGCTATTCGAGTCGATTGCCGAATCAACATTCGTGATTCCGTTCCTCGTTCGAGCCGTTTCAATCGACGATAAAATCGACGATCCACGCCGAGAGCACCCTTTGTCGATCCTCGAAAGTTACTAAAATCTGTTCGAACTCCAGTCACGAACTTCCTACGCGAGTTCGTTAACTTTTTGCCGGCTTCGGCTTCCCTCGCTGAAAAGCGAAACCCGATTCGTTCGTCTTGTCGAGAGTCTCGTAAAAACCGGTCTCTCTCTTCTGACCCATATTTAGCGCGATTCGTGATTCGAGGGAGAAGGATCGAGCTCGATTCGTCGGTGTCGAGGATCGCTTCCGGGCGAGGCGGAATCCGCTCGCGAAAAAGCGCAGATTGCACGGTCGGCGCAAAAAGGAAAAGCTGCCGGCTAACGACCGGGACCGATATCGAGATCTTTTTCCCCCCGCGAAACCACCGGAATTTCCGTGACCAAAGAATCCTGCAATTGGACCGTCTCCGTAGAGCGTTCGTCGCGATTGCGCTAATTCAGTACGAATACCGACGCAGTCAGCGAATCGAAACGAAGTTGTCCTCCGAGTCCCTCCGATCGTTCTTGCTCGTCACGCTTCTGCCTTCGCAGCAAGATCTTTCTCTCCCTCGACACCCCGTACCACCCTCCGAACGGTACGCGTTGCGCCTCGACAAACAGCCAGAACCGGTCACGTAAATACTCGCGGTAAATCCAACCCTCTTATTTACGAGCTCCTCTCCCGAGTCGTGATCGAGTTCCTTTTTGCGCCGAGTTCGGAAGAAGAGTGGTAAACGTTTCGCTCACCGTGCACGGAGAACAGGAGAACGAGGATCCGGAAGATCAGGATACTACCGGCCACGTGGTGTGCGGGATCGACGAACAGCCAGTGTCCCATCGTGACACCTCGATGCCGGTCGTCCGGTCGTTCCATCGTTGCGTCGAGAACAAGCGACGGGGGGAACGTTTACCGGCGGCCACTCGAGCCCCCTCGCGAGGGAGGCCGTCTAACGCGATTCGTTTCTCTCGCGTATCTTTCGCTAT
Source organism: Coelioxys conoideus (assembly GCA_947623535.1). NCBI lineage: Eukaryota > Metazoa > Arthropoda > Insecta > Hymenoptera > Megachilidae > Coelioxys > Coelioxys conoideus. The sequence continues at coordinate 15,047,742 of OX392459.1, forward strand.
TTCAACCTCGCGGCAGAAGACGACGAACGAGCGCGGAGAACTGATTCAGTCTCTCGGCCACTTACCGCGCCGAGCGCCAGTGAGAGACTGTTCGAGTTCGGTAGCGCGCGACAGGTTCCCGCGGCGATTCACGGTTCGTGCGCAGCCGGTCGTCCTCGACCACCCTCGGCTATCCTCGAGCAGCCGAGGCTCGCTCAGACGTCTCGCGAACTGATCGTCCTCGTGTATGTCGCGCACCTACACTGCTGCTTAAAAGTATGTGGGCACCTAACATGTAAAATTTTTTATATATATTAAGTGTACAAATGAATAATCCAATTCTTTTCAGCTAGTCATGGATTATTTTAAAAGGAACTAAATTTACTCTTTACGGTCGTATGTCTACTTTCAGCCATCATAGCAAAAAACCATATTTACATTATATTAATTTTATATTAATTTCCATTTTAAGATATATCAATTTATGCTAGAAAGCGTAAATGCATACAACGTAATCGAATTTGCCAAAGACACGGTAACATTTTTAGGTTGTCGCAAGAGTTAAGAAAGTGTCCACATATTTTTGAGCGACAGTGTACGCGACACACCTACGTAACGACGGGGTTACGAGAACCTCCGACCGCAGCTCGAGCCGCGCACCAGGAAACCCACCGCCTCTGACCGACTCTCCTGTCTTCCCGGCCCACCCTACACCGTACACTCCCGCCCCCGCACCCTCACCCTTGCTGCACGTCCTTGTCCGGCATGCACCCTCAGGCCGAACCGACGTCCCGTGTTCCGTCGCGGTTCCCGGCTGCATGCACGCGTTCCTGTATGCCGTCTACGCCCTCGACCGACGGCCGACCTCAAAGGGCGACGGACCCGGTATGTAACCTTATGCCGTCGCAGTGTACGCGAATTAAATAGAGCGCGGCTTACGCCGCCGATTAACCACCCTTTCGACAACTCCCGGGACCTGTGTCCTCAAATTATTATACCTTCTTCCCAATTACCTTTGCGCAGCAGACATGACGTCGTTAGAGGACGGATTGAACAGGTTCCGGTATCGCGAGCAGACTAGTTCAGGCATAAACTACTGTTTTTGCCTCTGGACCGAATTGGAAAGACAGCTTTCAAGTGCCAGACGAAATATTGCAATTAAAAATGTTAAGCAAATCACTTATTTCACTGAACAAAAAAAAAAAAAGAATTATTATGAAATTTGTTTATGAGTAATTGTAGGTACATCAATACAACAAATTAAAGAATAGCAATTTAATTCTGTATAACGGAATCTTTTGTACAGAATAATATTTCCGTGGAAAATTTTAGATAATCGAAAGTAACAATAATTTTTCTTTTCCAGTAAAATACGCTTCACGATGCTGTGACCGGGCGGGAGAGATACGCGGATTTATGACCCCTCTCTACACGGTGGTTGGCTAGCACCGTGAACTGGCATCCTCATTCTTCCTCCATACATTAATAGAACCCAACAAAAGCCCATTTATTAATAACAGAAACGAACTGTTTTCCGGTAAACGAAAATTAATCGACCGACAAACAATTTATATTGGTCCGAGTGGAAATCCGAATTTGAAACGCGCAGAGACGCACTCCATTATGAACGGAATAGCTCGAAATATTCTTTATCGTCTTATGAAATCGCGCATTATCGGCTGCTTGAATAATAATACACTCTTTTTAATTGACCGAACGTTTGTTATTAATCCTGGGTCCGAATAATTTCTGTTCACGTATTGTTCCTTCGAGATCTTGATTTTAGTGAATATGATCAGCGTTCCGAATATCACAATGTTTATTTTTTCATCGATAAAGTTGTGGTGCAAAACGAAAAGCGCGTTGTTTGCGTACAATAGGCTGCGTGTACGCGTGACGTACGTACATGATAACAATCGAGAAAAACACCGATGAATACAGCGATATATGCCGACTAATTCAAAAATGATTGCTCTGGTAACGCGATCAGCAGCAGCGTTTCGCGTTTCGTTTATTCCGCTCGTTTCATCGACTAAAACTTGAAATCAATAAACGTTGGCGAACCGAACGCATAAATAATGACAATGAAAACTACGAACTTACGAAGCGTGATCACGAATGTAAAACGTTATTCGTCGTACCGTTTTACACGTGTAAAGCGTGTTATTCTGTTAAAGTCCCAGGAATCTTTCGTGGAGAATAGCTCGATGGAATCGGTTCACGATGATTGACGTCAGCCGACACACCGCCGCGATTAAGTAGCCGTAACATACACGACAGATTAACACGTCTCTGTGACGTTCCGCTTCCGTAAATCCTTTGACGTTTGCGGCTTCCTACTACCGCTCATTAACTTACGTGCACTTGACTTTTCACATATACGCGTTTCGTAGTGAAAGGTTTAACGGGGCTCGAGTAAGTATGCGCAACGTTGAGGTTTTCGGGAAAAGAATTTGACTGTTTCGAAATAACTTGGACCATTACGCGAATAGATTGGCAAGTGGTTTAATTAGAAATTGATTCGGGTTTTTGCCGTAACAAAATCTGGCGGGGCGAGGCGAGGTGCGCTCAGCCATGCAAATTGTTTGGAACTGTAACTGGTAACAAGAACACACGTATCCGAGGATCATTTGCGGTTAGCTCGCTAAGCCCTATAGCAACCTCTTGCTATTATTTGTTCCGAGCGATCGCAAGGAGCACAACCGCTGACGTCTACGGACCCGCGATCATGAACCAATGTTTTATGGCAAATTAATGTCGAGGCACGGAAGTGATTAATCGATTCGCCCACTGATGTATCGTACTCTGCTTACCGACGATTACTCCGAAACGAACCTGAGCGCGGAATAACGACGAACAATTTATATCGTCACGAGATCCGCTTTGACCGTTCGTATTTATTCATTCGGTGATTCGATTATCGTCGATCGGGATTACCGTTTCCTCGCTCCTCGTTAATTATAAATCATAATCTTAATTTCCTCGACAGACCGAAACTTTGCGAGCGAGCGAGAATCGAGCGCCTGAGTTTCCGTTTCTTTTAATTGAAAATAAAAATCCAGCCGGCGGAGTTTCTTCGTTACGCTTTGGCCCGAGTGTACTTTAAAGAAATACCGAAGAAAAATTTCGATGTCGACGCGACGAAACTTTTCGCGAACGGACCATGTTCCGTGGAAATACTTCGCGCGAATAATTCGTCGGTACGGTTCGCGTGACTCGACGTATAAAACCGACGTACGAATTGAAAGAGCGGAACGAAGAAATAAATTTAATCAGAAACGTCAATAATGAACTTTAAAACAAGTCGAGGGTAGTAAGCGCTTTAATTCCCGTTATGATTCGTTCAACGCTACAAAACAAAATTATTACCTTTCGTTTAAACATTTCACAATAAAAATTTGAAAAGATTCAATAGAAAATTATTGCACACTAAGAATGCACAATTATTGCGAGGTACATCTATTTCTTTTTTTAATTGATCTAGTCGTTTTATATGGATCGGCTCTCCAGTTCTCGATATGATAAAAATGTTCTCTATGAATGGGTCTAATTGCACCGATATTTCAAGTTCATAACCAAATCGATAGTACTGTCGATTCACAACGAGAGCAATTTGTCGAACAGATATGAACACGTTACGTCTTGAATGGTGAAAGGGGCATGCATCTCCTGTATGCTACGAGACACACGCGTACATACATATGTGCATCTACACGGCAGCAATCAACATGCTAATCAAGCTTTTGAATCAATTCAAAGGATTTAGTTTCATGGCGGACGCAAGTTAAAGCGAACTTCTGATGTCATCGAACGGGTTATTATGGCAACGAGTATTACGGACGAATATGATCGCTCGCGAAACTATCGATATAATACGATTATGTTATGACTCGCGAGTCGAGGGTGAGGTAAAAATAAATGTCTGATGAGATGGAATAGGAAATTAATGATAGACGTAATGTTCGTAACAGTGACCAATATATTTCGTATTTTTCAATAACATTATTCGATAGCATCATGCCGTTTTATTTTTATGGATCTATTTGCTTCGATACACGACGCGAACTTCGTTTCACGTTCTTATGCTGTTGCGAAGAAATTGGTTAAATAAATTGAAAATATCGTACGAAAAATATGCCGCTATCGCCATCGTATCATCAATAATAAAAGTAAATCGTAATAAATTGCATTTTTCTTATCGAATTTTTGTTTGCTAGTGGCATATGTATTGCGTTCTAGACTGAAAGTGCATTTTATCGAATGATCTTAACCGTTGATGGATACAAACGTTTAAAAACTTGCATTTTCTAAACAGGAAACGCCAGCCATCTAGCGGCAAATTACTTGAACTCATAAAACGCTCCCCTTTTTTTTAAAAAAAAAAAGCTCCACTTCGTTCGCAAAATATAACTTTTGATTTTCGATCTTAACGTCGTAAATAAACTTTGATGTTATTACAAACGTTATCCTATATCTGTGGAACTTTCTATTTTTATCCGAGAACTACAAATGCTACTTATTTTACAAATAAAACGAGTTTTTTAAGATTGAGTTAGTATTTTTACTCTTCGCTAGGTAGAGCTAGTGAAATGTTTCAAAACTTATAGTGATGTAAACGTAAAAAATGTATACAAATATAATTAACTTAATATTTTCGATTTATTAAAATGAATCTCTGCAATATAACGTTCTGTTTTAAAGAAGGTATTCGTATAAGAGTACGGAATTGTTTAATTTAGCGGGAATTTTACTATAAATGTATGCAGTCTAAATATAACCTCTTCGTTTCTTCGGTGTGAATAATTTAAAATAATATTTCGACAAAATGTTGGCGTTTGATAATTTAGAAAATGCTGTACAAAGTTTGAATAAAAGTGTTTCAAATTTTCCTGTTGGTGCGGTTTCATTAGACGATTTTAAACCTACCGAGGAAAAAATTAGTGATACACGTAAATCGCTAAAGCGATTAACTGCCAAATTATTGTTGCTGAAAGCAAAATCTAATTTCAGTATGTTGCATTAATGTTGTTCGTGCGAAAAAGTGTATTTGATTGTATGAAACTTATTTGATATCGTTTTAGTACTAGAAAATGATGAACCAGAGGATGAGGTGGAAGATACGATAGAAGATTTACAGTTTGCGACAACACAATTACTTCAAAATGACAGAACATTCAAGTTGGTATTTCATTCGCATACTATTCAAGATATTTTAGAAGGAAAGCAAGGGGATCTTAATATGCAAGAGTAAGAAATTATAATATAAACTATATATTTTGGTATAAGAATTCATTTTTTGCATTTGAAAATTTTGTTTCAGCATTTTAAATGTTGCTCTAGCGGCAACAGTAGGACTCAAAGAGTTAACGCATAGTAATTTCGATACTCTGTTTTAGAAAAGTTTATGCTTATATGCGTAAATTATTTACTGTTAATGATACTATTTTATCATTGCAAAAGGACATAGAAGATGCTCTGAAGAAGCAGTTGCAGTTAAAGATCGAATGTCAAAATGCATTATTTGATTATAAAAATTTCTTAAAACAGCAAGAAGAAATATGCAGTAAAAAATTACAAGAAACAAATCCTGAGATAGCGTTGTAAGTACTTGCACATGGAATTATATATTAATCATATACTTAACTTATTTCCCTTTTCATTTTTCAGAAATAAAGAAAAAACGAATAAAGCTATAAGAAATATAAATATTATGAAAAAATTAATTGTAAATTTTATTTCCGCTTCCCACTATATGTTAATGGACAATCCACATTTAATAGAAATGTTAGAAAAACATAGAGAATCAATTAATATCGAGACAATTTTAAAGATGTCTCATAGGGATACGGATCAAGAAAGCACAGAAGCACAGAGTTGACGTTATTACTAAATTATTAAATTAAATATGAAATATGATTATTTTCTATAGAAAATGCATGTGAAATAATCTTTTGAAATGACATGAATTTGTAAATTAAATATTTTGTATTCAACCAATTTACTATGTTAATACTATGTAAAGTTTTTACAACAATTGTTTTTCTGCAATATGTATAAAAGAAGAAGGAAGAACAAGTCTAAATTGTATAACCAAATATGTAGTTGAATTACATAAATGAAAAAAGAAAACATCCAAGATATTCAATAAGAACTCTTCTTTTTTTTTTTTCTTCTTTTTCTAAGTGTGCAGGCACAACACATATTTACAAGGAAATATTTCGCGCAATCTCAATGTCTTTTTCAATTCTATTAAAGCGATTTTATCAGATGGTTTTATATGTATATTACTTGATAAATAACAGTTTATAAGCCAATGATTATGAGCTAAAAGATAGGATTTCGATCACAGCTTACAAGTACGATAAAAATGTATTAATGCAGGGGAGAGAGGTGCACATTCTTTCAACAGGACTAACGAATACTTGTTTCCGCATCATAAATTATATCGTATCGTTTATACATATTACGCGAATGTAACACTTGAAATTTTTAATGGTCCAGTACGTCTTTCAGTCTCTTTTTTTCGCTATTAAGATGTAAACCACTCTCCGCCCTCTTATTTTTACGCCTACTGACGTGTAAATACAGAATCCATCGAAATAGTATTCAAACAATTTAATTTTTATGTACATTAATTTCTTTTTTTTTTGTTTGTCTTTAATACGTTGTTGGTTTTATAAGTGGAAAGAAAACGAATCCACTAATATTATAACAAAAGCACGTTAAAAGTGAACAATTTCATTTCATTAATGTTAAATATCCTCGCAAAAACTTCGGACATCGCTTTTCTTTTCTCGTGTATATAAGTATGTATGCATGTATGTATTTATGTGTGTGTGTGTGTGTTTACAGACATGTACGAAATGGACAAAACACTTCGAAGCATATTCGATATCTTTAAATTGTCTCTATAAATTAGCAAATGGAATAATTATGATTTCATGCTTCTTCGTCCGATTTCGTCGCAAAGAACACATCCACGTTTCACTGACATTATTAAGATTACGTGGTAATAAAATTAGTCGGTCGCTGCCCATCGCGTGACAGTTATAATTACCATAATAATACAGCTTATTAATGTCATTAATCGCCATTACTGATATAGTTCATGTATATATATGTATATGTATATGTATATAATTATATATCTATATATAATCATATAATTATATAAATATATATAATTATATATAATGTTTATATAATTTGAAGCTGATACATCTCCTCCGATACCCAACATTTCACATTTTCATTAACTTCTCGTGTCCTTCGTTCGCGTACGACCTATCCATTCCGATAAATTTCTATTTACAAAATTAAATCGACGCACGATTTGTTTTTGTTTCTCATAGCACAGCGGTCTCCCCACTATATCGATAAACATTTTAAAATTTCTATAACAGCATCAATCACACATTCATTATACATGGGCACACTAATCGTGTAATGCGCATGAGCTGCCAATTCCGTACAAGTGGCAAATAATCATTGAACACAAGCTACATAATCCATTAGCAACGGATACACGCTAGAAAAACGATAATAGTTAAAACGCTAAAAGGCAATATTATCTAAATCACGTTTGCGGTGTTGCGATTAAAAACATCACTAATGAAAGCACGACACATTGGTTACACGGTTCAATGCAATTTCTTTTCAATTGAACGTCGCTAACATTTCGAAACGAACATTTAGGAAAACAAAAAAAATGAAAATTATTATTCAACGATAGTTGTCTGCCGCTTTGCAACGAAAGCGAGTTAAAGATACAATGGGGTAGTTTGAATGAGATCCCAAAACTTGTTTGCATAGGATACGACATACGTACTATAAAAGAAACTATTAAGAAACCAAATATCACGACTGGTACGCGCGAGACGTATCGAAACGTACGTGAATTAAGAACGAACAGCATAAGAAAACAATATGTATTTACCTATGCATCGCTTTGTGATCGATACGAGTCTCGACACGACGTATTCGTGTCCTTCGTTCGCGAATAATAATTGCAACTTATTACAAGCGTGGAAATGAAAGACACATACACACGACGATCTTGGTCCGACCTATTCGCACCAATTTACAAATATACAAATAATCGCTTTCGAACTCGTCGTTTAATCGTTAATAATGGGATTGTTTCGTCGTTCGGATGAGGATAACAGCCTTCCCGTATAACGAGTACAAGAACAAAGAGAAATAAAGTAAAAGGGTACAAAAAAGAACATACCATCCTTAAGTCGGATAGGAAAACATTTCTTCCTTGTTCGTTCACAACCATACTTAACCAGCAGTCAGTCGTGTTGTATTTAAAAACTGGTGACGCATGAAAAGTCGACTAAAAAAACTACAAGCTAAATTGCAACATAGTTGCAACATAACCGTGCCAACGATTTGTGGCAGGGTGACTTTATAAATACGGAGTCTTTCGTTTTCACGAGACCCACTCTCTCTCTCTCTCTCTCTCTCTCTTTCGCTCTTTCTCTCGCTCGTACTTTCATACCTGATTCTTTTCGCGCGGATACTGTTTATCATGTTCGAAATTCGTAGACTATTATACAGGATGTGACAAAAATGCGGTGCAAACAAGTACAGAGTAATTGTTGACAAATTAAATTGAAATTGTAGAACATATATTCAAATGATTTCCGAGTTTTATCAACTATAATCACGGGAAACCTAGACTTGTAACGCATGATGACATAACATATGACATCTAACGCGTGATAATACAGCGTCTAGCGATACAATTCAAAGTAATGCGGGGAACAAAGAAAAAATGCGAGGAAATCTAATATATGGTGATACGATGAGCGACGATGTAATACCTAACGGTACAATGGCTCTTCAATCCCAATTTTGTTCCCGAAGGAAAAATAAATCTCGCATCAAATTATACCACGGGTTTCGCCGCATCCAGCGCACGCTAATCGCGGAATTTGGATCCTGTTAAGAGATTATGCTTACACCGTTACTAAACGCAAAAGGAACGCCCGTAACATTGGCTCAAGTATTCGGATAACACCGAGGTTCATTCTATTTCCACGCGTGAAAACATCCGCGGCAAAGGACAAACGTCCTATCTCATGGCTTTTGTTCACCCCTTTCTCACGGTTCTTTCACTCTGTCATTCGGCTCTTCTTTCTTCTGCTTTCTCTCGATTCGCATTCTCCTACGATCATTCTCTCCTCTTTGTGTCGGTTGCATTTTTCATTCGCTCTTTCTCCCGCCACCGTACAAGCAACGCAACGTCCGACGATTGTTCGACGATCACTTGCTCTGGCAAGCTCACAAAAAGGAACAATACTCGCGGGTTTAGCATTCAGTGGGAAGATACTGATACAACGAGAGAGAGGAAATCCACCGAGTTTAATGGTTTTAGCTCTTATTTCCCATTTTAAGCGTATTACTTCGAGACATCCGATGGCTAATGACAGCGTGATATCAGGTGTGAAGAAGCATGGCGCACCGCATCGTGATACGCTCTCTCTAAGTACATCGATCGTTCATTTTTTCATTGTTCTGGTCATCGCATACAACGTGTACGGGCACGCTAACCACGAGTTCGGATTTTCGAACATCGTAAACTCGTCTTCACGCGGAGCGAATGACAATTTTCTCGCTCACACAGTTTTTTATTTCTTTAACTCACTGATTACCGTGGAGATTCCCTACCAATTTACTTTGGTAAAATAACGAAAAAGCTTCGAATACTCTCGTTATATTACAATCATTAGACGCGACTATTTCTATTGTGGTAATCAATGTGTTAGCCTGTTTGAGTTCGGAAATGATTTGGTCGAAGGTCTAATGCGTGCTCACTGAAATTTTTACTATAAAATGTACACAAAATTTATTCGTCTAAAAATTCGGTACCATAATAAACGAAACTATGAGTACAATAGTCGACCTAGCGCGAAAGTGATCAATGTGGTATCGCATTAATAGACGACTCAACTTTTCCGATTAAGAAGAAAAAAATCTATGCTGACTGGCCGATTAAACGGATTGTTTTTTTTTATATTTGGTTGATTAGCGAGTTCGTTTTGTTACAAATTTGTGGTCACTCTCCCTTCGAGTGGACGATATTTTTATTCAGTGACGAAAGTACTGTACACATCGATCGTTACCCTAACCGGTTTCTCTTTTTCAATCTTTCTTTTGTCTCCTTTATCAGTCAACGGCGATCTAACGAGACACAACAACATTAGCGCAACAGTTTCATCTTTCATTGTCATTATTGCCTTTATCAGTTAACGACAGTATATTTAAGGTTGCATCTACTGATATAACTTATGGCGATACATGTGTTTACTTTCGAATAATAATCTTTTTACTTTTTTTTGTACATCTATGTTTAGTATAACGTTATCGTTAATATTTATAGATATGAACATGTTTTGTTTTTTTCTTTGAGTTTTTTTTTTTAGAAAATCTATCTCTCTGTATACTCCTTGTTCTCGATATAAACGATTAGCAAAGAATAAAAGGACGTTTTGTGACAACGTGTCATAGTTGGCGAGAACATCTTCGTTATCTTAAAATCTATATCGTGTATCTTCTAAACATGTATCATCAGGGGATTCTATCTAACTTCGAGATGTAAAGAATTTCAGATTAACGTGTGCTTAAATCACTTTATTATTTATCAGTCTGCAAATAAACGAACAGTACAAGTCCTTGAATGTGCGACAGATTTCGTACGTATATTGCCTCGTGTGTCGTGGGTACACGCGCGATTATCATCCAAAAATTCTCGAGTTACCGAATAAATGATTGATCTAAAAGTTTTGCTTCGACAGAGACGAACGATCGTGTCAAATTTGTAACAAAACTCCGTAGTGTCGATATACTTTTTTACTTGTTCGTTTAATCGGCAGGGCTGACAAAGATCCTTTTCTTCTTCCCTTTCTTCTTCTTCCTCTTCTGCTGCTTCTTCTTCTTCTTTTTCTTCATTTTCACATATTTATGTTTCGCGTTAAGTATCTCTTCGTCGCTCGAATGTCTTTTCGAGAGCATCCATCGGAAATTGTATATAACAGTTCGCTACTTCGTGGGATAAATGTACTACAGTAGACCCTAGGTATATTGCCACATTCACGCTGTAAATTGGACAATTTTCCGTCAAACGCTGACCATTGGATCATCCCGTGTTAGGTCGCCGCATATCGCATCGAGCGAAAAAATACTTTGACAAACCAACACATTATCAATTTCAAGATTTTCTGCCATTTCAGTTGATCCGTTTCGTAGCAATATAACGAGGGTGTATTGTAACGAGTCATCGAAACTTTCTACGAAAGTTCACGGTACTGTACGCTAGATATCACTTTTCTTTATACATTCTTTCTTCCTTTTTGTTGACTTCTGTAGTTCGAAGGAAAATTCTGTTCTCGTTCACAGTGTTTAAACACAGACGATAAAAGTATTCGATTGATTTAAAATGAAAACCTATATTGACATAAATATATATTCAATTACAGGCATACTTTGGTTCTCTTTTCGTTACATGTCTAAATAGTTTAATCTATGTGTTAACACGCGTGTTCCAAGGATAAAAAAAATGTCTCTGAAATAAACGGGTCCTCTCGTACACGATAAGTGTTGATTCAATACATCGTGTTGAATCATCGCGTTTCATAGAACAACGATCAACTCTATCGATACGTATACGGTATACGTTCGTTGATCTATGTTCGAGTAGATAATACAATCTACAGACAATAATCCTTATGCTTTTTTCATTTTGTTTGATTCGATATGTTATATAAAATGTGATTTGAATTGCTTCTGCGACGTATAACATATATATATATTTTCTTTTACAAGGTAATTGCACGGAAGGCATGAAACCGAAAAATCGATCCGCGTGCAAAATTACAACCGTCTTTGTTTCTCCCCTTCGTGTATCGATCGAAAAATTTGAACAACCACCCCGAGGTATCACGAAACTCGTTAAATGATATATACGACTGACGGAAATACTAAGAAATATAAAGTACGGTATGGCTTCGTAGCAAAATAGTTCTCGAATATATATTATGTACAGTCAAGTATAGATTAATTTCACGTGTGATCGTGTACTTACGTAGAACAACGATAGGCAGTGTAGGCGTAAAAAAAACCGTAACGAAAAATAATACAGTTAAAAAAAACAAGAAGAAAGAGAGTTAACTAAGAATACGACGAATGCGTTTTTCAGCACGATCTTTGTAGCTACCTACTGATAAAGCATTAATACTGTTACAAATTCGTAAAAAGAACGATAAACACGTGTCATTGACCGAGCCGTCGCTCGGTAAAAGACACAAAAAAGAAAAAAAAATTCGAATACGCTCGAGTACGTAAGAAAGCCCGTCTACGATTCGATTATTCGACGAACAACGAACGCACGAAACAGAGAGAATAGAAATCTAACATGATTAAGAATTTAAATACCTTGCCTAGCTCGATGCGTTCTCGTACTCGCGATGTTACCAGTAAGCATACGTAAACGTGTTACCATTTCAGTTTCATGCCTTTCCACTCGATCGGACTCGACGAATCGTGTTTTTGTACGTTTGTATGATTTCGGTACAAGCAGGAGTACGCTACGCTCGTTAATCCGGGACAGATTATCTTTTGTTTTCTTTTTCGGTAAAATCTCGGCTTCGATTCGTTTAAGATTCAATTACACGTATATCGTGATACATGTAGCAATGAACGGCGTTGTTTCAAGAGCGCCACCGTGTGGTACAAGATGAGAGAGAGTCGTAGGCACAAACACGTTCTTTCACCATCGGCACGTCAATTCCTTCTTTTACTGCATACACACGTAGGTGGACCGATTTGGCGGCACTGAACAATGCAACTGTTCTTTTTTTTCTCAATCAGCAGTGACAGGTTTACAGCATTATAATCGGTAACATCGACATTGACAACGATGTTGGACCATTGAACGATGATCATACACATAATGACAATGATAACTGTAGTAATAATAATAATAATAATAATAATAATAAAATAATGAGAATAATAATAATAGATTAATCGTAATAATAATAATATTAATAATAATAAGAGGAAAAAGAAGGAGAGCAAAAGTTAATCGTGATGATAATAATAATCATAATAATAATAATAATAATAATAATGAGAATAATAGCAATAGTAGTAGCAGTAATAACGATGGCTGTGTGGCGGTTTAATTCGATAACGTCGACGGCATGACATCGTGACGATGGCGTTCACCACCGAATCCCGTGTAGCAGATCGACTTCCGGCACGTAGCGAAGTAACGGCCTCACTTTCCGGATCGCCTGCAGCTTCTCTGTCCACGGTGCCATCTTGTCTTCTATAGAGTCGCACTGTCGCGACACGTTTCCCAACATCACCTGTACTATTACACGTACACTGTATTGCCCCCCTAAGATCGACGATAACAGACAGTCACTTTTGTCTTCCACTTTTCTTCTTCTTCCGCTTGAAGAAGCAACAGCATCTGCAAATAAAGCAAACACTAATAGGACTTAGAGTCGTCATCTTTTTGATCGCCTTACGCTATGACACCAACATGCAACCACGACAAAACATTCCAAAGCTGCGGCAAAGTCGAGAGCTTGCTTTCTCGAACCGTTCTGCTACGTAATGGTTTCTTTTTTTATTCAGGATCGACAAACGTGGAGAAACAGAATCGGACGATTATCGAAAATTATATGTTTTTCTTTGTGTTGCACGGAAGGAATATGTCTACGATGATCGGTCGTGCTTGAATGATAAACCAGGTTTAGGGATCTTTCTGGGATCGACGTTGGATGTGGGATATGAACTTCGACGTAGGATCTTTCCGCAGCCGCGACAACGCTTTTTTGGTGGCGAACATTTGTTTCTGAAAGAGGATAGACAGGATAAGTACGTTCATGCACAACGTGAATAAAATGATAGTCGAGGAAACAATAACTTCGTCAACGAGGAACTTACTGATCTATCAGATTAGTGGAATTCATTCGCTATGATTTACAGATGCGGGTGTCTAAATGCATGCACTATTTAATCGAAGTGACAAGTTCGATTTTGTTCCAACAATCCTGATAATTTTTTTTTTAAAGTTACAAAGTATGCACGAGAACCGTGTTCTACCGGTGAAAGATATAAACGATGCAATTGTAATACTAACTTGGTTTCGTCCACCATGTCCACTTCTTGAGGTGCCGTAATCGGTGTGTTCGAGTGTCCCGCTGTAGGATCGTCGTTGGCTAATTCACCGTTCGTCGAGGACACCACCTAAATACACAAAACATCGTTAGTAACGTGTACGATCGTGCAAGACGAACGATAAAAGTTGAAACTAGCGGAAGAAGAGTATAAACGATGAATGGAATTTCGTGTAACGTGAACTGAAAATATGTACATATACATACAACGTTCTACAAAACTATACGTGATAAACATATACATATATACGTATATACTTATATACACGCGTAGAAGTTTCTACTCTGAAAGGACTAAGACCATAATTTACGTGAGACAAGCGGCACTTTGTATTCATGAGGTACTGTTAATACAAAACGGAGCGAAACTCTAAAACCTGGTGACGGCTAATCAACTCGGTTAAACGTGTTACAGTCGGATAAAACGCAACGCATCGGTTATGATTTACGAGGTTCGAAAATTTGCGGTCAACCGGCGAAGAGATCGCGATTATAGCGGATTAGTGAATAGTAACAGAATCATAGGTAAATCGTTCAAATCGAAACAAACGTCCGCATGCTACGACAAACCAATTCGCATCGACTTCGAACTGACCATAATCCGTTGATGCTTTGTCTAGAAATAGAGCGAACTGTTTACTTGCAGACGCGTCTGGACATCATCTGGGCTATGAAAATGGAAAATAACGGGAGAGAATGGGCGAAGTGGACAAGGATACGTTTTATTTATTTATGTATACGAAAGGAAACATAATCGGAGATTTTTCATGAGAAGAACGAACGAGATACACCACCGCACAAATAGTTCATATCGCTTAACTACTTATTTCAACCCTTTGCACTCGACAGGCGTATCGCGTTCGCCATTTGACTTAATGCAACTGTTTTAAAAAATCAATTTTTAACTATATTTATAGTATTATATAGGTGACGCTTGAACACAGTGAAACAATATCGGTGATCAATAATAAATAAAATAGTAAGTTAAAAAAAAATTCATCGAAACAAGTAGAAAGTTTTACTGTTACTTTTTGCCAACAGTATAAATGCTTCCGGGTGCAAAGGGTTGAAAAATTTCGTCGTTCTCTTTTGTGCAAAGCGCTCCCGACAATTAGGCATCTACAAATATCGAAATACAGTGATGTAGAACGATATATGCCCCTGGGATAATCGCTGCATCGACATTCCGCGAACGGTGCACGTAACTCGTCGTTCATGTGCCTGGGCATCGTTTTCTGTGAACGTTTTAAAACGGTAGATATCGTGAGAAAATAATTGATAACGCGGGCAGTTTATAATCGAACGAAAACGTAATTCACGGACAGAACTGGTGGCAACGAAAAGAAGAGAAAATGATTTATTGGACAGATAAGAGATAGACAGATAATGGACGACACAAGGATCGCTAGGTGGACTCACCTGCACAGAACCGTGCCTATCAGCAGGCGTCAACGTACCACCGGCTCCTGATTGCTTCACGGTATCTGGCCACGTGGTTCCCATCCCTTTACCACCCCCGCCTCCCACCCCTGGACCTGTCACATCCTAAAGGGGCAAGCACTAAATTGTCCAATTTTCAATGCGCCAAACAGTACATCGACAAAAATTAAATATCAAATGAATTAAATTGAAAATAAATATCAAAAATCAAATATCTTGTCACATGGACATCACCTAATGCACGCTTGTCGCAATATCATACTGAAACGAAATTTCCTTCCGAATACACCCATCAACGTCGAACGACGAATCGTTCGACGTTGATGTGCACAACATACACGTGTATAAATAGCAACAAATACTCCCGATATATTTCGATTACAATTTACCATTATTACATACTCGTTAACTACAACTAGCTACATGAAAATTGATCGTCAGTGACAGAAACGATACTAGAGGATTGCCAAAAAAAAGGGGATGTTTAAATACGATGTTTACTAAGTCACTTCTTCATACACGCGTTCAACTTTCGCGTCTCGATTTAACCCCCTCCGCTATAATAACGCGTTCGCGATCCATGCGTGGCAAACTTTTCTTACGCCTTTTCGTGGGATCGAATCTTGAAGGTAAGTTTAACACTAAAACTACCAAAGGTGTCAAATGACCCTTTCACAAATTTCCTAGATCGAATGACAAAATTTGTTGAGATGATCTTCTCGATATTTATGGCGATTGTCATCAAGATAAAGGATCTATAAGCGTATTCATTTATGTTTCATCGTTTATTCATTTATTCTTCAACTTCATTCTAACTTCAAAATAATTGTGCATTATACATCGGTAGTTTTAGTGTTAATTATAATTCATGTATTCGAAGATCATCGAGTATAAAATATGCCCGACGTTTTAACTTCATTCCAGAAAATTTCGTTCGATTAAAATTTCAAATAATAAATTTTAATGCAAATTTTTTTGCTTGTAAGAGATATTGTTGCGTCTGAGAAAATCGTAGTGCTGAGTGGTTAATAGGAAAACCGGTCAAATTGCGTGTACCGTTGGTTGAACATTTTCGATGAAATGAAAAATATATGCATGAAGAAGTGAAGACCCGAAAACGCGTAAAAAAATTTTATTGGCTTACATAGTTGCCTTGCATTTCGATGTTAACCTCATCCACCGTGAGGACTATATCCTCCTCAAAATCATCGCAATCCTACACATCGACGATTTCCATGTTTCGCAAAGAAACAAAATCGTGTATATAACAGAATCTCTCGGAAGTACCAAAAGAAAAATATAATTTTTTTTTAAATCATCCCGAATCTGAATTTTGTCCCCGATCATTGTCTCGATTCACTAACGACAAGCTCTTTTACGTGACCGATTGAAACAAATATTAAAAAAAAATAAATTAATAGAAATAAAAAATCTATTCCGTATACCCAATGAGGTGTATATACTCATGCTGTTATTTGATGTAGCTAAGCTTCACACATTCATGCTCGTTTTCTTCGAAAAGAAAAAAAAAGGAAAAGGGTTATAAATATTTATAAGCGTACCTTGTATGGATGCCGATCACGATTCGGCGATACGATAATTTCTTGTCCAGTCTGCAAGGATCCGACAGGCGTAGACTGAAAAACGAAACGTAAATATTCCATTATAGAGACGTATTTCGTTGCTAAACGCGTCTATATACACAAATAGACGAATTTTATGTATGACATACTTGGAACCAGGAATAAAATGGTAATTGAAGGTAGTTCAACGTTATTATTTCGAACACTGCTCTTCAACACTGCAGGGAGATAGAACGTGTATTCTTATCGAAACAAAGGGATTAAAATCATACACAAATATGTACATGCAGGATAGACTCTCGTTACATCGCAGCAAACGAAAAGTTATCAGCTGATAATCGATATCGTCTCGGTCGATCATCGTCTTTTTGCAACCGGTCGTTAGCGTCCGCGAATGCGGCGATATAACGGGAGTCCGCCGTATCGACGCTGCAAGAAAAAGCAATCTAGTTAACTGTAGGCGTATAATTTAATCGAGTATACAAGTACGAACTACGTAATCAGAAATCCATATCGCATTACAGTTAAAGCGTTCAATTTTCTTTTTTTAGAAAAGGGTTAGAAAAATACTTAGCAAGAACGAAGTAAAGGATTATCGATCCGCATGCACTGGCTATACCAACGTATAAATATCCTGATAAAATCTTACTGCGAGTGTAAATGAAAACAATCGAACGTAACGCGCGTGGCAGGTTAAAAATACACGGTGCTAAGTACCGAACACAAATATTTCGTGCGGTACTGGTGGATGTATAGTTGATGCGAATCTCGGTCGAAGCAAGATGTGACATCGTGTTTTCGTAGGATGAAACAACATTTTTCCACGTTACTTTCGTTTTTCTTTTTTTTTTTATTATTATTATTATTTTCAAGAAACAGGGTTCTATTTAAGCTCCCAGTATCGTTCCGTGCATTTTACAGAGAGGAACACTTTCGAGCACGAATACGCTTCTTGGATAAAAACTAGATCGGTGCAGCCGCAATCCTTTTGTCATTAACGAAAAGTTTGTCTCTCGTTAAAGGTAGCTGTCTGAACACGCGTACGATGGTAAAATATATAAAATGGGAGGCACGCGTAACGTATCACCCACCTTATCGGATTTAGTCTTGCCAAGGTGAGAGGGAGGAGCCATCCTGAGAGCTCTAAGTTGATCGAAGTTGGATGGCTAGAGGTACATTGGGGCAGCATGCAAACGTTAAACATCGTCAAGTGAAATATGATTTTTTTACCAAAAACGACGGAGAAGACGACGCCGAAGGAATACACAGGACAACTTACTTACCCCGAAGAGACGATATCACGGAGTTTATTTTTATGCCGGACGCAAACCGTAACCTCTAACGCGTAACTAGTGTCGGATATTCGAAATTCACTCTTGCGAGCTCTTCACCGATTCGAGCATCATCGAGCTCCGAATTTCTGTCGAACCTTCGAAGTCCCGAACATTTTTTGATACCGAAAAGCGGACGAAATAAATTAGAAATCGGTATCGCGTTACGGTTAAAGTTCGGAGCCCCTTAAGAAGTTCTCGTACAAAAATTCGCGTTTCATCCGGCGACAATATCGCGTAGTACGTCCTCATTTCCGATATTACGAGAGTGTCGAACGTTGTCGTACAGTGACCGGTATAATAAAGTGACCATTCTATGTCGCATATAGAATAGCTCAAAACTAATATTTTTAATGAAAAGCGATCCTAATATCAGGTTTTTTGAAAGATTTACCGTCATATCAAGAGTTTATTACAAAAATTATAAAGACTATTTGTAATAACAAAAACCTTTTAACTTTAGTTTAACAAAACATAGATTTTCATATACAGAGTGTACCAGAAGTCGACGTCAAGCCGGAACCGGGTAACAGGCTAGGTCATAAGAGTTATCAGAAAAATATAAAAAAAAATCTAAGTCGCGTTTTTTAAAAATTATAGACATTTAAAAAAAAATCGAGAAAATCTGTACCCTGTGACGGTCTTTTCACTCCTGTTACTACTAATATTGACTTTTTTAATCATTTTTTTTTTTTGTTTAGTAATCCCGAATACTGCTTCTTTGAACCATGGTCAAAAATTTAAAAGCAACTGCTCGGGCTTGGAAGTAAATGTCACTTTTTGGCCAACCGAAGATTCAAAATGAAAACTTAGCCCAGCTTTAACTGACCATACTGAAAAAAAAATGTACTAGGCGAGTTTGGCAAGTAATTTTAAAAGTTGGCGCATTTAATAAGGATTCCAAAATGGTATGACACTTGCTAATTTCTGTAGGAATACGGAAAAATTTTCGGATTCAACGGGACTCGAACGCTCCTCAGATCACGAGTCGTAGACGCTACGCACTGAGCCACTGGCCTGATATTCGTCCTTACCGTAATCCAGTTTTGAACAAATTTTTCTTACTTACTTAAAAATGATTCTAATGTACCCGTAGCTTTCCTCAAGGCCGTAACTTTAAGATTCCAGTTGGAGTGAGACGGAGAGAGTTATGTAAAGTGTAAGAGAGATAGATAGTGACGCTGTCAAATTAAATTATTAAATTGAACATCAATAATTTGGATACTTAGATTTATTGAATGCACATTAATTATTTGCATTACAAGAGAAGTTTATTGAAGTTTATTTGAATTTTTTACAAAATGATTTACCAAATCTATTAGAAGACGTGCGTGCCAATAAGTATTTACAGGTACATGTGGTTCCAGCAAGCCGGCTGTTCAGCGCATTATGCTGTTGCAGTTAGAGAGTACCTTGATGACGAATAGCCGACCAGATGTATAGGACGGACTCGTACAATGTCCTGCCCAGCCCCTTCACCTGATTTAAATCCATTAAATTTTTTTACTGGGGAGCGGTGAAAGAATAGATTTTTTCATAGTCGATTGAAAATTTAGCTGAGCTGCGGCACAGATTAATGGAAGGAGCTGAATTTGTTAAGAACGGAAGATTCGCTCGTCAGATAACCCGATCTTTTTTAAGATGATGTCGAGCTTGCATTGCGGCTGAAGGAAGGCAGTTTGAACATCTCTTGTAATGCAAATAATTGATGTTAAACAATAGATGTGCATTTAACAAATCTAAGTATCCAAATTATTGATGTTTAATTTAATAATTTAATTTAACAGCGTCACTATCTGTCTCTCTCACGCTTTAAATAACTCCCTCCGCCTCACACCAACTGCAATCTAAAAGGTACGGCCTTGAGGAAAGCCACGGGTACATTATAATCAGTTTTAAGTAAGTAGGAAAAATTTGTTCAAATCTGGGTTTTGAATTTTGAACTCCATACCCGAAAAAGACAAAAGGATTAAGGTAAGGACGAATATCAGGCGGACGCCAGTGGCTCAGTGCGTAGCGTCGGCGACTCGTGATCTGAGGAGCGTTCGAGTCCCGTTGAATCCGAAAATTTTTCCGTATTCCTACAGAAAGTAGCAAGTGTCATACCATTTTGGAATCATTATTAAATGCGCCAACTTTTAAAATTACTTGCCAAACTCGCCTAGTACAATTTTTTCAGTATGGTCAGTTAAAGCTGGACTAAGTTTTCATTTTGAATCTTCGGTTGGCCAAAAAGTGACATTTACTTCCAAGTCCGAGCAGTTGGCTTAAAATTTTTGAGCAGGGTTCAAAGAAGCAGTATTCGGGATTACAAAACAAAAAAAAAAAATGATTAAAAAAGTCAATATTAGTAGTAACAGGAGTGAAAAGAACGTCACAGGGTACAGATTTTCTCGATTTTTTTGAAATGTCTATAATTTTTAAAAAACGCGACTTAGATTTTTTTTTATATTTTTCTGATAACTTATGACCTAGCCTGTTATCCGGTTCCGGCTTGACGTCGACTTCTGGGACACCCTGTATGACAAAGAATATGACCACATCGTAAATCTTAATTTACACTTAATTTATCACAGTCTCTTATAATCACATAAACGAACTGTTAGTTATGTTCTGTTTACATCGTATGTACAGTACATCGCGTTTACGCGTTGCAATTAAATAAAGACGTTACAATTTCTAATGTGGTCTCTTTTTTTATCATGTATGAAAATGCCTGTTTTCTTAAAATCACGTTACAAGTACTTGCAAATATTTTTAAAAATTTTTGTAAGTAATTGTTGGTGTGACGATAGACGTTTCAAAAAGGCCCGGTAATAGTATCCTTCTTTATTAAAAACATTAGTTTTAAAATATTCTGTATTGGTTATAATAGGATGGTTACTTTATTATGCCGGATACTGTAGGATTCGAAAGTTTCCCTGTCTATACTCGAAGCGCTTCATTGAAACCATATTCGTGTACGTTGATAAAAATCTTTTAATTTACGTAATCTAATAATAGTCTCGACATTTGATGGTACATCGTTTCAATAATGGTAGCGAAATGTTTGAAGAGTGAGAAAAAGTAAAGAAAACTCCGTCTTCGGCTCGATATCGACTCTTGCGATACGTTTCGTCCCAGGACATAACTGACCATCGTGAACTCTCCCATTAGTCTGTCTTCCTTTCTTGCATGCATTGCGAAAAGATACGAAGAGAAAGAAAAAAAGGAACGTGTATACTCCGTCACTTGATCAATGGATCACGCACCATCGTCTTGCCAGTCCAATCGAACTCGCCGTCGTTGACGAAGCCCCGTTTCTCGTACAGGTCATGGAAGAGGTTCCTCAGGTACTCGTAGTCAGGCGTCTCGAAGAAGTCCAGTCTACGGACGTATCGCAAGTACGTGGCCATCTCTTCGGGATGACCGTCGCAGAGTACCTCGATCGGTGTGTTCCGCTTCGTATCGCCGATTTTCTGATATCGTTCTTTCAACGTGTCCGCTTTCAATCCTTGCCAGGGTAGACTACCGCGTAGGAAGTACATGAACATGTGTCCCAATGCCTCCAGGTCGTCCCTTCTGCTCTGCTCTGATTGCAAAGAGAAAAAAAATACATGTTTAATTCGTATATTTTCTTTTCGAGAAAATTATCGTTCCTGGTAATTATTCGGCTTACGAAACCGGCTTCGATAAATCGATTACGATTTGAACATTTCCGTAGTTACCGACCGTACTTTGATAAATACTTTTTTAACTTTGATATATATGTATATACTTCGTAACGAACAACGAAGTTCGACCAAGTTTCGGACCCAATGAACCAGACGTTACGAATCATGTCTTAACCCATTCACTGCCAGCTACAAGATATCTCGTAGTGTTTATTTTTTTTTCTACTACCAGACATCTCGTAGTTGGTAGTGAATGGGTCGATTTGGGTAAAAGGGTAAACAGAGATTGAAATGTAAATTCATTTTAGTACTATGTCTGCAAGTGAATATTATATTTTGTGAAAATCTATGTGTTCTTATAGTACAGTCAATATATTATATTGAATATATTACGGACAATTTTGTATATGTAATATATTATGGTCAATTTATTATACTGCATTTATTATGGACAATTTATTATATTGAATTTATTATGGACAATTTATTACATTGACTTTATTATGGACAACATATTATATTGAATTTATTATGGGCAACTTATTATATGCAATATACTATGGAACGCAGGGCAGGGCGATCAAAATTAGACTGGCAGTGGAGAAGGATTAAAGACTAGGAAAATCGAAACGAGCCTAAATCGCGGATTAAACACAGCGTGTCAACGTGTGCTCGCGACTTTCTCCGGACGTAGAGCCGCTGTTACGCGGTTAGGTTTCAAGATGGTCCGACACCGGTTGTCCCGTTGTTCGCGATTATGTTCGAATCGAAAATCGTGATCGAAGTTGACGCCTTAAACGGGCAGAGATTATAAAGTTACCTTTTCCAAAATGTGTGTTGATGCTCATGTAACGCGCCGTACCCGTCAGGCTTTTGTGTTCCCGATACGGTATGTGTTTATTCGTTTCCAAGTCTATGTACTCTTTGGCCAGTCCAAAATCTATGATGTGAATAATCTTCTCGCGTTTGGTTGTGCTTCGTCCTATTAGGAAGTTTTCCGGCTTGATATCACGGTAGATCAAATGTCGACTATGAACGTATTCTATCCTATGAAGCTGTGCAAAGAAGGAAGGTATTAAATGTACACCTGGGTGGAGCAGATTTTTGGGGTGTAACGCGAAAGTCGAAATAAATAAATTATTCGTAAATGAAAAGGCAAAATTCCTAATTTTAGTATTAAAATAATTTGAATTATTATATTTAATAAATTGTTTATAAAATTTAAAGTTGAAAATAATCAATAATTAGATATAATAAATATACAATAAAAGATTAATACTCCAGTAACTGAAGAAATAATATAACAAATTAATCTAGGGAATTTATTTAAATTTGAATAATTTAATATACCAATAAAAATAATTGAAGAAATTTCTATAATTTGTCATAAAATAAATTTTGATTCAATGAAAATAATTATTGATGTAATTGATATGAGGATTATCACTGTGTACAAGTACGGGTAGTAACTCGTTGAAGGTGATCGATCGATTCCCCACTTACAAGTTGTGTGGCGATGTTCAGAACGGTCTTCAGGGTAAACCTCCTGCCGCAGAGGTCGAACAGGTCCTCCAGGCTAGGTCCGAGTAGTTCCATCACGAGAGCGTTGTATTTCCCACATGGACCAAAGTAGTATACCTCCGGTATACCTTCTGCACGCGCGATGTTCCATGGAAAAGGTATTACCAAACTTTAGATATCGAATCGCGTCGCTGGTTAAGTTACAAATCACTGTTACTCACCGTGTGTACCTAATAATTTGTAAAACCTATATTCTAAGTGTAGCTGCGGCGCCTTCGACCTCATTGGTTCCTGCGACAGTGACGAAACAAAAATGTTATCGTTTTGTTATTCGAACAATAGACAAGTCACGAATCTCGTGTCGAGTAAACACTAGATTCACGATCAGTGACCGATATTTTGATACACAGTGATTCGATATTTAGATAGACAGTGATCCGATATTTACATAGACAATCATTCGATATTTAGGTCGAAACTAAGGTACGAAAATAAGAAAATAATGGACAACTCGTGAAATAACTCGATGGTTCTTCATTACGACGAAGGGTAACTTTTCTTTTTTGATCATCGGTCGTAACTGTTTTCGAATTTTAATGAACTCACCATTTTAATTGCTACATGCTCGTTATTGTAGAGGTTCTTCCCTGCAACAGAACAAAAAGGTAAAATTTATATACCTGTTCCACGATCGTGTCAATTTGCGTAGATCGCATTATTTAATCGATACTTTGTTTAGCTTGTTTGCGACCCGCTCGACGCTTAACCCGTTAATACCGTGACATCATAAAACGCTAATTATCGAATACGGGGATTCGTATTTAAGCTTTGATAGTATTCGAAGTATTTATTCGTTTCCAGATAACTATCGTACCTGATCAACGTGTTTTTCTTTTTGATGTTATTGAAAATATTTATACGTTTCCTGATAACTATCATACCTGATCAACGAGTATTGTTTTTTGATATTATTCAAAGTATTTATACTTTTCTAGGTAACGTTCATACCTGATCAACGAGTTTTCTTTTTTGATGTCACTGAAAGTATTTATACCCTTCCGGATAATTCTCACACCCGGTAAAAAAGATGTTAATTTCGCGTTAATCTCTTCATGTTCGGTTTCGTTTGGCCGGAATCGCGCGATAATTCCGTATGGAGCCCGTTGATTGTACTTCACCGTGAGAAATTGGATTGGCCAGATTTGTGGGCAAACTACGCGTGCGGTTGTTGCGGTATTATGGTCGCCGATTATTAGCGTGCACAAAGACATGCACGTGGATTTTTCGTCCGTGTATACCGTGCAGCGACAGGGAAACGACGTTTTTTAACGATAGTTAACGCAGGATTTTCGTAACACACGTCTATTTCCAGAATTCGAAGCTCCAAGATAACCGAGGCTACGTGGAAACTCGTAGCCAGCCGAATTCGTATGCGTGTTACTTCAACGGGGACAAAGATACCCTGCGTATAAACGTCAGCTTCGTGACAAGAATCGCTGTGTCGTCACGAAACCTCGCTACCGAACCTCTCATAGTCTCTTCGCCACGAAGAAACAACGGTGAGGAGCCGACGGACGAAAACGAAAGTGCTTCGGCTACTTTCGAGCAACGAAAACTTTGTCGTCGATTAAACCCCTTGCCGTACAATTTTTTCGTCGAACACGTCAGTCAAAAGTAACATTCATAGATTTAATATTAACACCTTGGCGTACAATTTATTTGTATTGTGCGTTAGTCACAGCGAATTAATCACGGTATCGTTCACTCGCGAATTAAAGTTTGACGGTGTATGTCGTCATCTGTATGGCACGATCCGGGCGCATTTACCGCATTATGACAGTGCCCGAACGGGTTAAGAATTTTTGATACGCGAATTAGTGAGAACCGTTATCGCGAGGAAAGAAAGGAATGATCTCGCGAGTGACGATTTCTCGCGAAAGAGCACACATGTTATCGCGCGTGTGCGACGAACGTGAACTCTCGTTCCGTGTGAGTCTCCGCGAAAGAGTCGTCAAAAGATATATCCCGTATCTTATTCGAAAAGGAAACCTACTAATCTTCGTTGATTCATAAAAAGTTGTACCGTTGCTTGCTAAAAAGTTGTATCATCGAGATATAACGAATTAGCGGACCCCTTTAACTCGAACGGTTTAACTCGTTCAAACGGATGCTGTAGTTAACACTAGATTTTCCAGATCAGTCAAAATGACACTGGTCTTGCAATTTCAATTCAAAATTCCTATTGCGTGTGACATTTTTTTAAATGTAAATGAAGACTTACTTTTCATTTAAAAGTAAATGAAGATTGAAAACCCCACCAAGCGCTTTTTCTAAACACCAGTCAGAATGACTGGTTTTGGTAGAAATAGGTATACTCAAATAGCTGGTAAATCTAGTGCTAATAAATGCTGCCCCCAACATCCTTCACGTACAATTTATTTGGCAAGCACGTCAGTTCGTGCTGTTACTAGCTACGCTATTAAAACGAACAAAGAATATAAAAATGTCTTGTCAATTTTTTAATCAGCGATTCTTCACTTCGTAAATTATACTCGATCTTCAAATTGGAACAAATTAAAAATCCGAGATGTATCGTGATTGAGTTGTGAGTGCGTCACGAGCCAGATACGACAAAGTATGGCAAGAGGTTGATGATAAATGCGAGAAAAATATATCCAGCTTCGATCTTGACTGACTCCGATGATCCCCTTTGTTTATTGTCCAACTTTGAGTACCGCACTTTTTTTCTTCTCGTTTCAAACGGTCGCTGAACAACGACTTCGATCGTAGAAAATATCTTATTCAGAAGCTCTGGCCGGTTGCCAGGATTTCTTTCGAACTTCCGGTGACGCGTTCACTTTCTATCGTTCGTCTTATCGTTGCATCGAAGCAACGAACACGATACGCGACGTTGAACGAACAAGTTTATTTCGAATTTCGGCATCGTGATTCTACGCTAGCGGCGATCTAACGCGAAGAACTTCGAATATTAACCGCTTGCCGTATTTCGACGAGTCTCACACGTGACGCACTCGCAGATTGAACGTAATAAAATTTATCAACATTTTGAAAACGTTTACATATATGTAAACTTGATGTATAATTACAATTTGCATAATCAAGGATCATCGAATATTGTAGTAATATTGTAGTTGTAACAGTTAGTTCTGACTGACGCACCAGAAAAATAAATTGTATGACAAGGGGTTAAAGTTGTGCTGTAATCCCTGTATATTTCGTTACAATCGAAGTCGGGTTTCTCTAATCTGATTATAATTGATATGATGCTGCAAAATTGTCTTGATATTTATATGCAAAGTGGTGTTGAAATTTATATGCAAAATAGATTATAATTAGTCACTCTCATCCTTAAGGTGTCAAAAGACACATCACGATAGAAATAAGTATACCACATGCACATTTTTAGATCTAGGATGAGCTAGAGGAAACGGATATCGCTGAATTAATTTTAACAACTATTGTATGAAGAGTCAAAAAATTTATTGCGAAGAAACGATTCAACGCGGAGAATAATTTTATGTTAAAATTTGAAAGGTGTCTTTCGACACCTCCTGGTAGAAACAGTGTTGAACCATTTATGCTGCAAGTTCAACAGGCTCGCTCCGTTTTTGAGTATTTTATCCATCACGATTTATTAGATTTTCCTACGCGCGTCCGCGAAACCTTTTTGCAACCGAATCGAACACGCGGCTTTTGTACGTTATCCGGCTTCTGTGTTATTCGGTGGTCCATTTTGTGTCACGCATTTCGTCACGGCTCACGTGCACGTTGTATCAAGAATGTTGCGGGTTGCAAACAGCCACGTAGAAACAATGTTCGGCCGTGTGTTCTATCCGTTCGACGACGAAAAGGTTTCGCGGGTGATATCGTAGCACGATCACGGTGACATCGTCGTGATTCATTTCTGGAAAAATATTCTATCGCGTAGAAAGATTGCCGGTATCGATGTCTCGGCATTCATTCGGTTATTTACGAGGAAAGCTCGATCGATCGGCTTTTCGCGCTGAGCAGTTCAAGCAGAATGGGGCGCAAGGAATTTTTCTCGCCCCGAGCATTTATCCGTCGCTTCACTGGCCCTTTTATCAGTCTGTTTGAGCGAGCAACTCCTACCTAACTACGGAATAACTACCTGTCGTACAAAATTGCTTGCTTTCCACATTTCTTAAATCGTACTGTTCTTAACACGTTCGTCGCCACATCACCCGAATATGGCTTACACCCTCTGTCTTCGATTTAAATAAGATTTTAAATTGTGATTATCAAAGGGATTTAATGGGACAAGCGCTGATATATAAATATAAAATACACAAAATAAGAATATAAATATAAATATACGTATGAATTTGGGTCTGGCAAGGTTCCGGCAATGTTGAAAATTTTATTATCCTGCCAAATATGATCACAATATCTTGCTTTATTTATTATTCATAGATTCGCGTAATAAGTACTCGTGTTTCCAGTTAGATAAATGAACAAATTCTTACTAAATAGATGATTGATTTATATGGAAATTTAAGCGTCAACAATAATGTGGATGAGGTGGCGATCGAAGTGTTAAAAGAATAAGCAAGGTATATAATTTGCCGATCTACTTTATTCAGCGTCGGTTGAAGTATGTTGAAGTGTTTAAATGCTGAAGCGATTCTGGCGTTATTTCAATTTGGTAACCAGGTAAACAATTTTTAGGTAACAGAGTGATGGTTGTACCAATCCGCTGTCAGGTATATACATATAGGAAGATAGACTGAAACGGTTGCTCCTTCAGGTAGGCTCAACAAATTTGTGATTTTTATAAGAAAATTTACAACGTATCAATAATCGAATACCTCTCATGTCCGACTCGTAAATACGTTCCCCTAAAACGGCCTTGGGATTATCTGGTCATAAGGCGCTACAATATTCGATGATGATTTTCAACGCTTACGAACAAATTATCCCGTCGAGTTAAAAAATTGCGAGACACAAAAATCAGTTATGCGATGCATGTCGAGTATCGATTTGTCAGGCAAATCCGAATACGATTTTCCGCTAATGGGATCCTCGGATCCCATATTAGCTACATTGTGAAAGTAGATTATTCTCGAGGAAAAGAAGCAACGTCGGAAACAGGATTAACGTAAAAATGTTTATCGTCTCGGTACAAATTTAATTTAGCCTCCCGCAAAGAGTATCTGGCACACGATGTTGATGCACGCGGATTAATCGATAAAAGGGATACGTTTAATTCGTCCTCGACGTCGTAGCCGGCTCTCTCCGTCGTTTCCCGTTGTCGAGTTGATATCTCGTCATGATATATCGCGCGCCTTTACCTCGAATGCAATTTCCAAGCGTTTCGCGTACACCGCCGCGAACAGCATCGTCTAATGGGCTTACTTCGAATCTGATTATCAAGCGCGTACACTTAACTCGGTGCCTAATTATCGGCGTGTCGCCGCGTCACAAAGGGTTCTGTGTACACGCTCGCGTGGACTGGGTCAAACACGGCACGCGCGACGGAGAACGAACGTATTCGCGGTAAGTGGCAATTCCGATATACAAGGTGTATAATAAAGTAACGAGACTGGTTGTATAGTGTTCGATCGTGTAACGGAGGAAACACGATTCTTACAGGGGATGTGGATGCATATGTCACATGTCATCGGTGCAAGTTTAAACTCGCTAGCGATTTGAGTCCTTGTGACTTTTTTCTGTTCTCGATATTAATAATCCACCCGAAGACGACCAGCTGAGGGATATTCCGGTATCCGAGTTCCAGAACCGCCATGAAAAACGGAAGAACCTTTCTTCGACGATGTGCGGTCCCCCAAGTTACTTCGAAGTGGACAATGTTAAATCGTGATAATATAAAATCTATACAGATGAAGACAAAAATCAGACTGGTTAATTTATTTACACACCTCGTACGGAGGTAACGGGTCTTTTGCCGAGCGACAAATTCAGGCTACGTTCAGGGTGTTCGCCGATGAAAATTCTTGTTTTGTCGCTGGAACAATGGCTCTTTCAGTATTATTATACTTGACCCCGATCTCTTCCGCGGAGCTCGTATTAATTTCAAACGCTCGCTACTACGATACGCATTGGTTATTTCGCTCTTGTTTATCGGCACCGGCCACCTCGTACGATGGTTCAGTCGCTTTTCGACCCGTTAACGCGCCGATGATCGTATAACGGTAAGAGCGGATAATCGGCGTTAATCATTTCCGCTTGTCCATTGTCGATGCGCCTCTCAAAACGCACAAATTGAAACTGCAAACCGCGCCGTGTCTCTAAACACGACGGATAAACTCGCTTTCTCCGGCTTTCGTTGCGAGCTTCCACGACCTACGTCGTTGCGTAAGCCAGAAATTACGAAACGATCAAGTTTTATTTTCGTAAGATTCGTCTAATAGAATTCGATGTATTAGGTCGAATCATAAGTAACTTCCTTTACTTTATCAGACATTTTTTTTTTGCTTTCATTGAATAACAAAATTATATTAATTTATTATGTATTCGCCACTATTCTTAATATTATGTATTCTTAATATTATGTGATGCTTGATACAAGTTTATACGTATTATATGCTCTTCTAAGTTCTATGTGTCTTGGATGTCGCAAGAATTCTGCTTGTCTGCTTTGAAGGAACTCCCTGCTAAAAATGAATTTGAGATGTGGTAATGGAAGGGAAATTTGAGCTTTGTTAGTGTCAGAACGTCGTCATTTTTGATAAAAGTGGCAAAGAAAAAGTAGGCATGAGGGTCTATTTCTTAATTGCCGTGTAAAAAATAAATTGAACAGATAGGGGTTGTATCTCGTTGTTGAAGGAACCATAATATTATCAAATTTCGATAACAAAAAATTATTGTGGCAGTGCCGTAATGAATAACGTACGACATAATTGTAATAATCCGACATGATTGTTCGTTCGGTACGCAGATTTGCACGCGCGTAAAGCTGAAACATTCTATCGTGTACATGCATTACACTCGTCTCATGCAGCACGTGAGATCCGGCACTGATTCATCGTTGTTGCACACTCGTCAATTACATTCCCGCTTAATCCATTCGCGATCCGCGCTGCTGCGATTCGAGATCTCTGTTCCAATTGTCGTACGTTCTTGATCGCGCAAGTTCGCGTGAGCCCAATCACTATAACGCGAGGTTAGCACCTCGTGCTTGCTTCCTCGACGATGTTCGCCGATTACGGAGTTCAAACTTTAAACGGACATTAAGAGGAACGTCGTGTCCATATTTACATTTATGTATACATTTATATTGATATTTATACTTTCATATTTTTATTTCGTGTATTTTATGTTTATACTTCTGTGCTTGTTCCATTAAATTCCTTTGAAAATCGCAATTCATAATTCTATTTAATTTGAAGAAACAGAACGTCAATCATGTTTGGGTGACACGCTTCTTCTCGAGGTGAATACGATTTTCAAAGGAATTCAGTGAAATAAGCACTGAAGTATACATATAAAATACATAAAATAAAAATATAAAAAAATCAATATAAATATAACATTTGTTTATCATTACAGATCCATTGGGGAACCAATGAAGTTTCTGTACAGTCGTGTCTCATTCAACACTTTGAAACATCGAAGTGTTATACACTCAGTGTCATGTTGCAGAATGTGTAGCAAGAGATTGAACACCGACTTGATATTTTGGGTGTTACCGGGGTTGTACACGTTGAATTGTATTACCTACATCAAATGTTTATGTAAAAGTCAAAACAGAGTAGAGACATATGTGGTATAACCACATGACATACGAGTAAATGTTTCAATCACTCTATCGAATTAAGAGTTACAGTGCTTTGTTAACGGGGGAATTTATGGATACCCTGTGAATCACCATCGGCGAAATATGCTACGATTTCCTCGCGCGATTGTCGTACACCGAAACCGTACGCCTACGTGTGTGTGAACGTGATTTCGTGTAATTTCCTCGTGACAATTACCAATATTCCGTTCCCGTTCGTGACGTTATTGGAAAATCATCACGGGAGCAACGGGAATTTTTCCTTCGGCGATACAGCGTTTCATTTCGAAAAAAAAAAAAATTCCCCGAAACACGGTCAACACCTCTTCGTATTTGACCGGTCGCGAGCAAAATTATACGACGTCGCGAGAAGCTCGCTAGAGCGGCACTCGAATCGTTAAACGTCCGGCCGCCTCAAAGAAAAAGTACAAAACGGAAGCTCGCAATGACCTTTTATCGTCATTCGCTTTTCCCCGGGGAATTTGCAAGCTTTGAAGAGACGCTCTTCCGACAACCGTTTCTATTCGTGAACCGTGACAAATTTGATTCTTTTGAAAAGTTCACAGTCATGAAAGTTACATTTTCCCGTGGCGACGAAGTACTTTTTTTTCTCGGTGCGCTCAACAAATCGTTCGACTGCGAAGAACGGACGAGGTTTTTTGGTACGAACGATGCTTACGGGTGGACTCCTCCACGTAGGAAGTCGAAATTAAGCCGATTTTCAATCATTTTTTTGAAGGATAAGGAGCGAATAAATATTTTGACGGTTTTTAAGGCTATTTAAGCAATACTTGGACTTCATTTTTATCAATTTGCGAAAAGTGTCGTCGACGATCCGTCTGGATGTTCCCGTATTTTCGGGAATGCTACACAGTGGCCGACACGCATTGGCGAAATTATCACACACGAAACAAGCATCGTTTGATACGCCAGAACCAGATTCATCGATGACTCGGACCATCTTATGGAACGCCGGGGTCGACGACCCGTGCGTCCAATTAATCACTGGTTTTCGAGTAATTAAAGCAACGACGCTTCGTGTCCCATCCAATTTGTGACGGGACAATGATTTCTGATAAAGACGCCTCGCCCTCGGCTCGCCGCCTCGGAAGATCACTCCACGTCGTCTACGAGATATCGAATCGTTCAAAGACTCTTTGCGTGCTTTTTTCGATCCGTTCGTTCTCCTCGGAGATACCTAAACGCGAGGAATATGTATTCGAACGTAGCATCGATCGAACGCGGGGCATGGAGATACCATATTCGAACAAAAATACGCATTGTGCGGTAAATAAAATGGGCTACGAAGGATCGATAACCCCCTTGCACCATGATGTATTCGGCAAATGCGTCAGACACAGGGAATTAGTAATTGCAACAAACTAAAGTTCACGACGAGCGTGAAAACTTATATTGTTGCTTTTTAAGTTGCTTTCTAATTTTAGTGCAAAATAATTGTTTCTTAAACGAAAAAAAATTCGGGTCTGAAGAGGTTAAAAATATGTTTGATAAATAAAAATTTGTAACAGGGTAATTTGACCCCTTTGATAGCTTCAGCGTTAAATGCTCGCGACGGCGCAGCAATATCGGTACGGAATCGCGACGAAGAAAGAAACCGAAGAATTAATCGTGGGAGGAGGACAACGATCGAGAAAGTCGCGGGATAAACGGGGCTACGAGCGTGACGAATCCCGTGCAAGCGTGATTCGACTCGCACGGAAGAAATGACCGATCGAATCGGCCCGCAGAAAGCTACTGCAAGGATTTTATCGAGACGTCGGTCTGGCTGGATATAACCTGTCTTACCGGTGCAAACGAGACTCCAGGTAGACAAAAATCACGGCGACGACAGACTGCCGGGAGAATCGAGCCCGACGTTGCGGCACAGCCTATATGTGTATTTTTAAACGGCTAAAAAACAGCAAAATTCCCGTTTAAAAAGCTCCAGAACGGAATTTCTTTTATTTTTCCCGTCTTTCGTCGGCAAACAAAATCACGATGCATAACCGTGTGACGTGGACAACGGGTATCGTGTATCGAGATTATGTAAAAGAAAAGGATATACCGGTAAAAGTAGGTCAACGTAGAGCTTAAACGTAGACGTCTACGATTCTCGTTTTCGAAGGTGCACGAACGTCCTCGTGCACACAGTTTGTACCCGGACGAAAGCACTTTGGAACTCGAAGGGCTAACTGAATTTCAAGAATCCGCGAGCGTTTGTGCCCGCGAGAGAGGAACGATACCACGGCCGAGTACGAATCGCGGCTTGATTTCGAACTTCAACCTGACCGTGTTTCAGAAAATCGATATACTCAGCCCTCGTCGACGATAATGCTATTTTAAAGCACGACACGAAAGCGTAATAATAACGAGCGCCGATATCATGCGGTGAACAACGGGCGAAAAGACGAATGACGAAGAAACCGAACGAATAGAAGAAAGGAACGACTGTACAAGAATACAAACGGGCGTGTATTAATAGCGCCTGGATAGTTTTCGCCGATCGGAAAGTATCGGACAACGCGACGCGTTCTGTACAAGGCGATACGACCGACGTACGTAATCGGTCGATAATTGATAGCGAGGCATCGAACTATTGGCAATTATCAATGATCGCGAACGTCGATACTTCTCCACCTCTACCGCGATATCTCGTGACGTCGATGGTATAACAAAGAAGTGGGCGGTGAAAGGGAAAATTATGCTCTAGCGTGACTACAGACGGCAAGAACAGAGATGCACGTGTTACCACGAACGCATTCGACTTTCCAGGCAAGCGATAACCTCGGGGAAGTAGACGAGAACGGTGCATTGCGGAGCCAAAGATAGGTAGGTAGGTTGGTGGGTAGGTTGTAGGTAGAATAGGGTGGCGGAAAACAAGAAAAAGTGGCCTGCGACGTTTCACCGTGAAAAAGAGGAATTTCGTACTGTCTGCAACCCAGGAATTGGCGTATCGACTCGCTCGTATTTTCTGTTTCGCGTGGTCGTGTATACCAGTTAACTCAAAGAATATAAACAATCGGCAGTCGTCGATTGGCATCAAGTTCGAACGATTCACGGTGAAATTAGGCGTACTTCTTACGATAATGCTCAATTATTTTGATGCTAAATATGAAGTTGAAAAATAAATGAACAAACGATGAAGCATAAACGAATGCACTTATAGGTTCCTTATTTTGATGACAATCAGCATAAATCTCAAGACCAGAAAATGTTGTCATTTGAAGTAGGAGATTTGTAGAAGGGTGATTTAACCCCTTCCCTTGCCATTTGTTTGTCGGGTGCGTCAGACAGAACTAACTGTTCATAGCTATAATATTAAAACGAACAAAGGAAATTTAAATGCTACAAGTATTTTATAGTCAACGATCCTTAATTACAGGAATTATAATCGGTCGTAAACTTCAAGTTAAGGAGTATCAAAAATTTGAGTAAGATTTGTTACATTTGAGCTGTGAGTGCGTCACGAGTCAGACACGTCAATGTACGAGAAGGGGTTAACCCCCTTGGTAGTTTTAGTGATAATTGGATTCAACCTCTAAACCGAAGCGCGTGAAAAATTGGAATAAGATTTATCGCGGTTGGAGTGCATCGAACTCGTGAAAATATCCAGCAAGGGGTTAAATAAATACGGAAACGGCGGGAACGCGAGTCGGATGATAATTTTCACGGCGATAGGAGCGTTTACCGTCGCCCGAAAACGTACACAAAGGCAAAGGAGCGTCCGTGGGTGCACCACGTGTGGAGAAGTCGTGCAACGGACACTTTTAACCCTGTAACCTAGTCGTGGCAAGCTACCTTACAAAAGCCATCAAGCAACCAGCACGAAACGACTGGACGACCGAGCGACCGAGTCGACCCGGCCTTCCGGCGACTAGAAAATCGAAGCGGAACGTTATACGAGAGAGCGAGGCAACATCGCTGCGATCGATCGGCCTACCGGAGCCTATTCCACCCTCGTCTTTCTCTTTTTCACCCTCTTTCTCGATCCTTACCCTCTTTTCTACCCTCCCTTCTTTTAATCTCATCTTTTTGCCCGTGCAACCCCTTGTACCTCGTTGCTCCTTCCACGCGTGTGCACGGTGCTATGCCCGTCTCTTTCTACAACCCTTCCCCAACGATCGACGTGTCCCTTTGTTTTTGCCTCTCTTTTCAGGCCGTTTCGCGCGCTCTTCATCGATGGCCCCTCTTCCGTTTCGAGTCGGCTCTCTATCGTCGGCCTGTACCCGCAATAACGACGCACGCGTGCCACTCCATATCGGACGTTGGTCACACTTCGGCCCGTTGTCTCTGTTTCACCGATCCTCTCTCGACGCCGATGCTCTCTTCCTCTCCTTTCTGCCCCTACCTTGTGCTTTTCCCTACGCCCGACCGTGCACGTGTCGTTTATTTCGATGCCGCTCGAAACGCGTACCGCACTACCTATCTGGAAACCGTATTTCGCTACGGATAATTGTCCGAGGTTGATTCCATCGTTTTTACACACTTCTTACGATTGTTTTTGAGCTTGTCTCGGTTAGAAGCTGCGGTATTTCAGCAACGACGATATTTTCATTTTAATTCTTCGACGCGAGGAATTCTTCGTAACGAGGAATAATTATCCGCTTCGACCGGAAATACCGGGGATGCAATTGTAGGAATACGGAAAAATTTTCGGACCGTTCGGGGTTCGAACCCAGGTACTTCGGATTTGTAGTCGACGACGCTACAAACTCGGCTACTACCGTTAGTCCCCTTTGGTTATACTTTCGATACGGGTTTTGCTTTACGGGCGAGGACCCACCCCGATTCTTAGCCGACTCCTATTCAACCCTTTCAATTTACAATCTCTAAATTTCTACATTCTTCAATTTCTACGCCCCCGAGTCCCCTACACGCGTTCTATAGTCCCGAGAAATTTTAGAAAGTCATACAAAAAGTACTTTTAAAGAACATATAAGGTTCATTTTTGAAGATCTCATCCAGTGAATTTATAGCCAAAGTACAGGTCCACTCGCGGTATTTTTCACTCTTCCAGTGGTTTCGTCGAAATAAAATCCGCGACATTCGTTTCACCGAGAATGTGTTTCTATTATTACAATTACTGTCCGACTTCGTTCGTAAAAGCTTCGGAAAATTTCGATACGGGAAGAGTCGAGATACGGGTGGCACGTTATCGGCCGCACGTATGTACATATGTACTTTTCGAGGGTAATCGGAGCCGAGGGAGTTACCGGTAAGCAACAATGCGTAACTCGTTTCGAAGTACGAACGAGTTCTGTCGAGGGAGTGACACGCCGTTCCGTAAGAAAGTAACTCGACTCCATCCTCGCCTTCGACGGGTTTTTCTAAAATAAGTATAAGAATTAACGAGATCTCGTTACGATCCGGCAACGTTCGAGAATTCCCGACGCAGCATTGTTCGGCTGAAAGGAAGATCCGAACGGGGAAAAGTATGATCCGTTCAAGTATGAGCCGTGGATACATTGTTGAAAAGCGTTGTCGACACACGGGTTCGCGGAAACTTGCTTTTTCGGGAAAACATCGAGAAAACAAGGTTCCGAATCGAGTCGCGAAGAATGGGCTCGTTCAGGCTGGAAATTCGAGGCTCGCCGTATAAACTGAATCGTCCAAGGGGCCATTGTAAAAAGTTTCGTGGTAAATTGCCGGTACAATTGGATTTTTGCGATCGATTCGCCTAACCGTTTCTGAACGATTCGCCTTCGCCATTTGACTTAATGCAACAGTTTTGAAAAAACAACTTTTAATTATATTTATAGTATTATATGCATGACGTTTGAACACAGTTAAACTGATAACTTCAATACGTATTTTTTACTGAATCTATAGTGTTATACGTGTGATCTATACCCCTTTGCGCTATAATAACGGGCTACACCAGTGACGCAATCGCTATGCAACTGTGATAAACTTTTCTAAATTTTTAAACTAAGTCTAATTATAATCCTCATATTCAAACAACATTGAATACAAAACACGCACGACATTTTAACTTTCTCCGGACGTTTAAAGATTGTGGCAGTAAATAGTTGTGTCTGACGCATCTGTCCAACAAATTGTAATGCAAGGGGTAAAACATAGCATCATACTTTTCAGTTAAAAAGTGTTGTAATTTTTCAGTGAACAAAATATAAAACACATTTACTTGTATAAATACTACACAGTAAAAATAGTGGGTTAAAAATTCACATCTGAACTGACAAATTGACGAATCTTACATTTCTCATTTTCAATTATGAAAATTATTGATGAAGCTTTCGTCAAAGTGTACGTTAACCATCGTCCAGATAACGAATCATTGCTTAAACCAGTTTTCGTAGTACTCATTATTTATTTCTTTTTATAGTTGCAATTTCGATTTAAACGTAAGTAGTCCCGTCAAGATTACGTCGGAAAAACTCGACACGAAATAAGTCGTCCTATGCGAGTCCTGCTAATTTTAACGAGCTTGGACAATTAACGGAGATCGATTTAATTAGGAACATGTTTCGATTAGTCGTGTCTGCGTTTGACCGTTTCCACGTTCGATTGCAGCTGCGATTGAAATTACTGTCGCAAATAATTGCTCTTACAGGAGTTGCTCTAGACGGTAAGAATGCTTTTGAACCAGATATTACGAACGATTTCATGAACGACGAAGACCGATCGAACTAGATTGTATTCGATATTTATAATAACAGGATAGTATTCGAAAGCGAACGGTTACCTAATGGCCATCTCCATTAGTAAAGAGGGAACATGATCGATCGCTACATTGTTTCACGCGACACTGCCAGGTCTAGATGAGACAACCGCGAATGTATCCGTTGTCTACCGATAGAGAAGGTATAGCAATGATTCTATGAGAATCGATTGTCGGCCGATCGATTCCTTTGTAAATCGATTACGTGATTACGCGAGTATCCTTTTACAACGTGCTACCGACCCTCGCTGTTTAAATGAGGGGACGTTTTCAACCCATTTTATTAAATGTTATACAAAAGATGTGTCTTAAGTTCCATCTTAATTCGATATGTATAAACGAAGTTTATTGAATACCATTTAGATTGTTTCACTTCCTCATTCAATATATGTATATTAATTACATATATGAACAGACATGTATATGAAGTATATGAACATGTAGTATGCCAACAGACATGTACATGAAATATATGAACATATAGTATGTGAGTAAACATGGAAAATTAAGGGGGTTGGAATATACGATTCGATATGTACATGTATGTAATATATACGTTCATAAATTCATTTGTCGCAGATTTAGAATGTATTTACACAAAATACAAAGCGTGCGAAAAAGCAGACAATTACTCATACAAATTTTTTTTTCTTTGTTTAATTTCTTCAAATATTACATCAGACCGCCTGTATGAAGGCATTCGATTTTTTTTGAATATTTATTAAGGAGTCCCACAAGTTTCCTCCTTTTTCTTGATCGAAACGAATACAGGAATATTTATTGTTTAAGAGTGAAACGCTGCTGTATGTCCCCTCTCTCGTGCCTCAGAGGACGTCGTTATTTTATTTAACTTTTCTTGACCCCTCATATCAAGAGTAACAACATATGTTTTTTGAGCTATTTCTAAAAATCTTGTCGGGGTTAAAGATCCTGAATAACGCGGTTGGAAGTTCGCGATCGAGAACGAAAGGAAGGAAAGAATTTGGAAAGCGTGGCAGCCGATGTCGGACCTTGAGAGTCCCTCGTCGAGGATCCCTCCGACCGTTACCAGGGACAGCTGTCTGCGAGCAATGCCGCAAACCAACATAAAGTGTGGCTGACGGTGAACAAGAAAAAAGGAAAACCGAGCGAAGGAACCGAACACGACGGGGAAAGAGAAAGAAAATAGACACGCAGGTGTCACGATCGAGACGAGTCTTCTTCACGGTGCATGTTGTAGCCCGAGTTGCGCTTCCCATTTCGCTCTTACGCGTTCGCTGTTCGTCTCTCTATCCCTACTTTTTTTCTTCTGTATAGTCCTTCCCTGCCTCTCCATTCTAGCGCTTCTTCCTGCGGCGCATGAAGCCCCGTTCACACGCTGCACGACCTCTTCAGGCTTTTCTGGCCATCGCTGCCAACGTGCCGCCGATAAAAAGAACGTTTTTTCACCTTCAACTCGAACGCTTGCCGGTGATTTTCACCCTTGTACGAGTAATTGACTGCTCGAGCACCCTCTCTAACATCTCGCTACTCTTACGCTGCCGTTCATACATATGAACATACATATCCACATACATATGTGGACACCGTGTTCGTGAAATGTATATTTTTATTAGCAAATAGTATCACTGACTAAATTGTAGTAATTATATGTAGAAATTATTTACAGCAATTGCAAGAGAACTCTGAATCGAAAATGGCCGACCCGATCACTTGATTTGAATCCCACAGAAAAACTGTAAGATCACATAAAGTTCGAAAAATGTGTCTCGGAGCTGAAAAACATTCGTGGGGGATCTTAGAATCTGTGTGGAACGATAAAGATGTACAATGTAAAAGATATAACCATGTAATTATTTTTTATCATAATCGGTAAGATATTTAACAAATCATTATTGAAACACGTTCACCAACTGCACGAACTGAAATATATACCAGGTAATCGAATTTACCGAAGACATCATAACTTTTTGAGGTAGTTACAAGAATTGAGGAAGTGTCCACATATTTTTGAGTAGCAGTGTACATACGACAACACGGAGAGGATCGGAACAGATTCGCAGTTCAATTTGCTCGAGACAGGAAACGATAGGAGTTTATGGAGGAAACTGGGAACTGTTCGATGATAGGACATTGAACGGTCTCTCAGGAATATCGAAAGAGTTGCCAGAACACGTGTTGGCGAAGCCTCAGAACGTCTCCGAGCTGAATCCTTAGGATCATGTGGTTCAATGCGCTTCTGGGATACGATGGACGCGTGAAAATAGTTGCTCGACCGTCGTTGATCGATGCCCGTTGCGGAACAAACACGATTCTTCGCGATTGCCTTTCGGTACGAACGAAAAACGACGGACGACAGAAATTGTTTTTCCCGGCTCGAATTCGACAAATACGGAGATCGAAGGGAGCGTCAACAAAGCTCTCGAATCGAATCGTTGCTCTTCTTTCGTTACGCCTCGGAAAATTTAACGCGGAAACACTGTGGGGCAACGTGGATGAAGAAAAGCTCCACAACTCTTTTGTTGCTGAATTGTCAGACATGCACGTTTCATCCCCCATTGAACGAAACGTTCAATGCACCCGAATTTATCTACAAAGAGGGACAAAACTAGTCGTACATTTGCAATGTTAAAATAAAGACAATATTTTATATATTATTAAGTACATTTAAACATTTATATCTGTATATTACACGTAACACAGCAACCTCGATGGTCTATTCTACAAAGTAATTATTCAGAAAATTCCAGTTAAAATAATTGTAACACATACAATAATTAACCCTTCGCACTCGAAGATATTTTCGCTGGTAGCAAATAGCAAGCCTAAAACATTTAGGTTGAAAGATTTGATAAATTCTTTCGAAGTTATTATCTCTTTTTTATTAATTTCTACTATCAGCTGTTTCATTACGTTCCCACAACATCTGTGCAACTCTATGGAATTAGTTAAAAAATACTTATTCCAAATTGTTTGATCGAACGAAGTGGTGAGTATGAGTCACCTTTCGAGCGCAAAGGGTTAAGTGCACGAATGTCTGTTTTTGGCACATATATCGTTGCAAGTGTTACGTATAAGATATGTATGTTCACATGTAATTGATAATTCATTGTTATTTTCATTTTTGCATGCCAAGTGTACTTTTGTTCCTCACATATTGAAATAATAACAGCCTTAACCACGTTGACACGAAATTCATCGCCGTAAATCACGATGCCCGAATTAATTGGATGACCCGGGAAGACCAATGTTGTAACGAACTTAGAAAATTTGTTTAACGTCACTCACCGGGTAAATCGCGTTTTTCATCCAACCGGTAAACAGGATTTAGAATGTCGAGCAGAGACTTTTTGTTCGCGTCGTTGTAATCTCGTTGATGACGAAGCACCTGCTAGAGTGCCGTCGTCACGAGTGTATTCATACGCATTTTGATAATTATTCGGTTTGTCGAGCGGGTCGCTGCACCGCGTCCAAGGTCCATCGAATCAATTTTGCCCCAATTTTTGTACAAATCTGACGACGAAACTTGACCCGAACCCGAAAAGAAAATGTACGAACGTGCAGACTCGTAATGCAACGCACCATCACAAATATTTTGTCCTATTACTCGTCTCTGGCTCATCCAAAATCTAATCTCTAAACAGTCACCAAAGTTTGCTATTACTCATTCCTACACATGAAGAACACCCTTCTCCTTCCCTTCTAAACCATTCCATCCCGAAAGTGCATAAAAGATCTGAGTCGGGGATTCTCGAGTCAGTCGTAGTTCAACCACAATTGTGTTTTCTCATTCTTTGTAATTTCAATCCGTGCGAATGATAAAAGTATTAGAACTCTCCGCGAATTGACGATCCTTAATTGAATATATTAAGAGATCCCCTATTCCTTGGTTTCGATATTGAGGTGTCGAAGTAAACCACGCATCACAATAAGAAAATCGCGAGACTTTACCCGTTAAACGGACATCGACGAGTACGTACGCGATCGAAAAGTCTCGATACAAGTTACGCATACATCACGAGCAGCCAGGAACGGATATATCGCCGCTTACGGAGCCATTACAAAGATCAAAATACAAAGCTCGTATTGTGAAACGTTCCACGATAGAATAGACTCGCGAAACGCATGCTCGGTTAATTAAAACGATCCAATTAGTAACAGCGGTAACTCGTTTATACTAAAGCAATTAGCCGTTGATATCGCGTTATCGTGCTCGACGGATTCAAAGGCGTTCGCGATAATAAGCTCCGACGGAATTACACCCGAGTATAGATTCGCGAGAAAGAAGAGAGATATCACGGTGACGTTAATCGGTATCGAAATCGGCTAGCCGATCCGTTAGAACCATTAGATAGCAAAGTTTGTCATTCGGTCGGGAACAGTTAAGGATCTACCCAGGCGAAGTACTCGACCGGCCAAACTTTCCGGTACACGTTCCATCGGAACGCGGTGGCACACTAATTTTCGCATAACTCGCTAATTAATTCATAGTGGAGCCTGTCGAAGCGATAACCGTCGATGTGCGTCTGACGAGTAATCGATGAAAATTACGGAGAATAATATTACGGAAAATAACAATATATTCTATATTAACTATTACTTGCTACAACATTAAGATCACTAAAGAACAAACTATTAATTGCTCCTACATTAAGATCACTAAAGAATGAACAATTAATTCCTACAACATCAAAGTGACTAAAGAAAGAACTATTCACTGCTGCAACATTAAAGTGGCAAAAAAACGAACTATTAATTACTACAATATTAAGATCACTAAAAAACAAACTACTCATTGCTATGACATTAAAGTGACCAAAGAATGTTTGAATGCCAAGACTGTCCTGCATTTAGTGATCCCCAGGCAAATTACAATTAGACTGAAATTGAACGTTTAAACGTATTAGAAGTATAAACAAGGTTTATCATATTTGTACTA
This sequence comes from Coelioxys conoideus, assembly GCA_947623535.1. Classification (NCBI taxonomy): domain Eukaryota; kingdom Metazoa; phylum Arthropoda; class Insecta; order Hymenoptera; family Megachilidae; genus Coelioxys; species Coelioxys conoideus. The sequence goes on from OX392459.1 coordinate 15,090,818, forward strand.
AGAATGCATCACGAGTGTAGCTCATCATTATAATGCAAGGGGTTAAGTGTACTTTCGACGTTGTCGTGTTCATTCGTTGTTATAAGTGTTATATACAACGTACAGTAAATGTACAGTAATGTTATATATAATATACAGTAAATGTACAGTAATGTTATATATAATATACAGTAAATGTACAGTAATGTTATATATAATATACAGTAAATGTTTAAATATAGTTAATAATATATAAAATATTCATTGCACGTTACAAGTGTACGTGTAACCGAGAGTGCCTAAAAGTATTCAGATTTACCAAAAGTATCAACTATCTGCCGCGACGTAATTCCAACGCGGTTTTCATTCATAATTTCACGTCCCAATTAAGATAAGGTCCTTCGCATTCTTAAGAAGTAAAACACGCGAGCCTCTCGCAACACCTCCAATTACAAAGTTAAATTACGCCGCGTTCCAAATTTGGAACACGTCTACCGATAGGCGAGCGCAACTTTTTACGGACAAAGGAAACAGGTGTTTTACGAACTGCAACACGATCGAACGAGACACACGTAGCTTCGAGACACGAGTTCACCGACGTCGATATCGTGTTCCTGCGAATCGAGGAGGCACCGAGAAAGCGAGACCGAATCGATCCCTTCCAGGACGATCGAAATGGGGACACCCCGTAAGAATATACATCGGAACAGAAGATTTTACTCTCGAAGGGACGTCTTCGTTAATCCGTATTACTTCGCATTACCGTAATTATTCCCTGTATCAACAGAGTCCGTAACCCGGTTTGAACGCGATACCCGAGGGCTTCTCGAGGTTCGATTTATCGATCTTCCGTGGCCTCTTTTAACGTTCCTCGAAACTCAATTTCAATGTCGCGATGTGACGTTACCGAGACGACGAAACGCTGCTTATCTCGGAACTTTCCGCGCTCTAACTAGGTCGATAAACAAAAGCACACCAGACACTCTCGCCGGTCGAATCGTCTCGAGATGAATCGCTAATCGACTCGAGAGTTCGCCCGAATTGTTTCGGAGACGCTAGGTTTAGAGGGGGGACCTCTATGTGGATGGTGTTGCAAGAGACATTTTCTTGTTTTGCTTAAAAAGTTACTTTAAAATGTAAACGTTTACTATATGTATAGTACTGTATATATAGTACAGTACACATATAGTATAAACATATAATATAACATTACTTTAATACATTGGTATTTGGAGTGATACAAAGCTCTTGTATAAAGCTCTTGTTGCGAGAAACTATACATGTGAACCACCTTTGCTTCGATCCGAAACGAGCAGTAATGACCAAAAGGTTATTATTTATTATACCTGTTTGAAGTGCATTTAATATATCAGGTTCATTCATTTACTGCAACTACGTACTAATAAAATTGCTTCGTTTTGGCTGCTTCGGATAATAACACACTAGAGTGTACACCGTTTTGGAAGTCGCTTCACTATGCTTCTAGCACAACAGGCTGTACCTCCGCCATTTTGTATTTTACTTCAACGAAGTCGAAGTATTTATTAAATAGTCCTCAAAACCATCTAAATATTCGCTGCTTATCCTTCAAAACAATTATTGAAAATCTATAATTGTTTTCCACATAAAGGTCTTCACTTAAGGCCCGACTCTCTGCAGGGGTCCGTGCTATTTATAGGGAACCAGGATCGAGTTGAAAAAGAAAAGTTTGCAAGTTCCTTTAACGCTTCGGTAAAATTTTGCCTTCGTTTCTCCGCCCCGGAAGAATGAAGAAAGTATTTACGGTTTCTGGATGGAACTTCGGAACACCGAGGTGAAATTCATGGCTTGCATCGGCAACTTCATTAATTGGGACGCGTATTTTAATGATGCGCTGTTATTGTTTCGCGCGGCGGGGTATAAAAGCCAACAAACGGGGAAGAAATTATCGATTCACGTTCTCCGTGAGTTTCTTTACAACCGCGATTCTTTATCGCGCGGAGCTTTGATCCGTTTCGAGGCTGCATTTAACGAAAACGATCTCGACGGAAGAATGTGCAAGGTTTCTGTATCCCGTTCAAACGATACGCGATTACGAAGAACTTTTCCCGAAAAACTGTCCGAAAATGACAGAAAAATCCGAAGGTGGCGATGGAATTGTATTATACACGTATGGTTGTATAATAACATAAGTTTCTATAAAAAAAGGAACCGTTTGAAGAAAGTGCTGAAAAAATATTGTTTGCTTCACTGTGCTCAAACGTAGCGTGTATAGTGCTATAAATTTAGTCAGAAGTTACGTATTTAAAATTGTAATATTGAATCAAATGGCAAACATGAGTCGCAACTCGAGTGCAAGAGTTAACCCCTACCTTATCCTACTACTTAATACTAGTCTCATTTTGAATACGCTTTAATTTGGAGTTCAAATCCAATTATAAAATTTGCATAATCACGTATCGGTATACACAAGGGGTTAATTAAGAAACTGGTAGGCAAAAGAAATGAAGGATTGCAAGGGGTTAAAACGCGCGTCTCTTTACCACAACTTGTAATCGTAGTCCAGGATCACTAAATGCAAAACAGTGTCGACATTCGAACTTTCTTTCGTCACCTCACTGTTGCAGCAGTGAATAGTTCATTTCGTCTGACGCATTCGTCGAATAAATTGTACCGCAAGGTGTTAAACTTCGTCCAGGCAATAAAAGAATCTATCGAAATAAGCAAAAAGAAGTAGAAATAAATATTCGGCCGGAGATTCTTCCCGTTACGTGAAATCACGAACGAACAACAGACCCCCTCGATAGAAATCCTGGTTACGTAAACGATCATGAGCTACCTGCCCAATATTCCGTAAAAATCAAAGGTACAGTAACTATGAATGAAAAGAAAACAAAACAAAAAAAAAGGAGGAAAGAAAAACGCTAGCCGACGACCTGGATGGAGAGCCGAGTGTGAAAGATGCTCGCCCTATAAATGTATAATGAAACGATTAATTAAAAAGAATAGCACGTGCAGGCACGACTTAACGGCACTCGTCGTCGCTCAGCACGAAGACAACGGAAATTACCGTATCCTTCCGTGAACGATCGCCGGTTCGAGACGATAATCCTCGAAAGAAACATCGATCGCAGGATGACTCGATAATTCGTTTTCATTTTTGCCGGTGTCCGCCGATCGATATAACGGAAGCAACAGGTTCGATGCAGACTTTGCGGCGTTAAACTGCGCGAACGACAGAAATACACTTTTTCAACGTGGCGCCACGCGAGCGTACGGGCAAGCCCGCGAAGAATGTAGGCCAGGGCGGGGAGGTAATTTCAAAAATATTAAATCAGACCGCCCAGTTGCCAGGCAATCGGCGCCGGACGGTCAAACGATCGACCGTCGTAGACACACGGGCTTAGACGTAGGTGTAAATGTAGGTCAGGGTACCAGCACGTGCACAGCCAGGAGGAGCCACGGATCGTACCAAAAGAATACATCGTCGCTCAAAAATATGTGGACACTTCCTCAATTCTTGTAACTACCTAACAAAAGTTACGACGTCCTCCATAAATTTCATTCCTGGTTTGTACTTCAGTTTGTGCGTGGTTGGTGCGCAAATATATGGTGACATATTTCAATAACGATTTGTTAAATATCTTACCGATTGCGATGAAAAATAAGAACAGTTGTGTATCTTTTTGTCATAAATATATTCCTAATTTATCCTAATAGGAGTGCAAAGGGTTAGGGTTAGGAAAACGTATGAATGTATGCAGGTATAAGCATAAAAACGTGTGAACTTATAAACGTATGTGTTAAGGATACGTGTGTTGGAAGCAGGTTGTCGAAAATAATCTTAATAGTGAAAAGAACTTTAATGTAAAATGTGCAATAATATAACCCAGGAACAACGTACTGCTCTGTCCAAACCGAACCTTACATCGAACTGCTGAAAAGCAGACGGTCGCAAATACTTATACCTACGAAAGGACATACGGTGTACCTTTTCAGGTACGCGTACATCAATATTCGACTTGACGAAAAACGTCACCCGCAATAAAACGTCTTCGAGAGCCGAACCGTTTTATTGCGCCTCGAGAGTTTGTCAATGGGGAGTTTTCGAATTATAATTTTACTTCAACAGTATGAACATATAAACGGACAAACATAAGCTTGTGAGCATGTAAACGTATACAAGTATGGCGATATGTCCATATGCAGACTGTACTACCAAAGCGAAAAGGTTAATTTTATCGAGAATACGAAATTCCCATAAGCCCAAAATGTTGAACCGACCAAATCCCGAAATTGAGAATAACAATTTTCGCGATCCTGGTCTAAGCTCCGTGTGCATTGTCCCTAGGCTTTCCCAGGGTTCTTTGAAAAGCGAAGGTAAATGGTGGGAGCCTTCTACTACCTTTGTGCTTATTCTTAGCCGGAGGAAACCTGCGTTACACCTAAGTGTACATTCCAATCGGTGTTTCGATCGTCCACCAGGGACTTCTAAGCGAGTGCACGTGTTCGACTCGATTCGGAAAGCTGTCCATCCGGCTGTATGCCGTTCTCGATTAATATCGACGCTTATTCGGCAACGTTTATCGAGGATTAACGAACCGCTGAATAATTTATTCCTCGTGAGGGACGCGCATCGAAACAGGGCGGAGATTCGAGAAGACGGGTCGGGAAAAGCCATTAAGAGAAACTGCGAGCTTTTGGCGAATCGAATAAATTTTCGGTGTTATAATGTTGTCGGCAGATAAATATTAGATTGTTATTCTACTTCTAATACTTCTTTTCCTATTTGAACAGCATTTTTAAAAAAATAAAACATGCTTCTTTTCACTTTCCATATTTCATAGGGTACCAATCACACGCTAATGCGTAAAATCGGTCGAACTTTTTCACAAGCCTGTTGAGAAAAAACAGGATCACTGTCCGAACAACCCAATAGAAGATCAAGTTCGCCGTTCCATCGAGATATTTTAAAGGATGTCGTGAAAAAAGACGGAGGTCTAAATGTCAGACGCCGCGGTTATTAAATAAAATTTAACCGGCGAAATCTTTTTAACGAGTAATCTACCTACTTTCGTCAACTCTTTCCCCGCGTAATCTGCGAACGGTGGTAATTTAAGATACCTCGTAATTCGCAATCTTCTCGAGAGCGTACAAGTTTTTCCACGAACGTCGGCATCATCTCGGATTTTACGAACAACATCGTCACGATTGTCGGATATAATTTAACCGATTCGAAATTATCGAATTAATGGTACGCGAATCTTGTCGTTAACGTTCGCTGTTTATGCGCTCGCAGATGGCACGGAATCGTTTGAAAATTAACATTGAAACGGGACATATAAGTATGTACAATGAATCGTTCGTTTGCATAATCGATACACGAGTTCGAAAAGAACGGAATGAAATATTAATACGAGACGGTAAGTATTAATGGAAATCGAATTGGACGACCAATCTGGCGATTTGTTTCGTGAAATCTAGCTGATAACATCGGGCGTTATCAGATCGTTCGATAAACGATATTGCTCGCGTTTTAATAAACTGACAGTATAAACGTCGTTCAAGATCGTCCATATTTAATTCTTTCCCTCCTTTGTTTCTCGTTTCGAGAACAAATGAAAAAACTGTAAGATCCGCCACTGACCGTCGAAGTTGTATATCAACGGGCCCTTCTTTCTCGTTAACCGTCGAATTTAAACGTTGGTTTCATCGGATCCCCCTTAATTATGTTTGCAATGGAGCGGCAGTAACGCTAATTAAATGCAGATTGATAAGACGATGGGTGTTCGAATAGCGGGATGAGATCTAATTAGGGAGCAGTCCAACGATTTAATTACATGTGAATCTCGAACAAACAACTTCTGCTCGAGGTGACTAACTTTTATCTGGACTACGCATCGAATCAACCATTAATCCTTGTTTGCCGTATTACGTCAAATCTACGTCTTCGAACGAAATTCGCACTATCTTTTTTTCTTCCTCTTTTTAACAGAACATGTCACAGAAATCGTCCGTTCATTGATAAACGTTAATTACTAAAATAATGAACATTAAAATTAATCAAATAACAGATATTTTGTCAAAATACCGTCGCGGACCAGAAGGAAAATAGAGTGCGACAACGGTGTCCGTAGACAGCGGCAAAATCCGAGACACGACAAAAACCTGTCGAAGTCGTGAAAATTAGTACTTCAACGGCGAGATCGCAGATACAATGGTGCGCTTGACCTTACGTTATAACGTCATCGCGCCTTTCTAATGAAGTTCTTGACCTCGGTGTATCTTCAGGATCGATACGAGTAGATCTCTCGCGCAACGTTTGACAAAAAGGGCGAAAACGAGACTCGCCACGATCCCGCGAAACAAAACGAAACGGTGAACGTCGCTCGATATTTTATTTATTAACGTTTCAATTTATCGAAACATCGAGAATAGAAAGCGAGATCGAATAATGCCGGGTAGGGTTGCTTCATCGTCGGGTTTATCGACGGCTTCCACGGAATCCACGAAGGATTCCATTTCCATGACATTATTCGAAGGTCGGGAGACGCGAGAAACAGGCTGGAATTAACGAAAGGCAAAGTTTACGTACACCGGGTTTGACGCTTCGAGTGCCATGTCATCCACATATGGGTGACACTCGGATTTCTGTACAGACTCAATAGCTACATTATTCAAAATTTGTTCGCTTTTCTAAGTGACTCGCATTAGGTACTTTGAATTATGGAAAAGAAATATAACGAAGCACTGTGAAAATATTTGGTTAGATTCGTTCAGAATGAAAATACTAATACAATTTTCAATTGCTTCAATTGGTTAAAGTGTCTAAAGGAATAGCCAAAAAAATAAGCGTCCGTAATATTACAATTTTTATATGACCGGCTTGGTTAATCTTTGTGTGCAGTGAACGGCTCATTTCAAGGTTGCCTATGAATGGGTTAACCCTTTTCACCCGAGAGGCGACTCACACTCACCATTTCGTTTAATAGGTACTTTTTAAATAAATCCATAGTGTTTTACGCATAATGTATAAATATAACGAAATAGCTAACAATAGCAACTAATAACAGACAAATAATAACTTCAAAAGGTTTCATGAGACTTTTTCCATCAAAAGGTTTTACAGTTGCTATCTGCTACCACTAAAAATATCCTCGAGATCAAGTTAATATGGACAACATAGGAAACATAGGTGGATATGTAAATCCATTTTCGAACTATATCTACAACTAAATACATACGTCCTGAAAATCGATGTGATTTCACGTTTCAGGGCGTCCAGGGCAAAAATGTGAAAATTTGACCAGCAACGAATCGGTAAATTTGTATAAAATGGGAATCATAGGTGGACATGTAAATCCATTTTAGAACTGTATCTGCTATTAAATACGTTTCCTTTTATCAACCACCCGAAGCAAAACGCTGTAAAGTCGTCCGACATCTAACGGGTTAATTTATTCGGATCGCACAAAGGTAAGTTATCAAAAACAACGGTCGACAAGTTCGTGAGCGGGAATCGTATGCGTTTAGAAGTCGAGGTCGCCTAAAGAGGCCATCGTCGAAGACCTCGCTATTATGTGCTCTACGAAGCGTGCACGCTCGTGTGCAAAAAGCGATTCGCCCGTTGACAACGCGAACAACGGCTTGGTCGACGAACGAACCAGAAGAACGCGACGCTTTTCGTTCGCTTCCTTCTCTTCGGGATTCGTCCCCTTCGTAATCGGCCACGGCTTTATTTGCCCGGTCGTCGAATCTCACAGGAGCCGTGTATCGACCGCTCGTTATCGTGACACGAGCGATAATGAAAGGCGTACACCTTCGGTCACGGGAAGGAACTGGTCGAAAAATACGTGGCCACGAAAATTGGACAGAGTGAAGCCTTTATTATCACGGCCTAATAATAGTGAATTTCACGACACGGGAATTACGAAAATATTTCGAATCGAGTGGTATTTTTGGACCGAGTTTCGGCCAGGCGACCGAATGCACGCGCGCAGGTACCAGTTAGCCGATGTGCAACAAAAATTCGGATATCGTTTCGCGTGACTCACAAGGACGTTGAAAAATATCGTCGTTTTTTCGTCCGGTGTTCGTTTTGCAACCGCGAACGGGTTGCCATATAAGAGACACTTAATTTCATTGTTTATAACCCGCTGGATACGAGTCGCCTTACAGCAGGGATCATTTTCGATAAACGTTCGTTCGTTATTCGCCGGGACGAGAGATAAAATTGAAATTATCGTGCAAGCTCGCGATGAGAAAAATGTTTTCGTATTGTCGCGATCGTGGACGAAGAAAACTTTTCGACCAACCCCGACAACTTCCTGCCGCGGCGATATAAACGGAGTCCATTCTGCTTCCTTTTTTTTTTTTTTGGTCGGAGACGAAGAAACCGGGAAAAACCTTATTTAACTTTGTACCGTACGGCGAAGATAATCAGGGAAATAAATTATCTTTCGCTTTCATATTTGTTTGCGAGCGAGGCGGCAAAGGTCGTTTCGGTAACTGGACAATTTACACGAAGATAACAAGGTTTCGAGTCGTTGCAACGAGTTACAACATTGTAAAGAGCCTATATTGGTTGCATATCGCGCGAACGAACCATATGCATAAATTCTTTTCAAACCCAACGCCGAAGTTGAGAGAGCTCCGTAAACGACAAAATGTTGGAACGACGATCCTCTTTGTTCGCCGATCTTCCTACGAATCTCGCTCGATGATTTTTCACGATAAGAAAAACCGATGTCGCGAACCGCGCGGAATAACTTGCAAGTGTTATCCTATGAATTATTCTACGCGAGCGCAACGATACAACGGTCGTGCGGAAAACAAAACGGAAACGATCGATCGAATCGATGAATATCGGCAGGATAGAGTAACCATCACAGAGGGAGGAATTCCCTTTTTCTTTTTTTCCTTTGAGTACGAGAATTCCGTTAATAGAGGCTAGAAGCACGAAAGACCCACTTCTTTACTGCGTGATTAACCCTTTGCACTCTTACATTCGATATTTGGTCTAATAGAACAGTTTGAATAAATAATTTAGCTATTTTTCAGGTAACGCGTAACACTATAGGTTTGTTTAAAAAGAATTTATATAAATTGTTCTGTTAGGCCAAATGGTGAATATGAGCCAGTGCAAAGGCTTAAATAAATTATTTTTTACTAAATTTATAATATTGTACGCTTGATGTTTGAACATGGTGAAACAATCAATATCGACGATTAATAATAAAAGAAAAAATAAATTTTGAAACAAACAATATTGACGATTAATGATAAAAGAGATAATAATTTCAAGTCGCAGTACAAACTCTTTCGAGTGCAAAGGGTTAACACCTAATATTTCATTGATATTTCGTTGATCACCTTGGCACAAAGGCCGTCCCTTTTTCAATTAGTTAACTTCACGCGGTTCGATCAACGCTCGTGGATCCGGCCATGATAAAATTCCTTCGACCAATAAAATTCGTCTGACCAATAAAGTTCCACCGACCGATAAAGTTCTTCGCCCGACAGCATCTTCGTTTCGTTTCTAACGCACACCTTCTTGCACGATGCACATTCCCATCACGTTCCGTCACTTTGCTTCCCGAGATTATTACAAGCGTAATCGTTTCTGTAACGTAACGTTATGTATTTGCAACGACCTCCGTGCGATAAATCCACCGTCGTCTCGCGTTCTTCTCCCCCGATTATGTCATAAAGAAGAGGAGACACCAACGTGCCAAGTAGTCTGCGGTAATAGCAAAGCTTCTTGGAATGTATTAAACGAGACTACTCGGCTTGAATGGTGGCTGGCCTCAGAAAAATTTATGCCTTCCTGTTGCTGTCTATATTGCTCCGAACGATCGGCAGGCTCGCCTACAACCGATTCGATTATGATCTACGATTCCTGGTAAAAAATCCTCTTTCAAATTACCGGTGTCTCTTTTCATTCGGTCCTTTAACCCTCAACGATGAAAAAATATCTCGCGACATGATACAACGTTTAACCAGTTAACCGCGAAATTTAGTTTCAGTAATAAGCTCATTAAAATTAATTTTTTTATATTGTTAATACATAAATTATATTTTATATTGTACGAAATATACATAATAGAAAATATTTTCTATTATAATAGAAAAAATTAATTATACAATAAAAGTACATATTTGTACACATGTGTGTTCATATGTATGTACATATGTGTATGGATATGTGTGCATATAAAAGTGCATAAAAATATTGTATATTACAATATATTTTTATATCGTCAAAAATGAATAATTTCTCAATGCTAATAGAAACGAAGTTTTTGACCGACGCGTATACACAAACACAGTTAACCGATTAAAAAGTAAAAGCTAGAGGTGAAGAAGATATTGCCTAAGCGGTAGAAAATCCTAACGAACAAAGTGGCGTTTTATTTTGAACGAGATAAATCGAATTCGGTGTCCAGAGGATTAAAGGAGATTTCGCATAGGTCGAGAGCGAACGATTTCCTGCGGAAACGAGCGTGGCTCGACGAAACCGCGGAATCTCTGCCAATACGCGTGGCCAGGCATAAATCATTGTCAGCGGCCTCGGGTCCGATAGAAGGACAAGTCGAAACCGATGGAACTGTTCACGAAAAGCAGAAGGAGAACCGTTCGCCACGCTCTCTGCGTCGATTCTGACGCCATAAGCCGTCTGCTGACGCCTTTCGTTTCACACGTGCGCGATAAGGATTCGCAGAAAATGGAGGATCCGACGATAGTCACCGGCTGAACTCGAACGATACCGTGTCCTGCGGTTTTGCTCGTTCGCGAAACTGATCTATAACTCGGACCTTTTAGGCGCCTCCTGTTCCTTCGATGACTGGGACTTTCGAATTACCGTTTCTTCGCTAACTTAGACTTTCGATTCGCTTGCTCGTCATGGGAACTTAGAAATTGCTCGCTCTGTTACCAGGTGCTCCTCCGAACGTGTGTCCTGTATGTACGAATGTGTATACACGTGTCCGTCTGTTCCCCGAGTGACTCAGACCTTGCATCAATTTTGCAAATAATTCTCTCTTGCATTTCTTTTCGTCGTATCATATATGTGTATATGTTAACCCATTTGATTTGATGCAACAATTTTAAATGAATAACTTGTAACTGCATTTGTAGTATGATGCACGATGTTTGATCATAGTGAAACAGGCAATATTGACGTTTAATAATAAAAGAAAAAATAATTTCAAAAACATTCATCAAATTTTTTAAACAATTTTAAATAAATAACACGTAATTACATTTGTAGTTTGACGATGTTTGATCACAGTGAAGCAGACAACGTTGACGATTAAATATGAAGAAAATAATAATTTCAGAGAACTTCATCAAACTTATTAATTGGAAAGTTTTGCAGTCGCCATTTGACACAAATAAAAATGCTTTCGAGCGGAAATGATTAATACGAAAGTAGAATAATATTGAAATAAAATTTGTATATCAGCAAGTTCTCCTATAATTACTGTGTACGGACATGATCTCGTTCAACGCTTTGGTTTGGAAGCTATTTCGAGCGCTATGCGAGGTAGTATATACACGATGATCTTGACAAAAATAGAGATTATCTGCGAGAAATAGCAACTAATTATCTTGCACGAGTCCCACGATCTGTACCAACTTCGTTTTAATTTCACGCCTCTGCAACAGCCGGTCCCAGCGCAATCCCTTCGCGTTTAATACGCTTTACGGCTACCTTGCGAGATGAATGCGCGTCTTGGGTGTCGCGAACCAATTGAAATGCACCGGAGAAAACCGATAATTACTCGTGGATCTACCGCGCTTGGATTAGGCGAGTTTATAAAAAGAATGAGTGCATCGGGGTTATCTGGGTTACGGGACATAATAAACGGTTCTTTTCTTATACGAAGACGAAAGACAGCGAACGGTAAAGGAACACCGTGCGTTTTTATTACAAATCGTTCATTACGAGTCCGTTTATTAAACGATCGCGCTATTAAACGATCATTGTGGATATAAACGGCTATCGTTACGACACTCGGCTTGTTTCCGAACACAGGCAATTAATTAGCGAAAGTTCGTTTCGTTGCATCACGCTTTCGAACCTCGTTGCAAATAATAAAACCAATCACGGTACTTGGAAACCTGGTTAAAAAATTTGGTCGATGAGCGGACGCGACGAATCATGTTACCTGCGAAACATGCGTGTTCGACGATGTGCTCGTCCTTCTGTTTTCGCGCGAACGTACGCTGCAAAAATCATCGGGAAATACGCGTGGAACGCGCAATCATACAGTCGTTGAACCTTCGAACGAAGTGCGAATAAATTGGTAATCGATAAATTAGATCGGATGCTCGACGATTGTCCGATTCCTCGATTTATTGCATTCCACCCTTCTCCATTACGTAACGGGTGATACGCGTCCACCCTCTCATCGATCAGTTTCGATTATACTGTAGAAAAGAGATGATCTAACAAATTTTGTAAGGATCATCTAACAAATACACTAAGGATCATCTAACGATTTCCTGACGAGTTAGATCGCCACGCGTTTCATTTTCGTACGTTGGACCTTCACATACTGGATCTCCACATGCTGAATATTCCAGCATTTGATCTCCGAACGATTTCTATACATAACATCTATGAATACTGGATTTCCACGCGTTAGATCACTGCATCCTGAATTGCCATGCGTTAGATCACCACATACTGAATTCCCATGTGTTTGGTACATCAACGTTGGATCGCCACATGTTGCATTTCCTCACATTCGACCTTCGAACGCTTAATTTCCACGCGTTAGGTCCTGTTACGTTGGATCTCCGCACGCTCAATTTTCACGCGCTTGATCTTCGTATCCTAGATCTCCATCCATTAGATCTCCACGCGCTATGTTTTCATTCGTTGGACCTTCACGCGTTAAACCTCCACACGTTGAATTTTTCACATGTTGGATCATCATGCGTTGAATCCTCACCCATCTCCATACGATGGATCCACGTGCGTCCCCCTTTCGTTTCTCGATCTTCCACGGATACCCGGCATTTTCCGTAACGCGAGGACGACCTCGATCGTCCGTAATCGATCGCGAAGTAATTATCACCGGGCAAGAGCAGCGGTCAAGCAGACTGTCGTACAAACACGCGGCTGACACCGTTAATACCGCGTGGGTCAAGTCCGAGTAGCCGAAGAAGTGGCTGTCTAAAAATATATCGCGTTTCCGTTGCCGAGCTGGCGTACGAGCCAGGTACAAAGAGAGGGAGGAACATGAGGAGAGTGAGAGGCGAACGAGCAAAGCGAGCGAACAGGCAGGCAGGCAGGCAGGCAGGCAGCAACGAGGCGGCGTTAAAAGGACGTTATACGGTGTACGGCTAGTCTAGCCGGATCCGGGGCCGAGTTCATTTCACTTTGCAGTCATCAGGTTCTCTCCTGAGTCACTCGAGCCAACGAGTCGAGCGAGCAGACAGGTACTTGCTACCTGCCCTCGAACACAGCTAGTCCCGACACGGTGTGCGTGCGACAGCGGCTCCGTGTTGCGGCCACCACGTTCCCCGTGCACGGCAACGAATTCACGTCGTTGCCCGAACGATCGGACCGGTCACGGGGCGACGACCGTACCACGTTGGAAAATCGACGTGACGACCGTAACATGTTGGAAAATCGCAGCGACGAATGTACCACGATGAACAATCGCTTCAACGACCCTACCACGATGGAAAATCGCCTCGACGATCAAAAATCGCCTCGTCGACCGTACCACGATAAACAATCGCCTCGACGACCGCTCGACAAGGCGGAAATTAAAGAGAGTCAGCTGGTCGACCGGAGTGAATCAGCTGACCGAGAACTTGGAACGTTACCGTATTCGGAAAGTGGATCGCGGAGGACTGTTCGAACCGATGTCTGTTGTCGATTTTTATGTAATTTCCGTACACCTCGAAAACTCGCTGAAGAAAGTAAACGCGATAGCGTTTGTTGGTTGAAATGATCGAATACGAACCTCTCAAGGAGACCTTCCACGACCGAGAGTTAATCGGTTATATTGTTATTAATATTATTTTATCTAAAAAAAAAATAATAGTATCCTCGATATCTATCGAAACAGTGAAAATTTGAGATCGTGTGTAATTTGACATCTGTTCGAGATTTAACAAGCCCGCGGTCTGTTTGCTTGCTTCGAATCGGAAAGCAAACACATGGACGAGCCATAAAACAAAAATGAGTTCGAGAAAATCGACGCGATTTCTTTGGCTTCTGTTTACCGGCCCAGATAAATGCGTTCGCCGCACGGAACCGGGAAGTTTCAGAAAGTTACGCAATTACAGACAGCGAATATATTAGAGCAGAATTAATCGACGGAATGACTATCCAAACGCGATTAAACCGTGAAAACAGGATATCTCGATTCGTTACGACCGAGAGCATCAACGTATGTACCATAGGTGGAAGAAACTTCGAAGCGAGCTCTTCACGAAAAGATTCGATCAATTTCCCTGGAACGTGACCGTGGGAATACAACAGACAGGATCGACCCCCTTCAGGTACGACCGGAAGATCGGTTTTACGTACGTCACTCTGTGGCTTACGGTTTGGAATTTCGTACTTCCTGTTTCCGCACCAACTCGTCAAGGTTCCGACCAAATAAACGACAACTAGCTTACCTAACGAACACCCACATTTATCTATTAGAATCGTTTTACCACTTTCGTTTGCCACTGTCGTTTTACCAATCGTTGTACCGCTATCGTTTCACCGGTTTTACACGATATATGAAACATTTACACGACTATCAAACAGATTACCTCGAAATGCTATTAAACTAGCGCTAACCCCATAATTAACATTTTCGAATAAAACGAATGGAAAATACTTTGCAGACGACTTCGAAAGAACCAATTTTACGTAACCCCGCGTTAGATCGCCGAACTGTGGGTCTCCACGTGTTAGATGACCAAAATATAGGTCTCCACGCGTTAGATTGCGAAAATATCGCTCTTCACGCGTTGAGTCGCCAAACTGTGGATCTCCCCACGCGGTTAATCACCGAAATCGCACCGATTCGACGCATCCCCGTGTTAGATTCTCGAAAGTGGCCGACACTGAAACCGTCCAAAGCTAAAATCGGTAGCCGGCGTCGGACGATCGTTAACAGAGCAGAGATTTCTCTGTCGTGCATCGCTCTTGAATCAATAAACGCGTCCTCGAGTTATTCCACGCGAACGCACTTCGCTAAGCGTTCACGCGATCGAGGCCGATGCAAAATGTATGTGCATATATATCGCGAAAGATGCTCGTGCCGTGTTTGCGTTTCGCAAAATTCCGTTCATAACGGAAAACGTCGATCCGTGGGAGCGATTCGGGCACGGTGTAGCAACGACCGATAACGAGACTACAGATATTTCGAGGAACACGAGGTAAACGCCAACGATTGACCACCGTCTTGGTCGGATTTTACTCGGCTAAGTGCATTTACCGTAGCACAAAGCAACGAGGAAGGTGATAAACTGATAACGCGAGCGTGTATCGACACACGTTAATGGCACCACGTGGCTCGAGAGACTCGCAAAGACGATCGGTTTTGCATTCCGTGTCGAACGAGTCACGACTTCGATCAACCGTTCTTATTCTCCTCGTCCCTTGGTCGATCAACACAGCACGATAAACCTGTCAACCTGTTATTTTCTCCGAGTGTCTTTATAATCGTCCTAAAGTTAATTGCAAAAGATCGATAACAACGAAATCTCGATCGAGTCGAAACATTTTCGTTGCATAAATATCCTCGCGTCTGCAGCATGAGACACTCGAACGTTAGCTGCGAATGTTTTAACACTAAAACTACCGACGTATAATTCACAATTATTTCGGTGTTAAAAATGAAGTCGAAAAATGAATGAACAAACGATGAAACATAAATGAATACACTTATTGATTCATCACCTTGATGAATTAACCAGTTGATTAACCAGTTAACTGTGGCGCTCCTTTTTGTAAGTATACTCGTCAATCACAGAATAAGTGTCGGTGTTAAAATATTGGGCCAAAAAGATGGGTCTATTTTATAAAATAGGCAATTTTATTATTAATATTGACTTATTTGGTGAACCAGTTAGCTGTGATTTAGGAGTATACTCGTCGTGACAAAAGTTCTGCCGCATCTCCATGACGGATATAGTCGTCAAACACACTTAACTGGTTAACAAATATCGTCGTTTGAAGTAGGAAATTTTTAGAAGGGTCATTTAACCCCTTTGGTAGTTTTAGTGTTAGTTTTTATCTTATCCGGAACGATATCGCGATTTAACTTTGCACTAGACACGAATTGCAATTTGTATTCTTCGCAAAGAAATTTTGTCCAAGGCGCGAACACTTTGCGCGTGAAACGGTAAACGAACCCGATCGTTCGATTATAGCCGATCGCCGATACGATGAAAGGGAGGCAGCGACGCTGAATTCGAAGTACCAGACTGCAATTAGTATTAATGGAACGGCGGACGAATTGGTAGAGTGTCTCCCTTTATAATCGTTGCATTAAGATAATGAACGGTTAATTGCCCGTTAATCATCTATAATTTGAACACAATGAAACAATGGTAAATCGCGTCAAGACACTTTGCAAGATTCCACGTGGGATCGGCTCGAATCTATAAAAATACGGCCTTGACGTGCTATTATAACGAGGCTTATTTGTTAGACGTATGTCGGAGAGGAAAGTTGAATAAAGTATTACGGGAAACGGGCTCGATCGACCCGCTCGTACGCGGTTTATAACTCGCGAGAATCGAATAATCGCGACGGGGACAAAAGTAGTATCGAGAGTATCGATAGAAGCATTCGTACGCTTCACACTTCGGTGATTTAGTCGAACGACAAACGTCCACGAACAAGAACAACCGGTATTAATACACCTTTATCGCTACCCATGAAATCGTTCGAACGTAAAGCAACTGAGACTCCAAACATTAAACCAATCGATGCAATCATCGTTTCAGACGATATCGCGATACATCTTGGTATCGATATCGTCCGAGTCTCGGTCCAAGTATATCCTTCTCGATATCTACCTTTGGAGCCCTACAATTTTCGTCTTCGAGGTTCGTCTCTTTAAAAAGCCCTGCTTTACACTTTCACCGACTTCTGTTTTAGGCTTTTTTTAAACTCAAATAAATCTAGAATCACTCGAGATTCTTCCTAGATCTCCTTGATCTCATATTGGCTCTTCCTGGTGACATGGATCAACATGTTTGGATACGATGCGCAAATTCGACAATGAAGTAAAATAGAAGACCACTAATGCACTAAACGACATGTAATAAAATAAAAACATTCAGATGGTACAATTTATCAAGATGGTTTTCTTGAAACCGTTGTTCATTCTCATCAAGACAAGGAATCAATAAGTGTATTAATTTATGCTTCGCCGTTTGTTCATTTATTTTTTTACCTCATTTTTAACTTCAAGATAATTGTGCGTTATATGTTTGCAGTATTAGTATTGATGAAATGAAAGAGTTTAAATGAGGGATGATTCGGTCGACAATCGGAACGTTTCGGTTTTTTTCATGGATCGAGCGGGAAACGACACTTTCTTCGGGGTATTATTACCAGCGTGGTTCGAATTCATGCAGGATCATAAATTATGGAAGTCCTACATCATGGATTTTATTTATACCGACCAGTTGGCCCGTGAACAAATCGATACGGAGTTTCAGTGAACGGAATGAAAACGGTGTTGTCGTAGTAGTCTGATCTTGTGGAGTAAGCGCGAACGACAAAAAGGCCTGTGCAATCGTACGACAACGTTTCAATATTAAGAATGAGTCATATCATCGACAACCGAGCGACGAAACGCGACCGACCTCTCGCTGCGCTAACTTATCGAGAGATAATGTCGCTGAATCGTTAGTACCGTCGTTATTGTCGCTCGTAAATTAAAATCGCCGCTGGTAATTGCATACGAGCACGTGTGTAACCGAACAAACTATTATTAACAACCACAGCTTTTTCTCGGAGTAAATATAACGTTAACGCGTTCGACACTTAGTCTATGTATATATTCCTGGTGAGAGAATCGTCCGATGACCATTCCTGACTCGATTTCGTAGTATTTTCGTAGTTGCAGAATAGAATCGAGTGATCCAACTTCCTGTTATCGATACTACGATATATGTATATATTACCCGTTCCCGAGCGATTGGTATTATCAGTATTATTGCGAGACCATTGTCGTGCATCAAAGAAAATCGAGACTAAAATTTTAGAATAGCTAAATCTTTTCGAGATTTCAAGGTATGACCAATCTATATGTTTTTACCTTTGGATCGGAAGTGTAGAAATTTGAGGATGTAGAATTCGAAGATGTAAAAACTTGAGGATGTAGGGATTCGAAAATGTAAAAATTGAGAATGTAGGGATTCGAAAATGTAGAAATTGAGGATATAGGGTTTCGAAGATGCAGACATTTGAAAATTGTAGATAATCAAACTTAGTAGAAAGAGTTGTACAAGACCCGTTTATAGGAATTAGTGGAGTCCGTAAAACAAAACCCGTATCGAAAGTAACCAAATGGGGCCTGTGACGGTAGCCGAGTGGGTAGCGTCGCCGACCCAACAATCCGAGGGTCCCGAGTTCGTGTCCCGACCCTGGGGGTTCCGAATTTTTTCCGTATTTACTACGATTCTTAGGCTCCATATGACGCATGTACAGAACTCGGAGGTGTAGAAAATGTAAATAATGTAGAAATTCGAAAAAATAAAATTGTACTCATCAATTGAAAATAAATGGCGTCAACTAAAGTAACCGAATGGAGCCAACGACAGTAGCCCAGTGCATAACGTCATCGACTACCAATCCAATAGTCCCGGTAACTGCAAAATATTTTTTCCGTATTTCTCCAAAATTGTAGAAAGGAGCCTGGAACTCGTATTAAGAAGCGTACACAAAGAAAAAAGGGGCATTAGTCGACGAACGGGCAAAGGCGAGTTCGAACAGAGAAGGCGAAGCGCGGTCTCTGAATTTGTCGGAGGGATTTTAAACCGTCGAAGCAGAAGAACTAAATGGGGATTCACACGTGGCTGATCATCCGAGGATGAATCACGAGAGAGGCTAAAAATTTTTCTACTCGACGTTCGAACGAACGCGAACAGAACAGACAGCTTGCGAAAGTTGAACGGCAGTCTTAATTCTGAAATATCAGCCAACTGTGCGCGATACAGTGATAAGGACAACGCGAGAGAGACCACTTGCAGTTGGGTAATAATTCAACCGATAACGTGTAAACACGTTCCGCGATGCAAGCTATATTTACCATAGCATCGTGCACGATTTTAGAAAGACAACGGGAAAGAGAGACCCGACGAGAACGACTTTAATTCGTATTTTCCTCGGGCGTGTACTATCGTACAGAAGTTTTTCGTTCACGACTGGAACTTGTTAAGCTTCCCGCGAAATAAATCATTATACAGGTATACAGGAAACTTTGTCGTTCGATAATTTTATATAAGAGCGAAAACCGGCCTTCCGAGAAATCGTATCGCAAAGACAATGAACTAATAACTGTCTGTCAACGGTATCTGTTCAGGGAATTAGCACTTTTAAATCGTTTTTAATAGGTCAATTTCAAGCAGATACCAACACTTCACGAGGCAATACACGACGTTATACTCGAGGCTCAAAGTAAACTGCATACCCTGATGTCATAGACTCGATTCTCCTGTAATATTTACACGGTAAATACCGTCTATAGCTGCTACGTGTAAACTATGTTTCTTAAAAAAAAAAAGGTGAAAGAAACACATCACTGACAGCGACCAAGTTTTTCTATTGACTCGTACTATGAATCCGAAAGTGAGTCACAAAACGTATCTTGAAAATAAACACGCGCGAAAGTGCAAGTTTCTTTATTAACGATCCTCCTTATTTCCCTGTACGTGGAAAACGATGAAACTTCGGTTTAAACCGCGCACCGACGAAATCGAGGTAGGTTTCCGAACTTCGATAGTTATACAAGTTTCGTGAGAAGCATGGCTTACCCGAGTACCTGATTCCTTTGAGAACACAAACCTTTGTGCTTTCTACGTCAGTTAGTACTACCATTACATAGACCAGAATCGCGTTAAAAATTCGAAAATTACAGCGACTTGAAAATTCCTCCTAATAACAAATCTAAATATAATGTCGTCACGTGTTATTGTTAATTATAACGTATTGGCGAGTCTAAGAATTATTTTGTTAACATCGTAAACCGAAACAGCGAATTGAAAAGTTAACATTCTTCTAATAATATGTCGTGCTAAACGTTGATATTTGCACCGTAACAGTGAAGAAACCGTTAAAAGTTTCCGTCATAGAAATACGAGTTACCTATATAGATAATATTTATATTGTGACTTGGACATTACACAACTGCATAGCGTTTCTATCCAACCATAAACGGGATAGCGTTTAGCGCAAGAGTAAAAAGTTGACGCACAGTGACGTCTAAATTGTTTCGCTATCTGCTTTGTACATAAAACATTTAAACTTGGCAGAATTCGGTATTCTTTCGAGAGCTTGTTTAACTCGAGACACGTGGAAAGACGATAATTTAATTGACGCGTTTAACAACTTTATTTATTTTTTTAAGCTTTTACGGCCGCTGTTCAAAACCTGGTAAATTTTATCGTCTCTCGTAAGATCGCTGCAATTTGATAAAAAAAAAATAGTAATAACAGTCGAGTGACACGCGATGAAGTGAACCGGGTTAAACGGTTCATCCATTTAAAGGTACCGTAAACATACAGGGAAAAATAAAGTCATAATCGGCAAACATAAACATCTGTATACGCGATACACTCCCTGTCGACACAGATAAAAGATATAAAATTATCGTAGAATTACGTCACTCGCATAAGACACGAAATTCAACGATAAACGATGCATTCGAAGTGTCTACGAAAACTGGATATTATCGGTGAATTTACATCGAGACAGAGTGGGTCGAAGGAGATTTAAAAAATATTTCGCAATTCGTCAGACGGCGATAAGCAGAGACACTATAGGGAATAATGCGCGCATAACATAGGAAACTAAACGAACGATTCTCGGCCGCCAGATCAGCTGAAACGAATTCCATCGAGATCGATCGGAAGGAAATTTCGCTTTAAGGTTCCGTCCGTTACCGCAGCGCGACAGTTCCGAAAGGTTAGAAAGAAATTTCGAGCCACTCCATTTTGTTCGATCTACCGTCAAAGAAGCCACTTTCACGCGCGGGTGTTAACCGTTGACCCGATGCGTGTCGTTACACGTAACGCGAATCGCGCACAACCGAGCGGGGACGTTAAACGTTATGTAAAAGAAAAAAAAAAGAAAGAAAAGATAAAGGAGGGAAAAAAAGACTCACCTAGCCGAAGTTCTCCGAAATTGCCAGAGCCAATTTTCTTGCCGACACGAAAATTCGGGCCGACCATGAGTATATTGGACGAGGAGGTGACACTATGCCTGGAGGAATGCACGTTGGATCTGGCAGCATTACCGCTACCGCGAGAGGTTCTCTTCGCGGCTTCCTGTTCACGCTCGGAGCTACGAGCGAGCTCCTTCTCGCGAGTATCCCTACCGTCTCTTTTCTGCATGTTGCGAGTGTCCTGTGTCGCGGTAGAGATAGTCTGTTTAACGTGACAGAAAGGCTCGAATGAACGATGAAAATTGCCGACGTGTGCCCGGTCGATTAACAGCGACGATGTACGTTATCACGGGGATCGATCCCCATTCTTGACATATTTTCTTCTTTGGTCTTCCCTTGGACGGTAGCCGATGGAAATAATACTCCAACGGCTTCCTGGGAGGATACATACACACGCACGCACGCAAGCAAGCACGCACATACACGCACGCACAAACACCGTACGGCGAGTCGCAGGTGTCACGGCGAGTCGGTCGATGCCTTCAGGGGATCAATCCCCATGCTATCCTAACCTCGCAGCGGATTTCAGGAAATGTTTACACTTAATACGAGATGAAGAAGGCGGACGAGAACACGCGCGAAACACACGCACAGCTATCTCTTCTTTTCCCTTCTTCTGTCTCCTTCTAAACGGCTAGTGGTTTATCACAGACGGGAGCGAGTGTTTCGAGTGTCGAGGACCCTGGACGATTCCATACCAATTTCGACCTGCCTCTTTCGCCCGGCCGGCCGGGAGGAACGGTTAAAGATAAATATCGCGTCTCAGTCGATACGGCGTGCATCGCCGACACTGTTCCGTCGTACGGGAATACACTCCGAAACCTCCTCCATTACAAACGACCCCGCCGCGTGCGATCGCGATCGTACGTGAGATGTGCTCCGATAAACCACCACTCACCACCGCAGACTCGATTCTGCGGTTAGATTTGGGAGCGCCGCCGAAGCGGCTCTGAACTCTTCCCAGTGACACGCACACGAGCACACGCGCTTTACGAGCTTCGTATGTTCTCTCTTGACTAAGGAAAATCCGCAGTCGTGTCACCAGTATGCCCGATCGGCTATCGTGTGCAAGTACGTACACAAGGCCGGGGATTAATGCTGTCCCTCGCGATCTATCTTTCCGAGATTTTACCGACCGTTCCGTCCCTAATCGATTTTACGAGCGTACTTTTTTCTGATCGTCTATCGTCTACCGATCGCACGCACGCTATTTGAGAGATCCTTCGAACGCGGACAAACGATCACGTACAAGCTCACGCTTCTGTCTCTCGCGCTCAACTCGACATGGGTGAGATTTGTTACGAGGCCGACAGTGCTGCCAACTTGAAATGAGATTAAAGGCGTGTTCTTAAATTCGCGTCGACGACAACGCCCTCCCTTGCGTACGAACATGTTCGTTCGATGTTTTAAAAGTATACTCTTTTTCGATATATTTAAACTATTTTGAAAAAACGTACAAACCTATGATTCTGTTGAAACGATTTACGTATCCATCCTTCGCGTGTATTTGTTAATTATTACCGGGCAATTATGGACAACTAATTTTTTGTCTATGCTGAATGACGTAACATTGGCGTTCATTTGAATTTTCAAACCGGTTGGAAAAAATATCGTGATAATGACATTTGCAACATTTTTTATATACGTTAGTTTAGAAACTATAACATTTTTTAAGATGTATGACTAAGAGAGTACCGTCTCTATAATTAATCCATTTCATTTTTAGATGAGGCATTAAATCCTGCGTTTCCATAGCAACCAATTTGAATTTCACCGAACTCTTCGATATTCGTTAAATGTTTATGGAATTTATTTGTAGCATTTTTGTATGTTATATTACGATACGATGCAGTCATCGGAAAATTTTGATACTCGAATTATATTAAGCATAAAAGGAGGTAAATTTCGCATCATACTTCGGATTATAATAGCAATATTAATTTAACAAGTTAATCTACTGTACACCAATTGCACGTTCTGCCACGTATCGCGCATATAACGTTTTGTAATAAATCAAATTAATCAAATATATTCTTCGATGTTAGTAACATTTACTCGAATATTAAATGTTTTGTGTTGTCAAATTTAGGTAGAGGTTTTGAAGAAATTTCACTACCTATGTTAATTGTTGCAACACTCGATGGACATTCTTTAGAAACTGAAGTCATAGAACCGAGTCCTAATCCTCAGTATGATTATGACTTGGTATGGGAACTTGATGGAAAGAAACTACGAAAGTATGTTGGATATAATGAAAAAATTATTGCGAGTAAATAGTTATTTCTAAAAGATAGTTTTTATTTTATAGAATGAGATCCGGACAAGTTCCGTTAAAGTTAGAATATTTTGCTGTTAAAAGCATTGAGAGCAAAGAAAAGTTAGGGTTTCTCCTACTCAATCTACGATCCGCACAAGTTTTGTCTAAAAATAATGATTTTGCTGTATCAAGTAATTGGCACAAATTAGTAGGATCCAGAGGTCATTTTAAAATGAATAAACCGGAATTACTTTTGACTTTAAGTATTTGCTATCGAGAACCTGCAACATTAAATTCCAAGTTGGAGGTAAATGATTAGTTATCAACATCTTATATATCACGATTGTTTGTAGATATTTTATTAAAAATATAAAATTACAGTTAAAAAATAGTGAACTGTACCAACAAACAACTGAATCTTCTAAAATAGTTCCAATTCTGCTTCATGATGAACGTCTTATACAATTGGGTCCTACAAATACTTGTCATGAATTATTTCTGTTGAGTATCACAGCTATATCCGCAATGAATATAGATTCATTGTTACCAACAAATTATGCAGATATGAATAATGATTTGTATTTCTGGTGTAAAGTATTAGAAAATGATATGTACTTTAATCGATCTAAAAAAGATTGTGGAGAGCTTTGCATGCTTAATGAGAAAATCGTGATAAGAATCAGAAGTTCGCTACGAGTTCTGAAAGATTATTTAGAGCTAAAACCATTTCTGCTTATATATCTGAAATGTAAAGAAGACATTGTAGGTCAATCAGAAGTAAATTTAAAACCGCTAGTTTCTACTGACTCTATTGAAGAATTTCTCAAAAACACAGAATATTGTAGCAGTCTTTTACAACAACGATGTTATTTGCGTAAAAAAAATGAAGTTGATGATGCAAAATCTAGAATTTCGTATGTTGATTTACAGCTAAAATTGCAATATGCAGGTGGTAATACAGATGCAGTAACAGATACTGCAAATACTATAATTAGTGACCCTATTGTTCCTAATTCCTCAAGAGAATTGAAAACTAATTTAAACCAAATAGTAAGTTGTTTAATAATAATGAATTATAATCTCACAAAAACAAAGGATACAAATTTTTATTTTCTCTGTCATTTTAGAAGTCGTATGTAAGTGAGATAGATTGCCACAGAAATCCTGCTGGTGATTTTGGAAAATATTCCACCAATGGACCAGTGGTCGATTTTGCAAATAGATATAACAGTGTAAATAAACCATCTCTAAATTGTGAAATTAATAAGAAACAGTTAACTGAGACTATATGTCCGCAATCAACCAATGCGCTGCCGTCTAATATGAATGACTATTCTAAAAGTGTAGAAGCATATCACTGTTATTGTTTAAATATTCGATTTATAGCAATCAAATTAAGATCTCCTGTACTAATGACAAAAGATGCAGAAATTCGGTAATATCTAATTCAGCTTCTTATGTATATCTGTGGAAATAAGTTTAAACTAAATACATACCTCCTTTGAACTTAGACTTCACCACCCAAAAACTGAAATTGTATCAACATTTTATCCCAACATAATATTTTCATTGGGAGAGAAAATAAAATTACAAGATATTGGATGTAAATTACACTTTATATCAGCAATACATGAGATTAAACAGTTATTGCTATCTTTTCCACCAAAAATCACTATACATAAAAAAGATGGAAATTCGAAAATATGTATATGTCAAAGTATAGTTGATATTGAACAATTATTCTATCAAAATAAGGTAATGTGGCACGAAGAGTAATATTATATATTTATATGTTCTTATTGGAATTTAAACAATGTATTTTAGGCTGAATACTTATGTGATGTACCATTATATGATATGGAACAAAATGTTGTTGGCAATTTAGATGTTCTGTTGAATTTAGAGGACTGTGGTCCATATTATAGAATTGGAAAATCAGTGCAAAGTACGCTTTCTATGCTACAAACTCATACCATTACTTTTGACTTTGTTAATATGTATACTTTATGTTTACAAATTAGGTGAATATTTAGGTCCTCCTATTTTAGATGATAGTTTAGCTTATAAAATAGTTGATGAATTAGAAACATGGAAAGAAAGGCAAATGGAAATTTTTAAAGTTGAGGTAATACTGTATACAAATATGTATAGTAAATAGAAATTTGACTGTGTATAAGATTTTTACTATCAAAATTTTTTCTCAATAATTTAGTTAAAAAGAAAAGAAGATCGTCATTTAAATTTACTGAGTCAAGAGTGGCAAAAACATAAAGAAAATCTTGAAGCAAAACTTGCTTGCAGTGTTAAACAATGTAAAATGCTTGCAAACAGTTTAAATAATGCTACAGAGGATTTAAAAATACGAAGATTAAAAAGTCTTGAAAAGGAAACTAAATTAATGAAAGCAAATGAAAATTTGCAGTGCAAATATGAATCGAACATACAGAAACTAAAAGAATCATATCATGCGATGCATGAAGAACTTACAACAAAGGTTTGTAAGATAATTTAATTTACATACCGATTAAAGAATTATGTTTTTAATGCTTTATAGGTCGAAATTCTTGAGAAGAAAAAGACTACTCTAGAAGAACAAATTGATCAATTACATAATGAAAATGAAAGATTACAACTAATTGTAATGAAGCAGTCTGAAGAATTAGAAACTTATCAGAAAGGTTCTTTAACACACGACCAAACTACAAACTTATTGCTAGAATTAAAAATACTTGAAGAAAAATTACAAAATGCGCAAGAAAATAAATCTTTCTTCAAAGAACAGTGGGCTAAGGCAATTCGTGAAATGCACTGCATGAGAAAGGAGTTTCAAGAAGCTAGACAAGTTCAAATAAAAAGTAGTAAGGAACAGATACAAAACTTGGAGTAAGTATATAATTCCTGCATTTAATGCATTATAACGTGTATTAATGTAATGAAATACATTATCGTTTATGTAGTCTAGAGGAGATATTGTGTGCAGATTCTAATGCCTTGACAAATGACCAAGTTTTATTGAGCGAAATTCAAAAAGAAATTGACGTGATTAAACCCAAATCATCCTTCACAGACAAAAGCATGTATTGTCCTGTATTTACACCAACTTCGGTAGATTCAAAAATTGTACCGAACAGTAATAAAAGTACATTAAAGAAATCGGAGGAATATGATAAACGACTTCAAGCGTTACTAGAAGAACGTAATTCTCTCTTAAAGACAGGAAGCTATACAATTGATGATACAGTTATTATGAAATTAAATGCAGAGATAAGGTCTTTAATGATGAAGTAGTTAATATATTTATTTTTTATACGTAATATATTATGAAATATATCTTTAATAATTGATTTTCTAAAAATTGTTGATATTTAAAAATCTTACCCCATTCCGTCGAAACTAATTCCACGAGTCTGTACAATGATCTGTAATGTTCCTCAAATTCTTAAATCTTTTTTCACTTTATCCATTTTTCCCAAGTTGACAGCTTTGAGAAAATAAAATCCATTTTATTGAAGGAATGGTAAGTAAATAGTGATTTAGTTTATATAAAAATTTATTCTATATTGCATACATTTCTTTATATTATACAAAATTAAAATTTTGTACATTTATATTATAACTTTCTTATAATAACATAAAGCACAACATTAATTTTTATATTTTTGAATTCAAAGTTATTCATGTTAAAGAAAACTTGTTAGGCCGAATATCAATTGTTTGAATCACATCACGTCCAAGAATGTAAAAGTCTTGAATCATTGCCGAAACATTTAAAATCAATTGATTATTGTTATTACATTTTCGACCATTAATATTTGACACTTTAAATTCTTTAGCTTCTAATGCTGAAGGTTTTAATAGCACTCCTATTGTAGTACCACCATAAGTGTCATAGAAGAATAAAGCAAATGCATTGTACCCGTTCTGGAAACAATACATGCATTTGATGATTAGTCAAGATCATCGAACAATAAGATATATGTAAAACTGTTATAATTTACCCTAAGTTCTCGTAAGAAACACTGTACAGGATCAAAATCCACAACTGGTATCTTTTGCCTGGAGTGACTTTTGTAGGGATGCCATTCAATTACTGGATAATCTTCGTCAAGATCCATTGCCTGCAGCCTTCTTGGCACCATAAAAGGCTTCAAACGTATGAGACAATCATATTCTGTGAGCGGTGGCCTAAATAATGGTTTACAATCGAATATGGCGTTTACAAAAAATTGATTTTCAAACAATTTTAAAGACTGTCTTGCTAAAGCTGTAATACGACTTAAGATTAAAGTAGTTGGCGCTTTTCTAGTCCATAATGATCTCTGCTGGTCATAAGGAGTAGATATAAACAATGGTGGTAGAGAATTGCGAGATGAACCGAAAAATGTTTCCACAGCTAATATTTCTTCTCCTATAATTAAACGTCACATTATGTATAGTAAAGACGATAATTGACGATATTATTATTTAAATACATACTAGACATTTCGTTATTAAAATTAATAATAACTGGATCTGTATTCCAATGACCCCTTGCGAAAATTTCCAACAGTCTCAAAAATGCTACTTGTGGCATTTGAGGAGGTACATATGGTGCGGGAGTTAAGTACATAGACGCTACAAGAAGATCAACTACTACATCTGGTATATGGGAATGATCCAATAATTGGGCAGAGAGCCAACGTTTTGTTAAACAACAGGTTGCTCCAAAAGATGGTTGCTGAACATGTAATCTGTCGCGTAAAAAACATCATTTTGATTATAGAGATGTATAAACAGGAATTTTTTTATAAAAATTATTCTTACCCGTGTAAAGCACTACTTAGTTTTGGCAACTCGAATAAATTATTTTCCAATTCAATCGACTCTTCGTTGTCTTTGTACTGTGTCACACCATCCTCAGTTATTTGTTGTTTTAAGCAACTAATTTCTTTTTGGTGTGCTACTCTTAATCGAAATACAAATCCTCCCTAAAATAATGTTACATTACATTATTTATAAATTATATACACTTAATATGATGCATTCTCTTTTAACCAACCGCATATACGAACCTTATATACATCGATGTGTGATAAATTTGCATTTGAAAGTAAGTTACATTGATTTCTAAGGCATTCTGCAATTTGTATATGGAAAGCAGCTTTTGTTTTTCTAAAAGCTTCGATATCATCAGGCCACTTTCCACTAGTTGATAACTGCAGGTTTACTTCAAGTGGGAAAACATATTTAGGAGCTTTAGTTTCATGTCTAAATATCAAACAATTCTTCGTTTCCCGAATAACTCGATAATCAGGTCGATGGGTTGTCGCGAGTGGTGGAAACACTTCCGTATATCGAAAAACAGCACTAGACCCCTGAACTCCATGAATGGCTAACGGAATATCTTTTAGAGACATCAACTCTTTCTCAAGCTCATCAAATACTTTTATCACCTTTAATGTAGCTTCTTCTCCCGTTCCATATGCAAAATGTGTTATTTGGACCTAAAGGTTACACTATAATTTATACAATATTCTTTCTTATTTATACAAATGAATTGACAGAAGTTATGATCTACCTTTGGCAATCTTAATAATTCTTCCATTTCGTCTGCTATATAATTAAATCGGTCTTTACGTAGACTTAATTTTTTAGTTAGGAGATAAGTTACAATTTTTTTACAGATCAGTCTTTTTCCTGATAATGTTTTTCCTTTTGACCAAACTACTGCTTCACGAATAGATCCATCTTGAAATCGACGTAATTCTGATTTCTTACCCCAAAATGTTCTAAATTCAGCTGCCTGGAGTAGAATGTTCAGTATATAGAAAAAAATTAGATTGTGTACACATGTTTAAATAATTTACTCACTTCTGGTAAATTTGCTTCAGGCCCCTTCTCAACTATATTATAGCAAAATTCAGGATTCAATTCTAATCCAATAAAAATTTGTCCAATATCATTGACATTTTTTTTTGTACATTCCCATTCTGAAATTTCATTCGGTAACACACAAATTCGATGTACTCTATTTTTTAATCCTTCGTTTAACATGTTATAAATAATTTTTATTGCTTGCGTTCGATAATTGGACCCATAATTTAATTTATCATTTACACTTGAATTAATGTCTACTATTTTTTTCAGTACTTGAGTATCTTGAAACCTACATATTTTTTTATTATCATTGTTTTAGAAATTAGTTTAATATTATATTTTATTCGTAACACATAAAATCAATTACCATATCAGATGATCAAATGCTCTATGAAATGGAACTTTTCTCATAAAAAGTGCTTGAAAACTATCAGCATGTGCACTATCTAAATGACTTAAACAAAGTGCAGCTTCTCTCTGTATCCACTTATAAGTAGCTGCAGATATGCAAGCTGTGATATTATAGTAACCAGTGCTGTCTAAAAATACACATTCATAATATTGATGATAATTTAAAATTCTTGTTTTACTATCTTCATCTTGATTCATTGTTATCCCAGCTTCATATAAATTAACTTGTGCTAGTGACATAAAATGTTAATTATTCATAATAATACTAATGATTATCTTTATCCACTTTATCGCTTGTTTAAACTGTGTAATACCTAAATAATTCCACACATTTCTGACTATCTGATAACTGCTCATAAAAGTATTTAATTTTTTAATTGATAATAAATATAAAACAAGCATTGTTACAATATATCCATTAAAGCCTTCAAATCCTTTTGCTAGTTCACGTTGAGCTAACCATATTTTCAACAAAATGATACCATCCCTCAAATTTGGATATTCTTTTATCATTTTTATGTTCTCTGAATTTATTTTCATTGTTAAATCATGAAGCACTATAGAATTATAATATGGTGTTGGTAATAAATTTTCTGTACCTATAACAAAATATCTATGAAAGTGTTATAACTACATAAAGGGCACTAGCTTATGTGAAACATACCAATCTCTGTGTTAAAAAACCATCCAGGTCTAATACTGTTCTTCTCTGGTAAGAATCTATTTAATCTGAAGCTTCCTTCCTGAATTGACACATGTATGAGTACACTGACTTTTTTACCTAATTTTCCAGCTGGAACTATTTTCAAAAGTGGCCTCAGATTGTCTCCTATAAATTTTTTGTGTTCAGCGATATTATCAGTGATATGAGATGTTATATATGACAAATATATTGCTTTCTTTTTTAGATATCTATAATTTTGATAATCTTGCTTCTGCAACATCTTAGAAGGCATTTCAATTGTTAAATCTATAGTGACATTTGAATTTATAGCAGTATCAATAGTATAAGATCCTATAACAGCAATATCAGATGGTTGTAGAAATTTAAATGTTCCTTTTGTATCTTCTGGTACATTAGGCATAGGAATATGCACATCTAACTTCTTCTTCAACTTTGGATCTGAAAGCTGAACTGATAACTTAAAACATATCCTATCCTAATTTATAAACCTTTAAATGATAAACTACATACCTGATATTCCTCTGATTCTTTTATTAATTTTATAGTATTCTCAAAATTTTCAAACCAAACATCGAATAAGCGTTTGTATTTGTCTTTAACTTTAACTTCATTTAACATTTCTTCTATCTGTAACCTGAATAAATTAGAGTGAAATAAATTCTCTGTTTCTCTGAGCTGATTTAATTCTTCTGCAGTCGGTGGTTTATATAAATCTTTATTGAATTTTTGCTTTTTCTTTAATGTAGTGTTTGTATCATCATCAGTAATCTTTCTTTTTTTATTTTCCAATGTCATACCATAATTTTGTACATCTACTTTTTCCATTTCTCCTTCTTCTTGATCTTCTTGATCTTCTTCATCTGTATTTTGATCAATGTCATCATTAGAACTGTGAGCACTTTCAGCTACAGAATCGTCAGAGTGATTTAAAAAATCATCTATATTTGCCTGAAATATCCGATGTTTACATAAGTTATATTACATTTGAAGGTTATAATAGTATTATAATAGTTATATTTTTTATAAATACTATAAGTACCTTATACGGGATTTTCATTTTGGTGTTTTTATAAGAATATCTTTTAAAACTAATTTATAACATATTTACGCCAAAGCACGCGTCAATCTCTTATACAATTTTTTGAAATTGTATACCCACGTGCACTGTGCATCTTGGCATACACCTGATTTTATATTTTTAATAGTAGCGCCATAACGGATTCTTCAGTAATTAATACTTGCTTTACTGCGCACGCTTTTATTTGCACTATTGTTTCGTCACATTCCTTTTTCAAAATAATTACAACTATAACTAATTATTCCATTTAATAAAAGTAAAATAAAAGAAATAGATTATTAACTTATCGTAGGTAATGACAACCAATTTTGAAATTACAATGATCTTCACAATGGAAGCCCACTTTTTATTTAAAGGAAGAACATGAAATAAATATTCATGTTTAAACAAGCTGATATATAATATTTATCGCCAAAGATACTTGTAGTATGACATTAGAAACTGTTTTACAAACGTAGTGTCTTACTTTATAACATTTTGCACCTTTTTTGGAAGAACTATTTATATCGAAAAGGATTTTTATGTTTTCAATCTAAGAATAAAAATACAAATCACATAAATCTAAATTATCTCGCTTAATGGTGAATATTTCTATTCATAATGAAATATTTAACAATAGAGCGGATTGGTGGGGTTTTTGAAAACTAAAATAAACAAATTATACAGTCGGCACCTCAAGTTATTAAAATGAGATATTTACAAGTGCATTTTGACAGTGGTAATACTAGAATAATAATGAAGTGTGATACATACAATTATTAATAATAAAATTTTCTTAAAACTGAACTTTTAATAATATTGATCAATATTACACTTTATTGAATACTTTTCTTTCCTTTGTGGGCTGTATTTATAATACTTTTCACTGCATAACTTTTGTCAGTGATATGCAATTATACATTTCAGAAAATCTGATATTTTTCAAAGCATTAACAAACATGATTTTTTTTAATATATTATACTTACAAGTAAAACATATTTTAAAAATCATGCAGTAAAAAATACAAGCAACTATTATCAGAACAAACATTCGAAATGTTACAGAATTACATATGATTGATAAAATTATAATACAGAAACAAATGTGCAATCAAACAATCTTAACTTTTAAACAAATGTGCATTAACATGTTTCTCTTAGGTAATATCATCATTATATATTAATGAGTTCAATATTATTTTGTATTATTGTACAGATCAATGATTATTGCATTGGATGCATTAATCTCGTTGAACGAGTATACAAGACAGATCTGTTTTAATAATTAATTTAAACGGTTTCCTAATATTTACATAATTAATGGAAAGACGTATAATTATATTAGATAATAAAATATTACTTTGATACAGACTAACATCTTAAAGCATCTTATGATCACATTGATTATTAATTTACTGAACATAAAAAATAATTAAATGTTAATTTATTGCACATTGCAAGAGCAAATAGCATTCTTTCTTCATATATGTTAAAATGTAGTTACTTTAAAACACAAATAGTCCTTACATATTATATGTATATCAATACATGGAAATTTGTTTTACTCTATACTCGAGCAATAATTCTGTATCTATTATGAACTAATAATTTAGCAATGTTATCAACAATACATAGTGTATAAAGAAATAAAAAACTTAGTGGAACTAGAGAGCATATGGTACAGCCAAAAATCAGCTTTATAAATTTCTATAACAAATTATACAAAAAATGATTGTATAATAAAAACTAAGATGCAGAAATATTAATATTCCTACATTATTCTATAATTGGTCCAATTATAATTAAACCAATTATGTACATAATTTTGTATACTTATTAGTATTCAATATTTTTAGGCCCTAAAGATATAGCAGTTACTTTCCTCTTACCACAACTTCCAGAAGATTTTTAGTATTGTAATATTTGATGCTAAACAACATATTTCAATATACATAATGATAATTTACATTGTGACAAAAAAGCTAAAATAGAAGAATATTCAATCATAAACCGTGATATTTTAACTTAGAACAATATGGACAGTCATATAAATCTATAGCTTCTTACTATTAAAAGTTGCAAAAAATAGAATCTTTTAATATAGAAAAGATCTTTTTGTTAACATTCGTCTGCATTTAATATAATTCTAAGTGTATAGAACTACTCATGGAGCAAGTTGGTAAGGATTAGTTTCTTATCCTTTATATACATTAATTGTTGTAATCCAAATTCGTGTAACTAGATTCATTTATACAGTATTACCAATGACTTGACCCTTTAACAAACGGTAGTTTCGTCTGCAGATATAGCCAATTCTTCTTCACTCCAATCACTGACTCTGAATCCTGAAGAGCCATGGAAACTGCGTGATCTTGCAACATTACTAAAAACAAAGTAAATAATATTTTTCTTAAACTACAAATATCTGTGAAGAAAGAACCAGTTAAACACATTATTATGTATAACATGTTAACATGCTGGTGCTTTATTCCTGTATAACAGAAGATTCTGCAAAAAATTCAGTTAATTTTTCAATTTTTACAATAATTTCTGTGTACATAGTTTCATTAATGTTATATCACTTCATTTTAATATTTTAGCAGCTATAACTTTCGAAATAAATACTAAAAAATGGTGCAGATAAAAATGTTTCAATATGCTTGGTTCTTTCTCAGATCATGCAAATCAAACAAATCAAGAAATAAGAAATTAATCTAGCTGTACCACATTAATAAGCCACAACAAACTATCCTGGCATTTTAAATGGATACACTCAGTTAAAAAAAAATGTTGACAGTTGATTTAATTTCTAATCATTTAATTTATAACATCATTTTAATAAAAATAAATGAGTATTTTTGTACTTTACTTCACTAAAGCATAATTATATGTATATTTTACTAGAAAACAAAAATTGAATAATATGGACTGTAAATGCATCCTTTTATACGAAAATAAATGTTTTATATATGCTTAAAAGAATACTTCATCTGACTTTTCTGTTCCAAATCGAACATCCATAGTATTCATAAATTAATAGTGCATTAGCAATGGATTAATATAAAAACTAAAATCAAAAAGCAGTATTATTGCAATATGATTTCCTTAAGAGGCTACAAAGGATAACAGTGGCTACATTTTTTAATGCCACCTCTTAAAAAAATCTAAATCACAAAATCAAACAAGTCTTTTTCGTACCACTTGCTTGTATCGATGGTCTCTATCATTAGATTATCGATCGCTATCGGTCCTACCAACATAGTGAAATAATTACTTTTTATATTAACCGGGTAAAAATTGTATTATATAATCTTTTTTAAATTAATACTTAAGAACATGTGCCTACCTTGGGGAAAGATTGGTATTTGCATTTTTCTTTGCTAAGCCTGCCTTTTTTCTTCCTTCCATGGCTGCTTTCATAGGATCATAACTTTTACGTCGTTTCCAATTTTGCATTTCAACCTCCCTTGCATTGGGCGTTGTTGACTTCTTTGCATCTTTTGGTTTTATTTTAGATCCCTTAAAGAATAAATATTTACAAATAATTAACATTTTATGGTAGATAGATAAGTAAGTCTGCATAAATCGAAATACATACCGGATTGGTTCTACTTGATCGTATACTAAAACGTCCAGAATCCGTTCTACTAATACCTGTTACAGGTTCAGATTTTTCTCGGGTATCGTACACGACTGACCTATTTTTATTTACATTTGTGGACAATTTCGAAGGTTGTAATTCTACCCGTGCTTTGCGTAAGCTAACAATAATATATTCTTAGTAATTATTTAATATATTATTAAATAAATGTAAATTCTTACCTAAACGTTTTATTATATTTAGTATTTGGAACAGTACTCTGTACATTAGGCTGACGATCGTCACTACTTTCTGTATCAGTATGCTCATGTAATATTTTTGGTACAGTTTTATGTAAGCTATGACTAGTATCCTCGTCGCTTTCATTATCTGAATCTATTAAAGGGGAATGGCAGACCGTTATACGAGCTGACATGGCTGATACTACATTTTGTGTTGTTTGCAAGTAATATGATGTTTCTAAATCGCTATCGCTTTCCTGTACATTAAAAAATCAGTAACGATTATTAATGACAGAATGAATTTTATTTAAAAAATATACATGCGTGTATACTTACCAACTGCGGACTGCAGGGTGGTGGTACATGACGGTCATTTTGAGCAATATTTAATTCGTTGTCAGACCATTCACTAGTTAATGAAAGAGCACCACCAGTTCCATGAAAACTTGCCGACCGTAATACGGAATTATCATGGCTACAAACAATCAAATTGGAAATAATTATTCGTAGATTATAAGGATTTAAAATAGCGTAGTCTAAAACTATACGTACTTTCCTGAACTATCTTCTGTGCTGTGATGTTTCTTTGTATTATCTATTAATTTCTTCCTACCTTCGGCAGCTGCTTTCATTGGATCATAACTCTTTCTTCTTTTCCAATTTTGGAATTCCACTTCTTTTGAAGTCAACGTCGAATTACTTCTACCAGATTTCTTATCTTTACTTGTTTTTTGATTAGGACGTTGTACAACCGGAGCATGCTGTAAAATATTGGGAGTTACTAAAGCTGAAAAATCGCTCAAGCAATACAAACACCAAATAAAAATATTATTTACATGAGTTGATTTTGGCCCTCTCATACTCAGTCTAGTACTATCAGTTCTTGATATTGATACAGCTCTAGGTTTTGGAAGTTCTGATTTTTTGACAAATTCTTTATTATGCGTATTCACGTTACTCGTACGGCTTCTATGATGACTCTGCTGTTTTGTTGTAGTTGTTGATTTTATTTCACTTTGTGCTCTTCTACGCCTTTCTTCAGGTGTAGTGTTTGGTGTAGTATCAGATTCACAGTTTAATCTGTACATTATAAAACGTAATTTGAAATATTTGATATTTCACTTAGGACAGGTGCCATATTATTTAAATACCTAGCTCTTCTGATACTAAAAGCTCGATTTAATTTAATTCCGGAAGATACTGTAACTAACGAAGATTTTGCTTGTTGTTCACCGGCTTCGCTGCTGCTATCAGAAGCAGCAATATATCTTCCTCCTGAAGATGTTTTATCAATATCGCTACTATTAAAACTGCTACAACGAGATGATTGGCTTTGTGATTTTATGTTTTTAATATTTGCATTACTACATGATCTTTGGATACTTAAGCTACGTTGAAGAATTGGGCTATTTTGAAGAACACTGTCAGTTTTTATTAAAATTTCCTTATTATTAAAGCCAACGTTTCCTTCATGGTAACTTGCGGTACTGTTAGATTTCCTTAACATGTACGGACTTCAAAGAAAAAAATTGTTAATATTACAATAAATGTAAATGTCTGTGATTTTTATTCAATATACGTACCTATTTTCAACGCAAGTGAAATAACCAATATTTTTAGCTTGAGGGGAAGATTTTGTTAAATGTTTAGTTCTTTCTAATACTGGTGAATTAACTATTTGCGTAACTGTTTTACGTGTTACAATTGGACTGTTAGTTAATTTTGGTGTAGACGGTCTTAAATGACTTAAAACTGGACTATTTGGATATTTAACTTCATCATCTTGGTAATATCTTACACCACTTTTTTTGGACGTATTACATTCTGTTACATTAGATGTACATCCTCTCCTATATCAAAAAATGATATTTATCCACGGTTTATGATCAGTTGGTTTCCATTATACATATATTACATAAAAGTAGTTTTTACCTATCCAAGGAACTACTTCGCCTTCCTAAGTGAAGGGAAGCAAAATCTTTGGACGGACTGCTTAATTCTGCACCTGTATCCTCAGTCTTTGATTTGTTTAAGTTTAAGTATTTGCGAATACTTTTTCGAGCTTCATTGGTATTAATCCTTCTGAAAAGAGATTCAGACAAGCTTCCTCTTCTTGCTAAAGGACCATGTACTGGTGTTTGTTGGGAACTTTGTGGAGGTGTATTATAACTATTACTGGTATCATCGTCCGATTCTCCCCCAGAATCAATCAGTATATTTTGGTTTGAAATTAAACCAATTCTTTCTCTTACTCTGAGATATGATTCCGTATTTAAATTACCATCCTTCTGTTCCTAAAAGTGTTTGTCATTATGTCCATGTGATATTATAATAGTATTAGAGATAAAAGAAATTATTCGTACATAGCGACTACGAGCAAGTCTTTGAGATCTACTGTGAATAGGGGATGGTATCTTGGAAGGACTTAGTGGTGGAGTGTAACTAGTTGATCCATCAATTGCAGCTGGAAGAGAATTATGTTCTGCAACTTGTGTGGCCCATTCCGATATCCATGTGTTATTATCTCTTGAGACACACATCTTTAAAAGAAAAAAATTTTAATTAATAACTACAAAAGTATGCATTCAATAATAATAAACAATTAATATAATATTAGCTCACCTTAAAGCTATGAATGCATGCTTCACTTTTTTCATCTGCTGTTAAAACACCAACACTAAATACTTTATCAATATCCATTCTTGCTTTTTCTTCATCAGTGTAATCCTTATGGACTGTATATGTGCCTGCTTCACTAACTGCACCATCTGATCCTCCATCAATATTACTAACATTAAAAACATCTATATCTGTCTCAGTTGGATCATCTGCATTTACTTCCATTGTATAACTAACACTGGATAAATTATGTTCTTTTATATTAACGTTTTTATGTCGTTTGTAATTAACATTAGAAACTTTTTCTGAGACATCAGACATATGTTCATAATCATCCACTGTATCTATATTCTTTGTATACATCTTTTCAGTATCATCATCATAGTTATTTAGTTGAATTCGACTTAAATCGTTTATTGTAGCAGATTTTTGTGGAACCCAGTAGGATGCTACATCTGTTTTTTCTGTATTGCCCAGTTCCAAAGAGAGATTTTTATGAGAAAATTTATTTTGCTTTGATTGCTCGAAAGATCTGGTCATTGTATCCTGTTTATTTTGAAAATTTGATGCTTTTACAGTGCATTCAAATTTTTTTGATGCATTAGATGATTTTAAAAATGATTTTGAACCTGAAAGATAAATTTTATATATAATTATATAAAGTACAACAATTAGCAATAAACTAAAAATATTGAAATTAATGTAAACAAGTAGAAAACAATACTTTCTGCTTTCAATTCAGAATGAAGTATTATTACCAATTTGAATGATATCAAAATTATTGAAGTTTGCGCCCTACATACTGTGAACATGTTGGATATACTTGAGCAGAATATTAAAAAGCATAGTAAAGATGACTTCACCATGACTCATACAATACATATATAGTCTTCCACTATACACAATTTTTTCTTCAAAAGGAATTGGTCTTTAATAGTTACAAAAAGATCAAATATTATTTTATATATTATATATTAAATATATGTTTATTACAAATAACTGTGAAATGTACTAATGGTTAAATGTAGGTTGATAGTAGGTTACTGAGGGATAAAATGAATTTTTTTAGCAATTAAATGTGTAGTAATGTTATAAATTATGCTAAATACGCAATACATTGAATTAAATATTAAACGTTAATAAATTTACCTATCTGCTTCAGTTTCTCTGACAACTGATCTGTTTTACGCTTTGTATCATCTTCACTGCTAAAATAACCCTCAGAATGTGTACTAGACACTTTTTGTTTTTGCATTAAATTTGAAGAACCTAAGGTTCCAGGTTTTTTTGTATTTATTTCAACCTGAAAATTTAATTACAATAGTAGTTATAGCACATTAAATCACTTTTTATATTTTCACCATTCCACTATGTTCATATTTTAAGTTTTATTTAATGCTTTCACAATGACAACAAAAAGCAGCAAAACCAACCTTGGTTGCAGATAAATTTCGCTTATGTCTAGCATTGTACCTCTCAAATAAATTTTGGTACTTGGTTGTATCAACTTCTTTATTGCCAAAATCAATTGTAAAGGCTAATGGAGGTTGGGATGCATGTCCATCAGTAGAATTTTCTGGCATTGTGTTTAATTGTTCAGTCTTGCAATGGTTTCTAGAAATTGTCGCATTTTCTGAGAATTCTTTCTCCTCGCTTTCAGTACATTCTTTGCCTTCTTCATTGGTTAATATCCGATTATCTTCTACATCTTTTACATAAATTTCAGAATCATCCAGTTGAGCGTATATAGTAGTACTATCATCGTGTATTTCAGTATCAATCATTACATTTTTTAGGGATGATAATGAATGTTCAACATTCTCAATGCTTTCGTTATCTTTTTGAATGCTGTTATTAAATTCTGCCGAATTACTTGTCGAGAGTTGAGTGTCAACCTGTTTTGAGGTATTCTTTTCTACTTCCATATTCACAGCTACTGAATATTCCAAATTTAAACATCCGTAATTAGAATGGTCACGTTGACTACAACACTACTATCTATTACAATTAATTCGTAAATGCCACTCCTATAATTACATCTCACTGTTTGAAGGTAACGTCATATACAATCCAATATAGTATCAAATTTTCTGACACATCGACACAGGTGCGTCTATCATACGCCATTGACGGCAAAAAGTGTCAACATTCATAACTACCAATGTGCAAAATGCAATATCACTAACATATAACAAGATTGAATGTTTCAAATGATTATATACTATAATAATGGAATAGCTGCTAATTATCGACGAAAAACAAGTATCCTATTAATACATATATGTACAAATAAATGTGTACATGAATGATACATGATCAACTGGTTCAACTATAAAACTATGTAACTAAGATGGGTGGTGTATTATATGGTACCGTTGGCGTTAATGTTTAACGTTTTCGGTTCTACGCGGTCTTCCTAGTTTATTGTATCTTGCATGACGTTAGGTTTATCTTTGTTAGGAGGGCGTGCAATTTTCACGATCTCCGTTTATAAACTTTCGTGACGATGCCAAAGAGAAAGAATCAGGCTCTCATAGATTCTGATAGTAGTGGCAGTGCTTCAGAAAGTGGCTCAGATTTGGATAATGTAAATGATCTAACCTTACATAAAAATCTCATGCTATTTTACACCATTTCCACTTTATACTTTTTATTAATTTTGTATGTTTCATAAGTTAAATAGGCAAATTTCTATAGTATCACTATTCAACTTGGATTAACTCCAGTGCCTTATGCTGATATCATAAAAAAATATATGAATGAAAATTATTTCACATAACCTGTTAAGTTTCGAATAATAGACGCACAGAGTTTTTTACTTAAAACATTTGATCCGTTACTGGAAATTTATGATTTTAGTAGTTGTACTTTATAAGATTATTTAATATATGTATATAAAATATTGGAAATTTAATTACATATCTATGAACTTGAATTAGGATTTATTATCACTTGCTAAAAAGAAGAAAGGCAAAGCTCAAGATGATTCT
Organism: Coelioxys conoideus; assembly: GCA_947623535.1. NCBI lineage: Eukaryota > Metazoa > Arthropoda > Insecta > Hymenoptera > Megachilidae > Coelioxys > Coelioxys conoideus. Next base: position 15,131,892 of record OX392459.1, read on the forward strand.
CAATCTAATGAAGAGACTGGATCCACTAAAAAAGATAATAAACATGATTCAGATACATCAGATTCTGATGATGATTGGGGTACAAAAGCTGGTAAAAATAAAAAGAAAAAAATACCAGCCAAGAGAAATAAACGTAAGATGACAAGATCTAGTAGCGAAGAAAGTGCTAGTGAAAAGGAACCTGAGAAAGTCTCTGAACCAGAAGAAGGTAATTATTTAAATGCATAGTCATTCTAGTTAATTACATAAATAATAATTGTATTAATATTTAAGACATTACAAAGATAAAAAATTATTTTATATTTACAGGTGAAGTATCGGATTCAGATGCTAGTGTATCTGATTCTAGCCAAGAAGAATTTAATGATGGCTATGATGATAAATTAATGGGAGATGCAGAAGATCAGGCCAGACTTGCTCAAATGACAGAAAAAGAACGTGAGCAAGAAATATTTAAACGGATTGAACAACGTGAAATTATGAAGACAAGATTTGAGATTGAAAAAAAATTAAGAATGGCTAAAAAGCAAGAATTAAAAAAACAGAAAGAATCAAGAAAGAAAGAAAAAGGAGTAGAAGAGAAAAAACTGGATAGAGCTCCAGACCCTAAAGAACGAAGTAAAGATCGCAAAAAAACAATAGAGGAAAAGCAGGATAAAAAATTCCATGCAATGTCTCTCCTAAAAGCAAGACGAGAAGAGAAGAGAGAAAGAGGTAATTTAGCAAAGGAGATAAATATAATATTTATTTTAAAAAGTGATTTGTTTATATGAATATAATTTCTTTTTCTTCTGTAGAAGAGAAAGAGAAACAGAGGATAGAACAGCAGCAACAACAATCAAAGGATATGGAGGAAGAAGAGTTAGAGGATGATCATAAAGGAGGTGCAAATAAAACGAAGCTTAAAGCATCAGATATTTATTCCGATGATAGTGGTTCATCGGATAGCGGTGAAGACGAGGAAACCGCTAAGCCATCATCCCATCGTAGATCATCTTCGAGCGATAGTAGGGATTCTGATTCAGACAATGACAAAAAGTCAGTATTCATTTCCTGCTTATTGAAAATATTAATTTAATTTCAGTATACGAATGACAAAACATTCAAATATATTATTTTGCAGATCTATCTCTAGTAACAGAGCAAAACCGAAGAAACCAGTATATGTCAGTACAAAGGAAGATCTTAATAAAATTAGATTATCTCGTCATAAAATGGAAAGATTTGTGCACTTGCCTTTCTTTGATAGAGTAGTGCAAGGTTGTTTTGTTAGAATTGGTATTGGAAACAACAATGGGAAACCAGTATATAGAGTAGCTGAAATTAGTGGTGTCTGTGAAACTGGGAAAATTTACCAACTCGGTGGTACTAGAACAAACAAAGGACTGAAACTGAGACACGGAGCACAGGAACGCGTATTTAGATTAGAATTTGTATCGAATCAAGAATTTACTGAATCTGAATTTTTCAAATGGAAGGAAACTTGTGCTCTGCAAGGAATATCGATGCCTACGTTCGAAGAAGTTGAACAAAAATTAAAAGACATTAAAGAGGCTTTGGTATACGAATTCAAAGAGGAAGATATCGAGAAAATAGTAAGAGAAAAGGAAAGATTTAAACAAACTCCATATAATTATGCGATGAAGAAAGCACAGCTTATGCGCGAAAGGGATGCAGCTAACTGTAGAGGAGACGATGAAACTGCCAGTCGACTTAATCAAGAATTAAGTGAACTCGAAGAACGCGCTTCTGAACTCGATAAAATGCGTACTGCAACAATATCTAGTATATCTTATATCAACGATCGCAATAGGAAGAGAAATGTCGAAGAAGCGGAAAAAGCAATCATGGTAATATAGTTGTATACAATGTGAAGTACATACAAATTTATGAAATTAATTCATTTTTCACATAACAGGAGGAAGTTAAGGCTAATAAGGGCAAAAAAGTAGATGATCCGTTTACTAGGCGGAGCACAAAACCAAGAATGGTTTATAAACCTGAAGATGAAGAGGTATCGTCTACCGTTCCAGTAAATGATAAAGCCAGTCCTCAACAAACGGAAACAGTAACAGCGAATAACGAGAAAGAAAATGGGCAGGAAACGAAGAAAAAACAAAGCACCGAAGATTTATTTAATGCTCATGATTTTGATATTACAATAGATTTGGAAGTACCAATTCCAAGTAAGTTATCCAAGAAATATATCTTCATAGATGTAAAATATACATATATGATACATGTGCATTTTTTCTTTTGCAGACAATCCTGTTAGCGTATTGCCAAAACCTATTAGTAATATTAAAGATACAGGACCTCGACGATCTTTAAATTTAGAAGATTATAAAAAGAAGCGTGGGCTCATCTAACGTTTCTTTAACTTTAGAAAAGGGAAATCAGTTCTTGGTGATCTGATTAATTGTAAAGATAAAAATGAAATCTTGTAACAGTTGACTGAGAAACTAGCTTATGTATAGTTCTCGTATATCGTTATTTTTTGTTATTATAAATAATGACTCTTTCCTTTAGAAAGGATATAGGTGGTTCCTACCATGTAATTCTAGTTAAAACATCATAATTAGTGTATTCTTTACGGAAGAATACAATTGCAACGTTTATAAAAACAATTATGTTTTTGAAAAACGCTATTAAGCAGTACTTAAGCGAAGAAAGTATTACAATTTGGATTATTTAACAGCTTCGTAACTGCATTTGTTCTATTTCAGTAACGTGATTTTTTATCTTTTTTAAAAAATCGACTTATTTCTGGTATCTTTAGAGAGAAAGTATAAATACGAAACTACTGATTTATTAATACTGAATTAGTAATTTTAATCATGAAGATCAACATTGGTTATAAATATATTAATCATGATTTGCATATATTATTATAATATTTTTTTGTGTTCTGTACGTTACAATAAACATCAATAAGCGACCACCTCATGACAAAAGAGATATGAAAGCTATACGAATTTAAATTAAAGATAAATATGTTTTTCTAAGTTATATTTACTACAGTTCATTGCTTTATATGAGAACATGAAGATTATCATATTTCTAGGTATTTTTTAATTCTTTTCAGTGTTCTGATAATGTTATACGTCCTGTGTATTGCTGCCAATATAATTTGGCTTCAGAAGCTTCAAAACATGTTTTACTATAAACATTTGTACATATTCTCTACACAGTTCAACTAATATAACTTGATACATTCTTATACGTATACATATATGCACCTTTTCACGTGATTATATATATGTATAAGATTATTGAAAAACGACAAAAATATTTTTAGATACATACATTTTTTCAGTTTAGTATTCAGTAATTATTGTTATCTTTAATCTGTTAAGTAAAGTAAATACTTAATAACTTTATCATAATAATATCATTTTTGTTAATATCTAAAAAGTTAGATACTATCAGGATCTTCTATTTGTTCACAAGGTTATCTTTCTTATACATAATCATATCTTAAATAAATAAAATTCTATATTTTTATTCAGAAGTATGCATTTTTTATACTGGGATAAAATTGATTTCATTGAAAGTAATAGTACAAAAATAATTCTTTTACTAAGTAAAGTAACTGCTTATAAAAGTAAATAAATGTCTGTCTAAAAATATATCATTTTAACATAGGATTTTATTTATCCAAGATATAGCAGCTTATTCTGTATGATTCATAAAAATCATAACCGCTTGTGTAAATTGGTAAACTATAACTCGTATAATGCTAAGTAGAAGTGATTGTCCAATTATTGAAGCGAAACATGTATTTGCAGTTACTCACAAATTTGCCAAAATTGTATATACATGTATCTAAACAGTATATTATTAAAAAATTGTAGAGGAATTAATACTTTTATTTGCGTGACCAAAATTGTATATGTTTAAAAAATAATAAGCATATAAATTAGATTTTCTCCAAAGATCTAATTAAGACTACAATTTTTTTTTATGTAAAACTATTTTTAGGAACTGAACTGAGAAACATTATTTATAACACTCGATTTTTATATTAAACAAAATAAATTTCAAAATATGTTTTAATATATTTTTACTATTCCTAGAATATATTAAGATACAACTGTGCTTCAAAGTAGAATATATGGTTCAATGGATTTTAATTTACTACATTCTTATTTAACTACATTGTAAATTAAATATTAGAGCAATAATTTAAGACTAATTATACTAAAAATACTCTTTAAATGTATCAAGTATGCTTTCAAACTGTGTAATTGATAACAGTATTATAATAATATAATATATATACAATATGGGCATATATCTACTTTTATTTTACTCTTACTCATCCAAACGTATTTTTACGTATTATTTAAGGCCATGTAAAGATTAAAAATCTGCGATATCAAAGATTATCAGTGATTTCATACTCGTGATGCCTCAATTTTTACCGATAGAGTGAAGATTATTACCTATTCGATATCGTGCTGTCACGGTTCGGAGTATTTTGAAACTGTCAAGTACATTGCGCGTCGTGCGCACGCAAAGCATGCAGCATGCGCACGAAACGACGCGCGACGTCTGTATGCGGTCGCTTGCATGCCGCTGCCCATATAAGGTAATTTCCCCATGTCCCTCACAACGATTGGTCAATAAGACCGGCAGGTCGCATCAATGATTAATTCACGAAAGTAACACGTTATTGTTACTCGAATCGATCTTACATCGATGTTAAAGTATCGAGAAACTGATCGAGCGATCTTATTTTTAAGATAACCTAAAGGAAAAGCATATTCCAATTGAAATCAAACAGTGTGTGAACGATCGGCATGACCGCATCGCACGACGCGTGCGCACTGGAGCAATCTTACCGGCTCAAAAATGAAATTCATATCTACGCGAATGTAATTCGTTGATTTATCGCGAAAAGAATATCATCCCCGGAATACGCGATTTGTCGGTAGATTTTCTCCAGAAAAGTACTTGTATATACGATCACGACTTTTTCTTAATCATAGATCGGCCAATCAAGACGGAGTTAATCAGAGTGCGCGCGCGCAGGCGTAGGGATACAGGATTCGCGGATAGCTGGCTGAGAGAGGAGCCTCCCTTCCCGTTCGTTTATGAGCCGCGACCCCCGCGACTGGACACTGCGCCTATCCAGTTCCACCAGACCGAGCCTCTCGTGAAAGTGTAGGTTAAAGTGCTTGTTTACGTGACTCTTCTTACTGGCTACGACATCGCAAAATGGTAAATATCATATCGTGCATGTATCTACACACGAAAAAATGTCGGCGATCCTACGGGTACCGGTAAACGGCTTACTTTGTGGTTATGGCCGAAGCAGACGCGCCGGTCGCCATTTCTGTCCCGGCAATACGCCGCGAGAACGACGGCTTTCTTCTTTTGGCCACGCCAATCGACCGATTTTGTCGCTTTCAACTTCTCATTTGGAATTTACTATGCGACTGTTTTTCGTAATTGCAGCAACGAAACAAGGAAATTAACACTTATCGCATAGGGTGGATTTTACGTGCTAATCGCGATTCCTTGCTTCCAGGAAACGAATGATTCATTTCCAGTTTCGCGATACGACAGTCAAATACTTCAAAGAGCAATTGTGATTGGTGACGAGAGAATATTGTATGTCGTGAAAAAGTAGAAATTTGCAGTTATGTTGGAACATATCGCCGTATGGTGATTCTTTCGATAAAGTCCTGTTAGTTAATCGCGATAATTTATTATAAAAGAATAGAAAATCTGCTTACTCCGTAGGATAGTTTCACTTCATTTATTTTTTCAAATTTCGTATAACGTATTCTGATTCGATTATTAACCGATGTATTTCAAATTTTTTCAAATATTCAATAAAATTAACAACGTACATAGTACAATTTTTCAAATACAATCACAGTGATTTGTACAGAGTGAAGATTATTTCCTTCCGTTCTTTCTGTTAAGTACCGATTGCATCGAAGTGTATAAAGTATATTTAAGAACTATTATCGTCATACAATTTTGTCTTGAGCTCGAACATTTCTCGAATTTGCGTCGTAATTGCCAAAAATTTATATAACAAACTTACGTTATGCCAGATTGAAATTTCCTTCCAATCTTAAAATATGTCGAAATATCGAATTTTATTATCGATCGGTTACTGTACGTTCGACTGCATCGGTACATATTTCTTCCTTTTAAGCATATCTGTTTCATATTCTTTTTAACTATTATATGTAATTGCAATCAGTATCATTATCAATTATCCTCGTGAACTTAGATAAGAGTATTAACTAAATTAATAAATCCGTTATACTGTGCAGTTTTTCTATAAAAGGGTGCTATTTAACAATTATCTTTTTTTTATCTACACACATCATTTAATAGTTAGGAACTATGACATATGCATTGTCATCGTCCAAGCTGTTTCTTAAAAGTTTCTATTAATCCTATACGTGATAGACTTATCAGAGTTCCGGAAGAATTCATTAAGTAGTAGTCGCGTTCCGTTTCCGGCAAATTGGCGACAGAAAATTAGCCACCCGAAACTGGCACAAGTAGTAACTACCATTCCCCGAATACATTTTAAATATTTATGCTAGTTACTGATAGACGCTGTATCCTTGGTAATGAAGAGTTGGGTTTCCTTGAGAAACTAACCCTCCCTCCCCCCTCTAGCTTTGTGGATGACAGTGAACTACAAGAGTTCTGGTAGAGAGGGAAAAATTCAATGAGCCCGTAAGGAGGTCGGTTCTTGCAGGCCAGTGACTCTCAAAGTTCACTGACGCCTTTGCGAATATGGCGAATAAGCTGATTATCTTCGACGTTATGATGATTAATTTTGCTGACTGTTTTTTTTTTTATTCGTCATCGTATCGCTCTTTCTCGTTCGTATTGACATTTATCGTGCTCTCTAAACGCGTAATCGAAGTCTTTATAATTAACATGAAGAATTAAAGAAATCTGGATAATTAACAAACTGAAATCAGTATTCTCCGGTTGTTTGTTCGCAAGGTCTGGTAAACATGTACATTCGACTTTTTTTGCGACACATGCCAAATATTCGCTGTTTTTGTACATTTTTGTTTTTACAAGCAGACCGAAAGGTGTCGCATGAAATTGTGCGTGTAAATGACCAGTTTTCTCGACAGTTAAACAATCGAGCATATCGCACTTCGTCGGTGAATCATCTTCCGTTTGACCTTGTGCCACACACAAGAGACGTTTACAACAACGCCCTAGAGGGAGCCAAGTCTGGCTCTAACCGGCATCCCCCGTCGTGTCAGAATATCGACCGAGGAATTGCATCCTCCATCCACTGGCTGTCCTCCAACCACGTTACACATTTCGTCGACCCTTTTGCACCCCAATCGACCTTTACGTTCATTATACCGGAGTGGACAAACTGTTCACTGAAATAGACATTTTGAAATAGTGTACACACATCGGTCATTAGAAATAAACGATATTCGTACCGGTAATATATATAAAAGCAAAATACATCGTGCGAATTGAGAAAGGGTTCCATGCGCAACGTTCAACTTTTTGAATATTCGAATTTTATGTCGAAATTTTATTATTTTCTGAGACCTTTTAATTCCGTGAATAACAGAGTTTACAATTAGACATTGACACACGCTGGCAAACTATCCGTTTCGACTTGAAATATCGAATTACATTTTATGCGACTAATTTTAGCGATTTTGCAACTTGTTTACAATGATAAAACACTTCGTGTCTCTTTGGGAATACAGGGACGCCTTTTTTACAATCTGAATAGAGTTTCGATACGAAAGCGTTGATCTTAGACGCAAGCCGTTTTAAAAATAACTATCCTACTTCGAACTTTTCACCGTGCGTACAAGTCGCGCGTCTATGATGTGTTAGTGTATCTCTTCCATTCCTACCCCCTTCTCGGCAGGATAACTCTTCAACCGAGTGTCGTGTCATGGTCGTATTTTACAAATTTCCACAGAGTGGAAGAAACACGCAGTCGAACGGATCTCCGTACCGTGTGGCACGTGCCCGAGAGCAAGAGATAACTTTAGAAATGGACGTCGGATCTCTTTTAGCGTCGGATTCGTGCGTGGGAAGACTTTATTTCGGTACGTCCCCTACGTTTGCCCGCGAAATAAACTTAAACGGCCAGACTAACACGACGCGCGTAATACTGATAGTGTTGATACTGGCACGGCCTCCTCTTTAGTATCCACCGGTCGTTATATCGTAATATACAGAAACATGTCCGACACTCTGAACGCATGTCCTCCCGACAAAAAAAAAAGGAAAAAAAGAAAACAAATATTCTGTATTCGAAAAAATGTAGTGAAAATAGGAGGATAAGAGATATTGCTACGATCAAAGGGTAACATTTTTGTTTACCAAGCCTTTTACACATAATACATTTTACTCGTTTTGTGGGCCTGAATACTAACATTGCATTTTTACCAAAATGCGGAAAACTACAAACGATAAAGACCATATGTATATGTGATAACCGTAGTAATTATGTGAAAAACAGATCCCAGAGTATCCAGTATCCCAAAACGAATAGAATTATGTATTATGCATTATGCATTGTGAAAACTTGGCGGACGAACGGTAAAGTTTTATCGGCTAAGGGTTCGATCGCAACGTGTTGGATTTTCGCGCGCTAGATCGCCACGCGTTATCTCGCCGCGCGTTAAATTGTCGCATGATGTACAGTCGAGTTCTACCGTCACATTTTATACTACCACACGCATTATATCGCCATACGTTATACGAATACGTTCACCGTCTACTACATTCTGGTCTGGTATTATATCGTGAAACTCTACGGCACGTAGTATTTGGATCGATATTGCGATGATCGTGGTGATAGGACTCGAAAACGTCAAATTTAAATGAAATTTTATGTTTTTATTCGTGTACTACGAGTACATCTTATAGAATCGTATAAAGAGTTGCCATTGCTTGGTGTCGATATCAGTTTCAACAGGTATGATTATTTATAAACAAGCTTTTTATCGAGCTATTATGCAATTTCATGACTCAGTCTTACATCTGATTTGTCTTTACGGTACTGATAATGATTACATGGAATTTTCTATTTTTTATTTGCGCAAAGAAAATCTTTTACCATGTACATAACTTATTGTCACAGGTATAGCCATAACGATTACGACGAGAATGTTCGATTGAAAAAATTGGTGGTAAATGAATTGTAAAATAATTGTATTTTTCTTTTTTTGTTCAGGCATCTGGAGTAACAGTAGCCGATGTTTGTAAGACAACGTACGAGGAGATTAAAAAAGACAAAAAGCATCGATATGTAATCTTTTACATTAAAGACGAGAAGCAAATCGATGTTGAAGTGATCGGACCTCGCGACGCAGCTTACGACGCTTTCCTCGAAGACTTGCAAAAGGGTGGTAGCGGAGAATGTCGCTATGGCCTTTATGATTTCGAATATACTCATCAGTGTCAGGGTACTTCCGAGGTAACATTTTGATTGTCATGTAATACATATTAAAGAATGATCGATCGAATATATCGAATATTGAATTGTCATTTATTGTGTTTCAGGCATCAAAGAAGCAAAAATTGTTCTTAATGTCGTGGTGTCCTGACACGGCTAAAGTTAAGAAGAAGATGTTGTACTCCAGTTCTTTCGACGCTTTGAAAAAATCTTTAGTCGGCGTGCAAAAATATATACAGGCAACAGACCTTTCAGAGGCTTCTGAAGAAGCTGTTGAAGAGAAGCTCCGAGCCACTGACAGGAATTAGGAGTATTTCAGCAAATCCAAAATTATTAATATTAATGAGAGAAATCAAGTGAAAAACAGTACGCAAATTCCCTTCCCCAAAACAATGCTCTATACCGCCATCGCGTCGAAGGTTCGCGTTTTTACACATTTTTCACGTTTAAACGAAAAAGACTACTAAGTATTTGCGCTACATGTATTAGTCATTGGGGAACGTAAACATTAGCAGAAAGGAATGTAAAAGAAACACGAAATATATAAGGAAAAAACACTTTTCATACTGCGAACGTTGTGTGAATCTGTCTGATATAATATTAATATTATACTATTATTATAATTATAAGATACTTGTAAAAGAATAACAATTTACAACCAGTCAGGCAGTAAGAATGGAAGCATTACATTTTTGTCATCGGCTGTATAATGTTTAAATTAAATTCATTTCATAATGACTTCTTGTGATATCCCAGTGAGTCCCATATTTCCTAACGTTGCGTGAAATTGTTTAGTTTGTTATAAAAAGAAAGTGATTAGTAATGTCGTTTGTATGTCATAAGTCAAATAACCGTTTTATATATGAAATAAATTTTGCTTCGGTTATTTTGTATAATTCTTTATATTGAATTTAGTTTTAAACATCTTCCGTTTCAAAAAACTTAATATTCAATAGGTACATCACGTTTTTCTTTTTGACAAAATTTTTGTTTAAACCAAAAGTATGATTTCTAGCGCCATCTACTTGTAGTCGTAATGGACATAACAAATACCCGTTTTTTTTTATGCAATCGGTATTTCAGTACAAGAGATACTAGTGTGATAAGGGATCTAATATTATACTGTATGCGTTCGCTTAATGCACGCACTTTTAATGTATAATAAAAACCGCATATCGTTCATATTCAGCCAATGAACAGACGATATATAAGAAAAGTTTGGGCGTGATTGGCCTGCGTCAACTGTACGGTTTTTGGAAATTTTAATGCCTAAAACTAGACGTTACTGCCAAATGTAACGTTTACTGCAACTTATCTGGGGTAATTTGTTTTTTCGTAAAGTTATTTTCTGATAACTTATCAATTAATAATTCAAATAGGTTTTGTACATTATTTCGGTACTTATTAACGATTTTTGTTGAAATCGTACGTGTGCTTTTCTATAGTGGCGTGGTTTATGATACATGAAGGCGTGTAACATACGATCTGTTATAGATTACAGTATTGTGAAATGATAATTGTATACAACGTAATGACAATTGTATACAATGTAATGGATAAAGTATAATTGAATAGTATTATAATTCTATCCTAAAACAGCATTTGATAAGGAGGTAAGTCAATATATTTTATTATGACGATGAATTATTGAAGATAATAATATCTAATATTTCTACTGTAGTCATAGTATAATACAGTTTGTTATTAATAGTATTGTGACAGTATATAATATCAGTGGAGAAGAAGAAGTACTTTGAGCAATTATAAACTCCTTAAATTATATTTAACTTTTAAGCTAATAAGGTATTACATATTCATATGTATTAAGGATCTACACTGTTATATAGGTGACATTTATAATGACAACTCCTATGCGTGAAGATGGAGGTCCCTTACGAGAATGGGCCCCTCTTGCTATGCTTCTTGAGCAAATACCTGCAAAAATTCAAACTGGACTTTTTACTGATAACATTAATTTTACTTGCATCGATGCAGTGCCTGAATTCATAGCTGTTGGAACTAATCATGGATTAGTGTATTGGTTTGATAGACAAAAACAAGATATCCAGAGGCTTAGATGTGAGGTATTATAGAGATAAATTTTTTAATTAATTAATTAATTATATTGTTGATATAAATCAATGCATATTATTTCAGAATGTTAATTCAAAAATCACATGTATTCAAGTGATATCCACTGTAGATTATATGGTTGCTGCTGGTAGTGAACATGGTGTAGTAACTGTATTTCAAATACCCAAAAGTCCACCAGACTCATTACCAGACAGCTTAAAACCAAAACAGAAAAAGCAGGTAGAAAGATATAGTATAAGTGGTTTGCATAATAGTGCAGTAACCACAGTTGAATGGTCTAAAAATGGTATGAAGTTATTTAGCGGAGATCAGAATGGTTTAGTAGTACTCACAGAAATTGATTTCTACATGGTATATATAAATGTTAAATAATAATCTGATATATATTGTTTAAAAATTTTTTAATACATTTTATTCATATATTTTTTAATAGCATTTATCAAAATCGTCAGAATTATTAAATGAAAAGTATGCAGTAGTGCAATTAAGTTATCAGCAAGGCTTATTATTGGTTTCAACAACATTACGTACAATATTAGTTAACAGAAATGAAAATGGAAAAGTGACGCAAGTTGGTCAAAAAGAACGGAAAACGTTAGTATTAAAATAAAATAGTACTTTTTGGAACATGATACATAATGATGAAATATGTACACATTTTAGATTAGGAAGATTAGGTGCTGTATTTGGTAGCCGACAAAATTATAGTCAAGACTTAGTAATATATGCCAGTAGACCTGGATTACGTTTATGGCAGGCTGACAAATCTGGAACTGTTTTGAAAACATTGATCTTCAAGGTTTATATAAGATTGCATTAGTAATTTAATATTATTTCTGTCCACTGATAAAATATATTTTTAAGGATGCCATTCGGTCGAGTCATACACAAGTGGAACTTTTGAATCCTGCACCAGAAAGTTCTAAAAAAAATCGCGGGGAACCTACATTCGGTGTTATTTTGGCTTTTTGTGATGATTTACTAATTACATATAGCGATGATGTAATATATGTAGTAAATCCACAAACTATTGCTATAACGTCTGTTGTGACGGATTTACGTCGTGTTACCGACGTTGCTTGCACGAAAGATGAAATATTTGTTTTGGAAGGCGAAAGAAACATTATACGTATTGCATATTGTCCTGAAAGTAATATTTTCTCATCAGGTATCGATTTGTATTCGAATACTTTCTCTAATTCTCCTCCATTTATGTTAAAGAAAATTTTAATTTATAGAAGCGAAAACCACGTTAGATCCACTTTCATCCTTTGCTGAAATTAGTAAGCCTGTTACTAATGGTATATTGGAATTGACTTCTAAGTTGAAAGAAAGTACAATAGTGCCAGCTATTCCTTTTCATAAAATAAACCCAACCAATATTATTCAGTCTGTAGGGTAAAGTATCAGAATAAAATTTTGTTTCTTTTAATTGTACATTTATATGTTGAAATATTTTGTCTATTTAAAATTGTTTATAACTTTGTAGTATTGTACCAGTTGTTACTGCTGATGCTGATGCAACTTCAGTTGCAAATGCAGAAGAAGCTGTGGAAATACCTTCAACAGTACCAATAAATTTAAATACTTCGTTAATAACGGATCGTATAAATGCTACCGATAATGATACTTCTGAAAGAAGAAATGTTGAACAGAATGAAAAATACAATGATAGAAGACAAATATTTGACAAGATTAGCCAACAAGAATTTGAGGACGTTGTTTTTACTCCAGAGAGGAAAATTAAAAAGCCACGCAATAAAATAGTGAATGGTAATGGGAATTGTTCATCATTATCTGATGTTGATGATTCGACCGTTTTTAATAGAGATAAAATAAATGGTAATGATGCAAAGACGACACATTCTGATTTACTAACGCTCAGCATCGATGATGATTTTGTACTAAGAACCGAAAGAAACCTTGAATCGATTCAACGTGATGTAGAAGACAAAGAAAAACTGTTGGCTGATGTTTTGGATTTTGACTTATCGAAGTATAAGACAAGCAGTCAAATTGTTACTACTAATTCAAACGTATCTCAGACTGTCGATACAGTTACGAGTGCTGATTGCAAAATACATTCCAATGATTCTTTAATTGAAGAAAAAAATGAGCAAAACGATTATAATGAACATAGTGATCATACCGAAACTGAGTCTGGGGATGAAGATGTTAGTTATCGAACTGAGCTAAAAAAGTTAGAAGATTTAGGCGAATGTAGAAAAAAGCTTCTGCAGGATAAGTTAAATGATTCCTCATTACATTGGAATAATCACCAAATGGTCAGACGCGAAGTAGAAATTCAATTTCGCAGTAAGTATACAAAAATTAATTGTCGATGCATCTTTTCAGTTAAAACAAAATATTTATATTTGCAGTTGTACCAAACGAATCTATGTTATTGTCAACCACGCTTGAAGATGAAGATTGGGTTTTAGTTAAGAAAGACATGTTGTCCGTTACAATGTAACATAAAATAACAAATTATCTTAGATAAAATTACTTCAATTTTTATCAATAGTTAAAAAGCATAATACAGTTTGCATAGATGTGACTTCAGTTTTTTCTGCACATCTTATAATAGAATCTTCACTGATATCAAAGCATAATGAAGTATACATTTCAATACCCAAAATTGAGATTTTAATAACGAATTTTCTAGTCTTGTTGTAGAATAATATGATTTTTAAAAGTAACGTAAAAAATCATGTTCGGTGAATACTATTTATTTAAATATATTTTATTTAAATTATGCATTGCAAAATATTGCTATCGCAATTTTTATTGTAAGGTTTTTTATTTTGATTTAACAACTTTTCTTTTATTTCCTAAATGGAAAATCGTGATAAATTTTTTGTAAAATCTACTCTTGTGAAGTATTATTTGTGTATTGTTACACATTTTAAATAGTATATATGTATCTTATGTTTATATTACCAGTATCTCTTACAACATTCCAATTTGCATTTTTGTGGCAAATACACGTTTGAAAGTAAAAATTATACATATGTAATTGTTCTACTATCATATAAATGGTACTACTAATAACTTTTAATGGTACTCAAAAATAGAAATTTTGGCAAACAAGTATTTCATTCATTAAAACAGAACACTCCAAAGATTGTAAATTTCATTGTAAATGCAGACACAAATTTCAAATAAAATTGTAATTAATATTTTAAGTAAAAATACTTTTGCAATGATATTTAAGCTTTTGCTAATGTTATAAAACTTGACTGTTATATGCACATACATTTATGTATCAATTTGAAACATGAAAGAAATGTTAAAAAGTACATTTTCAAATAATAAACAGAGCAATACTTTATTCTTAATTTTTATTACTTATACATGTAAAATGAAATAAAGGTTATTTATGTATGAAACAGTTTCAGGTAATGAAGTACAATCTTCTACTAAGATCAAGTAGGTTTGAAATAATTTATTGTTTAATGGTGTACATGTTATTTAATGATCACCTATATTAACCTCTCTATGTATCGATTATTCTTTTTCTCACTGAATTTGATAAAAGCTGATCACGCAGTGCTGGCAATAATGTCACTATATTTCTTAATTTTTGTAGCAACACTCATATCTACATATTTATCTCCCACTGATACAATCATACCCCCAAGAATGTTAGGATCAACCTTCATGGTTAGCAAAATATTTTGATTTTTATTTAAAAATCCTTTCAAAGTTTTTTCAAGTTTAGATTTCATATCAGCATCAAGCGGTTTTGCTGTAATGACTTCACAGGGGACCTCACCTCTGTTAGCAGCCATTAATAATTTAAACGTACTAATTATATTATTCAGATATCCAAGTCTTCCATTTTCTGCAAGTAAAGCCAAGAGATTTGTAGTTTCCTTACTGAAATTAATTTTAGTACTAACTGCCTTAAGTGATTCTGCTTTATTTTTCCTATTTATTGCTGGATCTTTCACAAATTCACTCAATTTTGTATCAGTCTTCAAAAGATCCTATTATAACATAAAATTTTTAAATATGCAACTTTAAAATTATTCACATAAAATGCAGTATACGATATACATACTTCAAATTTTAACAGATCCTTTTCAACGGTATTCAATGTCTTTTGTTTTGAAGCTGCTGAATAAAGGGCCGAAGCATATCTTCCATCTACCCCGAATACTTGAATTGGAGGCTAACATCATACAGAAATACTAAATTAGTGTAATTAATTGATTAATTTGATCAAGTTTTGCTAAAGAATTAAATTTGTGGTAATCAGAATATAAATCAAAGATGTTATTTTAAGTTATGTAATTTTAAACGTAATATAAAGTCAATTTGTGTACCTTAACCATTTGTTGAGTAGCAATACTGCTACTGAACGACCTTACCTAAAAAGTTAAATATTTTTTATTAATTTCATAGGTTGTTTTTGAAATTTTCAATCTACAACTTCGATTATTGAATTGTCACAATACTTAATTTTTTTACTGAGGAATTGAAATTGTTGATTTATTTATTACTTGTCGATTAATAACAGTAACCAGTGAAATGTATACTACTTACAATTATTTTGCTAAAAGACATTGTTCTATACTTCAAACAGCACTTTACTCAAATTCGAGAACGGCAAATGTGGTTCTACACATTTACCATTATGTAAGATGAACTTGTTTCATACGAATGATATGGTTGTGGTAGTAAACACATACATGTTATTTGAAAAGCGACATCTCTAGAGGGAGCAAGTTGAAAGCGCGGAAAATTATATTTATACTAAATTAAAGTATAGTAATCACCTGCTGTATCTTACTTATATATCTTAAACCTAAAATAAGTGCAATTGAAATTGGAATCAAACATAACATTTTAATGTGTAACGATTCATTTATTATACTTCGAAGGTGGTGAAATGTACAATGGTATATTTTATCGGAAAAGAAGCTGCGTGGTATTTCCGTATTTCTAAATTAATTAAACGTAGAAACATTTGTTAAGTGGACAGTATGCTTAGAATTATACACATTGATAGTATTTATGCGTATATGTTATCTCTCATGCTATTTTGTGCAACATCAATTAGATCATTATCCGATATGTGTTGTTTCTTTTTATCCGTCCTTGTTCAATACGATATACGTAACAATTTGATGGATTTATTTACTATTATTTATTTATTTGTTCATTACATTTGA
Organism: Coelioxys conoideus; assembly: GCA_947623535.1. Classification (NCBI taxonomy): domain Eukaryota; kingdom Metazoa; phylum Arthropoda; class Insecta; order Hymenoptera; family Megachilidae; genus Coelioxys; species Coelioxys conoideus. The sequence goes on from OX392459.1 coordinate 15,148,593, forward strand.
TAGTCGTTCTATTTGATATGACACACAAATCAAACGAAACAAATACAAAACTTTCATCACAAAACAAAATTTCGTAACGTTAAAGATTTTCCTAAGTTCTTGGTCGTTAGTCGCTTTATAATTATTTACTCGTTTCACTCTAGTTAACATTAATATAATGTTAATAACGATACTACGTATTTTAGAAAGTTAATAGCTACGTGTTGCGAATACGTGCACGCGCGCATACGTGTGTTAATTCCACAAACTACGCGCACATGCGTAAATAAACATATCAATGATTGTATCACGAACAATAAATTAGTAACAGAATTTCAATTTTCTTATACGATACATGGTCATAAAATTAACACGTAATACATTCGTGTGAACATGTATTTCCTCTTTCCTCAAATATTCATACAACAATATATTTAACATTAAAACAAACCGTGTATATACTCGCATCACTCGTTTACCATAAGAGTAACGTGGCTCAAAAGGTATAAATATTCATAATCATTCGTGGTTGATTATTAACGCGCGAACGGCGACGCTATAATAATTATAATTTACAATACATAAAAGAATATTATTCTCGAGGCTCGATTATCGTTCGTGTTTCACTGTTAAAACAATTCGCACTCGTTACTTTTATCAGAAACGAATGACACGTAGATCAATTTGGTCCTCTATTGAATTTATCTCTAATTCAATCGTTTATCTTTCTACTTTCCGTGGTGATGCGTTCGTTTAATTTCTTGTACGATGTACACCGCGAATGAAAGATTCGTGCTGTCTTCAAATTTTTCATAAAAATTGTTCGTTTACGGAATTGAAATATCGCGGGACAGGTATAGCCACGATTACAAATTCGAAACAATTTCTTCAATGATACAATAAAAGGACACGTTTGATTGTATCGTTTGGCGAATAGATTATCCGAGTTTAGAGAAACAATTGTGGGGACCGGCGTACACGTAACAATAAATTTGTCGAAGAATCAAAAGTTTCTTCGTTTTTCACGATTCCGATTGGTCGATCACGTAATCGCATCACTAATTTCGGTCATACTCGATTCTAAACGATTTCTCTGTAAATGAAAGTCGTTTAAAAAAATATCTCCGCACAATATGTATATGTATACCTATATTTATAGATCTGTATCTTATTAACTAAATAAAGCTTGTATCAGGTTCTTGTCGTCTAATCGACTAGCCGAATGCAAGATCCTTCGTGATCACGAAACGCAATTGTTGTTTTTAATCCATAGATCGGCGAATTACCGTTTTACTCGAATTTTATTAAATTCCCGATTAGCTGAACTCCCGACCGAGTTTTCGTTATCAAAATTATCGCGGACTCGTTTAATTATTACGAATATTCGTGTACAACGAGGAACATAATAGTTGAATTTCGTGCTCGAAGCTACAATCCACTTGTACGATCACGAGTTTCTATTATTCAAACAGGCTATTGCAACGGCAACTATTATTCGAATATCTCGGTGTCGATTATACCAGCTAAATTATATTCTACGTAATTTATCGTTTAAGTTTCTTTCTCATCGCGCGAGTATTTTGTTCTCTCGTATCGTTTCATCGATCTCGGATCTCGCCACGAGTTGGCAAGGACCAAGAGAAGGTCCTTGGAGACGAATTTGTTCGAGAAGGAAGCGTTCGCGATGGAACTCGGTATTTCCCTACGCTGGGGGCTCGAGAGGCCGAAGTACGACGAATCGAATCGCGTTATCTTCTTTCTGCATGATTTTTAGAAATAACTGAAAGAAACATATTTTATCACTTTTTATGTCAGTGGTCAAGAAAAATGAGCAAATTTCCAAAAATCATTTTTTGGCAGCACAAGTCAGGAATGTTTATTTCTGTCCTAACGTGCATGAAAAGATTGTGAACTTTCGAACCAAGAAACAACGACTGTTTTCGTGGTTAGGCTGAGATACGAATTATGACGCAGTAAGGGGATAAATTAACCCTTAACGATCGGGCACATTTTGCTAGAGGAATGATCGACGAAATTTTAACAAATTAACATTAAAACTGCCGACGTATAATGCGCAATTACTTCGAAATTAAAAATAAAGTTGAAAAGCGAATGAACAAGCGATGAAACATAAATGAATACACTTATTGATTCTTTGTGTTGACGACAATCAGAACAGATGTTAAGAAAACCTTCTTGACAAGTTTTCACATTTGAGGAAGGAAATTTATAAAAGGGTCATTTGATCCCTTTGGTAATTTTAGTGTTAATTGCTTTATTACTACAGCAAAAGTTCATAATTAATATCGCTCTTATTGTATTTTATGAAAATTTTCAGTAATGTAAATTTGATTTCTGCAAACGTCATGTAGCCTGTGGCATTCGATTTCCTCAGAATATTTATAATGTGGTGAATTCGTTCGTTAAGAGTTAATATTAGTTAATTCAAAAATATCGATGGTCTACTACGTTCAAAGCATGTGCCAGTCTATGGTTTAAAACGCCGTCGTAGAAATCGGATGCTCATCGATGAACTTGAACCGACACGAAAATCGACCGCGCTTATTAGAGTAGTAATGAACTTAAACAAATGTAAGTTAAACGTAATTGGCCCTCGCTGTGCAACAGAAAAGATTCAGAGCGTCGTGAAAGTAGGACGATTGTCCGGCCGATCTGGTTGGTCTTTCGTTGCTTTGATTCCACCGGTGTGTCCGTCTTCCGTTTGAACGATTGCCTCTGCTTCCGGCGCTTTGAAGGGCCGCGTACTTTTCTGCAAAACCGACAGAAACAAAATGTTAGCCGTCGATACGCGTCGACGATGCGTTTATCGTCATTCTAATAACCCCGATGATTGCGCTACGTTCGGTGAAATTCAGTTAACGGAACAAGATACTTTGACATTGCTGAACGTTGATAGGTTAAGTTGGCTGCTCCTCGCTGCGTAATTATTTAATGGATGGCAATTCCGTTCGGCGGAAGCTCGAGCAAATACGCCTCTGTTTGGAGCGATTCTCTTTAATGTTCCCCTCGAAATTAAAAATCAAATAATGTCGTAATTGATAACGGCCTGGTTTAACGAGACGAGGTCGGGCCACGTTATTCTTTGCGATCTTATCGAATTCTTTTCTAATTGCTGGATCGTATCGATCATAACCGATAACGATTCTTAACACTAGGTTTACGGAACCCGTCAAAATGACGGATCTTGGACTTGCTTAATACATAATACATAAACTGGCTTATGTATTCTCCGTTATTTATTTGTTTTTTATAGTTCATTTTCAATTCAGACATAAGTAGTCATTGAACGTCCGCAAATCTAGTGTTAAACCATTCGCGACCCAGATTGTCTCGGACCGGTTTCGTTCTGTCCGTGCGATTATTTATTTCTTTTTTTTGCAAAATCGAACAAGGAAGAGTCACGATATTTCGATGTGAAAATCGTAACTCGATCACGAGGTAAAAATCGTAGTAAACCGCAATTAAAACCGAAACGCGAGAGGCTTCTCGCGCGTGGAATATTCTTCGAGCCGGTCTATCAGACCGCCGGAAGTGGTTACGGTTTCAGAGGAAGTGCGGCAATACGGAAAAATCATGCGAGCCGCGACATAGCGCGATGAAAGGACGACTTAACTCTTGCGATGCGGCGGCCGCAATAAATCGAGACGTCTCCTCGTTGAGCCCCTTTCGTGTTCGACTTTTGCATCGTCATAAAATCACGAGAGGTTTCATCGACGCCGAGAATCTTGGCGATAAAGTAGTACGTTCCATGAATTTCATAGAGGATCGAGTAAAAAGATCCGTGGACCGTTCTTTTCATATCGATCAACGCGTTTACCGCGAGGGAATCGCGATCGATCGGGTTGCGCGGCAACAAGGGTCGTTCGAGACAATGTCTCGTCCGAGGAATCAACCCCTTGCACGATTTATTCGGCGAATGTGTCAGACGTCACGAAATATTTGCTGCCACAAAATTAAAGGGACGAAAAAAACATTAAGCTCACTAAAGAACGAAGTATTCTCTGCTACAACATTAAAGTGACTAAACAACAAAGTATTAAATGTTACAACATTAAGGTGACTATTTATAGCTACAGCACAAAACTGACTAGCTGTAATATTAAAACGAACAAAGGAATCGAAAATGTTGCGAGTATTTTATATTCAGCAGCCTTGGCGGCATGAATTATAATTGTGCTTGAACTTCAAGTTAAAGAGTATTCAAATGTCGAGTAAGATTGGTTGCGTTATGTGCTCGATTGCGTCAGAAGTGAAACTGATCGAAGTACGTCAAGGGGTTAATAGTCTCGAGCTAGTGACGATTTCGCGTATGAAATCGTCGGATATTAGCGGAAAAATGAATTCTTCGCGTCCCTGACCCCGATGTCACGCTCAGCGTCGATGATACGTGGCCGTTATTGCATACATATTAATTTCGTCGCGACAAACAGAGTATTCGGGACGCGAACGAATACATGCTAGCCGTTGCGGAGCGTTTGAAGTACAAAGGTGGAATCATCGGTGGATGGTTTACCTGGTGCAAAAGGTTTGCTCGACCTTGTACGTCTAGATTGTTTCGCGAATCGCGGCACGAATTGCTTTATCGGTCCACGGTCGAGCATATTTTCCCTCTCCAACCCCCTTCGGCATTTCCCACCCTTTTTCCGTGTCCGGTGAATTCTCGTTTCTGTGGAGAACGGAGGGAACGCAGGAACCGCTCTCCACGTTCCCATCTATCCTTGACCCGGCCTCTGTTTAACGTTAAATAATGCTCTCGCGTTTCGTCCTGTACATATTTATTTCCCTGTCGGTTTTGTGTGCGTTACGCATGCGTTATGCTCGTGCGTGCACGACGTTACAACGCTCGGCAATACAGTGTGGTACGACATAACGAAGCGATTCTATGACGAACAATTTTTTCCTCGATGAAGCTGCAGTGAACAAAAAAAAACAATGCTGCAGTGACAGGCATAATAAAGTGACCATTCTATATCGCATATAGAATAGCTCAAAACTAATGTTTTTAACGAAAAGCGATCCTAATATCGTGGCTTTTTGAAAGGCTCACCGTCATATCAAGAGTTTATTACAAAAATTAAAAGACAAAAAATAAGACCACGTCGTATATCTCAATTTACACTTAATTTATCACAGTCTTTTATAATTAGATAAACGAACTGTTAGTTACAAGCAACTGTTAATTATGTTCTGTTTACATCGTATGCACAGTACATCGCTTTTACGCGTTGCAATTAAATAAAGACGTTACAAATTCTAAGGTGGTCACTTTTTTTTATCATGTATGTTTACAGGTTACTTGTAAATATTTTTTTAAAATTTTTGTAAATAATTGTTAGTGTGACGACAAACCTTTCAAAAAGGCCCGATGATAATATCCTTCTTCATTGAAAACATTAGTTTTAAGATATTCTATATTGGTTATAATACAGAATATGGATGGTCACTTTATTATGCCGGTTACTGTATGTCGTCCGCATTTTCGTTGATTCTTCTACTTCGTCGCGCGACGAATCGATCACTCGGATCTATCGATCTCTCATCGACGCGATTCGGTCACCTGATCTAAAATAAAGATGGGACAGTCGAGAATATCACCAAAAACGATAAGATCGTTCGAATGGTTCTATCGGAAAAGCAACTTCGGTTTCAGACAGCGAGTTTCGAAGTTGGGCACGTCATAACGAACTCCAAGGAACCAACGACGCCTGTTCCGATATATCCCATTGTATTATATATCTAACTTGTCGCGAACACCTTTCAGGAATTTCTTGAAAAGTCGCGAGCCTCGTGCACGTCCGATAAACTCGTCCCGTACGAATTCGATTCGAGACAAACCGCGGGTGGTTCCTTTTTATTCGCGGCTCCGCTTCCGGTCGCTTTTTCCCCGGAGAAAATTCTCTCGACGCGTGCATTCGACCCCGGTCCTCCTCGAAATTTTATCTACAAACTCGGATTCTCCTTGTTTCGTTTCCTTTCTTTCTTTTTTTTTATATCCCTTTATTTCCCTCTGTAGCGGGCGTACGTTCTCTCTGAAGCGTGAATTTCTCGTTCGTAACACACAGGGAAAAGGAAGTCCGCTCGACCTTGACCCGTTTCGCGTTCAATGTCAAACGTTGCTCTCCATCTTTCTCTTTTCTATCCTGTCGCTCGAATTTCTCCTCCTTCCGCGTCCCTTCCACCCTCTCTCTATCCCACTCTCTCGTTCCGTTGTTATTCCCTTGATAAGCGTGCAAAGTTTCGAATTTACCGGTTACGGGATCCAAGGTTGCGGATACGATATCGACGGTTCGTTTAAGGTATCACGGGGACATATCCGAATTCGCTGGTTATATCGACAGATAATTAAGGTCACCGTGTACTAACCGAACCGGGAGTCGAATCGAGTAACCCTATAGCGAGCTTCATCCTGCCGGAAGGTAATACGTTTGTTCCGTGGAATCAATGGGAACTTAAGAGCGACGAAGTATGACAGGACCGGGGCGAAATAGACGAAGACGGAGACGCTGTTCTCCTTTGAAATCCAGACCTTGGCCTCCGGTGTAACCCGATTAGAGACCGTTGAATAGAGAAGAAGAGGGTGGAGGAGACACCGGGAACAGGAAAAGCGAAGAATCGAAAGAAAAATCCGGGGGGTGGGGAAGGAAGTGGCGTTAGGGGTATGAATAGGGCGACGAGTTTCGCGGGAAACGGCTGATCGAATTATCCGCGGTGTTTACGTTACGGGATGATCGACTGTAAAACGTGTCGCGAACGTCGTTCCGTTCTCTAGCTCGCGAAACAGATAATTTCGCGGAGAGAATGGCCGTTCGAGGCGGAGACTTTTATCATTTCGAAAGATAATTGCCCCATGTTGCCTATATATCCTGTTGAACGCCGGCTAATTGTTCCGTTTATGTGTACGTAACGTTGTAAAAAACGATTCTCATATTCCTGTATATTTCGTAAAACAGCGTCATGATTCACGTTGACGCTCGAATGTATGTGGATATATACCATGTTCGTGGAATTTGTGATATAATATGTATATTTTTATTAACAAACAATATCGCTAATTAAACAAATGACTTCACGATTATGCACGACGATGAGCCGAAGCACACCTCTGCAATATGTAGACATTATTTACAGCAGTTACAAGAGAATTCTAAATTGAAAATAATGACGTGGTGCCCAATCGCTTGATTTAAATCCCATAGAAAAACTATGTAATAGTTAAGAAATTTTCCATATATTTTTGATCGGTAATGCATATCATATTTGCCCGTTTCGAAGCTTCATCGTAAACATTATGAAGAAAAATCGAACGCGAAAATAACGTGGGATACAGTGAGGGAAAATGTTTTTGAAAGCGAGTATTTCGTGCCCTGATAACCAATGGCGTTTGTAATATCATCCCCGAGGCGAGTGATCGGGCTAAATTCGATCGGGATTGAACGAGAGACAAGCGGGTTGTCACCGAACGAAATTCCTTCCAGGACGATAAACGCAGACATCGGGAACACGACAGTACCTATATCGCCGTCCGATTGGGGCATAAACTCTTGCAGCTCGTTGATCAAACCTCGAATCTCCTCGGAATCTTTTTTGATGCTGCACAGCTCCTCCTCGTAGAAGTTCGGCGTGATCTGTTTGCAGAGAAGTATCTGCGAGATCACGTTGCCGATGTTCGATGGACCGGTTCGGGTTTCTGGAATGGTGGTACAAATATTCTTACACTCTGAACGTTATACCGTCGCGTGGTAAATCGCTATGAGTTCGATTTTCACGAATTCGATCGGGTTAAATTTCCACGATTTGGATTTTCACGCGTTCGATCTCTATCGATTGAAGAGTTGCGGTCAGATTTCAAGGAATTGAATTTTCACGACGTTGGATCTCTGCTCGTAAAAATTTCACACGTTCGAATTCTACTTGCATGATCTTCATGCATGGAATTTCCACGCATCTGGACGTTCTAGATCCTTGAACATCGAATTTCCACGTGTTTTATTGGGGTGTCCCATTAGTTTCTTCCTTTATCGATAGAAATGAATACGCAATATTTATTTTTTAAGATTGATTCGTTGCGTTAAATATGAACTGTTCTGCTCTATCACCCTTTTCGGCCCCTCAGGAAACGACATTATTCTTTCCTCAATTATTAGAAATTATTTGCAAATGATTAAGTGCGCGTGTAATCCCTCTCTGATGATACTATTCGAACTCGTATCCGATTGTCGCGCGTAACATGTCCGGTGTAACCGGATTCTCGACAAAAGTGAATTTATTGGTTTATAGGAGATTCCTCGTTAGGCAAAGCCGCCACAGAATTCGGTTAATTGAAACGCTTCGAACGTGACCGCTCGATTTATTTTTCGCGTATAAAAACCAAAGACAATCGTTGAACTTACCGTATTCGGTCATGTCCATGGGCACGTTACGAATCAGCTTTTTACTTTTGTATAGTTCGCGCAGAAATAACTGGGCAACGTAAAAGAGCAGCATCAGATTCGGACAATCCACTGGTATACCGATGTCCGTGGTTCTGAAATCAGAAATCGTCAGAAGTTTACCCAATGCTTCTCCTTTTACGTTGATTACGTTGATTCTCCCTACGTTGATTTTTAATGAGGCAAATAAAAGAATTTGTAACAATACGGGCGGTGAATTTTGATGATTTTTTGAAAATTAAAAAAATTGCAGTATAAGGTATACACATTCAATTTGATCCTAATTTCTTTTCGTTTTCATTGTGTCAATCCTGTACTGTCCCTTCGGATACTTTTCTGATAACGTTCCTCGTTTAAAAATTTGCGAGTTCAATCTCGTTGGTATCGTTCCTGTATACGTTTTTTCGCGTCCGGGCCATAATTGACCCGTCGGTCTAAAGTAAACACACGAAAGAGTAAGCCGAACAACCGTATCGTAACTGTTCCTGCGACGAACAAAGAAGATTTACGTATTAAAGGGGCGCTTTTAATCCTTTCGTTCGTTGAACGAGAAATATTTAATGTCGTTCCAGTAAACTCGACACGAAGTCCGATTCATTTAGTCACGAGGCTGTTTCGTGTTACTTTGCGGTTGTGGCATTTAACTTCCTTTATTTTTGCACGGGAAGGAGAAACCGAGCATAAGATCGCGGAATTATAACGAGGTATATACGTCACGATCGTGGAACAAACGTTTCGTCTCCGGGTAAGCTTATGAGGCTGGAAAATATTCTTTCGTTGTATTCTCTCTTTTTCTCAATTTTTCACAATCCGACGTCGACATCGAACCCACGGAAGACACCGTGCTACGAGTCCGACGACGACATTGTTTTCCTCCCGAGTTATAACGGAGACTGCAGTATTTGAACGTCGTATTATTAAAATGTTCTATTAGTTTAACAGAGCGCCGTGGAGCGCTGAAAATAGACGGAGACAAAGGGATATCGAATAACATTTATTCGCCTCGACGCGAAGGTTCTATCGGGTTTCCGTAGGAATTTAAATTTCGACGTTATAAAATATATAAAGAATGTTAGATCGAGGCAGCTCGTGCATTTTAGTAACTAAAAAAAAAAAACCGTCGATGAGAAAAACAGACTTTGCAAAAGTTAACGACTCGTGGTTGTTTCAGTAGGGATTATAAATTTTGTCGAACACACGAAACGTAAGATATTATCCGCACGTTTCTTCCACAGATTGTCCGATCGAGCTTCGTGTCGTAAAAATGCGATAAAACGCTAGAAAATGGAAGACCGATCTCCGCCACGTTCGATACCAGCTGTCGAAGACAGCTCGCGTTTAATTTCCCGGTTAATCGTAGCCTCCGATTGTTGTCAAGAAAACTCGAATTTCATTTCCTCGTTATCTGTTAGCGGGAATGGCAGAGTTAGTTATAATTTATTATCGAAATTACTAATTATTAGAACAACCAACAAAGGCCGTAACAGCGACCCCCGTTTCGCGAGTTGAAACCTGTAATTTATGGAAAAAGTGCGGGCGGCTTTGATCGCGGGCTCAAAGGTAACTTTCGCGTAAACGTTTCTGCAAAATCGTGCGCGATATCGCCGTGGCCATTTCGAGGCGTCGTAAAAGGAATACAGCTTATTCCGCACACTCGTGGCCAATTTCCTTTTCTTTTTTTTCTCTCCCTTCGCGAACGCACGAAACAAGACGAGGGTTTCGCGTCGCGTGCCGCGTAATCGATATAAAAGTCGCGTGATTTCGTGCGGTACGTTGCACATGATATGCCCGTAATATAGCACGAAAGTATTGGCGAAAATTGCACACACGCGATATAAATCAAACGCAACAGTTTCCAAAGTGTTGCGCGTTTCGATGCGGCGTTTTCGGGAAACAGTCGATAATCGCTTTTTCGAACGGTCACTTTTTTCTGCGTTCGCCCTTTTTACCAGATGTATGCATAAGTTTTTTCCTTTTTTTTTTTTTTTGGTTAAGGATGTACATAATTTCCAAGGATGACACGTAATAATTTTCATTATTATAGATTTTGGAAAATTTAGAATATTGATGGATCAACATAAGAGCAATAAAAGGCCAAGCAACTTCGTTTAATGATTTTGCCAATTACTGTTGAGTTTGAATTGGGTCATCGTCCAATAACTTTTGCGATTGCTTGTCTTCGCACTTATGCGGTCTACCAGAGCGCAAACGATGATTTTCAACAGCTTTTTCCTTTTGATCGAATAAGAAAAGCAACGCGTGCCGCAAATTTTCTTTTTGGGGCAGAAAATTCGGCATGATTACTGAACGATAAAACAAAGACACTAGATTCTGGCGGACTCAACTTGTACGTGCTTGTCGTTCAATGTCGGACGAACATAATGACGTATGATTCGAATTAATACGCTGCGTACTTTTCGCTCAAACCATCTCTTAGTTCAACCGGAAAAAACTTATACATACACCTGGTATAACCTTATACGATAATCGATTAGCGAGGAATTATCGTTCGCGAAACGTTTGAATCGCAATTAGCGTGCGTTTGACATTTGAAACGCGGCGATGTTACGTGAACAGAGCGGGATGCGAGTTCTTGTGCATAAGCTCCGGCCCCTTTGTAATTAAGCAAAATTATGTAACCGTGATACGAGTCGGGATCGAGATGATTCACCTGAATTCCGTCGAGCACGATTTTCACAGGGACGTTTCTTTGATTTCCCGTCAAAGAAGTTCGAGGAAAATTGCGCGACGCGCATTTGCATCGAACAAGCCGAGAACCCGAACTGGCTACAGCAACTTTCTCGTTGTAAATCACCGGAGAGAAGAATTAACGAGAACGAGCAACGGGGAAAGGAGCTCGTGCAACATTTAGCTTTTCATTAGAACCCGGCGAACTCCCGTTAGAATATTTTCGTTTCTACGGGGACCTCGCTCGCTTTTGCTCCCCCGCCGAAACCGATATCACAAAATCGATAACATTCTTTGCCGCTCACGTTACGTGGCAATATAACTTTTTTTGATACTATTATACTCTTTCTTTCAACGATTTTACCTTGCTTCTTGCGCGCCAAGTGTAGAGCTCGATTATTGTGAGAGTTTGGAAAATGCAATTTCTGTATTTCTTGTTCAACTGTAGTTGAATCTCTACATGATTTCTACTTGTTGATTTTCACGCGTTACATCTGCATGCGTTGGACTCACACATGTTGCATTTTTACACGTTAGATCCCAATATGATTTTGTATTGTTGAATATGGACGCATTAGATCTCTGTATGTTGTATCTCTACGTATTAGATCTCCACACGTTAGATTTTGATATGTTGGATTTCTACACATTAGATTCCCACATGATAGACATTGATGTGTTGAATTTCTACGCATTAGATCTCTATGCATTGTACATTTGCGTATTAAGTCTTCACATGTTTTTAGATCTCCATGTTAGATCTCCACATGTTGTATCTCTACATATTAGATCTTCACACATTGCATCTGTACATACGTGAACTCCACACATTTTATCTCAACGTGTTTAAATTCTACGCGTTGTATCTCTACATACTATATCTCCACGCGTCGCACCTTATCACATTAGATCTGGACGCGTTGGCTCCACATGCGTCGCACTGTCACGCATGGTACCACGTGCGTGCCTATTTAAAAAACCGACTCCTGAACGGTATAACGGGAATCCACCGTCTATCTATAATGGTCGACAAAAACGGAGTGCGTTTCAAAAGGTAATTTCCCGGTCATGCAACATTTTCGCGGCGCTATTACAATGACGATAACAAAAGAAAGAAAAGAAACAGTTTGTCGTCGAGGAATCGATTTGCGCCGCGCCTGAAAGGATGTAATTTAGGGAACAAAAACGGGATCATAATAAGTCTGATAAATCCTCTGGCACAATAGAGGCGGGCCAGTAGCTTTTATTTAGGGATCTTCCGGCTAAGATAACGCGTTTTCGAGTATGGTCGAGATGAATCTTGGTGGTTATCTGTTATCGGGGCAGGGAAGAAAACGCGTGAACGACGGTGGTCCGGCGTTTATCATTGGAATCTATTTATCGCGTTAACTGGAATCTCATTAACCGGAAGCAATTTGAGTTTGATGCGTTGCTACGTCGTCGTTCGATTCCGAGTAATTGGCATAAACTGGTTAATCAATCGTTCGCTGCCCCCTTTATTCCTCTTTATCGTTCGATTTTCTTACCTTTCTTTTTTCGCAACCGATTAGCGAGCTTAACACTACGATTAGTTTTGTTTCTTGGAAATGTAATCGAATACATGTCAGCGAAAAAGCATACATATACTCAGTCACTCAGGAATTGGCGCATCGACTCATACGTATTTTCAGCGGTAGGATATTATTGGTTAACTCTTTGAGCCATAGAATTTCAGAAAATAAAATAAAACGAAATTGGTATATTTTTAATAACACAGAAATGATAATACGAATGCACAAAAAAATAATAATATTAGGTAGCCCCATAAATTTCTCCCTCTTTTGAGATGACATAAACGCATTTCGCAGGATATTTTGCAAGTAATCCGATCATGTTAGGGAAAGTAAATAATGATGTCTCGTAAAAGATGGAGGTGGGCGATAGAAAAGAATAGTACATATTCAATGCAACAAATCTACCTTAAACAATAAATATCGTGTACTGACTTTTATAAAAAAAGGAAGATACTTATGGGAAACCCTAATAATTCAATTAAATTTGTTGTTATGTGACTTCGAATTGTTTTACACACACGAGTTTGCAATATTTTGAAGCGAGACTAAAAATGTCCCACCATGAATTACTAGTATGGACTTTTTTAATCTCATCGTGGGTCAAAGAGTTAAAACATCGGTAGTCGTCGATCGGCATCAAATTCGGAGGATTTACGAGAAATGTGTGGTTCTTATGTTTCGTTTCCACTTCCTCACGCGCCAACTCGTGGGTGACGCGCTACACGTACCTTCGCACTTGTGGCAGTATAAGCTGGGACGCGTTTTTACACGCGTCTACGCAATTTCGCCGTAATCTTCGGACTTTCTCCCGCAATTCCGGACAGTCACGCGGTTGGCCGATGTTTATCAGCAGATCACGGTACTGCGCCACTTGGTTGTTGATCTCCTGAATTTGCTGCGGAAACAAAACGAAAACGCGCAATTAACCCCGTTTCCCGCCGATTTCGGCGTGTAACGACGCCGTGATATGCGCAAAACCGGAGATTAAACATCGTCGTGATCATAAACTGTGCAATTTGTTACGTGACCGATGATTATACCGGCGATAAACCAAGCGAAACGCTGCAACCGCTTATTCGAATGATTGTTTCGCCGTGCACTGAATGCACGTCGTTCTATGCTAATTTAATAGGAGCCGTTCATCGAAGAACGGAAAGAAAAAACTCGCGTAAGTTCGCAAGTTGCAATCTAAGAGATTCGAACAAGGTTTTGCGAATCGAGAAATACGATGTGAGATTATGTTCGTTGATACTTGTTTAACCCTTTGCACTCGAAAGGCGACTTACTTTCACCAGTTTATTTAACACAACCGTGTGGAATAAGTACTTTTTAACTAAATCCATAGTGTTGTACATATAATGTATGAACATAGTGAAACAATTAATAATAACTTTTGACTACGTTAAGTATCGTAAACGCGATGTTTAAATATAGCGAAGCAATATTGGCACACGATGATAAAAAAATAATAATTTCAGAAAGGTTCATTAAACTTCTCAATTAAAAAGTTTTACGTTTGCTCTTCGCCAACAGTAAAAACGCTTTCGTGGGCAAAAGGTGAACCTTTTCTCCGAGGTTTTTCTTTTTACTGGTAGCAGATAGCAACTTTAAAACTCTTTGGTTGAAAAGTATGATGAATTTTTTCGAAGTTATTATCTCTTTATTATTAATTGCCATCAGCTGTTTCCTTATGTTTATCACACGTGCAACATCGATTCAGTTAAAAAATACAATAGATTCAGTTAAAAGATATAAATTGATGTATTAACACTAGATTCACGGAACGAGCTAACGAAAAAGTGTAGAGACAAAAAGTGAATTTACCAGAAGTATAGCCTTCTCCGTTTTCTCGCTCTTGTCATCCTGAGTCAGGATCTGTGCATGCGATTGGTTACTGGTTTGCGTCTGGATCTGAGTATCGCTGACCGATGGTATTGGCGATTCCGTCATTATTTTGCTCGAACGAGTATCCCTCGATTGCTAATTGCCGCGGGGCAATTAACAATGTTCGCCGTCGACGACACGTGAAACACCGAATCGCGCACCGAGTACGAACCTTCAAACATCGGTATCAAGACCGGTGCTCGTTCGTTCCCGCGAATTGTAACGAACGCTACGAGACAATAATAAATTTAATAAACCGATCGTGCACGAAAAACGTGCCTCACATCGGCGTGGATCACGCGCGAGGCCTCTCTCCCCGAAACAAAAGGGATTGTCGATCATTAAAGCGAAGAAAGGGAAACGTGTGTTCCTTCAGTGGGTCGAGAAGATCCGTCGTATAATTGAGATACAATTGCACGAGTCGAAAGTGGCACGAACACGGTGTCTCTACTTAATCGGAACGATCGTTGTTCCTCGTCAGAGCGGCTGGTCCGAGAACCTGGTCGAAAACACCGTTCGTCCTCGTTCATCCATCACACGAACATTAAAAGCAGATTAGCGACAGATTTACGGCCGTTACGGGCGACGGTGATTAAAACGATTGTCGCGTTACCGGTGGTGGATACGGGAACGGGTGCCAATGAATCGGTCCTAGCATTCTCAGCACGAATCTCGTAAAAGTCAGGCTGCCGGAACACTTTCGTGAATTCCTACCGGTATCGTAACTCGCGTTCGACTTGTCCCGCCCGTTCCACGACACTCGCCTCATCTTTTTAATCCCGGACACGGATTCACGGCGACACGACACCCGTCGAACGAGACAATGTCGTCGGACAGCGTGTCTCGTTCGAGAAATTGGGCAACTTGATGAACATCGCGTTCAACGAAATTTTCCTCGAACGATGTGCGCGTCGTGCAAGCACACGCGACCAACTGAAACGTGGGTTTTGCTCTCGAGCTCTTTCACTGCCGCGATTCTCTTCTTAAGAGCGCATGTCTGACTTGCTCTGCCACTATACTACTGTCTCGTCCGCCTAACCCCGACCGTCCCTCTCTTGTATCGCGAACGCGTAGGCAGACGTTCGACTTTATCGAGTGCCCGCCTATTAACACGTTAATTGTCACACGCTCGACGATCGACACGCGGTAAAAGACCATCGACGGACCTCGCACGAGGACGACCGTGTACCTAGCCTCGGGTACGTAGGACGAATAATACGTACTACAATTGTAGCAATTATACTGAAATTGAAGATTACTTAGAATTTACTCTTGGATCTTATAAATATATGAATATGAATTTCATGTATGTATACACATATGTATGTATACATATTATGAATACATATGAATACATTGTTTCATATATCATATTATATATATATATTTAACAAAGCTATTTAACTCAATTGCTTATAATATAAATAAATACATACATGAATATTCATGTATATGCATTCAACATATATTTGTATATTTTATCAATATATTTGACTTTATATGAATATATTATATTTGTCATATATTACATACATTAGTAATAAATTTCAGATATGTACATGTGTTTATTATGACATGCGTATTTTTCATGTATAAGTATGTGTATATTAAAATACATTATGTATATTCATAATATGTATATTTATATGTATATTCATATATACACATATATTATACATATATTATACATATATTATACACATATATTATACACATATATTATACACAGTTTACTGTTTAAAATAAATTAGAAATACAGTTTTGTAAATTAACTAAGAAGCCGGTAAAAGAAATTGAGGAGTGCAAAGGGGGTTAATTGTGCGAAATTCGGGGGCGTAGAACAGCTGCGGGGCATTCGACGCGTCAACTTAATTTGGTGAAACGATCGAACAACGAAGCAACGAAATGGTTTCGTGCGTCATTAAAATTATTAGTTTGGTAATTAAATTGACGACGTATCGGTAAAAATTAAAGTAAATGCGATAACAAAGTATCGATTCGGACGGCGCTCAATTTAATTAACAGTTGTTATCTGTTGGGTAGCGATATACAATTTCGTGCTACTCGAATCGAGGCGGAAAATTAATTCTTCGTGTGCCATATTAGGAAAATTGATTCTTCTTATGCCGTATTAGGAACATTGATTGTTCGTATGTATTAACTTTAAAGTATTCCGACATCTTGTGCCTTTAAAGATTGTCCCTTCTTCCCGGATTGTTATTTCTGTTTCCCGGTCGTGTCGCGCGGGTGTAAAGCGGTGAAAATGACCGTGAACCTTTTTGTGCGACGAAGAAAAGATCCGCGAGTCTGTTTGACGAGGAAAAACCGTGTCTCCGGACAAACGGACGGCCGGTCTAGCTGATCGGAACAAAGTCGTGAAACATAATTGGAAGCCGGCGATAAAGTTTCGGCCGTTCATACGTCGCGCCCGTTTCAAAACCATAGAAATTTAAACGGTTTCGAAACAAGTATCGTACCCGCCGTGTTATTACTATTCAACCTTACGAACCAATTGTAGATTAAAACGAACCCTGGATTGTTCATTCCATACCGTGCTGCGCGTAGGAAGCAATTACCCGGAGAATTTCGTATCATTAACGAAAGATGCTTTCGCGTTTCATGGAAGTCACAATGGGAGAGCACAGAAATAAATACGGAAGTTTGTGACGAGATATTCAGGAATAAAATATTGTTATCGTCGAAGAACGGGATTGTTTGCGAGGAACGCAGGGAAACGGAATTTTCAAAACGTTCGCGTTTAATTGTCGCGTTGAGCTTTCGATAAAATTGCTTGCATTCGTCCGAGAATGTACAATAAGCTGTTTACAAAGCGAATTTAATTCAACTGCGTCACTTTTCAGGTTTAATTTATGCTACTGTCTGACTAGTTTCGGATTATACTACTGCTCGGTACATTCCTTATACAAGCGTACTTACAATTTATTAAATGTCTTTAATATTTGGATTAACTTGTTGACTGAAGAATGCCAATATTACATTTTAATATATATAATGAATTTCAATATAATTCGAGAGCAAAAAATGAAAGTAAAACTTTCCAGATAACAATTTCGAATTAATTCTTCACAAATTTGATGTTTTTGGTTGAAATTATTATTTTTTCATCATTAATAGTCAATTGTATATTTTACTATATTGAAACATGCAGTGTATTTCATATTAAATATTTGACTATGCTCGAACATGCAGTGTATAATAATAAAAAGTTAAAAAAAAAGTTGTTTATGTGAAATTGTTACGAGTATCGAATAGATCTTAACTTTACCAAATTGTCACGCGACAACAGCAACGTTGTTCGTGTTCTTCTATGGACGATGATCGACTTGCTATTGCAACTTTAAAAATACACAGATTGTACGTAAAACCAGAGTCTTCTGACAGAGTATATTGAAATGCAAAGTATAACTCGTAATTAGACTTCGATCGTAGATCCGTTCTATAATTACCCCATTTCTTGTTCAACAACACTCTGCTTCCGTATCTTATTCTCCGAAGAAGTAACTTGAAAGTGGTAAATACGGAACAGGGAACAATGATTAACCGATGACCTCTCTGTACTGTCGATTTTGCAAGGTACACACGCTTCGTGGGATCGCGCTTCGAATCAAAGTGGAAATGACAATCTCTGATCGATCAACGCGCGATCAAAGGACAGATGGAGTATGTAATAACCGTGAGTGATCACTCGCGAGCGTGTTCTCGATGCGAACACTGCTCATCCGATTCGAGACACTGATCGCAAACAACTGAACGGTTGATCTTCCGAGTAACAGGTATACCTGCGTACAAAACGAAGCAACAGAAACTGTGTCGTAGCAACAGGCGCAATCAACTGACCGACTGTGTGCCAGATTAAAATCCGATGTCACAAGTATCATACCTTTGTATGCGAACATTGGTCATCCATGAGCGACGATACATTTATGTGATCAGTAAAATATATTATCATGTAGACCAGTAATATGTAATATCACATAGACCAGTAATATGTAATATCGAATGGGTCAGTAAAATGTAATATCACTTTGTCCAATGAACTTAATTAACTTCAGTGAACTATCAAAAGAGGTTCGCTTTCATTCGACAAGGTAAATTTCAATAACTATTAATAATGGCCCTCTTCTTTTTCAGCTACTCGGTTAAATTAACATTGAGCCAAAGTATTACTCTTCTTAATAACCCCACAATATTCGTCCTAGCGTTCGCCTAAACGGATCGACCATTTAAACAGGCGTCTGTTGTAGTCCGTTGCGTGAATGGTAATTTCGATGGAACTGTTGCGCGAAGGATTGGTCGATCAACAGAGGGCTAAATATAGCCGCCAGTTAAATGCACCACGATGAACCAATCGCACCGCATGCTGCGTGAATAGGTTACGGAAATTGGTTTTACCCGTGTTCCCCTTACCAACAGGTAAATTTAGCGTGATTCCGAATGATCTACGTCGATGATGAATCATTGCGATATCCCGAGTGTCGTCTCGTTTCTTTACCATACACCCGGTACATCGTACGTTTATCCATAAAACTATTACTTCGTCGAACCCGGTACACGTTGCCCGCCGAGATTATTTCGAAAGCGTTTAATTAATTTACCGAGGTGTAACGATTAATTGCGGAGCGGGAACGATCTCGTCGAAGTTTTAATTGGAACGATAATTAATATTTTTCGTGGCTCGTCCTTGGCTACGATCCTTTTTCGCCAAACTGTCACGCTATTTGCACGATTTTCTTTCATTTGTCCGCTACGTGGTAAATCGTTCTCTCTATCCGTCCGCATAATGAGCGAAATTCGTAACACGATTTCAGAATCTACAAGAACTCTTGACATCGAAGAATCCGTTCCTCCCTTTCCACCACGCGATTCTCCACTTTACAAATTCTTTTTTCTGAAAAAAATCGCCTCTTTCACCGACAGCATTCGCGTTTCATCCGAATTATCGGGATTCCTTTGGCCCCGGGTTGAAGGAAACGTGTCTTCGGTCACGCGGGATAAAAGGAAGCCTCGAACTTGTATTTGTATCGCGCCAACATATTCCCCTTTCTTTCCAGTATTTCTTCCGTGGAGTGCATTTAGGTTACACGGAGGACTGGCCGATAAATCGTTCCGCGTTGTATTGTCACGCGTTGGATTTACAGCCCCATTCACGACGATATAAACAAGAACTCCGCGCCACACTAGCGGAATTATTGATCGTTGTTCGAATAAATTGGACGATTAAACGTTCCGAGAGAGCGGGAGCTCGCTTAATTGGTTAATTATTTACTTATGCTTCGCAAAAAGCTAGGTAATTTCGACAAATTAACGAGAAGACACGCAAACACGGTGCCGTGCATACCAATTCGGTGTCGCGTACTTCGAAGATGGCCCGTTTCATCTTCCCTTCGCTCGAAATGTCTCTATTTACTCTGTCGGTGATTTTCAATCTTCGAAGAGCACGAGAATATAAATTCTTTGGTACCGCGGTCGAAATCAATTTCTGAGATGAAACTCTCGGAAGATGGCGGATGCCTGACCTTCTCTCGGTTACGCTACTTGATTTCGTAGCCCCCGAAAGCCGCGGCTGTAACGTTTATAATCGATCGCAGCGTGGACGTGCCTTGTTTTTTAAATAACAAAACCATCGTGTGTTCATATTTCAACGTTCAATTACGGCACGAACAAGCTATCCTCGAGTCCTCCGTTCACGAGCGTGGCAGAGTTTTATTATCCTATCAACGAGGATGTATCGTAGAGTCTTCTACGACGGTCGTAACAGAGACGCAAGTTTAGAGGCAAATACCGCGATCCTATTCTTTTGGGGAAACGGATATCTGCGGCGAATTTCGTGTCATAAATGTCCGGCACAGAACAGGGACTCTCAACCTTCGCAATAACGTGATCTATATTTTCGTAAGCATTTACAGTGAGAGACTAGATTCGTACACATGGAATCTATAAACAAGAACAAAATTTTCTGTATCATTAATTATATATGAACATACATGGTTATATATTGTACGTAACATTTACAACAATTAATGTATGCTCATTTTCAAAAGCGTATGTAGTGAGGGACAAATGTATTCGTACACTTGAGATGTAGAAATAAAAATAGTATTTTGAACATTATTAATTATATATGTACATACATAGCTGCATATCATACATAACACTTATAACAACAAATATGTACTTTTTCCATAAGCATATACAGTGAGAGAGGCAAAAGTCATACACTTGAAATATAGGAATAAAAACAACATTTTCTATATTATTAATTATATATGAACATATACGATTGTATATTATACATAACACAAACACTCGTCGGCGAGGAAGTAAAATCGGAATTATGTTGGCATAGGGTCGAACTAATGAAATAAATCCAATTATTTCGTTATGAAAAGATTTTATTAAGAAGGCTCTGAAGGATGTTTTCAATCGTTTTATTCTCTACCTCGGAATGAATAAAGAAAAACTTTCTTTTGTTTGATACCAGTGTCTTGAGTTGCCAAGATTCATTTGTGCACGTATACATAAAAGATTATAATAATCCAACAAAATACTCGTAAGGAGCGAGTTATTGCCATTTTATCGAGCGAAACGCGAAAAACAGGATATTTAACAGGAACAAATTGTGATACAAAACACGATGAAAACTCGAAGTTCACGCGACCCACAATAAACACGTGTGTTGACAATTCGAAACAGTTCGATTTAATCGCACGATATTTGATCAACGAGCAGCTTCGAAATTTCGGGTGGTTTCGAACGATCGCACAATGTCCTTGCGCGATACACTATGGGACAGTAATAATTCACTCGGGGTCTATTAATATCGGCCCTAATTTTCGGGGCTGGCGTACCGTTGACGCACGGTCCATCGGTGCCAGATGTCAATTTGCATTTACATCGACCGATATCGACGGTGTCTTAGAGCTCGTGAACCAAACGACCAAACCGGCCCCCGGGTTTTTGCAAAACGCGACACACCGAATAATAAATTATCATTCGGATTTCCAGTCTGACGCGCGACCGTACAGCGAAACGCGACAACCACGACGTGTTTTACGATTTGCATGCGGCTATGCATGTATGCATTCGTTTTGCATCCATTAAAAATCAGGACACCGGTCAACGATAATCGAGATCCACGGGCCATACGATGGAAATGTAAATCTGTAAATATTCCGGTATACCACTTTGACTGCTCCAGTTCCTTTACCTTTCGATCCGCCATGCGTATGTACCCTTCACGTACGGATGCAGGAAATTATTAGGAACTCGTTTCGTATCGATTCTAATAATTGTTAACTGTCACTGATTCTAACAGTTGGTTTATTGTCCCGATTTCAGGAAAGGGAGAAGATTAAAGAACATTTAAATTCGAACGTGAAAGCGGAACGGTCGCGTTGGGATCTATAATTAATCCATGGGAAGCGAGACACACGTTACTTTCATCCTTTTTAATTTACATTCGCGATTCTCAAATAGAGGAACGAATCCGCCCGTATTTAATATGCATCGAATGAGCCACGAGCGAACACGTTTTCACTGTGAATTTTCCGTGAATATATTAAAGGATACCACGGTCATCCTCTTATCGTTTGACACCGCCATCGGCTTGATTTCTTTGTGAAGAATTAATTACCATACCAATTTCATATTTCTATCGTATCGTCTCACTTGAATATTGCAGGGTATACGTAGATGATTTGCCGATAATGTCGATTTCTGTTTGACCGACCTTTAATCAGAATTAATTTTTGAAATTAATCGTACAACTTCGGTATCAAACTCTTTTGTTGCTTAATTAGTTTGTCATTCAGTAAATTATGACGAACGATCAAACAGAAATTACGAAAACATATTTTTGATCTTGCAAATATTGAAGTTAATTGATTATTATTTGGATGTTAAAAATTAAGTTGAAGAACGAATGAACAAACGATGAAACATAAATGAATACACTTATAGATTCTTTATCTCGATGATAATCAGCATAAAGGTCTAGAAGACCAGGCTTAACAAATTTTGTCATTTGAAGGTGAAAATTGTAGAGGGGTCATTTGACCCCTTTGGTAGTTTTAGGGTTAAAAAAGGAAACTGGTTGGACCTTATTACCAATATAATGATTAATAAACATTATTGTTATTAAATTCAGAAATTTTTCGATAAATGGCAATATAACGAGAGTCCAGGGTCGAATGAATGTTCCGTTGCAATTTACGGAAATTGCAAGGTAAGGAAAAGAGAACGGTAAGTGCAGAGCGAAAGGAAAACAGGTGACGACAAAGTAGTATACTTCCGGCGAGCGATTCGCTAATTGCAACGGTGCAACGAATCGTTGAACAAAGTTGTTAAAGCGTAATAGACAAACAGGCGTGAAGTCTCTTTGTACAATTAATCCGACGATTAGAGGAGAGATCTCTCAAACAAATTAGTCTCGGCTCGTCGGGAAAGATGGAAACGAAGTTGTCACGGTGACGCGGCCGGAATATAACGACAAGACCGTCCCGTGCTCGCGTCTTGAACCGGAAGCCGTCTCGTTTCGAGCACGCTCGAGTAACTCCGATATCGTTTTGTAGCCGAGTTTCCAGTCGTTAATTAGCCACTCGTTTTCCTCGATTTCATGGCGGAACGTGTACCTTGGACCGTCGATTTGCTCTCGTGCCCACGGGCAAAACTATTAGGATGGCAAATAAGTTCGTTCGGTTTTTTAAGGTGCGTGCGGTCAATTTAGCTTCGGTTAACTGAACGAACTTATTTACCAACTTAATAATTACGTAACCGTGTTTCCGAACTATGAAAATCGTCCTGGCGAACCGGCGAGTATTGGACACGGTTAACATCACCGCGAAGGTCTTCCGGCATAATTTAATGTCGCACCGAAACGGCTCTTGCTACAATTACGCGGCATTTATTCCCGGGAGAGCCACCGTGTGGCTGAAATGGCACGAGGTTTCCTTCGAGGATATCCTTCGACGGCGCGTGCTTCCTCCTTGATTATTTACTCGCTCGCGATTATTACCTCGATCGAGCTACTTCGATTCCGTTCTTCTCTTCTTTTCTTTTTTCGTACGCTCATCCTTTTCCTTTTCTTTTTTGTGCACCCACATCGACGAATAAGCGAATACGCGCGAACGTTGTTAACAGGTCACGAGTTAATTCGTGTTTGCGTCTGCACTTTCTGTTTCAATTTATGTAACACGGTGCTTCATGGGATATTTGAAAAACTTTGTCTAGACGCAACTATCATACAATATACATTATACAATAAGTAGTCAGAAAACAAACAGCATACCAGATACAATATACAATACGTCATTTTACACGTACATACGCATATGCTACGCACATATGTATGTGCAACGTGTATCCTCATATGCAACGCACATACGCATATGCAAAGCACATACGCCCATGCAACGTACATATGCATATGCAACGTATAGTATAGACAGCCTGAACGTTACGGAACGAGACGGGATAGTATTTTACGCGTTCAACCTTTAAACTCCTTCGAGACGAAGGAGTAGAAGAACACAGGGAACGAAACTGTTCGGCGAAGTGGGAATCTGACGAGATTCGGAGTTGTTGATAGCATCAGGATGGAAGGTCTAAGAAAGAGAATTTCTGGAAAACGCTGGAGGGTGAAGCTCAAAATGATAGCGAGAAAGTAGAAAGACGCGAACGCTACGAAGTTTACAACTTCGGCTTATTGGATTACAAGCTTACTCGCGTTGATACCGTTCGATGATGGTATCATTTTATGGTATGCTCTTTCTTTTTTCTACACGACCGCTCGGTGTGTATCGAGGATACCTAACGTTTCTTCTCTTGATCCATTCCATTAGCGATGTTCCGTCGTGACCCACCCCTCTTTTCCGCTGTTTCTTCGTGTTTCCCTTTTCTCTTAGGTGCCTTCGCCGGAAGGTAAAACGTTGAATCGCGACGATGACCTTCCCCCTTGCTCCCGATTGACCCACTGACACACAAATTTAAACCCGTTCCTTCGAGACGTTAGGCGGATCGCGCCCACTCCGTTCCATGGAAACTGATTTTCATAATTGAACGTGTTTTACGTCGCGATGGGTCAACGACGACGGATTCTATGGATTTATTTTAACGCTAAAATTATCAAAGGGGTCAAATGACCCTTGGACAAATTTGTTACTTTAACAGCTTGAGTGCCACCCTAAACAGTTGCAATTTTTTTAAGGAAGTAATTTTATTTTCGATAAATTTTATAGACAATTTTCATAATATTCTACCCTGGTTTATTCGATAAGCTTTAATATATTTACAAAAATTGTATATACTTTTTTATGTGAAATGTTTCAACTAAAATTAGCGATAGATTTATGTATAAATTCATACGTCACCCGTATGTGACATGGTAAATGACGAAATTTCTTAAGATGGTTTTCTTGGCATCCGTGCTGATTGTCATCAAGACGAAGAATCAATAAGTCTATTCATTTATGTTTCATCGTTTGCTCATTCATTTTTCAACCACACTTTGAACATCAAAATAATTGCGAATTGAACGTCCCTGTTTTTAGTGTTAATATCTCGTCGATATCTAATGTACAGGGACGAAAATGTATTGGGTTTGCTTGTAAAAAAATTCAATCTATTCTATGCAGTAGTTTATGGTTGGTATCATATCAAATATAGAAAGTGAAAAGCAGCATTTACGGAATATTTCACTTTTTCATAAATTCTGTTCAAGCAAGAGTATCAGATGAAAATCGTTGCTCATCTCCATAAAAAAAAAACAAAATAACTTTTCGAACCTAATAATAAGCGACGAGTGAATACTTGTAGCGCACAACCTGTGACAATTTATTGTTCTATAATAAATTACAATGTTTCCAATTGAAAAGTCACATCTGGAACAGTGGAACGTACGAATGTTAGAATAATATTCGCGATTCCCTGAACAATCGAAGGAGAATTCAGTAGTAACCGAAGGCTCTTTGGAATTGGGGAAAAAAGCACACTTTGAAGACTAAAAGGACGCGTCTCTCTAGAGGATTTCCAGGATGGTTCAGCCTTGTCCTCCCTTTCACGATCGATAGCACCTTTTCGAATTACTTCCCGACACCGCCACTTAACCTGGAACAATCATCGAAGATTCAATTTGTCGCGATAAAAATCAACGATCTCACGATGATAAGTATGTCCAAACAGGAGTATGTTCCATGATTTTTCACCAGCAATTAACACATTGTTGACTACGCTCCCTTACACAGAAACTAGCTCATGTCACCGGCTATTATTTCGTAATTGAACTTTATTTATACACGATGAATTAAGATGGAACTTTGGACATGTCTTTTGTATAACTTTCAATATTTCTATTGAGTGTGGTAAACTGTACAGCAATCACCTACGTGTCACGGTACACTATACATGTTCTAGTTTCCTTTTCATCACGATTCTAGCTTAAATAACAAGAAAAACAGTTTCTTTATAATAGAGTGGTCCTGATTAAACAGAATGAACAAAATTTCTCAAATATTGTATTGTGCACCGGGTTTCATACATTGAAACAGAAAATGCAAGTGCAGGCACGAATTAACTCGTGACCGGTCAACAATGTGTTAAAACGCACCGTTTTAAACAATTTCTATCTCGCGAAAGGTATAAGCTGCAGTAAGTGAATGTTGAATGTTCGTTTTGATTAATTTTTAACTGAATTCTGCATGCAGGAAATCGTGCGATAAATCGAGCGTTTTAACCGCGACTCGACGGTACAATAGCATGTTTATCGTCATCGTCACATTCGTATCCTTTATGGCACGAGGGGTACAGCGAGGTATTGACGATGACAGCACAGTGGGTCCGTATTTGCCATAGTAATCTCGGCTTTATTATATCGTGAGCCTCACTTGCTCCGACAAACGTGGCCATCGCGAAGCGTCGGATCAATTATCCGGCCATCATGATTTCAATGGATCATCGAGTTACTCGGACAAGTAGTTTCGTGGCTTAACAAACCGTTCGTTAATTCCGTCTTGTCGACCAGTCGAGTACTTAAAATTTCACTTTTGACATATCGCTTTTCGCTAGATAATCAACGGGCGATCTCGAATTTCTCGTAGAACGAAAAAGGAGACTACGATCACCTCGAAGTACCAAATTAACTCTTTCTTGTCTAAGAAAAGAAGCGGAGAGTCCCAAAGTTTCGTCGTGGCGAGAGTTCGGTAGAATGAATAACGAAGATAAGAAGTTTTCGTCGCTGGAAAATTGTCCTTCCAGAAAAGGGACTTCGGGATCCTTTTGTGCATTCGATGATTAGGTATGTAAAGAGACTTTCACCTTGACGAAACTTTGGGAGATCTGATCAATAAAAAGAGATTTGAACGTAACAAGATTTTTATTTACTCCGTTTATTTTCTTTATTATTTATCTATTTATTCATTGTTTCATTTATTTATTTACATAAGAATATAAGAATATATTTATATATATGTATATAAGAATATATTTATATAAGTGACGAAGTGAATTAAGTACAAAGAATAACGAAGATAAGAAGTCTTCGTCGTTGAAAAATTGTCCTTCCAGAAACGAGACTTCGGGATCCTTTTATACATTCGATGATTAGTTATGTAAAGAAATTTTCACCTTGACAAAACCTTGGGAGATCTGATTAATAAAAAGGGAATTGAACGTAACAAGATTTTATTTATTTGCACGTAAACGATGAATGAGTGCAACAAGAATTTCAGCGTATATTTCAACGAGTATGCTCGTTGCGGTACAAATAAAATGATGGATGCGTTTTGTTGCGAATGTACAGTGACCCTGTGTTCGTTAACGACATGCACCGAATTTCGTGCCGTGCAATGCGATGCAACATTAACGATGTAACCCTGCGGGCATTCGCTATAAATAATATTAATAAATACGCTCGGAATTTCGAGACCACGCAGCCCACTCGCGAACAATGCTAACGTTGATTAACATGTAGGCGCAGTATCGTGTTCCGCTATCGCAACTATTAGGCGAATTATTAGGAATTCAATAACAGAAGTACCGCGCGAGCGATCGTACATATGCAATTTTTACGCTCCGGCGAATTTCGAGGAACGGGCTAATTGAATTCGTTGATCATCGGCCGCGTTCGAGCCGGAAAGGTCGATCATATTTTGCTTCTTTTTATCGCGCAGCCCGATATCGTTAAAAGCGCTATCGAAAGTCTATTTCCCGAAAAAGCGCTCAACTATTCGGATAGAATCGATACCCGATACACGGGGGGTGTTCGAAGCTCGGTAAAGTAGAGAATATTTATGTTAATGTCGTTGTTGATGAACAAAGAAGAAAACCGCGTAGAAATTTTTACGAACGTTCTTTGTCCGGAACTAACAACGTATCGATTCTCTCGCATTACATTTTACGACATCGTCTGAAACGCGCAGGTACGAATAGGTCATTTTTAATTAACCACATGGCATTACCGCACAATTTTACTATAATACCTTCGTTCGCCTATAGATGGCTTCCTGGCTGAACTTTCTTCCAGATTCACCTCCAACTTCCTTCCTTTCCACTTAAACTTTCCAACGTCTAAAGCCGGCACATCCTATGTGTATATCCTTGCTAATGAACCCTCTAAGAGATCCAGGACGAGGTAGTTGGAATTCAAGAAATTGAATTAATCGGAGACACGAGAAGAGGCCATTATGACGAACGCGCGTGAAATATTTGGACGAAACCAACGAATTAATTGGCCCCGGTGAATTAACGCGACCCAACGCCGGGGCTGGATTTTATCAGCATTCTGGGTTAAACGTTCTGCCCGGCACAAGGTAGTAACGCCAATATTTCGAGTCTCGGTACACGTACTGCAGCGTGCATCGTTCACGTACTGCAAAAGAACACACTAACATGTAGTGATATATTATATATGATTTATGATATACGATATATGATATGATTCATGACATATGATTCATGATGTATGATTCATGATATATGATTTATGACATATAATCTATGATATATGATTTATGATGTATGACTTGTGATATATGACATATGATCTATGACATATGATATATGATTTATGATATACGTTGTATGATGTATGATTCATGATACATAATTTATATGATGATTAATAAATCTTACAAAACATTTTCACGATACTTTGTGTCATTTATAACTGATAGTTCCAAGTAATCAATACGAGTATTTCCAATTATATGGATGTGTCCATATGTGGACGACACGGGAGTCGAAGCGTTAATCCCGTCTGTTCCCGTTTTTCTGTCCAAATTCGGACAATCGTTGTTCACGACGTTACATGAACAGTAAAAGAACGATAGAAGTAAGCGTAACAGCGTTAAGGGAGTTTTGTCGTGTCGCGCCTTTAATTCAACTCGCAACAATTAGACGCGTTCGCTTACGAATCGGCGTGTAAAAAGTTTCCGGTGTGCCGGCATGACCTGCGCAATTAATCCCATTTCCGACCCTAACTGGCAGATATTCCTTTGAGCCCTCCGTAAACATGCTACAGCCGACTATGGTACACTTGGGGTTACCGCTTCGGTAAATTAACGTTAATTAAAGCACGAGTTTTTAGCCACCGTCTGCTCTGTCTGCCGCGAATACCAGATGACAACGTACAATTTTCTGTGCCGAGCGTTAACCGAACGATCAACGACGCGTAACTGCGTTAAGTTGCTTCGTGCAACGAAACATTATTCGAACGCTTATTCGAGCACTTGGTCCTCCGTATTTTGGCTAATATATGTCGCGCATTGAACCCTCCTTAGCATTATGTAAATTTATGTTTTTAACCATTTCTAACGTAGCAGCAATAATGTCCAAAGAACTAGTACTTAGTCACTATAGTTTCATTAGCTTTTTCTCAATCTGACCAGTGTGAACATAGTCTTCAATTTTATAGTTTCTATATTTTAACTACAAGTCGATCCTTCGATTTATTACTTAATACTGTCTAAATTTGGATACCCTCGACGGGACCCTCGGGGTACAACGGTACCTCAATTACCGTCGGCGAATAATGAAGATCCTCATTCAGTTAGGATACCACTACTTCACTTTTGGAAAAAGACACTCTCAACCAATAGCGAACGTGCCCAACTTTGCAAACGCCTACTCAAAAATTCTTAAATATGCGTACTCAGAAACCTAAGACCGGAATTAAACAAGAATTCAACTAAGCTTAACATACTCGATAGCCAAGCAATAGTTAACATTAGATATCAGCGAGTCTTTAAACACATCATCGAAACTAAATATTTTTGAGGGTCACGTTGGGTCTTTCGTTAAACAATCCGTTGTTTTTAACAGCCGAATGTCGACGTAGCGAAATCGTAAAAGAGCAAGAAAATCAATTCGATTTGAAATTGATTTCTTAACTGCTTCAAGTAATTTGGATCGTTCATTTGTACACCTAATAATTTGATAAAAGCCGTTCGATGCCGCAGGCGAACGCACAAACATTCGGGATTCGTTGACCCCACGGTAAACAAATTTCGCAATCAGCTTAACAGGCATTCTATGCCACTTCGTCGGTTGTATCAGATAATTGAGAACCGCTCTCAAAGTGTCTTCCTCGCGTTGGATTAAGCATATTCACACAGACACGAACACCAGCGCAGATTCGCGGAGAGGGAAGGATTATTTCTCGCTACGACGGTTTCGGCTACTTCTTTCGCTCGTTTTCCCTTTACCGGTTCGCCACTTCAGAGGCTTAAGTCGATCGCCACCGTGACGCAGGATATCTCCTTACGACCCTTCCGCCGGAAATATCGTATGCGAGCCACGAATTATTCGGGGGATGCATAAGCGATCGTGGAGCGATTCCAAATCGGATGAATTCGATGCATACGATACATCGGGATCAGTTTCCTGAATCTGCGATTTAAATAAAAATAAAAACAACCAAATTTTCTGTATTATTAATTGTATTTAAACATATGTACCTATATTTTACACATAACACTTACAACACCAAATGTATGGTTATTTATAAACATATATAGCGATGGACAAAAGTATTCGTACACATGGAATGAATAAATAAAAACACTGACACTTTCTATGTTATTAATTATGCAATATGAACATACATAGTTGCTCATCTTATATAACACTTACATACATTTAACTCGTTAATTGTGTAATTTAGTGTCAAAAATGAACTTACTGAAATTATTAAAATCACCAAATGACAAATATATGTAATGGGCGCAGAAGAAATACTCCTATTATATGAAAAAAGTAAAGAAAAAAGTGAAAGAGTTAATTGGTTAACACTGTAGAAAATATTGTTGTTTTTATTTCTACAACCCCCTTGTACGAATACATTTGTTCATCACTTTATGTTCATGGAAATAAGCATAAGTAGTAAACCCTGAGTTTTTATTAATCCGAATTGGTCTCAGCTCGTCTACCAACCCCTGCAGATGTCATTTGCAACGCAGATTTCTCGCTATTGTTATAATTTTCCGCGGACATATGTTCGGTTTAGCTGTCTAATAAATCGAGTCCGACCTTTCCCGATGTCGTCCCCGAAAACCGAGCACCGGTTGCTGAAAACCCTCGGCACGGCCCAAAAAGTACCCCGCCAACGAATCACGACACGCTCTGAATCCTCGAACGGTTCGAAAAGCGAGGCACTCGTTGGAAAAGCCGTACGCAAACACGGTTCCAGGACAGCGCTTCGTTGAATCGCTCGCGCGAGACAAGCGGCTCCTTCTGTTTTCGGGGGCGAGAAAAAAAAATGACGAAGAAGAAGGGAAAAAACGAGAAAGAAAGCTCGTGTCGCCGTGGGCGGTTTGCACAATTTGTCAGCGGCTGGTGAATGGCACGCGAAACAGGAGAAGAGAGTAGAACGATATTCGCGCGGCTAGACACCGTAAGAACGAATTTCATTGCGTTCATGAATATTTACGAATCGAGGACGAACACACCGTGCCGGAGAAAATTGCGTTTTGCAATCAAATTGCGATAATCTGCGTCACTTCTCGTGTGCAGCGCGTCTCACAGGAATTTTTTATTGTAAATCCGGCCACATCGATGTGGGATATGCTTCCTCGCCACATAAGGCATACACTACCGTCCACTTACTTATTTTCGTCATAAAGTCTCTAACATGAATGTATTAATATATTTTGTTATATGTATCTACTATATGATAATTTCATTAAGGAAAATTAAAAGACATGTACGTAAAATCTAAACAAACGTTTACGAAAAAATAATTGGACCATTACTTAAAAAATTATAATATGGCCCCTTCGATTTTCCGATCGCGATCCAATTGAGAAATTGTGGAACGACTTAGATCGAAAAGCGGGGAAAGTATTTTGGGAGAAATTTGGAGCCATTGTAACTCCAGAGATATTGAAAAAATTAGTCCAGAGATTGTTCTGATAAGTTTACTCGAATTTCTGAAAGATACCAGACCGTACAATAAACTCTAAACCATAATTATGAAATTGCCAATAATCCAATCAGTGGTTGATGCGACTATAAACACTGACAAAAAAAAAATTGCATTTATGCGAAAATCGGCGTGAAGAGAAGACGCGGAACATCGACTTTCCTACGTCCGATGTATTTCCCTGATAAATCGGAATATTTCAGGGTGACACGAGGCAGCTACGAACGGCCGATACTTCGGTCGAGTTGGTGGTTCTCTCGTTTTATCGCATTTACATAGAAAAAAGGCCGGGGCAGACGGGACACGGCCG
This sequence comes from Coelioxys conoideus, assembly GCA_947623535.1. Taxonomy (NCBI): domain Eukaryota; kingdom Metazoa; phylum Arthropoda; class Insecta; order Hymenoptera; family Megachilidae; genus Coelioxys; species Coelioxys conoideus. The sequence continues at coordinate 15,180,888 of OX392459.1, forward strand.
AGCGGATGACCGTAAAAGGTTTCGGTGCACGCTCACGCAGAAAACTTTCATGTCGTTGCATAAAATATCGGGTGGGGGTGGTGAAGCTTTGAATTGTAAATTAAGATGGACGGTTGACGAGCTCCCGGCTTCGAGAAAATGTGGGTTATTGTTGGACATTTTTTATCGTACTCGCGTGTCGCGACGGGACACGGTGTTCGTGAGCTCACGTGTGTTTAACGATCGCGTGTCCCGAGTGAAAAAAAGAAAACTCGTAGAAATTTGAGTCGCATGCTAGAATTTTAAATGTCCTTTATCGGCGGTTATTTTTAGGGCTATTTTAGGGAGGTTATTTTTAGAACTTCGCGTATCGAAGAACTTTGGAAGATATTTTTTCTTTTTTTAATTTTCAAAGGAACGATCGTATTGCGAGAAAAGTTCTTTAGAAACGATTCGAGTGTACAATTAATTCGGATCCGTCGTTTCGCACGAATACGATAATCGAATGACGTTTATCAAAACCATCTGTTAATTTCGCGTTATTTTCAGACACTGATTGAACAGGTTGTCCGATGGTTAGTAGCGTTGAAATCCGAATGAAATTCGCTCTGGCTGATATAGCGTCGAGCTAAACATTAGTCAGCTCGTTACGAGCTTCAACAACGTACTATGGGTCAACAATGATAGTTAAGTGCACTACAATGTCTCCTTTATTTCACTTTCTGAATCAAGGATCTGTTATGGCAGGAGAAATTAACAAGTGCAAAGGGTTAATATCTTAGACATGTATAAAATATATGTATGCATTTGTGTACGATTCGCGATACAAAATACAAAGGACTCGATTCGACTGTCTAAAATGAAACGAATCTTTTCATTTTGCAACGAAACACGCTACTCTTTCACGGACGAAAGAGAACGAGATCGATGTTAGAACGTCCTTCGAAGAAATTAGGAGACGTCCATCATCGACAGACGAAAAGAAGGGCAATCATAAAGGAGGTTGAATTTTTCAACAGTCAGACCGGGGAAAAGTCCGCCGGAGCAATGAAGCGTTTAATACAATTTTCGTGGAAATTGCGTTCCTAGCTTTTACCGGAACAGAAGTATAAAATCCCGGGGATTGTTGGCGGATGGGGTCAAGCTGCCACTCACGACAGATTCTGAAAACGAACGTTCCACGATCCAGTTGTCCCTGTCTCCAGGAGCTTACTATATCGCACAGACGGGCATCTTTAAGTATCATGGAAATCAACGTGTTGTTTTTTTTTAACGTTGCGGACTTTGTGGCGGAAAACTACGTTAAATAATTAAGGGCGAACAAATTATTAAGTGCTACAACATTAAGATCACTAAAGAACGAACTATTAATTGCGACAACATTAAGATCACTAAATAAAGTTCGAATGTCAAGACTGCTTTCCACTCAGTGATTCTTCATTGTTTCAATTATACTGAAATTTTGAAAATGAAGTAGAAAAGAAAACAAACAAATCATGATACGTAAGCTGGCTTATACAATGAACATTTATTTTGACAAAAATAAACAAACATTTTGATAAATGAGACATACATTTCATTACTTACATACATTTTACTATTACTTACATAGTTTTTTGCATTCGAAACGTGTCATGAGTCATTTTGACTCGTTCTGTAAATCTAATGTCAAATTGTTAGACGATACTTTTGCATGCGAATATCAGTGCGATATCAATGCGTACTCATGCGGGTTGTTTTTCATTAGGAACATAGTATGTAGTCGATTAAGGGCTCGATTATGTTTTGAGAAACCTTAGCAGCTATAGTTATTTCATTCGAGTGCATTGTCCCTCGGATGCGCATAAACCACTGACAGTGACATTTTCATTTGTTTACAATCGTGAATGAGGGTACGTACGGTTTGTCGACTGCTTTTAAAACGGGCCCTCGATTCACATATTAGATTAACGATTTAATGGATAACTCGATGAATGACTCTATGTATGGTACGTGTCGGTGCGTAAATTGAACAAATTATAGAAGAATGCCTTTCGTGTTAGTAGATGGACACCCTATGCACGTATACATAGTGGTAAGCATTGCAATAGGGTACGATGGTTCTCAATTGGTACAGAATTCATGTTCAATTCAATAGAACTCAATTCGTAATTTCGACCATACTGAAAAATGCACAATTATTTTGAAGTTAAAAATGATGTTGAAAAATAAATGAACAAACGATTAGACATAAATGATTTAACGATTAGACTTATTGATTCTTTGTCTCGATGACAATCAGCGCGGATGTCAAAAAAAAAATCTTAACAAATTTTCTCGTTCAACACTTTGTGTGCCATGTCACCCACATAACAAAGTATACAAAATTTATGTAAATATATCAAAGCTTATCGAATAAACCAGGGTAAAATTACTATTATACTAATTACTAATTATATTAATTACTACAGGTATAAAATTACTTCCTAAAAGAAATTTAAACTGTCTTAGGGTGGCATTCAAGGTTTTTAAAGTAGGAAATTTGTGAAAAGTCATTTTACCCCTTTGGTAGTTTTAGTGTTAATTAGAATTCTTCGATCGAAAAATTTTTAAGTATGTCAAAAAATTTTTACTGTGTACAAAAGATTGAAGCTCGGTATCCAGAGGTTGCGATGTCTGTGGGTCACAATATGAGCATCCCTGATTCTCACAATGGACAGCCGGGCATAATTACTCGGGACGACAAGTGTGCGTAAGGGGGCGCATGTCGTGCACGCGTGTACGTGCCAAGATCGCAGGGACATGATCACCATCTTAACCCAAGATCAGTGTCTCGTGAAAAGTCGAAGAGATCGCGCGCTCCGCGACTTCATTCCGAATCGTTTCCTCGTCTCCGTTTATTTCGCGACTCGACGGTGGTATTTAGATGTTTTTGTAAAATGGTGCTCTTCGGTTGGATGCTCTGCATTTTTGTCATGGGTGAGCGAAAATCGCCGCATACTCTTCGCGATTTAAATTTTGTTTGTACTTCAAAAGCTTAAAAAACGGGGAACCTTCCTTAATCCGCTTAGCGATTCGGTGAAATCGCAATTTTTTTATCAAAAGAGAAAGAAATATATTTCCTGTATTTTTCGCTGTCCGATATTACGATGGAAATGAACGACAATCGAACTCGAACAAGTGTCTATCCGATAAAATTCTTGATACGTGTACACTTTGTGACATGACTCTGTGTATTCCTACTTTTCATAGCATTTTTAATCGATGGAATGTACATATCGTCGTCAAAATGGTTCAAACGATACATTGTTTTTTGTTGAACTTCTACATTGTATGTTAACGTGTCCCCGCCACAAAACGATCTTAATTAAAATGCGGATACTCAGGAAACACTTACAGTTCCCTGCTTTCTCGAACGAATTCGTTGGAACTCGTATTCACTTCCCCTGTTCGTTTTTCCTCGAATCCGAAAAATCGCGGAGAAAAAGCTAAGCGGATGAAATAAGAAATGTACAAATCGCTAGGTAAATTGTAAACGTCGCGTTTGTTTCTTCCGCGTTTCCTTCGAACGAGACAATTTCCCGGAACGAGGGAAATTTCAAAGGTGGCCGAGCGGCAAGGAAAATCGTAACAACGTTTGCTTACCTGTCGGCGTTTCACCGCGCGAAAATTGCGTATACATAATGCATAAGGAGGATCTGCATGTGACTTTTCGCGAATCCGCCACACGGAAGCGCGGTTACACTGTCGGTTCCGTAGAAAATAGAAAGCGAATACCGTCGTGTAACCCTACACTCGGAGTTAGGTCCTAACATGCACTGGCTGCTCGGAACATGTAAACTAAGTAACTCCGAAACATTCGAGCGAATGAATTTCCTTCTGCATATATCGCTTGTTTCCCTCTGCAAAACATCGCCGTGTCCCACAGCGCACGATTTATGGACTTCGCGGATTTCTCATAATCGAGAAACAATAAGGTCGCCTCGATCAAAGGGAAGAAGTATGAAGGCTCTTCCTGAATTCCCCCAAACTTCCTCTCCCCTTATTTCCTTATGTTCTAGCCTCTCTTCGACTTTCTTCATCCCTTAACGAACGAGCGTAATTTCCTACAACAATGATCGACGGAATTTTAACAAATTAATTGATTTATTACTATTAATATCGCTCTTATTGGATCTTATGGAAACTATCGGCAATAATATGTAGTACATGTCCATACAAAAAGATATTGAAATGAAAATTATAGAAAAATAATAGGGGTTGAAATAAACAGAAAAGATATACGTATGTAATGTATTTATAAATTTATTTTTTTTAGATTTACAATGTATTTATACGAAATAGAAAATGTAAGGAAAAAAATAATTATATATTTTTTGAGTGTGGTGCTTCTTCCGACAATCTCTTATGTGGATATCATATGTTATGTCCTAATATAAGGTAAAACTGGATAAATCTGATTTCGCATGGAAAATATCTTGTCTCTGAAAAATGTTGACGATTTTACCGAGTAACTGGTGGGAGTCCGCGTAAAGGGAGAATTTATTGAATATGCGATTTCACGGTGAAACTGACGGTAGCGAAAGGTTTAAGCTGCTCTCGACAAATTATCTAACACACATCGCACTCACGCTGTTACAGGAAGTCAAGCGGCGGTGAATAGCGGACTGAAAAGCTACCTGACGACTGTAAAGACTTTTGAAAACGACACGGTTCTGCTTCCGTGTTACGTCGAGTATCTCGGTAAGCAATCTATCAAATTTCGACCTAAAAATTTGCAAAGCGAACTCGAGAGCGATCAATCGCAGCGAGTGAAAATTCGATCGGTTAAGCTGGAATTGGTGGTAAAACAAAGCGGTATCGAAGAGTAGATGAAAATAACTTTAGATAATCCTCACTTTAGATCTATTACAAACAAATATCACCTGTTGCATCTCGCAAACCGCAACAATGGAGTGTAATATTAGACACCTTGTGCCGTGATCGTTTTCGCTCGTAATAGGGTAAAAGTGATCCTTTCCGTTTAGCGGTACCACCTGCATCAGGATTGCGATATGCGATCGCTATACCGTGCTTGCGAAAGAAAACCAGAACTATACGATGAAAACGATATTCGTTCATAATTTTCGTTGCGAAAGAATGACCGGTATTATCCATTTTTTTCTAACATTTCGCGACGAAAATTGTTCCGAAATTGTAGAAACCATAGTTATAATAAAATTAAAGAACAACTACAAAATTGCACTACACAATATCAATTTGATTTTCAACGCGTTCATTCGTTGTACCTTAAAGTCTAGAATCAGATAATTATTTTATTTTAGTTACTTGCTTTAATTATTACTTATTTTGTTTAACCCTCTGCACTCGAAAGATGACCCACGCTCACCGCTTTGTTTAACACAGCAATTTAGAATACATATTTTTTAACAAAGTAGTCCACGTATGATGTATACACATAGTGGAACACCCAATAGTGGCATTTAATAAAAGAAGATAATAACTACGAAAGAATTCATTAAGCTTTTCAACCAAATTTTTTTAGGCGTGCTATCTGCTATCAATAAAAATATCTTCGAGTGCAAAGGGTTAATTCGATTTTGTGAACTCGCAACGTTAATATGTAAGTGCAAGCGAGGTACATTAGTGTTCACCGACGGATAAAAATGTGAAATATTTACGCGACGGGGCGAAGAACGCGACAAATTCGGACGATCGATGCTAATTTCCTAAACAGGAACGCGTCCTGTACGTTTAGGCACGAAGTGTACGGACACAAAACGCGAACAATATGTTATATATAATCGATCGTGCTGTCGTTGGCGAATTCGCCTAACGGGATTCCCCGTCATTTATTCACTTTGCCTTGTCGCGACTCTGACACGGGGCGAAGTACAAGGTCTAAGACGATAAACGATCGTGGAATCTCCATGGATTAAAGACTTGTTTGGGATTAACCACTTCACCCTTTCGGATTCCTCTACAACCACGTACCTAGCTCGATGAACTATGGCCTCGATGTTCTATCCCAGTTAGGATTACCATTAAAATAGGTCAAGCAAAAGATACTCTCGGTTACATGTCCAGCTACTTATCGGTTTAGGGTTCATTAAATCGTATTCTGATACAATGGTGCCCGCACAGTGTCGCGGTTTAAGTAGTCTTTAAAAATTGATAGAATACAAATTAATAAAATCGAGGAATATTTAACCCCACGAATTAATTAATTTCATTCACCTGCCAGCTCCTTGATTCACAAAATTGATCAAGAAATGGGTCTTAACCCTTAACGCTCCGACTTTTAATCGCAATTATCGACCAGCGACTCAAACTTTGTACTTCTACTTGCAAGTTTTAAATATCAGATTTTAAATGCTACAATGACGTGTAAATAATAATATTGAGTCGCTCAAAACAATATTCATTCATCTCAGAAGTACTATAATTTTGACTAAAATATTTATATTCAAATGTCAATTCAAAATCAAATCAAATCAAATGTATTGCAATGGTACGGGATGCGTAACAAATATTTAATTCATTGTAAGTACTAGATAAATTAAAAAGGTATACATTTAATCTACTTATTTATATTAATTGTTTAATATTATATAAATTGTTACGATCCAGGAGAAATGCTATGTCGAACATCAAATCGTTATCAATAAGTCCTTCCGTTTAAATTGACATTAATCATTGATACTTACTACGTAACTAACGGATATTCAGAATTTTAGAAATTGTCTAAATCAATCGTGAAAACAGCCACAAAGTCTAAACAGCCTGCCTCGTTTTTCCCGGGCGGTCGCAAAACTGAAAAACGAGCCGAAAGAACAAATCCTGACAGATTCGTTCGCGAACGAGCGTAAATCTTTTCCCATCGAATGGCGAACATATTCGAAGTTTTCGCGTATTCGTGTACACAGACAACGTGCAAACCACGGTGAGATGGTGGAGAGAGGGCGTCCTTTTGGCTGACAGCGGCAAACCGCAACATGTACCGCCCGAAAGAGTTAGAATGTACTCAAACAGAAGCTTGGAGGTTTCTCATGTGAAACGGAACGATACCGGGGAGTATGTGTGCCAGGCGTCTCGACCGGCTCCCTGGGGATATACGACCCAAGTACACGAGATCGAAGTAATGTGTGAGTACGTCAGAATTACGTATAATGCTCGCGAATTCAGCGTGTGTGCATAAACCTTACGGATCACGCATTCGTAACGAAACCGAGACACGGATCGATTAACGCGTTGACTGCCATGTCACCCATATCTGGGTGACACTCGAATTTCTATAGAAACTCAATAGCCATATTATTCAAAATTTGTTCACTGTTCTCATAGTAAATACTCGTATCAGTTACTTGGAACTGTGAGGAACAAATATAACAAACTATCGTGAACTAATGCAATTTTTAATTGTTTACATGTGGCAGTCAACGTATTAACACTAAACCTACCGTGCAACTCGTCAAACACTTGCATTATAGTAGTCAAAATTATTTTTTGCTCCGATGTTGTCTAACTTATACAAAATATGTTATAGTCTATGTGAAATTAAGGGGGGTTTAAGTCATCATTTTGCCAATTTCGAATTTGTTAAAAACTTACGAGCCTTCAAAGTTTGCAGTTTTCGCCCAGTTTTGCGAAAATAGACTTCACGTACGATTTTTTTTCTCAGAAACTACTCGTCCGATAGGGCTAAATTTTTTTTTGTTTTATTCACAAAGGATTGGGCTACTATAAAATATTTTTTCTGACTTCGTCAATTTGTTATATAATATGAAAAAATTGAAACAAATTCTTTTCTTACGTTTTTCACTAAAAAGCATATCGGATGAAAATTAAAAAAAAATATGGTCATATTCCCTGAAGCTTCCCCTTTAAAATTAGCACTATAAAACGACGGAGCCTCGAAAATCGACGTCACAATAAGCCGGAAAACGACGCGGTGTTCATGATGACCCTAGAGAAAAATCGCGTCTTTTCAGCCAAGTTAAACACGATTATCGATTGTCTTTGACGGCGTAAAATTATGGATAACTCGAGAATACGATCGAGGGCCGCGTCATTCCGCAAACAAATTCAAGAAAGTTTCCTCTGTCGCGGAATCCTCCACGGAGTTTTTCCAGCCGCCTGGATTTCGGTTCCATTTCGCGGAACGGGCGTTGCGTGTAAAAATAAGAAAAAGAACAACCGGCACGACCGCATCTACGTGGAATCGAATTTCGCGGTGTTTTTCGTGCCTCGTGGGATTCAAACTCTTTTCCCCGTTGAGCAACAGACACACACGCGCGCGCCCGATCGTATTATCCTTACGAGTGTTTGATTCGAGTTTAATTAACGCCGTTGAACCTTGTAACGAGAATTCCGCCGGCACTTTGTAGTCAAAGTTCCGATTTCGACAAATTATCGGAGCGCGTTTGTCGAGAAGTTTCATTGGAACAGGATTTCTACGCTTTTATCCCTGTCGTTTATTTAAGAGAATAAAACAAAGAAAGAATTATTTGAGACTAAAGCTGCAACCTTTACGCACATCCTAGTTTTACAATTAACGAGTAGAGGCGCATGCTGCTTCAACACTTTGCACTCGAGAGACACCTCACATTCACCATTTGTCTTTAATTCAATAATTTTAAGTGTACAACATTTGACTAAATTTATAGTATTGTCGATGTTGGAACACAGTGAAACAATATTGGCGATTAATAATAAAAAATAACAATCTCAAAAAGATTCCTCAAATTTTCAAGTACAAACTTTTACTCTTAGCTATTTGCAAACAGTAAACACGATTTCGAGCGCAAAGGGTTAACTTTTAAATCAAAGGTGATTTTTATACGAAAGAATCAATGTTCGAGGAAACGTTTTTCGCAGATCCACCCAGTGTCCAGCCGGTGCCAGAATCCGGAAGACTGGAAGTGAACTTGGGGGAGGAAGTGGATATGGCCTGTGTGGCAAAAGGTGTCCCATCTCCTATTATATCCTGGAAGAACAAGGTAAACGATGTCAAAATATCGAACCTGCGAGCGATAGCGACACGTGTCAGACGTTATCGGTCGATACAGTTCCATGTTGAATATCGAGCATCGTAAACAGTGAAAACATACATGTTCGTTCGCAGGATGGGGAAATACCGTTTTTGTACGATAGATCTCGTTTGCGATTTCACGCCGAGAGTCCCAACGACGCGGGTCGCTATACTTGCGTCGCGAACAATGATGTTGGCGAATCAGCGGTGGCAACCATAGATTTGTACGTCAGATGTAAGTATACTTTCCATGTATATTTTATAATGTGAGAATACTTTTCATGTATACTTTGCAATGTAGGAATACCTTGCAAGTATACTTTGCAGTGTAGAAATACTTTGCATGTATACCTTGCAATGTAGGAATACTTTGCAACGCAGAAATACTCTGCATGTATACTTTGTATGTATACTTTGCAATGTAAGAATACTTCGCTTTTACACTTTGCAACATATCCTATGGAACATATCCTGGGTTACACGATGCCCGTCCTGAAATTCGTCGTTGATCTAATCGCATCCCCCGAAGCTTTCGTAGTCGCTTATGTTCCTCGACGATCGAGAAACTGCTCGCACAGACGCACGATATTGATTCTCTTACAACTATCCAAAGGTGGTGCAGCATCTCGATGATGCATCGACGTTCCAGTTAATCAACTTTATGCATGCCTGCCCATGCGTGCGGAAGTAATAACCTACACTATCCTGCTTAAACGGTCGTAATTAAATTAGGAAGCTGCCTCTTTAATATTCCGTGCAGATGTCTGCACGATCTGGTAGTAACCACGCGATGTTCCAGCAACTTAAATCGTTTGTTCACGGTAATTGTTCGTCGAGTCGATTAGTATTTTTATTGGAAATCGAGAAAGAACGGGACGTAGCTTCGTTCGAGAGCTTTGGCCCAACGCGAGCGGCTCTAGCATTCGTCGGTTTATTTCACCGAGGTTCACTCTGTAATTAGCTGATTCATCGCCTTAACTAATTTCTTAATTAACGCTGTCGACGTTAGTAATGTCGAATGCTTCGACGGTGCGGACGAAGCTCCGTAATTATTTTCTCGGCGATCGAAGTAGGTTTTCGGTGAATTACCAGCAAATGAGCTGAGAAATTCTTCAAATCTGCTGTCTTATGATCAGATAAAAGCAAATATCGTATCTGACTCAACTACATTATAGTTGATCGTGCTTCGCATTAAAAAAATCAACATCACCTATTTTTTCCCCTCTTCCTCGAACGCTTCAATGAAAGTATTGCTTTAGAATTTGTTCCGCTGCTGAATCCAAGATAGATTCATCCCCGCTGAGATTAACCCTAAAGTGCTTTTAGTTTCATTCTATTCGCTGTTGAATTAGATTTAATGCCACTACGCAGAGCTAATGCACATTTGCTACATATATTCTCTTTTCTGTTTCCGTTGGCGATTGATCGATCGATTGGTAATGGGTCAGACAAACCCAGGATCGAGATGCCGAAGACTTGGGTGCATGCACCCCCTGGGATACGAGTGCAGTTACACTGCGCCGTGACTGCCTGGCCAGAGGCAACGGTGAGCAAGACTATAGTAATTAATACTTCGAACAACAATGGACGTAGTAAAGTACTAGAAAGTAGTAGTACCGTACGTAGTAGAGTACAAGCAATAAAACAAGAATTCCATAAAATCGAAGACATAGCGATGAAATACGAAGCAAATAGCAATATTCACATTTAATACAACAAATTTAATATTTTTCCTTCGTGCGATAATTAATAAAACAAACACCTAAATCCAACAGTACTTGGAAAGTCGAACACCCTTAATCGTGATATTTTAACCTTCGACGGTAGCATCAGACACACGTCGTGTGAGCGAACACTAACAATTATTCCGGTTATCGCACACACGTCGCGTGAGCGGCCATCAAAGCGTTGAAATGGTTTTGCCGAATGCTCGAGAACAGAACGAAATGAAAAGTCGCGAGACCGATAAGTGAGATTTATCGGGTTCGAATGTGCCGGTTGATACCACGGCAGTGAGAATATTAACTTACTTCTCTATCGAAGATATCGAACCACTCGGGAGTCGACACTTAAGTACCTTAATCGTTTACCATAAATTAGAAAATCAGTTTACACGAGACATCGTAATTTCGAAGGACCAGGTAAAGCCTCGCTAACCCTCTCCGCAGAACAATTTCTCGTGGTTATCCCGTTAGAGGCAGTAACGCGTGACAAATTGATTCACGAGCTACATGACGATACTTCTCCTCGCGAAAAGCACCTGCTATGTTCGAGCTTCTCGTTGATACGGCATTCTTTTAAATTTTCCACCATCCATAAACCGTTTATAGAGCCGCGAAATGTTCGAACGTAAATACCTACGACGATTAAATTTATATGCTGTTTGTACGATTGAATTCATATGCTTAATCCGTACGAACTATTTTATACATCACACAATACTGCACATATTGTAAACATGTATAATATTGTGTTTATACATATTATTTATTTTAATTATACATATTTTATATGTACCATATGTATACACATTTTAATGATATTTTAATTATACATATTATAAATGTATAAAAATATTGTACATATTTTATATGTACAATAGATTATACTAAATATAATAGTACATATATTATACTAAAAATCGTTGGATTTTGACGAGACCGTGAACCTGTCCATAGGTGGAGTGGTACTTCAACAACACACGCGTGAAGTACTCGTCGAAAATAGTGAAGCACAACTCGGGAAGCGATCACAGTTTGGTGATAAGGAACGTCAGGACGACAGATTACGGATTCTACCTGTGCAGGGCTTCCAATTCCTTGGGAATCACCGAGGCGGCAGTCGAATTATCAGGCATAGCGAATCCGGCCGTCTTCAAGAAGACCTCGCACAGCCTCTCGAAGACCTCGTACAATTTCGTCTGGGAGGTCTACAGCTACAGTCCCATCGGCCAATACGAGTTCAGGTTTCGTAAATACGTGGTAAGACTTTAATGCCTGGCTCTGGTCCAGCGTAATCGGTTCGAGCTTTTTCGTCATTCAACGATCGATTTGTAACGAAAGGGGATGGAACTTATCCCTTTATCGAATCTCCAACTCGTTAAGTGTATCTATAATGAGCGTTTACATCTCGTATTTTAATCATATTTCAATCAGCTCGTATCCTAAGACTCACATCCACTCGCATCTCAAACGTAACAAACTTTACTACAATTCTTAACACTCCTCAATTCGATGTTCAGGTCCGATTACAATTCCTATAGTCGAGGATCGCTGAATATAAAATACTCGTAGCATTGAAATTTCCTTCGTTCGTTTTAATATCGTAGCTATGAATAGTTAGTTCTGTCTGACGCATCTGACAAATAAATGGCACGGAGAAGATGTTAACACTAAACCTACCATAGCGGTCAAAATGACCACTTAACAAGTTTCCAATTTAAAGTTATAAACTATGTGAGGTGACTTTTTTGAAATATGTGTTGATTTTCATTAAAATGAAGAATAAACATGTATATTCATTTGTATTTTATGGTTCGATCATTTATTCTGCAACTTCATTTTTAATTTCAAAATATGCGTGCATTATGCGCCGGTAGGTTTAGTATTAATATCGAGCAACATTTGAAACATCGATCGTTGCATCTCGTAACGTTGATCCCCTATCAATTTTTACTTTTTTTTTTTTAGAACGGTGTCCCCGGACAGTGGCACAATTTGTCCATACCCAGTAGCAACGACGGAAACAGCGTCATACACACGTACTCCTTCAACTTGACGGGGTTAGAGGAAGCGACGCATTATGAAGCGTTCGTTTTGTCGAAAAATCGTTACGGCTGGAGTAAACCGTCCGATATAATACGATTCGCCACGGAAGGTGCTCGTAAGTAATAAAGACAAAGTGACCGTTCTTCCTCCTCGAAAACGGTACTATCCAGTTCCCCACGTTTTCGTGACCTATATAATTTGTTGCAGTGGACCGGGACAGTTATATTACGAACGCGATACAAGAGGATAAAACTGTACCAGGTAAACGATTTAACGTCCGATTAGCAGCGGTATATCGATACGATTCGTACACGTATGTTAAACAATATATTTATAGTTGTACAGCTGGCGTCGATGTCGCAACATTCGCCACTAGGCTCGGACGAAAGTGGATCATCTGCCAACGAAGCGAACACGATCATACTGATAGCATTTACATATGTATTATACGTGTCTAATACGAACGTCTAAAATATCTGATACGTATAAAATGAAGTAGTCTTAGGAAGTAAGGATAAACGTATAGACGAAACAGCTCGCGTATCCTATATTAGGATAAATTTTTCTAGAGTAAGACTTAACGTTAAGCTTTAAGAGTGTAAATAAATTTAAACGGACATATCGGGATGAACGATTCTTTTACGTGATAATGAGGCCTAAAACTTTTGCAAGGAATTGCATCAGAGGAGATTTTATATAATAGAACGGACTATTGGTAAGTTCTATGCTATACATGTATCAAAACGAAATTGTAAAATAAAATACAGTATACTTTGGTATATGGTTTTGCGAAATAAATAGTTGTCACAAAAGTAAGTTATTGATATATCTTATCACAGATTAATTATTGAACGCGGTGTAATTATTATATTTTACAAGTTTCGTTTTACGTTTTTCGATTTTGTATCGACGCGGGTTTTGAAAACAGCGCGACAGTGCCATCTAGCAGTATATGATATAACTGTCGAAACAAAAAAATGGCATTTTTCGAAAGAAAGAAAAAAGCGATCGAAAAAATAGGAGAATCATGTATCCATCTTGGAATATAGAGAATTGTTTTTTCGTTTGTTTCTCATAAATTGGAATATCGACTTATTCCAGGTGGTGTAGTAGGATATACATGAATATTAATTATACCGTGATTAATTTGAATATCATTCATTTATTAAACTAATGTTCGGAATCGAATACATATGCAATAAATATAGTAATTCGATAGAAATACTAACATACATGTAACATTTATTACGTAGTCATATACAGTGTCTGCTAAATACTATTTCAAAGATACGTCTTATGTAAATAATTGATGGTATCCTATTGTCAAATGCTGTGAGTACACGTGGAACAAAATTTCTACCGCATGTGAAGTGGAGATAATAGAATAATACATCACGTATTCGTATTCAATCATTTTGATAAGTTCTCAGAAATTGTACGTAAGTGACATGAACATTTTTTAAATGATACATGCAAAAAGAAAAATTGAAAGCAACAAATATTATAGCGACAAATTTGAAATTAATCAAGTATTTCTATCAAGTTTTTCAATATGCCGCTAATTTGTGAGAATTTCGAATCACGGTTCTGGTATCGCGTATCTCGTTTCGAAAGTTATCGCATGATGTTGCATTCCCAAAACCGTAATGTATATCGAGATAACTGTATTGTTGAATTTAAACAGAACTGGTTTCGCGATAATGTGATATCTGTCACGTCGTCGAAAGTATCAATAGTTACACGTGCATTCCACTTAGCAATACCGTTATATTTATTCGTTGTTAGTCGAAAAATAGTATATCATTTTTTGATAAATATGTACATGTGGATTTGCTTGTAGCGAATAGTGTACCGTTAATCGATAGACATAATGAAAGCGTCGATGGAACTTACTTTCAACAGGAAGATTTACGTTCCTGGTGGCACGTAGTCCGGTCGATGGTTGATGTTATCGAAAGCGGGAAAGTATTTTACCGCAGTGGTATATTATCGCTTCTAACTGTGACTGAGGTGTACCAGTGAGTTTCGTCATGAGAACTGAACCCAGTGAAAAGATGTCTCGTATACTAATATTGCTTACAATATTTTTACCTTCGATCGCATATTGTAATTATTTTGGGACGAACAATGAGAAGAACGATCAGTGCTTCTGTAAGGTATTGTTTCTGTTGTTTTCTTGCTGTTCAAGTTTCTTTGGAGAAAATAAACATAACCTACAAGAATATGTCAGAACTGTCATACTGACGTGTTGTAGTATTTCTTTATGTTTGTACAAATAGGATGTTAATATATACCTCTTTAAAGCTATCTATTACATCGTGTACATATTTGTTATAGACTTATGTACATTTTTTTTTATTGTAACAATTAGTATTTATAATAATCTTATTTTATTAAGCATTACTTATTATTAATAAAACTTTTAGTTGAAAGGATCAATTGATGACTGCAGTTGCAACGTGGATACAGTAGACTACTTTAATAACATGAAAATCTATCCAAGACTTCAGAGTCTTCTAGTCAGAGATTATTTTCGTTTTTATAAAGTAAATTTAAAACAGGAATGTCCCTTTTGGACAGATGATAGCAAATGCGCTATGCGGTATTGTCATATACAGCCTTGTCAAGATGTAAGTCAATAATATATTAATATATAATATTCTAAGATATACAAATGATACCATAAAATGCTTGTTGCAGGAAGATATTCCAGATGGTTTAAAAGGAGATGTATTAAGGAATATACATTTTAATGAAAGTCCTGTAGATAAATATAAATCCTATTCTCAGTTTGATGATTGTCTATATAGTGCTAAGGATCATAATAAAGAACTTGGTTACTTGAACACGACAATTACTTTAGAAAATTACAAAGATTTTGAACTGTGGCAGCAACATGACGATGCCCAAGATAATTTCTGTGTGAAGGAGACAAGTCCTGGAGAATATGTGAACCTTTTACTAAATCCTGAAAGATATACAGGCTACAAAGGACCTAGTGCCCACAGAATATGGCACAGCATTTATATGGAAAACTGCTTTAGGTTTATACAATTTGAGTTTAATATTCTTTCTGCGATATTACTAAATATAATGTGGTGTTAAATGTTGTGTTTAATTTCAGACCCGAAAATTCACCGCATAATTTCATTAAATCGTCAAAAATAAATGGTAAGATCTTTTTATGGAGTATCTTTTGTATAATACATGTTATTGTACATGTGCATGTAATATATTGTTACAATTTTAGGAATGTGTTTGGAAAAAAGAGTATTTTATCGTGTTATATCGGGTCTCCATGCCAGTATTAATATTCATTTATGTGCAAAGTATTTACTATCCTCGAAAGATAGTTTAGAAATAGTACCTGGTGGCCTGTGGGGTCCTAATTTAGAAGAATTTCAAAAGAGATTCTCTCCAGATACAACTGGAGGTGAAGGACCAAATTGGTTAAAAAATTTGTACTTTATTTATTTGCTCGAATTAAGAGCTTTAGCTAAAGCTGCACCGTATTTAGAAAGAGAAGAATATTATACCGGTAATAAAGTACAAGATGCGGATACTCGTTTAGCAATAAATGATATCCTATCTGTTGTTAAGTAAGTTTAATCAAGCCTGTAGATAATACTCTCGATAAATTCATGTTCAGCTTGTATCTTAATCTAATCCTTTCTCTTAGATCATTTCCAGAACACTTCAACGAAAGCGCTTTGTTCACTGGTGGAGGCGAAGCTCAATTGTTAAAAGAACAATTTAGACAACATTTCAGAAATATATCTCGTATAATGGATTGCGTAGGATGCGATAAATGTAAACTTTGGGGAAAGCTTCAGACACACGGCTTGGGTACAGCATTGAAAATTTTGTTCTCGGGAAAATTTGATAAATGGGAATCTACGATACATCAGTTTAGCAGGAAACAATTTTTCTTAGAAAGAAGCGAAATCGTCGCTTTAATCAATGCGTTTGGAAGGTTCGTTCATTGGTTTCTAAGTTTTGTATTATATAATTTATATGCAAGAAAAAGTTTAAATTTATTATTCTTTAATTTCACAGACTGTCGGAGAGTATCTACGAGTTGGATAAATTTAGACGAATGCTAAGACAGTAAAGTACTGGATAGGAACGCGATATTTAAAATAACGCAATAAAATACATCACACAAATTTGTATATTAATTATATATATATATATATAGTAAGTTTGTCGGGACACTGATTTATACAAACTATAATTTACAGATGTTACATCGGTTATTAAAAATACGATATAAAGTCGCAATAAAAATTGTTACGATCTTTGCTTAAATGGGTTTGTGCATTATCTTTAGCAATTTAATACTCGGTAACACATAATTCGTTATATAAATAGTTACGCGAAACCTTTAAGTTTTATGAGTTTTTCTCTATGTCAAACTTTTATTGCGATTTTGACGGTAACTTCAACTCCATCTGTGATAAATATTTTGTCTGTGGGGAAAACTTTTCATACCAGTCCGGAAAGTAGTACATGTACAAGTTTCGTTTTTAAATATAGTTTATTGTCGTTTACCGGATTAGTAAAATGCTTCAATCTGTATCCGTGCTACTTTCTTAAGTATGGCAACTTTAGAACATCGTACATAAAATAACCAAATTAATCTTAATTTAGAAGGAATATTATTACTCGATGCAACTGCTGATATGTCATACCGAGTATAACAGTCAGATTAATCAAGAATATCTTAAGATGTCGCATCGGACTAGTTATGTTCAGACAGTTAATTATAAAGTAATTTATAAAAATCGTCCAGGGTGAACCAGTTTTGTATAATAATAAGTATGTTTTGTAAGGATCTTCTATTTCAAGTATTTTATATTACTGCGATAACAAAAATAGGTAGCATAAAGTTTTACATTATTTTCCGATAAATTTATATACAAAACAATAAAAAATACCAATGTACTAAATTTCCATACTAGTAACTATAGTTTATAAAATATCTAATATTATTGTATATACATGTAAACCCTATTTATTGCCGCCAAATTATATTTATGGAATATGAAATAACCACGTCTCTTTTATTTGCGATAATGTTCCACCTTTAGTCCATATCTTCCGAAAAAGGCATGCATCGAGCGTTACTTTTCGTCCTAAAGTAAATTAAACAGAAATAACTGCATCGATATCGTAAACGAATAAATTGAATTGTCATGAACGTTATATGCAATTTATCGCGAGAAACTAAAATAAAAGCTCAAAGGGGCATTGGCACGTGAAGTAGAATGTAATAACAATGCATCGCCTCAATAGTAATCTCGGGTAACGGACACTCAGGTGTCTGCTATCTGAACCTATCGAACGCTTTGCAGCCTAACAAAGAAAGATTCTCAGTCATTTCAGTGGTCAAGCTTTGGTGTATTGCTGGACAGTAATATTCAAACAGCTACGTATTCCAATTATTCCAATCAGTTCTTCAAATTGTAATAACTGGCACACCTCGAACTCATTCAAATTCTACAGGAAGATGATCGAGGGAAGTGACTACCCAGGGTAAAACGCGTTCTGCAAATATCATGCTTAACACATTCTCTGTCGGATTAATTTTTAATCCATCGTTCGTACTCGATGCGAAACTTGCGTCAGAATTTTATATTTTGATCATCGATTTTTGTTCATCTTTTCAATTTGCAGCGTCGATTACCGGCGACCACGAAGTCAGGTAACGTGTTAATACATTTTGCATGTTACAATATTCTTACGAACGTTTTCGGTGTCTACTTAAAGTTTCTCATTCAAAGTTGACTCATTGAGGACGTTTCGGGGATGATTCATCGACCGATATAGATTCCATTTGGTTGGTCATTGATAGTGCGTTTATACTTATATTTTCGACGATAATATTGATACCTCTAGTATTATTTTCAAACGAAACACTTTCGTGCGTACGTGTAGAAACAGTCCAAATATAAATTGCCAATTTTAGCGATGTACCGTGGCTCGATAATTTGATAAAGGCGTACAAAAGAAAAGAAACGAACGCAATCTCTCGCTTTCTATTCTGTCACCTATACCCTTTATCGCACTTCCGGGCTATATTATGTCTGGGGTACTCGTATGCGATGTAAACAAATACTCTGTATCATGAACTGTCATCAGGCAGTTTGGTCAGCCGTCTTGAGAGTCAGATACTCGTGCAGGACTCAGTCGACCGATCGCACTTTGAAAGGATCGTTTTAGAAAAAAAATTTCCTCGTGTTTCTCCGTTCAACGTGCATCGAATAAAATCTGCGCAGCAACAAAGGGTTCGAATCCGCACGCGTTGCGCTATCGGTAAGCAGAGTATAAGTCCTTTGATGCACGATATTTAAAGAATTATGCTCCGTTTATCGTCGGCGCGACACGAGACAATCATCGTTTGGATACGGTAATTTCTTCGAAGGGTCGATGATTTTCACGGTTCCCATATTTTAGCATAATTATTGCCGATATTTGAACGGGCATTATGCTAAGAATATGCGGTATCGTAAGTTCAGCATGATCCACGATCTGTCCACGTTCGAACGACTCTCGATTTCGACGACAATTTATACGAAAGCTTTGCGAGTCACAGCTTAGGCCATCTGTAGAACTCGATGGTACATGGGGTTATCGTTCAGGCGATTCAGTTTCTTTTTGTGTTCTCGTGAAACGATATCGCGACACTCGGTGAGAAGTTAGCGACCATCTGGCGCTTGCGGCAGATTTATTGAACTGTATATTTGAAGTAACGATTGTTTTTTTGTAAAAATGCGCGTTGCAATAATTGGTGCCGGTGTGATCGGGATGACGAGCGCCGTGGCGGTGAAAAATTCGTTTCCGTGGTTGGAGGTACACGTGTTCGCGAACGAGTTTTCACCGGAAACCACCGGCGACGGAAGTGCGGGTCTTTGGACCCCTTACCTTGTAGGAACCACCCCCTCCGAAAAGATACTGTGAGTATTTTTGATGTCGAGATACGAATGATTCGTGATCGAAAGCAACGTAACGTCTGTATAGCTTTGTGACGTAAACGCTGTTATCTTTGTTTCGTTATCGCGAATTTCAAATGGACCTCTCACACTTTTCCTACGGTCTACGATACTCTCTAGACTCTCGGTTTCTTCCTTTCGGTTCCTTGGCTAAAAGGAAATTTATATCACGTCGAGTTTAGCGGATGATTAACGTGTTGACAGACGGTGGGGAGGAGCCACTCATCGGTGGTTGGATAAATTATGGAAAGAAGGCCTGTCCGGAGAAACTGGGGTCTCCTTGATACCCACGTACCACGTCACCAGCGATCCCCAGGGATTTCCCGATCTCAACTGGACGGAATTGACCTACGGAGCGCACAGACTGACCGCCAAGGAGCTGGAGAGATTGAGCGATGAAAACAAGTCGAAATACAAGTACAGTATTGGTAAAGATAGGCAGCCGATGGTAATCTGTATAATATAATTATACAGATAATATAATATTATCACATTGTTGACCGGTTGTTTTACACAGAAGCTAGCTCATGTCACCGGTGATTATTTTGTAAGTGAACGTGGAGGTAAAACGATGCAAATCAACTCCGATAAACTTTATTTATACATAATTAATTAAGATGAAACTTTGGACATGTTTTTTGTACAACTGTCAATATTTCTTTTTAGTATGGTAAACTGTATAGCAATCACATACGTGTGACGGTATACGATAGGTTTTGCAAATATATCTCGTTTTACTGCGTTTTCCTTTTGAAGAGGAAAACAAAAATTAGTTAGAGTAGACCCGATTAAACAGAATGAACAAAGTTTTTCAACTATTCTTCTTCTTCTTCTTCATAGGTGTATAACTCCAATAAAATTTTATCTTTACGCTGACGATCTTATAATAATCTGCCACGCTGAAAACTTGAATACAATATACAACCTTCTACAAACATCTACAAACATCCATAAATCAGGCCTGAAATTCCCCCCCCCCCCCCCCCAACTAAATACAATGCATCCTCTTTACCAAAAAATCAAAATACCAGAGTCAACTATTCTATTATGCACCGGGTTTCGTACATTGAAATAGAAACGGCAAGCGGTGACACGAATTAACTTGTGACCGGCCAATAATGTGTTAAGCGTATAAACGATAACGATCGTTTCTTTTGATTATCGCAGAGACGGCTGGATGTTCCTAACATACACGAGCGAGCCCGTTATTCTGTTACCGTGGCTGGAGAAACAGTTCGAAAAAACTGGTGGAAAGTTACGAAAACGTAACATTCATACGTTCGACGAGTTGATCGATCAAGGATATGACTTGATAATAAACTGTAGCGGTCTCGGTGCACGCGAACTCGTCGGCGATAACACGGTTATACCTATCAGGGGTCAAGTTGCCAGAGTTGGTATCCTTTGTGGATGAAACGCGATCTGTCGAAACGTTTTCCATCTTTCTCTTCGTTTCAGGTGGACACTCCCTGGGTAATGCACGGGATCTTGGTGCACGACGACGACGGAAATTATATAATACCAAAGTACGAAGACAATACTCTCTTCCGCATTTTCCGAATTTATTTATACGAGATATTCTTTTTGTTTCGAAAGTATCAATTGCACGGTGATCGGTGGTACGCATCAAGAAAATGATTACGATTGCACCCCGCGGGAGGAGGATTTCAAGCTCATTCGAGATGGATGTTGCCGACTTGTTCCCGCTCTGCAGGTGATATTTTGGTTCGAATTTTTATATTCGTACGTTGAACGTATGTACAGGGTGTGTGACTGTTATTTCAAGACGAATCCGGTGGATATGGGGACATGGTTTTTTTTTTCGTCTGGGTGGAGAAAAAATTAAAAAACTTTATATTACAAGAAATATCATATGCTACGACATTGTACGCGTTACAATATTGTGACCTTTCAAAAACATAAAGAAAGAGAGTTAAAAAATAATTCTTCATAGTCACGTTAAAGATCTCTTAAAACTATGCAAAAGCTGATAAAAACATTTTCGCTGGACTGCTAATAACAGAGTAATTTAATTAACAGTATAAAATGTTGTATTTTGCATGTATATCGCTATGGATTATTGTATTCTTTTACAGGAAGCAACAGTGACGAAACACTGGGTTGGTCTTCGTCCGGGAAGACCGGAAGTTCGCCTCGAACCGGAAGTCTATAAATCGTCAACAGGCACAGAAATCACGGTAAAGATACCATCGATCGATTCTCGATTACGAGTCAATAGATCAATTTTCACGATGTTCTCAGGTGATACATAATTACGGACACGGAGGAAGCGGAGTGACTTTGAGCTGGGGTTGCGCTTTGGACGTCGTGAAGATTCTACGAAACTTGACGGGATTAAGATCGAATTTGTAAAATTTTAAAACAGAAATTAATAAAATTCAGTTTGTAGTCTATTCGTCGTAGCGATTATGCACGATATTGTTACCGTAATCAACGAAATATCAGTTGTTGCGTGAAACGTGTCGCTCGGGGCGTAAATGGAAAGCGTTCGCGAACGTTTTCGACTATATTTCGCCTCTCTGTGTTCTCGTTCCCTCGTGAAATGGAAAAAAAAAACAATTGAGGCGAGGAGCGATGCGTGAAACGCGACCGACCATTTCGGTAGAGGCAGGAAGTAAAATACCATCAAGTTTTGGTTTTTTCCTCTGCCAATAAATTGTCCACAGTCCAATCACCCTTTCGCTGTGAACATCGTTGATTTAACTTTATTTTCCTCCCTTTCCTTCGCTTCGCGTTTTGTGGTTACGGTCGAACTGGGCAACACGATGACGTACTAACGAAATTGACGCCATGCAACGGGCAGATCGTTCAAAATAATGAAATACGCTGGTCATGAACGTCGTCGAACCCAATGACAAACGTGTTCTGATGGTCGTACGCGAATTCGAAGCCAGCGACACGAAGAAGTGCCATCCGACGAACGGCGAGATTACCAGCGAGTCCGATTCCAGCACGGAGATACGGTCATGTCAAACCGTGTACAGAAATCGATGCAAGAAGCTCGTTGTCTCCGACACCGCTAACGGTCATCCCCTTACCGATTCCACGAAAAATAATCGCGAAACTGTCGGCATTTTGAAGAATCCTGCGAATAAGAAGGATGACAAAGGTACCGTTTCTAACCTGATGCCTTATCGAGATTACATCGAACCGAGGCAAACTCGTTAGTTACTTATCCGCTCGTACCTTCATTCGAGAATCGTTTCCAATGTCTTACAATTACCAGACCTATCGTTCGGAGAAACAGACGCGGATTCGCGCAAAGACGCCGCGGACGGAGTCGCGTGCAAAACGAAGCGGAAAAGAAAGCGAAGGTACAACTTGATCGCAGAGACATCGAGCATAGTAAACGTAACACAGACTTTCTTCGGTTGCAAAGATGCCTGACGATATGCACGAGCAACTGCAAGTACGACGTGGTGAGACGAGTAGCAGCGCGTTTCGGGATGAAGGAGGTCACCGAGGACAGCAGCTGGAACCTGTATTGGACGGACCTGAGCGTGAGCGTGGAACGGGCGAAAGACATGAAGAGATTCCAGAAGGTGAATCATTTCCCTGGAATGACGGAAATCTGTAGGAAGGATCTACTTGCCAGAAACTTGAATCGAATGCTCAAACTGTTTCCAAAGGAGTACAATTTCTTCCCGAAAACTTGGTGTTTCCCCGCCGAGTAAGAAAACCGTGAAAGCTCGAGGATTAACCCCTTGTCGTACGATTTTCGGTAGCTTTAAAAATTCGGTACAATCACTGGTAACTTCGATATTAACACGAACAAAAATAATTAAAATTGCAAGTATTTTATATTCGGTGGTCCTTGGCTATGCAAATTACAATCGGACCTGAACTTCGAAGAATGTTACAAATTTCGATAAAAATTAGCGTCGCGACTCAGACTCGTCGAAGTAAGGCAAGGGGTTAATTATGTCAGGTGATTTTCGAACGGATAACGGTAAACGTTTTCAGTCACGGAGAAGCGATAGCCTACGCCAAGCTGAGACGATCCAAAACCTTCATCATCAAGCCGGACACGGGTTGTCAAGGCCGTGGGATTTATTTGACGAGAAACCTGAAGGACGTGAAACCATCCGAACGCATGATTTGCCAGGTTTACGTGGCTAGGGTACGCGAGTAATTTTAACGTTAAGCAATTCCTTTGTACTCGTTTTTGGTGAAGATCATTCGTGTCTGTAGCCTTTTCTGGTGGACGGCTACAAATTCGATCTTCGTATCTATACGCTGATTACCTCGTGCGATCCCCTTAGAGTTTATGTGTACAACGACGGTCTTGCCAGGTACTTACTTTTTAATTGTACTTTCTCTAGTCACTATCTACTATCCACTCTTTGTCGTGGATCATGTGGTGCCGTGTGCCCGTTTTTCTCTACAATTTTCGTTTCAATAATTGACCGTTCGTTTGCAGATTCGCGACGAGCAGGTACAAAGAACCGACCGGTCACAACACATCCAACGTGTTCATGCACTTGACGAACTATGCCGTAAACAAGCACAGTCGAATGTACGTGATCGACGATGAAACCGGTAGCAAAAGGTCGGTGTTTGCCGTGGTTCTTTTTTCGTGCAGCGGATCGTGATCGTAATTAAATGAAATCCCTTTGGAATTTGTATTTCATGATGCAGAAAAATATCGACCCTGAACAAGTGGTTGAAGCTGAAGGAAATAAACGTGGACGATTTGTGGCGCAAGATCGACGAGATTATAATAAAAACGATTCTGGCTGCGTATCCCATTCTGAAGCACAGTTATCACACGTGTTTCCCGACACACGATAAAACGTACGCGTGTTTCGAACTGTTGGGCTTCGACGTGTTACTCGATTGGAAACTAAAACCGTATCTTCTGGAGGTAAAGATTTTGGGATAAAACTTTGTCGAACACGTACTCCATCTCTACTCGATTAATAATTAATACATATCTAAACTAATAATCGTTATGTATCTCGGTTTCATATAACCCTTTGCATTCGAAGGTATTTTGTTTTTGGGTGTCTAAAACTTTTTGGTTGAAAGTGTCGATGAACTCTTTCGAAGTTATTATCTCTCCATTATTAACCCCTTGACATACAATTTATTTTTCTGGCGCGTCAGTCAGAACAATTTACAGTTACAATATTAATACGAACAAAGGAATTTAAAATATAATGCGTATTTTCATCATATGTGCAACACTATAGATTTAGTTAAAAAATATCTAGTCCAAATTGCTGTATAAAACGAAGTGGTGAGCCTGAGTGACTTTTCGTATGTAAAGGATTAAATATGTGTCTCGGTATAAACTAATAATCATTATGTAGCTTGAATAATAATATCATAGAGATAGAATTTAAACAAAAAGAGAAATACGTCAGGTTAATCATTCGCCGAGTTTCCATACGGACGCGCAAATCGACAAAGACATAAAGGAGGGTCTGTTGATGGACACGTTCGAAATGTTGAACTTGAATCAATGCGACAAGAAGAAAATCATCGAGGAAGATAGAAAACGAGTTAGGGACAGATTGTTGCAAGGAATAAATTCCAAGGACAGCAGGTATCTTTAATGTACCATTTGTTTTTTTTTGACAAAAGGTGGAAATAAAACCGATGCAATTTAGCGCGAACGATTCGATGATCGGCTCGACGAAGTCGGATAAACTAGAGGAGGATCATCTACAGAAGCAGATGAAGTGGGAGGACGATCACATGGGTAATTTTCGTAGGATCTATCCGTGTTCCGACAGCGAAAAGTATCAGCCATTCTTTAAACAAACCGGCATCTCCGTGTATCAAGACACCATTGCCTCCAGGGCCCGAGAAGAAGCGTCGCGTACTCAAAAGGAAGAAAATGATGTGCGTTGCGTTACTATAGATCATTTTGACAACGTGTTATTAGAACGAAAGGTATATAACGACTGTACAATTCACAGACGAAGGTAAAAGAACAGGAGAGCAAAAAGATTTCCGGAAAATGGAGCGATTCGAAGCTGACCTCGGAGACCCCCGATGTCCAAAAGAAATCAGCCGTTCCGAATAATCAGGAGAGATGCAAATCGGCGTCCGTGGCAAAAAGAAATCAATCGAACGTTAGTTTCGTCGAAACTAATTAAAATTATCGTATATTTCAACGTTTTGAAACGATTTAGGTAAAGAAGCAAGCTAATTCAACGACGAACACCTCGCATTCGTTCGAGCCAGAGATCATTTGCGAGTCGGAAGAGAGGGAACGCGTCACATCGTTGGCCCAGCGCGATTTTTTGATCAAGAGTTACGGCATGCTGGAACAGATTTACATGGCGATGAAAAAGAACGGAACACTGCGTGCCGTGGACGAGAAGAAGTACGGATTGTACGGGAGACTCGGCTACATGGACAACGAGGACAAACGCGTCAACTACTGCAGGCACAAGTGTCATTTTCATCAACACCCCCAACTGGACACGAAATACGACCCGTGGACGAATCACGCGTCGCAGTTTTGCCTGAAAGCAAGTAAAGAATTTGCCGTAGTACACCCGGGTGCAACGTAAACGTCTCCCGATTACGGGGAGAAGGCAAAAGGCCTTCGCGTTTCATGTTTGGCACGAAAAGAGGTTGTTTTCATCTTACACAGATTTCCAAGTAACGTGCAACGAGGCACCTGTTTACGTCAGACCGAAAATACCGCAGAAATTTTGGGTGGAGGACTTAAACTCGAACGATAGAAGCGCTCGAATCACGAAGGCACACGTGGCTCGTACTTTGTCGAACATCGTGCGTCTTCACACGCTCGAGAAACGAGAAGAGCTCAATCCGTTCAGATCGTAAGATAGAAATCGGATATTTCGCTTATTTTATAAAAAACAAAAAAAAAAAAAAAAAGAAAAATCAATTGCAACGAATATGTTTTTTTGATGAATTATTTGAACGCGAATTCAACGACGAAAGTAGTTTGCAAATTGTTGTAACGTTTGTGATTAAATCATTGCTCACCGATACGATAGTTGTTAGATAGCAATGCAATTACTCGTCGTTCGTTTTTATAAATATTAAGTTGAAACTTTTTTGATACGTTAAATTGTAATTAATAAACTATTGATTATTAAACGATCGCAGTTTTTGCGACGAGAACGTCGCCAAGTGACGTTGCGCGGTTGTGTGCAACATTTGTAGTACTTATTGTTGTATCGCAGAAGGTGAGCTCGCTAAGATCCTAATGAATGGATACAAGAACGATATAAAAATCAACATGGTATGGATTTGTTATTTCAAGTGCCATATAAATATGTACAATGAGTGAACACGTACACGTTGCAGAAAAACCGAGGATACCTTCGCACGCAATTGTATCGTGTATCGAAATAATGACATACGTACGTTGATTTCTAATATATGTATAACAATTTTTTTTATCCTTGATCATACACATCTATACGTATAATGTGTATGTTGCGTATGTATGTATGTCAGTATTTACATGACAAAAGATAATCTATAAACAATTCGTCGTGTATACTTCTCACATAATACGTTCAAACTTTCTTCAACTTTTTTTGTCTTCTTTCTATTAGTACGCGACATTATTTCAATCTTTTCTTCTCAATTTTTGTCTGATTAACCGAATCGGTGCTTCCTTCGAAGAGAAAAGGAAACTTAACACGTTGAAAATCAGCTTATTCGATACATATAAGCATTAAAATTAATCATGAATATCGTATATAATTATTAGAATATAATAATGAATTCAGTTACCAATAACAAATATTGATCTCGTACAAAGTAATAATACAGTAATGAGAATAATAGTAACTAACATAATATAATAGTAATGATGGTGGTAATAATCAAGCAATGCTTTCGAATCGAGTGTCGATACGCTCACAAGTTTTCGATGAATCTCGGTCCGCAGTGCCGAGCTCCCTGATTTCGGTACAATTGTTGTCCAGGAAGGAAAAAGGAAAACTAACTGTGCTATTGACTTGCAACAATTCCTCGTTGCCGTTGCGTTGGTTAAGGCGAAAGAAAAAGAAGAGAAGCAAGCGATCGCGACGCGTTCTCGACTCGATAAGGCGATACGAAGGGATTACATGTATTTACAGATCGTCTAGAACAAAATATCTACGCGTTGCATCGTTCCTCAAATAATTTATGTACACAGGTAAGTCGTCTAACACAAGATTCTACGATCGTTTCAACAGTTTGACTACCATAGTAAATTTCTATCAATCGGTTTGTTTTATTTAAATCGATTAGTTACACTTCCAAGTACACCGACGAACACGATAGATCTATCGTTATATTGTCACGCGTTTCATCGTTACTTGTCGGATCTTCACGCATTAGATCGCTACAATGAAACGAGAATTTTTGCTAATTTAAATTCTTTTTTTTAATCTCCCGCATCGCCGTCGTCGGCAATATAGCGAGAGTCATGGCAGTCAAAACGTCAAGACGTGAAACGAAAGGATAGGTTCGATTTGTAGATCGTTGCGCTCTGGACAATTCCAAGAGAACGTTTCGTTCCTCGACGGCAAACGGCCCGAGGAGACAGAAAATTAATGAAACGACGAAATATCAAAGGCACCGCAATGAGAAACGAAAAAAAAAGAACGATTCGTACACGCACGAAAATGCATTCGCTTCGAGCAAATTGTACAGGGATTAAGCTGTCGATGAAAAGAGACGAATAAAAAGAACGAGAGATATTCTAACTTATCGTTTTAAGCGTGCGTCGTGATTTTCGCTGATCGCCATTTAACAGTTTTTTTTAGCTCGTAAACGATACAACTTATATAAGTTATCTCTGAAAAATAGACGCCACTAGTGGTTTACTTAAAATTACGATTCGTTCGTTTGTACTAGAAAAACGATTATCCTTAACCATCCGAGTCTCTTAGCAATCGTCTATAGTTGCGCATCCTTTTTCCATCCCGTTGAGCAGAGCATACATCTTTCATTTCGTTATTCGCTTAATCCCCTGCGTTCCCGTTAATAGAATTTTCTGTAATAGAGAGAAAGATAGTGAGAGTGAGAGAGAAAAAAACAAAAAGAAAAATAAAGCAAGGTTAACGATCTCCGAGTGTAATGATCCCCCCTCCCCTGACCCTTTCCCCCCATCATCGGCCCCCTTCGTATGACAATGACAAAATATATAGAATGAAGATATGTGAAAATGGTACTTCTATTCGTTGTAATACTAGTATGAGCATTATGTAGCTATAGGATCATGTGTGTATGTGTGTGAGCGCGCGTGTGTGTGTTCGTGTACGTATAATATTCATTAAAAATGATTACAGTAAAAGAGATGCGAAGCTTCGCGCAATAAACGGATCACGAGCGAGACAACTAGTTGAGTCAAATATTTCCAAGAGTATTTCCTTTTTTCCTTCCGTAGGTCGTCTATAGGGTTCCCGTAGATTTCGGTAAAATTTGACGAAATGATATGTCTTTACTTTTGAGAAGAAAGTTTGAGAAATTCGTAGTCTGAAATTTATTTGGAATTTCGCCACGATTGTCCACTAAACGGCAGGTTCTACTCGTGGAAATATTTGAGTTTGGTCTTCTGTTCGCGAACAGATCACTAGTTATCCCGAAAATAGTACTGTGAACTCAGTTTCCGAAATCAGTCGTTCGTTTGATACAGGCGTCAAATAGTAAAATGATAACTGCATATATTTTATATAATTATATATGTATATGCATATAAAACTATACAATCCGTGGACTCGTTAATTTTGCGTTAGCTGCCGACGGAATTTGAATTATTATTTTTTTTTTAATTTTTTGTTTTGTTCCTTTCATTTCGTTAATCGTTTGACGTCGATAATACTTCTCCGTTGTTTCGTAATATACTGTTACACGTTAACTGACACCAAAACGGTCTGGCAGATGCGACGATGAATCTTAATTCGACGAAAAAAGAGCGTGAATGCAAATGTATGTACTCGCAGGTGTACGTGTGCCGAGTGCAGAAACTTCGATGCTGCAACTACGCACACGTGACTCCGTTTAAATACATTTCGCGAAGTATCTTGAGTTTAATTCACGTTTTTATCAATTTGCAAAACATATAAATACTTCGTGCGTTTCTTTCACGTCTTATCTTTCCGTTAATACGTCGTTATATCACGTTTGTACCCAATTGGTTTCTTGGCGTATTTTGTCGCGAGACTTTAGGTACAGTGTAAAGAACCCTGCGAGCTATCAGTCAAATGAATTCCAACTGTTTTCTTTCCAAAGTTCGTTACGCATACTCGCACCGAATTAATTAACAGCATAAACCATGGCAAGAAACAATATATGAGCGTGGGTAAAAGAAAATTAATTCTTTCTCTTTCTTGTGTGGTTCCTTGTCGCGCGAACGTTCGATCGATCCTCGCGACGAGAGAAAAATATTTGTATACATACGGTAATCGAATTTCTATTTACAATCTCAATATATCATAACGCTAACACACTATCAAAGTACTCGACTGACCATGGTTTATAAAAAATGTAATCACAACGCTTTTATGCAACGTTAGAGAGTAAAAGTACTGCATTCAATGCGACGAATGTATACGTGACTCGCTCGAAAGCGATTTTTCTTTTTTGGAAACCCAAAATACTTCGATGATAATTGAATTATACGAGGAAGTAGATTTAGAAACTTTCCCATATACCGATACTCGATGGTAGATATGAACATTTGGTAAATACAATTAGCGTTATGAGAAGAATTTACATTGTTTAAAGTTCATGTTTAGTTTTGCACATACTTACATGCGCATTTACAATAGATCCTTTGGATTTACTTAATGCGACGAGCCCGATGATAAAATGACGACGTAATTAGACATTATAAAATAATATACAATTGTTAATTTCTTCTTGCTTTTTTTATATCAACTACACATTATCAGGAACGTTCAACCAAATCTAAAGGAAAAGAATGTACGTAGTTGGTTTATCGTCTATCAATATGCAGTTCCAACAGCTTGTATCGCTCATTTGTATATATATATTAATATATATAATCCCTTTTTTTACGAATACGATTATTTTTCAATTTCGAATTAAATGCAATTAATAGTAAGAAATTGAATAAGGTTCATCGACCATTGTATATTTATTAACGCGCGAGCTTTTTGTAACTTTTTCCGTAATTTTCACTAAAAAAACATCTTGAGCTTACTTTTAACAGGTTTATCATCACCACGGTAATTAAAAACGGACCACCGGCTTTATAAATCGTAAAGTCAAATTATAAATAAATTTTTCTTTCAAAACAGGCGAATCCACTTGTCGCAAACAGAGTCAAAAAGTAACGTAACTCTCGAACATATGTTGTTCTTGCCATCTCCTTCATCGATACGACTCATAGTGATATCCTAATATTTCAACAAGTTAAAGCTAAGATATTAACAAACAGCGCATGTTTATATTATATGCGCGATTTCGCGCACAATTTTGCATCAGTGTATGCCGTATGTACTTTTATGTGTGTGCAATCGCACGCGCATGTATGCGTGTACAAGGTGTAAACGCTAACAAAGAGTCACTCGTGCGTCGCATATACGACGAGTCAAGAACTGTTATGGTTTGAATTTAACCAAAGGTATATTTTTTGACTGCAAGCACTTATCACACACCCATTCCGCGTAAACTTCTGCCGTTAATAATTGATAAGCAGTTTCCGATAATCCTGTGCATCCCCTAGAATAGAATTACCATCGTATACGTTAAAAGAAGAGATCGGTTTCTAACGAACGTGTGGAAAAAAGTAAACTTCTCCGTACCTGTGAAACCAGAAATTGCAACCCGATTCGCAAAGAATCGCCTGGTCGTTGTCGTGCACTTCTTTGTGACACACCCCGCAAGGATAAATAGGCGGAGCATTGGGATTTTGTGGGTTAAACACCATAGGCTGATCTGGAGGATATATCTGTAACATCCAAGAAATTTCGAGTTAGCTCGTACACGTTAGAGTCGCGTCAACAACGTACGTTATCGTTTTACCTTTCCCGCAGAAACTGGCATTGGTTTTGGTCCCATTCCTGGTGGACCTTGAAAACCATGAGGTGGCATAGAACCTCCCATATTGATGGGATGACTCATTGGTGGACCACCACCCATATTACTGGACATTGTGCCCATTGGACCACCCATGTGGCTCATTTGATTGTGATGATTAATACTCATATTGGACATATTGTTCATTGGTGGTCCGCCCATGTTCATATTATTTATTTGGTTTGGACCACTCATGTTCATGTTATTGGATACCATGGAACTCATGGTTGTCATAGGACCGTTCATGGGCCTTCCTAAATTATTAAGATTATTTCCCATATGATTCGGATGCGGTTGAGATCCATTGTGCCCTAATGGACTGTTTACACTGTTCATCGATGGTCCGTTTAACGGGCTATTGGGTGGTATGTGGTTATTGATATTGTTCATGTTCATTGGTCCATTAGGCATGTGATTTGATCCACCCATAGTATTCATAGGGGAACCTAATGGACCACCCATAGGACTGCCCATACTATGTCCCATGTTATTCATAGGACTACCCATTGGACCACTGTTCATATTGTTCATCGGGCTACCCATAGGTGGACCACTAAGTTGAGAGTTACCCATGTGGCTCATATTCATATGATTATTCATAGTATTCATTGGGCCAGGTGGCATACTTGGGCCCATGTTATTCATCGGGCTCATACCACCTATTGGCGCATGATTCATGGGAGACATTGCTCCCATATGATTCATATGATTCGTCATGGGTGAATTTCCCATAGGGCTCATACTACCCATGCTATGAGGCATCATAGGGCTCATCCCACCTATAGAAGTTAGAGGACTCATGCCCCTCATGGGTGGGCCACTCATATGATGCGGGTGATGCGGATGCATGTGTGGTGGACCACCGTGCATCATAGGAGTTTGCGTTGTTTGAGGAGGTGTGTCGTCAAAAGGGTTACTTGCTACTATTGTATCTCCATAACCCGTTAAAGGGGGAGGTAGTAAATCCTGCAAACGCGTATCTTGTAAGTAACATAACATTTATTGGTAAAAATCAGAATTACCTGCACCGTTGGAGGTTGCTGAGGCGGTGGCTGAGCAACATTGGCATTTGTACGTCGTTTCTTTTTAGGATTGGCACCAGTAGGTGGCGGTGGTGGAGGATGGGGGTGTCCAGAAGATTCAGGATGCGGGGCACTAGGACCCATGTTCACACCCATACCCATACCCCCTAAAGGCATCCTTGCAAAGGGTGGCATGCCTGCAATATTGTGGCTCATCTCCTTCGTTCGCTTCCCTTATTTTACCATGCCGTATCAGCACCACGCTTGATTTTGGCGATAAGTTTCCACTGGTGTCCTGCTGATACTTTTAAAAAAATACAATGTTTCATTACTTGTGTCATAACAACTTTTGTATCAAGCATTTTTATTTCATTTTGATCAGATAAGTAATGTAGCTTCATTGAACACATTAAAAAATAGATACTTGAGAAAAAAGAAAGTATAAACAAATGAATGGGTACAAATACAAGGAACAGAGGCATTTTATAATTCCATTGTCGATATATTTCATTGTTATTACTTTCAAGAGTATATTTATAATGTTGCATTCACAACAACATGTATACAAGTACATGCTTACAAACATACACGATTGTAAGTTACTATACTGTGTATGCTAATATAAATAAGAAATATTTCAGTCTGTCCAGTTCGAATAATAATCGTTTACGTAAAAATAGTGCATGATCTTGAACAACGGGACGATCGAAACGATAAAAGTAACGTAAAAAAAATAGCCAACCCCTTGGAAAGAGAGCAAAATAAAATCCGCCGATGCGTTTCTCAGGCCAACCTAACCTACACGATTTTCTAAACTATTTATTAGATTCAGCGGTATATAAAGGGTGTACGGTTGAAAATCTGTGCAAGCCAAACAAGATATGAAAAATTCGCACGCTTACCAGCGCATTATAGTCGGCAAGGCATCGACATGTACATGGCTTTCCCGTTTTTTCGGCAGGGACCAACACCATTGAATTGTGTCGTGCACCTAACTAGCTTCAGTGGTTGGATCGATGCGATTTCTTGTTTCTAATCTTTACACTTCATCAGTCACATATTTTACAGTGGCACAAATGTTTTTCACATTCACGAATATACGAAAAGGGCACGGTAAACACTAGCGAGATGTCAAAAATATATAGAGCAATGAAGCGCACGCCAGCTTTTCAGGTCGCCATTGTCGCGTTACGCGTGTCCCTGTAGTTGTATTGTTCGCGTGAGAATATTGCACGATGCATCGTGCAGATGGCGTTACCAATTGCATTCTTGCACCATCGATGACCAGGAACTCGTACACTAATCGCTTACATATTTCTCTTCGCGGTAGCGATTCCCAAACTTTCATAAACCGAGATCCACTTTCAACATATTTCGTGATATATTCGTTCATGTCGCCCTTCGCATTTTCGAGGTACCGAACTTTGAAAGTTCCGAAATCCCAAAGTATGGGTGATCCACAATCTCGAAATTCTAAAGTAGCAAAAATTCCGAAGGCTCGAAGACGCGAAATTCTATGGTACGAAAGTTAAAACATTTCGAAGCTCGAAAGTCTTTGTCGCGTGTTCGACCCTCGATTCTCCACGCCATGCTCGAATCGTGCGCATACACGCGCCAACGCAATCTCGATTCAATTCCGGTAATGAAATAGGTCTTTTAAATATTCAACGGTAACGTAATGCACAGATTTAAACGTACGGACGCATTTTTAACGAAGAATGAAGTAATAACGTTGAATCATAGAGTGGACTAGTCACAGCGTAAATTAACAAGGAAACGCGAACCTATTTCCACGATTGCGAATCCGCGTTAAAGCATACGGATCTATTAAATACGAACGAGGGTAGTTTCAAGTAAATTATTTAATGAAAAATTTAAACAGAAGACTCTGAATTTGGTATGCAATTTCGAAGATAGAAGTTCGTACATGATAGAGCAGTTTAGTTCGGGACATACGTTACTTAGACGGCGCTATTACGCGCTCTTGAAATTCTCATCCCTCTCTTTCGCTACCAACCCTCCTCTCGCCCCTTTTCCATCCAGTTTCCCACGTTATATCTTCCATCCACATTAGGATCCAGAAGTTGTCCCTGTAACCTCAGAGTAGCGCCTGTACACGTCACTTTAATTATTTGAGTTACATTAGCAAGTTAGCAAGGTTTAACAACTGGAAAATGGATTTCGCGCATATCTACCGTGGACAGTGAGCTTACAGCTACTCGTAATACAGTTGGCGAAACTGCGATTAACGTATCTTATCGTCGACGACTTTTATTTCGATAAATGACCATTGCGAACAAAACGACGCCGCTCTTTTGTCGGAATAGCGAATGTACGGGAAATACGTTCGCGATCGAGTCAAAAATCAATGATCGTAGCTCGTTGTTTCTTTTTATACCTTTTTTTTCTAATCCAGAGGTCTGTCAGAATTTTTGCACGCCTCGTACACTTTCCCTAGGTGCTCATCTAACCGTTAAGCAAAACAAATACGAGTCCCCCACAAAAAAATAAGTAAAAGAAAAAAGGACGAAGGACAAAGGATTGGAAGCTCTTATGGCATGTCAATCGAAGAACGACATAAATAGCAGCACTCCCGAGCAAATACGGCATGCCAATCAATCTGTCGCGAGTATATTCGTGACTCGAATAGGAATACTTTCGAATTACGAGGAGTCACCAGCAAACATTTTCTCGGATGTATCGAACGATCCTGAGAAATATAAGAAATTCAAATGCCAGGATATTAATTCCGAGAGTCGACGACACTCTATCGACACAAAATGATATGGTCGCTGTAAAATGGCGTATACATATTTATACATATAAAAACGAATGTACATCTGTTTGTTCTTTATGTATTACTATACCATTCATACGATCGCTATGTTTCCCTTCGCACAGAAAATAGCTTGGACCTGCTATGAAGTACACTCGAAATTTTTCCGGACCGTGAAGGGTTAATTTTTCGAGTTTCCTCGAATTTTCTTTCTTTTGAGATCGCAGCAACGCGACACGGGCAAGCTAGTAAGTCATAAAATAGCGTCTGTCATAAATTCGCAGCCAGGGTGATCCAATAGCACATAAACGGAGGACAAATTGTATCAATCATATTTTCTATCGTTTGTCCGCGATTAGTGCAACCTGTAATTCGCACAAACCCTTCGTATCTCCGTCGAGCGTTTCTTGTAATTTTCTCTTCAAATACAAAGCTGTACGTGTTGCATGGCAAACGAAAACGATCCGGGAGAAACCGTCCTTGACCCGATGCTTAAGCATTCGTCTCGATTTCTATCATCGCGCGTAGAAAATTTACATCGTCCGGGATCGAAGATCGTAGCGTTGCGTAAGGATTGAATATCTGGAACGACAGTACAATGTTCGATACAGACGAAATCGTAAAACGGAGCAAAAATACGCGTCCTCGAGCCGAAAGTCGCGAGAAATCGAGGCTAGTCGAGCCTTCAGGGTATCCGCGCAATGATCGCGCGATCATCGACCGGTCTTTGTTCTTTATGTTCGAGGTGAACGATCAGCCGAATCGTTTCCAGGAAATCGATGTTCGTGCACGGTTCGACGACGGAGATTCTGACTTTTCCCACTTTCTCCCGTAGAATCGGTGACGTACACGCTCACGGTTCAACGAGCGGAACGGGTGCTCGTGAACTTTCGCCTTGGAATTTCTAGTCTGACCGGGTTTATGATCGCGCGGAGAATCGTCGAAAGAGCCGGACTGACGTTGCTTCCAATTTCATCGACACCTTCGGTGCAGAAAGAACGCTCGTTCTCGCGGGACCACACGGAAGGATGATCGTTCGAGGAGTTCGTTAGCGCAAACTGCACGTTTAGCGCACGTTCGCCATAAATGTTAGGTCTGTGCGGAAAGTTCTGTCCGATAATTTCGTTTTAACCAGTATACACGTCAGTCTAAAACTTCATTTCGATGCTGTTGACATTAATAAATTATTAATTGAATAGAGTTAAAAGTGTAATTTTTCCCCATTTTTCTATGCTGCTTTCGTATTATAATTTATAATGTGGGCATTTGACCGGTGTTCGTTGTGTATACTCAGTAGTTGATTGTAATAATCTCAATGAGTTTACTTTCGATACTAAATTCCGCAGTTAACTGGCTAATTTCTTTATAACCGCATTTACCAACATGCACCCTTCGAAAGTAACTAAGTTAGTTTCATCGAAAGGACATTCTGATTTATTTTATTTTTAAATAAATAACCTCCTCACATCCCAATAAATGTATTAAAAACTGCATCATTTTCTCTTCATAAAGGGACAGAACTTTCCGGTAGACCTAATATTTTCGAAAGAGGATCAACCCCATTCGAGGGGGTTGTTTTCGGACTCCCGTACGCTCGAGTCGATAGGTTTATCCGGTAGTTAAGGATTCACGGGCGCAGGGAAATTACCGTGTAACCGGTACCCTTTCGAAACGGTCGCTCGAATTTTCACGTAAATTTCGGTCAGCTTTTGGTCGCCCGTGACTTTCGTGGCTCAACGTAGAGCCGTTCCGGATCGTTGAATCGTCGCCGAGTTAACGAGGTCGTGCACCAGGCAAAATTCCCGTGTCCGAGGAGCGAACGGTTCGTCTTATCGATGAGAGAAACGAGAGCGGAAACGGTAAAGAGGTCCATTACGATTTTAAACGGTTCGCCGCGAAATGATCGGATAAACTGGCCGCGGGGTGAAATCAGAACCGCGAGGGATCGTCCGACGTGACCAACAGGACAATGAGCCATATCAATCCTTTATTTCACCTTCGTCCTCGTCGCGGTTGAATTCGTTTCGTCGGATCGCTCGGATCACCTTCAAAAACGGACGACCATTCGAATGGCACCAGGACAACGGGTCCCCGCGAACGGGGAAAAAGAACAGATAGAGCCGTAAAAAAAACGAAGGAAATGGAAGAAATAAAAATAGGGAGGAGAAAAAAAACGGGGACGTGAATCGTTCGATGCATCGACAGAGGAATCCCCTTGACACCGCGAAAGCTTCGAGCTGCCAGATCGAAAGTAGATCGACTAGTCCGGACCGTGTAATCTTTATCGATACAAGGCATGATTTTCCCCTTAGTTTCCTATCGTTTCGTGCCGATATCGCGTCCAACTTTTCCTCCCCCCACCGATGGTCACTCTTTCCTTCTCGCTCCACCCATCCATACTTCGGTGAACAGTTTAATCGTATTTCACGACGGATCACCTACTCGTTTTTTTTTTTTGCTTGATCGTTTCCCATTTTTTATTTCGTTTCACACCGATTCACCGAGGATACCGTGGTGGACATACTCGTTCGATCGCGAAAGTGTAACCGAGTCAATCGTCCATTAAATCCACGGCTTTGTCGGGATTTTTCTTTTCTCGAGGCTCGTTCGACTCTTAGAAACGATCGGTTCGATTCGCGTTAGACGAGAGAGAGAGAGAATCCAGGAAACGATGCAACGATATTCCGGAAATCACGGAATATTCAAAACGGGAGGGTGCTCGAGCTATCGGTCCGAATAACATCGTGAATGTTATAAGCAAAGTAGATAATGGCCGGATCGTTGACGGTCCACTGACTTTTCCGTAGTCCACGGTTCTCCTACGTTTTCCTATCCAGCAGCAAATACGTTTCAATTTCCACCGGAAATTATCGTCGTCGATACGAGATTCGCCGACGTCACGGGCAAGAAAAATAAACGAATCGCGAAACGGAACAAGCATTTAGTTACAGAACGCGTTGTATAAACTGGTTTCGACGAGCGACGTGATCGATAAGTCCACTTCTTCAGGATGATGCGGACGATGCCCCGCAATGATTAATAGCACGTAGAAGAATAAAAACGGCGGACGAAGGAAAACAGGTCATTACGCAGGCTGTCGCTCGTAAAAGTTAATTGAACGCCGTTCACGGATCCGCAAAAAGGATCGCCGTCGAGCGCAGACGATCCTCGAATCGTCGGAGGTGTATCGAATGTACAGGGAGGAAATGAGGAAGAATCTGAAGAAGAAAGAACGACGGAACTCGCTGTTTTGTCGGGGAAATTGGAGAGGGCGCGTTGAACCGGTGTCTAATTCAACGTTGATCTTTTCTCTACCTTTGGATCGTTTTTTTAATATCCCTTAGTGCATATTTTTTTACATCCCTCTACATTCGAACATTCAACATTCGCACACACTTTCAGGAACCAATTGTGCGCGAAAGTCGAGGGCCCACTCTATACAGGGTGGTTCACCACATTTTGCCATCTGGATTTACATCCTTATTATACTCGTAGCAAACAATGTTTCTGACAGAGTTGAATGGTTTTGAGAGGGGCACATTCTGATGGTATATTTTTTTTTTTGGTGGACATGTAAAGGAGATACGGAGGTCATTAATGTTTTTTTTAAATGGAATGATATATTGTTTATCGCATCAGCTAATGCTCCTTCATATTCTTTACAAAAAACTATTAATCTATTTATGTAAAAAATCATTAGTTTCGGAGATAACCCTGTATAATATAAGTTACGGGAATTGCAGAATGAAGAAGTGGGTCGGAAAGCAAAAGGTTGCGGCGTGACGTATTCAAAGCAGCAATCGGAGTGCCGGATTAGAAAAATGAATCCCCTGGTTCGAGTTTCTTTCTCCCTCTGTTATCCGTTGTTCGTCGACGAGGCTGTTAAGCCCTCTAAAGCCAAGAAAGAGTTTGAAAAGCGCGAGCGTGGTTCCACTCGAAGGTAGCGTGGCAAAGAAAGCGGTAACCGGGCTGGCGGAAGTTTAACGAGAGTAAGAGCGAGGGGAAAGAAGAAAACGGCGCACACTCATGCATGCCCTCCGCAGCTTCCCCTACCTCGTGAGCAGCCGGTGCACGGAGTGCTGCCCGAAGACGGTGAACCGACGCCGGTTATACACACATCATCGTGTCGTTGGCCGGTGTGCACACACTTTCGTATTTATCGGTCGAGGAAGTGGAGGGAAGGCAACGAACATAACTTGGGGCCCAGTGTGTTCCGAGATTTCGCGCCGTGAGGACACACACGACCACATAACGATCGATCGTTGTCCATACGCTCAGTATATACTTCGTTTTCATCGATTTCTACCTCGTGACTTGTTCTCTTCTTTTCGTATTTTTTTTTTCTGTCGCGTCGTTTTTCGTGCGACTGCTCGAGGAGGTTACGGAAGGAACACCGTTCTCGACATGGCTTCGGCAATCAAGGTGAGTGAGTGACGAACGTGCAACAGGTAGATACGAGCGCACCCTGTGTACACGTACGCGCGGTGATTTAAAGTTTCGCTGTATCCGGAGGGGTTCTCTTTTGTCTGCCACCCTTCTTCACCCGTGTTGACAGAGTCACGAGACCCGCACGAATTCGATACCCTCTGTCGTGACTCCCCCTGCTTCGGTTCACGGCTTTTGTGCTCGCGGTTTCCGTCGATGTGCGAATTAACCCTCGAACGCGGGGGACGGATAAATCCGGGATTGCTAGAATTCGATTAATTCTTCAATCGAACACTTTTCGTTCGAACGAGTCGTCGAACTTTGTAAAGAAAAGTGGGGAAGATCGGTAACTGGGTCACCTATTTTTTCAAAATAACCGAGGCGATCGGTAGATAGATTTTCCCTAGGGAAACGAGTATACCATGCTCGTAGGTGTACAGTATCTAGAATGGTAGGTTCTAGGGGAAATATCGGCATAGGCCAAAGAGACTAGGTCACTAGCTGTAATATCAAAATTTACGCAACGGTCAGGACGTTAAGTGGAATAGGAAGTCTGCTCTCTTCCATTTCTACTTTCTCGGAATGAAACGTCCGATGTTGCAGTTTGTCTTGTTAACCTGCGAGGTTTCGGTCCTCGTAAAGTAATTACTGCTGGAACATCGAGTTATTGGAACATCGGCTTGTCTGTTGTATGTCTTGTACACCGTGTCTCGTAAAAGAAGATAAATAAATTTTTATCGACAACCTCTTCGATGTACAACAGTCGAGTAGAACTACATTCACGAACGTTTCTTAACACTTTAATGGCCGCTTACACAGCGTGTGTGTGATAGCCAGAACAACTATTATTGCCCACTTACACAATATGTGTGTAACTACCTTCAAAAGTTATTAGCCGGTACCACAATCTTTGTGTGACGATCGATGAACATAAAGAAAAGTGGATATTACTGCTGGTTCGTATTCCATCCTTACGTCTTTGATTTTAAACAAATAATTATTGTTTTATTGCCTGTATTCTAGTTTTAGATGATTGCTATAATAGTCATCCTACAAAGGAAAAATATTCTTGAAAATACTCTTGACATCTATGCTGATTGTCATGAAGACAAAGGATCAATAAGTGTACTCATTTATGTTTCATCGTTTGTTAATTTATTTTTCAACTTCATTTTTAACTTCAAAATAATTGTGCGTTGTAATTCGGTAGTTTTAGTGTTAATCCCACCGTGCCCCAAAGAGTTAAAGTGTTAAGAACACGAACGAAAAGCGTCGTTGCATTGTAATACAGAGCTATACGAGCTTCGCGTAGCTGAAACGTTCATCGTTCGAACGTTTCGCGAAACGACGAGGGTTCTCGGGAAAAAATCGGTCACGGAAACGACAGAGAAATCCCTGCGATATTAAAAAGCTAATAAACGTGAAGAGGCAACGAATTCGTAGTTATTTCGTCGCGAAGAAGAATATCGGCGCAATTCGATAGACTCCCTCCCCCGTGAAATTCTACGAAGTCACGAAGCTGTTTCAGCGTGTTTATTTTCCACTAGGAAGAAAATCGATCCCGTCGTTTTCCCCATTGTCGATGGCGGGAAGAAACGATTAAATTCTGGCACGTAGCACGGCCACCTTGGAACGATCGAAATGAAACTTTTATCGACGGCATCGGCCATGTTTATAACTCGCGTGTGCCGCAATTGTACCATTACGTATGTACGTACGGCTTTGAAACAGCGACTGCAGCGAATACCAAACCGATTTCTTCGCCTTGTGACTCAATCCGCGATACTTGGACATTCACTTCTGCCTTCGATCGTTCTCGATATAACGCGTTGTGATTTATAGTTATCGCACACGTGGAGGACCCCCGTCAGAAGGTGCAACGCGTGCCAGTATATCGCGGCAAACTTTATGCGAATACCTTCGAATAAAATGAAAGATTATAATTTTTTTTTTTATAAAAAAATATATCTAGCCTCGTTCGAGTTGTCGGTTCTTGGTAGGTATCTCGAGGTCGTCGACACCGAATACTATTCAACGAACCGTGTAATCGTTATCCATCGGTTGCGAGTCGATAACTAGGCGATTGTAAATTAATTTAATAACTGCGAATAGCGCAACGTTTCGACCGGCCGTATACGAACGGTAAATTATTGTTTATCGTTTGGTGAGCGCGGGATCGAGCTGCCGATAACTATAACGGAATATTACGGTCGCAAACGGCACGAGTTTTCCGCGCATCCCGTTTAATCGGTGAATTATCATTCGTTCACCGTGACAATAATTAACGTATCGAACGTACGGTAGCCAGCAACGTGCGAT
This sequence comes from Coelioxys conoideus, assembly GCA_947623535.1. Classification (NCBI taxonomy): domain Eukaryota; kingdom Metazoa; phylum Arthropoda; class Insecta; order Hymenoptera; family Megachilidae; genus Coelioxys; species Coelioxys conoideus. Next base: position 15,223,223 of record OX392459.1, read on the forward strand.
CGTTTTTTTTTTTTGTCGTAAGCATCAAGTACGAAACGAAGTTAATACGTTTCGTTCGATTAAATCGTAGCTGCAACAACGGACGCGAAACATCGTTCGCTAATGTATTAATGATCGATGAAATATTCAACGAGTCGGAGGCACCAATTCGAAGATTACAGTTTGACGAATTACGAAGCCGAGTTACGGTCGGTGTCAGTCAACGTACAGTCGATAAATTATTGATAAGCTTTTTGGAAATGCTGCCGCAGCCGGCGCGCCTCGAATTCGTATAAGAGAACGAACGATAAAGCGGGAGCCGGTAATGCGTATAAACGACGGACGAATGAGCTAAAATTAATCGTTTTTGCACCGCGTACGTTTCGCCTCGTCGATTCCATCATCGCTCGCCGAACAGAGAACATTTAACAGTGATTATCGTGACGTCGAACGAGACGGCAATAAAATCTATATCACGCCGATTTGCCATTCAGGGCGGCCAATAATTCTTCTAATCCACGTCGGTTTGCGGAAGTAAGCGGTTTGCGTGCGTACATCGTAGGTCGCGTTCGACCCACAAATCATCCCCCGGCGCGTGAATACATACAGCAACCCCCGGTGATTTACCGAACCGCCGCCGATTATTAGTGTCCCGCCGCCGACCGAATCGAAACTCGAAAATCACCAACACCAGACGATTAGAGATTGTCCGGTTGAAAGCATCCGCGGTCGGTGTTAGTGTGGAAAAATTAGCTTCGGGAGGTTGGATGTATGGGTAACGTTCAAATTAATACTCTTGTTTGATCCGAAAACATCGAACAATTTATTCTGCAGGTCTGTCCGAACCGTACGACTAACAGTAACTTAAACAGTTAACTGTGGTGCACCCTTTTGTAAGTCCACTCGTCAATCACAGAATAAGTGTCGGTGTTAAAATATTGGGCCAAATAGATGGGTCTATTTTATAAAATAGACAATTTTATTGCTAATATTGACTTATTTGGTGAAACAGTTAGCTGTGATTTAGGAGTACACTCGTCGTGACACAAAATTCTGCCTCATCTACATGACGAATATAGTCGTCAAACACACTTAACTGATTAATGACTAAACTGTTCAAACTGCATTCGTACCATCTTATCCTCACCCTCTTGCAACCCAACGCATTCTTTCCCAAAATCATTCTTTCTTCTCTTAAACCGTGCCTCTTTCAATCTAATCCAATCGTTGAACGATACACGCGTATTCTTAGCCGTTCCTCGTTCCTTGGTCACCCAACGCGACGCTCAATCCCATCGCTCAAATTCACTCGTTCGTCTCATTTGCCCATATTGTTCTCACCTGCTTTCTTAAAGCTAGACTAAATAATTATGTTATGACAGGGATTATGCGAGCTTCGTACTACCGTATAACGTCACTTTCGAGTACAAAGTATCGTCGGGCCTTACTGGCGAAATTTGACGTTCGTTTCGACGGAAGCGGAGCCCGAGGCCAACGAAAGAATCGGAGCAATAATGGAGGAGAGAAAAAAGGGAGAGACCAGGTGTCCCGGATTGCGGCGCGCGAAATTTCGACGTGGAATGCGATTGTTAGAGGGGTTTGGAGCCGGGGAGCGCGGGGGGATGGAAATAAAATTGAACTTTCGAAATATCGACCACAGCCGCGTGTCAAAAGTATGAAAAAAAAGAGGATTTGTGCTCGCGGCACGATCTTTTGAAATACGCTCGACTATCAAGTAGCTGCTGTTCGATTGGAACTATTTCTCATTCTCCTTCGTATTGTTTCTACGATCGCTTCGCGAAGGAAGTTTCAGGAACGATGTTTTCGTAATTTATCAGATTTCGTTCCATCTTCAGGGCGTCGAGTTTTACAGTATAAAGTTTCCAACTCGATTTACTCGACTCGGTCGTTGATCGGTAAATTCCAGATCGAACTAGAAATAATAATTTCATCGCTAGAAAGCGATATATTGTCAAATTATTACTTTTGCTGTGCTAGGAAAGCAGAAATGTCTAACGTTTATACATAGAGTGTCCATAAATGTTTGCCCTGATGACTGAACCATGTAACTCTTAATTGCATACAGTAATGAAACACGCGTTATGTCTCGTGTGCCTTTATTCATCAAGTTTTAAACCTTACATAAACATTTCATACCCTCACACATAACATTAATACTGTCATATATTCTGCAACATGTCCAGCATGATTGTGACTCCGATGCGTTGTCAGAAAGTCACAATATGACCGCTGTTTTATTCAAATTTTTTCATTATTTTATCAGTAATTTGTAATAGGATTAACTTGAGAATACATAGATGCATTTGTATTGGAAAATTTGTAGGAGCGAGATGCGTTTTTCGAAGTTGTTATAACAAAGACACACAGTAAAATTATAAACTGTTTCGTTATTTTATCACTAACTTGGAGTAGGACTAATTTGAGAATCGATGCATTTGCATTAGAGAATTTGTAAGAGCCAGACGCGTTTTTCAAAATCATTATAGCAAAGATACACGACAAAATTATAAGCTGTTTCGGTGTTCCATCGCCCATTTCCGATATACGCATGGCGGAAGTTGGTCCGGAGGTGGAAGTCGATGAGGGGCAACGGATATAATAACAGAATAGACATCGCGTACACGGAAATGAGAGAAGGCGAAGCAAATTGGGGGATGTAACGCGTCCAAAGGTCGAAACGTAGGAATGTTGTACGGGAAAGGAGAAAGGGATAAGGAAAGGTTAGCCGTAGACAGCGGCTAAACGCAACCCTTGGCGAAGCACGCCAAAGCTAACATGGCTAAACAAGCACCGACCACTGTGAGTAACGACGCCGTGTGCGCGTACTTTCGACAACTTTGTGTTTGTTTGCCTCCCTTGGTCCGTTTCGACACGCTTCCGGTGTTCCGTTGCAGTTGCACGTCGACCACCTAACGAGCTTACTTTTAAATTGTTTCTTTCGCGTTCGCTACATCGTGAACGACTTTAACAATGTAGCTGCTTTCGTATGTACCGATCGAACCACGTCGTTCTATTCTTCTTAGGAACCTGGACGATCTCCGCCGTTTGGAGAGAATGCGGTGTTAGCTGGAAATGTTATCCCGTTCCCGACTATTCAACGTATGGTAATTTAATGCTTTGTGACAATTTACCGCGTGGAAATTCGATGTGCGGCGATTTAACCCATTTGCTACCGCGATCCTCAAACGGGGATGTCAATATATGATTTTAAACAAACACTTCTTTGTTGCTTGCAATAGCCTTGTATTAAATGAAATACGTATTCCGTGAACACTTACATTCTAGTTGTCAAAACTATTCTCTGTTTCGATGTCGCCTAACTTGTGCAAATATGTGACATACAGGGCGTCCCACAATTACTGTCTGAGCCGGAAAGTGGTGGTAGGTTGGACTATTCTGAAAAAATTTTCCTTTGCAAAAATATTGGATGAGGCTTCATTTTTAAATTATTAAAATATTTTTGCAAAGGAAAATGTTACCACCCCTGTGTACCACCTCTTTCCGGCTTGGACAGTAATTGTGGGACGCCCTGTAATACGTAAGACTAATGTTTTTATGCAACGAATATTAAAAATCGTTGAATAACTCCGTGTGTTAAATAAAGTATGATCTGCTAGGATTCTATATATTCTGTCCTTGCCGTCGAGTCTGTTACAGAAAGAATGATCCTAAGGGTGCATCTAGAATTAAGACTTAGCATGAACGAACTGTTTATTGTCATAACAGCTCCCTTCGAGGGTCAGTGACAAAAACATGATGGTCCACGTGAAACGTTCTCTGTCCTAAAATTTTCTTACATAGAAATTTATGTAACAAATCCATGCGGTAAAACGAGAATAAAAATTTGACTTAATGGGCTAATACAGGATGATATAACGCGTCGACGGGAACCGAACCGCGCCATCTTGAACATTTTGGCGAATTTTATTAAAGCCTCCGCATATTCTCGCGCGGAAAGTGTTCTACCTCCCCGGGGACTAACTGGCGTGACATCTCCTTTATTTACTTAAAGCGTGCATTTAACTATCTCGAACAATGTTCCAGCTCCTATTGGTCGTCTGCGCTGTTCTTGTCTGCAGCGTCACGGCGGAATCGGAAGTGGGACAGACGGGAAGATCACGGGTCTCCGACGAGCAAGTAAATATGGCCCTAAGCGATCAGCGTTACTTGAGGAGACAGCTTAAATGTGCACTCGGCGAGGCTCCCTGTGACCCGGTCGGCAGACGTTTAAAAAGTACGTACTCTACACGATGCCGCGTAAATCCATTGGGGGAGACAACCTTTCGGCTGCGTGCGAGATTAAAAACACCGTATCCTAGTGTGTTCGTAAATCTCCTTTACGATGGGAACGTCGACGGGTCGCTATTAACCCGATGCGTCGAGATTCAAGTGCCGATGCCGTCGGGTACTAGAATCTATTTCACGCTTTGAACTTTCCTCCGCGAATGAAGAAAAATCGCGCTTTTCTTTGCCCGACGTACATGAATAATTAGTGGATCGTTCGAGGTTTATACAGGACGTCTCAGAAGTCGCGTCGCATTATTGTTGCATGACTAAACACCGATACAGCAATTTAGAATACCAATTTATACATTATAATTTTGCACGTATGATGTGTACATATAATGAAGCAACTAATAGTGCCAATTAATAATAGAATGACAACTTCGAAAGAAAGTGTCGTACTCGTAACCAGGGACCCGAAGTTACGAAGCGACGATTTATTGCAATCTTCGCAGAAAATTCGCGACCGCGTGTGCATCCTTTTTGTGACGACTCGTATGTCGAAACAGCGTCACCGAAATCGTGGTTCGCATCGATTCAGTATTCCGGTATCTCGTTTCGCGTTGCCATGGAAGCTTCCATTGTTCGTCGATTTTTGAGTCGGTTGATTAATCAAAGGGGCACCGTTAGAAATAAGAGGTATACTCGCGTGAATCGCTATTGTCTTCGATTCGTGGTATAAATTGATCTTCGTCGGTGTGTAAGCCCATTTCGCGGGCGAACTACGGGCAGACTCTCTGTTCGGGACGGCGAGTCATCGAATTGCTTAGATCGGATTTATACCCGTATTTCGAGGGCCGCGTGTTTCCACGAAGACTTTGCCGATAAATTTCTATAAAGTTACCGGCAGAATTCGATTTAACCCGGCCGATCGTTGTTATCCAGGTTTAGCGCCGCTGGTTTTGAGAGGCTCCTGCCCGCAATGTAGTCCCGAGGAAACACGACAGATCAAGAAGGTCCTCTCGCACATTCAACGAACCTACCCGAAGGAGTGGTCGAAGATAGTGCAGCAGTATGCCGGAGTTTCGTAAGACGATGGATAATGGGAGCAGCTGCGAGGAAAATGTCGATGCTGGATACCTCGATAAAAAGAGAACAACGGACCGTGACGGAGGGAAAACGGAAACCTGTTTAGAATAGTCGTTTAACGCAGTCGCGAACATACCCGTGGACTCTCACCAAAATTGTTGACACTTTCCTTTACGAACGGCCTCTTTTTACAACTCGGTAAATTCGTCGATTTAGAATCGCTAACCCGTTTCATCGACCTGTCGCCCAGCATCGACGTTCCTTCTTAAGAACGAATGTACGCTTATGCTCTCCCACGCGCCTTTCCGAAGGTGATGAGTGAATATTTTTTATAATCCGCGTTGCTGTACGCGTTGTTCTCTGTTAAACACCCATACTCTTGTTGTAAGATCGTTGTAAGCTATACTTTAGGCATCCTGACCGATATGGTGTACTTGCAATATAATAAAGCTTATTTTACCCTCACACACAGAATCATTGAACACAATCCACTACACATATGAAGGTATACATGTACTGCATACGTATGAAGGAATATACATATACTGTAGACGTATAAAGGAACGTAAGTACATACATATAAGGTATACGTATAAAGGATTATACATATACTATACACATTTGTACGTGTGATGGAATATTATACATACACTGTATACGTATAAAGGAGTCTGTTATGAACGTGCCACGCGCTCGAACGAACAATATAAATCGTTCTTTAAATTTGCGATCGGATAAACGTACATCGATCGAACCGTGGATGATGATCGACAGGTATTCGCGCAACAAGCAGCTACAGACCGACAGTGACGAATAAAATTGAACGTGAAACGTGGAAAGAGTAAAGAGAAAATCTTCCGCGTCTGTGACGTCAGAAGCGGAGACAGTAATAACGGTAGACGCAAGTAGCGGCAAAGTAATAAGCCGGATTCATATTTTATATTTTATTCTCACGTCTCGGCTGCTTTCAATTTCGTTGTATTACAATAGATAGCTTCATGCCCGTAAACTGCACGGGGAACTTTCAACAGCCAGTGTTTTATAACGTCTGTATTCCCTCTACCGCGAACGTATACACAGTACGTTCGTATGTAAATGCACGTACGCCGTCATACGTTCGCCATTTTAACAGACGCGACGCGTTACGTGTCGAACGCCACACACGGTTTCACTTTCTTCGAGAGTAGAGAGGCCTGTTACGCGACTCGATTGCATTCTTTGACATGGCGGGCATTAATGGAGCAAACGGTGGCGTGCACTAATTCAGACTTCGATAGTTCGTACTGCTGTAGAACCTTCTAACAATAAATTATTATGGAGTCTCTTACAACATTGAACACGATTTTTGTTATCTCGAACCCATCACTACGAAAGATATTTGTTTCTGGGTTAGACAGAGCAGACTAGATCTTAGATACAACAATCATAGACTGTCTCCGGAAGGAAATGGATGTTGAAATTTTCCAAGTAACAAGCCACTCTGTGTCCAACACTCGTTACCGGAAGTTAGCGAGCGTGAAAGCGTTAATGTGGCACTGCGTATCGGAGCCATTTATTCAGTTTCATCGAGAATTAACGACAATCAACAAGTTGCCAATTATTTAACAGCTAATTGACGGTATAGGTATGCGGAGGCTGGCGAATTTATAGGAATCCGTGGCCGCACTATAACTCGAACGTCGGAACGCGCCGACGTCGATGGAAATTCCTGCAACGTTTCTCCATTCATCGTTATTCCACTTCGTTTATATTTAATTTCGATGTTGACGATATTACGAGCCCGTCGCAAGGATTCGATCCCGATCGAATAATACTCGTTTCGAACCGATTGAATTCGAATGGACATAAGAGCGTCTGGAATTTTTTCCTCTGCTGTTCCGTGATTTATCCTCGATTTACGTGGTTGGATCTGTTTAACTCTTTGAGGCACGGTGGGGTTAAAAGTGTTCCACCCTTTCGAGGCACGGTAATGCATGGCGGTAATGCATTTTTGGACCCATCTCGAAACAGATATCTTATAAGTATCCTATAAGCGTGAAGGTTCAACAACACGTGTGAAATGATGGGACTATTCGAGTCCCAATAAATGCAATCGAATTATTATTATCTTTCTATGTTTTCATATTAGGTGATTCCTTTTTTTAAGACTAAAACTATCGAAGACGTCAAATGTTCTACTTCAAATGAGAAAATTTGTTAAGCTGGCCTTCGTGATATTTATACAGATTGTCATCAAAATAAGGGATTTATAAGTGTATTCATTCATGTTTCATCGTTTGTTCATTAATTTTTCAACATCGTTTTTAACATCAAAATAATTGTGCAGTCCACGTCAATAAGGTTAATAAAAGTATACCAGGTTGTTTTATTCAAAACGATAAATTTAAAGGCAATTTAGGAGATAAAATTTCTGTGCATCATGGTCCCATTTTATTTTGCGAGATTCCTGTATCTCGAAGAGTTAAAGCAAATTCGCCGGTTGATTCGATAAAGATGTGGGTCATCCTCGTTGTGTTTAAAGCTTTCTTTTCGTTACGAGTAGAAAGTAATCGCGGCAAAAATTATCCTGCTTCGCGACGCGTAGAAAAGAAAGATCGACCGACCGATTCGAGGACAACGCGAAGTTTCGTTTTCTATGAAATCGAAAGCGAAATTGAAACGCTCGATTTGGCGAGTTTCTACCGGCGATCGTTCGTAAAAGAAACTAAATTAGAAAGCGTAGAATTCGCGACGATGAAGATAATTATTGCCATTTTTCTTGTTTGACCCTTTGCAAGTAGTAGCACGAAAACTTTCTAACTGAAAACATTAATCAATTTGTTGGAAACTATAATTTTTTATTATTAACCCCGTTATAATGAATCTCGTGACGCACTCGAAAATCCACTTCTTCATGTATTTTGTAAATTGATTAACCCCTTGCTGTACATTGACGAGTCTGACTCGTGAAGTTCTCACAGCTCAAATGTAACAAACTTTACTCAAATTTTTGATACTCCTCGGCTTGAAGTTTACATCCGATAATAATCCGTATAGTCGAGTATAAAATACTCGCAGCATTTAAATTTCCTTTGTTCGTTTTAATATTATAGCTATGAATAGTTAGTTCTGTCTGACGCACCTGACAAATAAATGGCGAGGGAAGGGGTTAAGAAGCTGCAGGTAAAATAAATTAAGGACCGCAAAGGGTTAAAACCTTGGCTCCGAAGATACAAAGTACGTAACAGCACGTAAAGCATGTACGAAAGAGACTCGCGTACGTTAACAAGATTTTGCCGGGTAATTATCGGGAATAATTGGCAAGCAAAGGGGATCGAACACGCAACCACGATGATCCATGCCTTCGAGGTCCGGCGATGTACATTTCGACGAGCGTTTGTTCTTCTTGATTGATACGCGCTGATACACTTTCATCGGGCAAGTACAAATATTGAATCACGTCGGAGGGAGTCGAGAATCAATGTTTGTTTTCTCGGTACCTCGTAGATGACACCCAGCATATAGATCATATAATATTTGCGCGTTCCTCTTCGAATTTATAGCTCGTTCGTCGCTCGACTTTACTCGCAAACAACTCGCTGTAGGAGCGAAGGTTAGGTAAATAAATAACAGTTTAAGCGGAGCTGTTGTTGGCCTTAAAGAAGAATGAATTTACCGTTCCGACAAAACGGGATTTCGAACAGGGCGACGTATAAAATCGTTGTTTATAAGAATCGAATTGGGTAACAATACGGCCATAAACGAGCGTTCGAGTTCGGCTACTTAGGACTCCGAAACGGAATCGCACGTTAACATAATAAAGCGATAAAAGGCTGGTTCTCGGTATAATTTTACACCGTTTGCTACCGTGACAACGCGGAATATTTGTACGCGGCGTGTAAACGTTCACCCTTTCGTAGCGACAATAAAAACCGCCGCGAATGTCGTTAACGCGGAGTCGATAGGGTCGCGTAGCCGTCTATGGTCGTTCGAATCGCGACCCATCTCCTATAACTCGTTATACGATCCAGCCGAAACGACCGATTTTTAGCATGTCCCCGTTCTTTCCGACGGATCCACGGGGGTCGTTAAAATGTTGCAGAGATCACTAACACGCTCCTTCGCTCTACTCGATACGCGCCTCGTCTTCGGAGATCATCGTTTTGCTGTTCCATCTACTATATCGAGTGCCACGGAACTCGTTTTAAACGATGGGGAACAGACGAACACGCAAACTTTCGGTTATTATGTACAACCGGCGCGATTTACCTACGTTTCGCCTAGAGATAAATGTACGGGGCAGAAAGTTTTCTTCGTTCGCGCCGAGCGAACTTAGGGAGACGAGTTTGAGAAGTCTAAGATCTGGTCGTTGGAATAATACTATTTAGTTGATACAAGAATGATTCTCTATGTTGACAGCCACTGTATATCAGACAAAAGGGCTAACTTTGTCACCAGAGTCAATGGGTGAATGAATTTATATGTCCCTCGAACAATTTTTCAATATCAATTGAATGAATTCTTGGTACTTCTATAATTTTTCAAAAAAAAGATTCCGCTATAAAGAATTAAAACTATTATTATGTTAATTTGTTGTACTAATTTAATCGCACTTATTCTTAAATTTAATAATGCATTTTTTTATTTTCAGAATTGAGCATTTTGCTCAATATTTTTTAATTTCAATATTTCGTCCAACTCGTGAAAACATTTTTTTCCAATCCTGTCTAGGACCAAAAACCGTTGGTCATGCCTAGTTCAGTTTTTCTGCGTTCATTTTTAGGATTTATTCTTGCGACATGCGTGAAGCAATTAGTCGTTCTCTCAGCTTTGGAATAAGGTACCTGTTTGAAAATATAAATTGTGTTCTTTCTTTTAATGTAACGTCATAATCCAATAGTGGCAATACAGTGTACGATGACGGAACGTGAAATGATAATTCGCACGATTCGACAGTGAAACGCGCGACTACGGAACGTGTCGTTATCTAACGCGCGGTAATGTAATGCTCGACGATGGAATGCGTGGTAATCCGATCCGCAGCGATCAATCGCGCGGTAATCTAGCGAGTGATATTCTAATAACGATATTGCATGTACGTTAGGTGTAGAAAATAGACAGTGAGAAAGAGAGTCTAGCTTTCTATCAGACGTTCGGTCTTCTTTAAGACAGCCGGTACGTAGAATCAAGCGATAGCGGAGGAATGGCAGACGGAACAAAGAACCGGTGGCCAGTCACGGGAAAAGAAGTTTCGAAAAGAAGTTTCCGACAAGAGGGAGACGTTATGGGACTGGGAGTCTGGCGCAAGTGATTTCTTTGGTTGGCACGGAGTCGGCGTCTTCACACGTACCGAACGGTCACAGCATACACGGCTGCGCTTTACTCGATATTTATGTACACACGGAGAGAAACAAGTTTCCGGATCGTTCGTTGATGCTGCCACCAGAGAGAACCTCTTCGCGATAAAAGTTTCATTTCTATGCTTTATTCGATCGTGCAACGATCTAGAGTATAATTAGATCGTTTGCGCGTGCATAAAAGTGATCGACGATTTTTGCCTCTGTTCAGAAACGAAAAGTCGCGCTTCAAACTTGTGTATGATACATACATATACATATATGCATATGTATACATATATATGGTCTTTAACCCTTTGCACTCGAAGGTATGTTTACCGGTAGCAGATTGCAACTTTACAATTGTTGGTTGAAGAGTTTGATGAATTCTTTTGAAGTTATTGTATCTCTACTATCAATTACCAATATTAACTGTTTTATTTTGGCACCTTTCGAGTGCAAAGGGTGAGCCCTACAATATCGTGTCACACCCTTGACGCACACTACAGTTCGTGTGTGTAAATCAGGTTCGTATTTATACCGTAATCGAACTTTGAAGAATCGTAGAATGTAAAATATGTGTAACATTTTAAGTTTCTTCAGTTGTCTTAACGTTTTAACTATAATTAGCTAGCCACGAATGACACAACAGTATCATTGTAGGTTAAAGGGTTGGTGAAAATCGTAGGTTAAAATGGAAAACAATTTCAACGGACTGTAGCTGTTCATCGAGCATCAAACAGTTGGTAGCCGCGAATCAATCTCGTAATTAGTCTCAGTGTGAACCGTGTTACGCATACGTAAACCTCTTATCAAGATTCCACTTGGTCTCACGAGTAAACGCGATTCACGTTAATGAATACAAGTTTGTTAACGAGATAGAGACGTTGTCGTTGCTGGATCGTAGTTTTCAAGAGGGACGCACGAAATTGAAGGAACCGGAAGCAACGGGACCGAAGAAAAATGTCGGACAATTAAATGGTACGCGGTCCGATAAAGATCGGGACATTTCGACGTCGGTCGCAATTGCGTTCGAACAATTCCGGGAGGAGAAAGGCGGTTAGAGTGAAAACAGGGGGACAGAATTAAAGGCGCGATGTTAACGAGGTTCGAATAAACGAGGTATCCCCGCGTAGCTTCCAACACGCTACTGCTGCCTCTTGTTGCTCGCAATGCTTGAATAGGGACGCGTCGCTCGCCAATGACCCCAACACACGTAAACGCATTTTGTAGCTGATACGGACACGAACGCGATTCTACGTTACGTAGAGAATGCTCCAAAAATGGGCACATTCTCAGCGTCCCCTTCAACGATTTCTTACTCGTTGACAGCCACACTATCGGGACCATTACGAAGAAAATTATGATCAAAATCATTATCAAGAGACAACGATACGGAGAAGCGTCGTTACGGATTGAGGAAAATATTTGAAGAAAATGATCATCAAAATCATTATCAAGAGACAATGAAACAGAGAAGCGTCGTTACGAATCAGGGAAATATTCGGGAACAAAAAGTGAAGAAAATAACGCCGGAAACGCTCAGATGAAATGAGATTGTCGAAGTTGTTCGCAATCGATGCGAAACGAATAAATCGACGAGGAAAACGGCGTGCACACGATTTTCGCGGGAGTAAACAAAATGAAGATACGGACCAGGTGGACGCGTTTTTGAACGAGCCTGTATAACGAGCCCCGATTATGTGGCTCGTTTCGACACGCGGCAAGGGGACTGCGCGATAGAAGTAAAGAGAAAAGAGAACGAGAAGAACATAGAGAGAAAGAGAGAGAGAGGGAGGTTACCGGTCGCGGGCATTGTCCAGGAGGGAAGAGAGAGACGGCGGGAGGGTACCGGCTCGAAAAGGCTTAATGAAAGTTGCCTGTTGCTCGTACAAATCGTCGTGTCAACGGAGAAAATCTCCATTCCCCACTCTTTGCCCCGTCCTATAGGAAACGAGTGGCCTTTCATGTGATAGCCGCTCGTAACGCCGGATCAATTCCGTCCCGTACTACTCGCCCGGCGAACGCGACCTCTTCTAATTACCGGCTTTTTTTCGTTGCGGTGGATTCTCAAAGCCGTTTCCATCAACGCCAAGCAACGTGTAATTCGACAAATCATACTCGGTTACTTCCACGTTTGCCGATATAACGCCGGATGATACACACCGCTGCTCGAAAGTATGTGGACACCTATCATGTTCGTCGAATTTGTGATAGACAGGGTGGGTTGCCACATTTTGCCGTCTAGATTTACGTCATTATTATTGCGTGTAGCAACAATGTTTCAGACGAAGTTGAATGGTTTTTAGAGGGGCACATTCTGACGGTACATATTTTTTATAGGTGGACATGTGTATGCATGAAAGTCATTAATGTTTGTTTAAATGGAACCATATATTTTTTTTATCGCATCAGCCGATGCTCCTTCATATTCTTTACAAAAAAGTATTAACCTATCTGTGTAAAAAAATCATTACTTTGGGAGATATTTTAATTTTAACGTCCATTTAACAGACCACATCTGGTGAAATTTTTTAAAAACATAATCATAAAATCTCGCCGCGGTATAATTAGATTTTGTTATTGTCGGTATGATATTTAATGAATTATTATTAAAATATGTTCACCGACCATGCACGAACTGAAATACATACAAGATAATCGAATTTGCCAGAGACATTGTAACTTTTTAAGGTAGTTGCAAGAGTTAAGAAAGTGTCCACATATTTTTGGTCGGCAGTGTACGTAGACTATCGAGAAGTCTGCGTGGCGACGTCGCTTTCGTTTCCTGGAAAACAGGAAATAATCGTAAAACGTCGAGGAAGTCCACCACCGCCATGTGAGAAGAATCTCGTCGTAACCCATCCGGTTCTTAAATCGGTCGTTCATCCCGCGATACTAATTTTCCCGATACCTGTTTACGTATTTACCTCGTACTCCGTAGCATCTGACGCGAGTTCAGGAACGTCTTCGGTTGTATGCGGATAGAATACCGTGCTAACACGGAGTATTTGAGAATTTGGCAGTGGCACGGAGGTATCACCCCTGTCTGCCCACCCCCTTTGTAGCCCACCCCCCGTACATATATATATATATATATATGTATGAAGATCTAACAATGGGATTGCCACGACGATTATTAGCCGTGAATACCAAGGACGGGGAAATTGCACGGTAGGAGATCCCTCGTCGTGTCGCGTCGAGTAATATGATCCTTTCGACAGGAGCAAGGAAGGAACCTCCGACCTCCCTTACTTCCTCCAACCTCTCGATCCTTGTAACCTCGTTACGAGCAACTCTCGGAAGATGGGGAACGAATGTTCCCAGACACGGTGCGTCGCCACTGATACGTGACGACATGTACTTCGTTCTCCCGATAATTACACCCCTGTAACGATTCCCTACTGTGTTTCCCGGATTTGATTATATAGCCAACGAAGATCGTCCGATTGGCAATTATCGTGAGGGACACCGCGTCTCAGGTATAATTTTCACCGGTAGACCAAACGATCGAACAGGCGAGTAACGATGTTAGGCATCCTGCTGATACGAGACAGAGTGAAATAAAAAATTGAGTCTTGTGTAGTGGCTGGCTGTTTGAATTTGAATGTTTATTAAAATTTATTTTTTAATATATATATTAAATACATACACATAAATTCTGTATTGTCACCCGTAGTGGACAAAAACAGGGGTAGTCAAAACATACATAAGATAAGACAAAACGTGTCGGGTACAAACACCAATAGCCAAAATTAAGTGAAGGCTAAGGCGTCACAGGAGATTGTTTTTAAGTTTTTTAAAAACAAGTCTCCGTGAATTTCGCTGGTAACAATATACATTAGAACTTGTCAAATAAACCAGGGTAGAATATCACGAAAACGGACTTAAAATTTGTCGAAAATAAAATTACATCCTTAAGAAACTGAAACTGTTTTAGGGTGGCACTCAAGGTGTTAATAAAAGAGTGCCCCTCTCAAGAGTGCACCATGTCCAGATTATAAATTCCATCAAGTATTCTTGGTGTCTCTGTGAATTTGTCGGAAGGGAAACAAGGGGTCAGTATACCTGAAACAACGCGATACAATCCGTTCGTAACAACGCACGCGTTATTTCTCCGATCCAGCAGCGCGTCTCAGGTGTAGTCGACCGGGTTCGCTGTTATCTATGCTCCTTGTAATTACATTTTGACGTTTCGAAAGGCTACCCCCTATGGCATAATCTAATATACGGCGTGATGCAATTAGAGTGGCGCTCGTCTTGCAGGGAAATCTTGGCAGAAGGGAGGCGATAACGGCGGTACTCGTTCGAAATTTTCGTCCTTCGCACTCAGATGCCTCCGTGTCTGTCGGCGAAATTAAAAGAAACGAGCCCGGACGTAAGGGACGGAACGTTTTCCGTCGGACGAAAAGAGTGCAGCCGAGAAATGTGAAACTATGGGTTACTTAAAAACACCGAGCACACCGTGTTGGAATCACCGTCGACCAGGCCGTAACTTCCTTTGCTCGCAATTAACGAGATGGCATTATTCCGAGGGCACACGTCGTTCGTGAGATACAGCGAATTTTTCACCCCACCCCGCGTCGTTCGTTTTCTTTTTATTGGGATATGGTGAGGTTATTTATTTAAAAATATAATAAATCTAGAATGTTCTTTTGATGAAACTAATTTCATTATAAACGACTCGGAAGGACGTCTTAACTGTTCAAGAATCGAACTAGAAGCGAAGAGACTCTTCTAAGGTGCGCAGTAAAACTGGGTCTGCAACGTTTTCACCCAATTGGCCCTTAGGTATACACATGGCCTGAGTCAAGACAAATTTTCAATATATTTTTTAAACAAATGAGATTTTTTAAAATTATTTTTTGCAGGATAATTCCCTATTAAAAACCCACAATTTAAAAAAAAAGCTTCCCATTATCTGTTTTAGCTCCGGAGATATTCCCAAAAATATACTTTCAGTCCTTAATATTGATAGCTGTTATTATCCCTTCAATGTGAACGATGGCCCAAAAAAATACAGTTCTTGAGAACTACCTTCCATATAAGTTTCATTAAAATCGGAGTGTTCAGGTTGGATATGTTCCCTTATTAGACCTGGCGGTGCCAATATGGCAGACATAGCCTTCTATGCCGACAACAAGCAGGGTATTTCACCCCTAGGTTCAATTTCGCAACGAATTATTTCTCAATAATCCAACAGTAAGTCGTAGGCACGAGCGTGCAAAATATCTACAAAGCTCGAACTCCGTTTTGGGTAACCTCAAAGAATGTAGCAGCTGAAAATTCTGGTACGCTCGCGCGATCATTCGGCATCGATACCATTTTCTCTGGATCAGCGATAACGGCACATATTTCTTCCGGACGAGGTCCCTTTATCGCGTGGCCACTTACTGTGCTGTATACCAGACACGGACACCTCGACGCTCCATCGAGCAGTTATTTTATCGCCGAGGGCTACCGTGTGCTAACCGGATCTGCAACGGCAGCAGCCACGCGCTGCGGTAAAGCGACAAAATGTAACGAACGTCAGACGTTAGAAAGAAAACAAACGACGCGAGGTGGGGTGAAAAAGTCGCTCTATCTCACGAACGACGCGTGCCCTCGAAAAAATGTGTTGAATTATCATTAGACAATTAGCAAAAATAAATCAACAAGTGTATGGTATTCGTTTGTGTTTCATCGTTTGTTCATTTATTTTTCAACTCCATTTTTAATTTCAATATAATTGTTCATTGTACGTCGGTAGTTTTAGTGTCTATGTATTTACCAATATTTTTTAGACTTTGTCATGTTAAATATTTCAACTAAAATTGATTCATGTATGAATTCATACATGTGACATGGCACCCGAAGTGTTAATTAAATATCCTCGACAAACATCGACAAGAAAAAATACTCGGTCGACACAGGCACGCACGACACGCTGAGGATTAAAATCTCCTCTCGTTCGGAAAATAAAGCAATTGATTTTTGTTCTTAGTTTTTAACGAAAAACCAACAATATTATCGTCAATATCGTGAAAAAAAAATCAATGCCCGCGCGTTCGATGTAGAATGATCGATAACCGATCAGGAAGGCTTAAACGTCGCCAGACACGATCCGAGGGCTTCGCGTCTGTAAATTTCGATCACGAGCATCGGATCCTTATCCTTCTTCCGGTTTCCCATCCCGATCCATATCCCTCGCAGCGATTGGATCGTCGATCTCGTGAAATCAAGTCTGTCCCGTAGTAATTTCGTGGCTGGATACCGAGGGACCGAAAGGAGAAAGAAGCTTCGAGCGTACGTTCCTCGAACGCGTAATGTATGCCGGATAATGTTCGTACCTTTGCCGTAGCTCGAGAGAACGCGTAGCCACCTTCTTGGCCATTTCTGTCCCCGTCTCCGTCCTCCGTACCTGGCCACCCTCTCTTACCGGTCTCGCATTAATGCAAAGCGAGGACATGCAGCGAAGGCACGACGCACGCTAGCCGAGGATGCTTCTTGCAAGAATAAGAGAACAGGATCGCTGGGGATGTCCCGGGATTCTGTCCTCTATCGATCTCTCGCGTATATAGACACTAACTTGTGCCCTCCGCAAGCCGTGCTATGTATCTGCCATATACATACACCGATCTCTCCGTCTCTCTTCGTTCTTCGCCTTTCCGTCTCTTTTTCCAACCCCCTTGCCGCCCTCTCTTTCTCTTCCGCCTTGTCTTCTTCGTCCCTCTTTCTCGCACGCGTGCACAATCGTCCTCCTCTTCGTCTCTCCTCGTCCTGAATCGCTCGCTCTTCGTCTCTCCTCTCCGCTACGAGCCTCGACGTCCCCGTCGTTTCAGCTGCCCCACGTTCGTTTCCACCCTTGTCCGCCTTCCTTTTCTCGCTCGCGACGGATTCCTGGTCCACACACGATCGTGCACGCGGAATCCGAACGCGTGTCTCCGAGCTCGGAATCGCGGTAGGACAGGGCGCAATTCGGTCCGCCCCCGAACATGACCGCGAAAGAACGCGTTGCGTGCACGTAAACGGTTGTCGTAGACCGGACAGGAATGTCTTTGTGTTTAGAGCATCATCGAGAGGATGTGACACGCTCCCGGAAGTCCATCATATCCGTCGCGTCCGTCGTTATCGAAAATCAGCGGGCGGGAAAGATTTCGCTGCACGTCACCACCGGCTGAGGGACGATTTGGTTTCCCATGCTTAATCCTCTTCGACCGCGTCCATTACCGTGACTTTAGCGTAACGATTCGATGGAAAAATTTGTCGGGATGACGCGAGTTTTATAGCCGGAACTATTTTGCGAACGTTTATCCCTTGATGTGCTTTGACGAGTGTGATGCACTCACTAATGTGATGGAACTTGTTAAAATTTGTAACATTCTTCGACTCGATTTGGACAAAAGTTTCCAAGATCGAAAACGGCTGGAAAATTAACGGAAAATGAAGCAACGTGGTTCTTGGACGATTTTTGATCGTCGATAATCCCTGGTGACTCGAACCGTTCGAACGAATACCGACGAGTAAGATGAGTATTGACTTTACGAAGAATACCCGTAGGAAACGCGCACAAAGGCGCCGCACAATTATCGCATTATCGAGAGATAGTCCCATTTTCCGTGAGTCCGCGGACTACGTTCTCTACTGTCTCCTATGGAAACTCGTAGCAAAGCTGGCATGTTCACCGGGGACCAGCTTATGGCACAGTCACGTTACCGGTAATACGGCGCAAAGTCGGTCCGAGGCTGAGAGCTTGCCGTTGAAGAATATCAACTAGTCCCACGGAGAGCGTAATCCCTCGCAAGATTTAACGTCCATCGGTTTATTTCTTTCGACGGCCTCTTAATTTCGCTTCGCCGCGTTACTCGCGTGGCGAAAGATCGCATCTTTACCGATCACGATAAATATCCCATAAAAGTACCTTTTTCATGCGAAAACATGAATTTCATCGATTTTAGATACACCTTTATCTCTGTTAGTTTCCGAAATATGCAACGAAATATATTCTGCACCTCCACCTTTGACGGCTGATTTCAACCCCTTAGAGCGAATATCAACGGCTACAAGGAAATACGTGTCGCATATATTTCCGAGAACTACGTTTCCGCTAACTTTCATCAAAATTGATGAGTGACATTATGGTCCCTTGTACATACGCCAGGAAAATTAACACTACGCTATCAAACCGGTCTAATCACCCTTTTACAAATTTCTTACTTCAAATGACAGAATTTGTTAACAATTTGACTGCCATGTCACTCATATATGGGTCATACTTAAATTTCTACACAGATTTAACAGCTGCATTGTCAAAAATTTGTTTAATAGTCTAACTGACAATATTCGAGTTAAGAATGGAATTTTCAATTGCTCTCATGTGCCAGTCAAGATTGATTTGTTAAAATTTGACAAGATTTGTTTGTTTACATTTTACACAGTCATGTTTCATCGTTCGTTCCTTAATTTTTCGACTTCATTTTTAACTTCGAACTACGTTCCTAGTTACTTTGGGATAAATTACTACGCGCTTCCAGTTTGGGAAAGTATCTTCACCGTTATCTACTCCAAGTTGCCGGTTACTTCGAGATAAATTTCTATACGCTTCCAGTTTGAGAAAGTAGTTCTCGAGTAACAGACATCATTGCCACTGCACGGTTTAAAAGATCTAAGCGTTATAACAAGATGAGAATTCAGGTTACGAGGAGAACCGTATTATTTCGTTTATCCGTACCATGTGGGTGTACTTGCGCGCGTGTGTGTACGAAACTGTCGAGTCGTCGCGAGAATGTCGGCGGATCTCGAGTTCTCCATAAGTACGTCGGTATAAGCGTAAACGATCGACCCAGGAAACGTTTCTTCCGATCGAATCTACGAGAAGAAGCCATCCAGCCTCGACATATCCGGCAGCTATGTTTCCAGTTGCTTAGACCCCCGTACATGCTTGCATGCATGCACGCACCCATCCAGAATCCTCTGTGTATCCAACGCACGACACCGTTGCGCCGTGAAATTTCAAGAAACTCCACACGGTGGGTTCATGCATTTTTATGCCCTCCAATCGGTGTAATTGTACCCTTTCCACGTATGTATGTTCGCACGTAACGATCGGCCTAACAGACATGGAGATTCGCGGGTATTCAAATTGTTGTAAGTCGAAACGCGTCAAAACACCTCTCGCCATAGTCTGCGTCGATCGATCGAACTTCAGAACGATGTTCCGCTGATTTATACGGCGAGCATTTGATATATCGCCGGCGACTCTCTCATCGCTTTCACTCACGCGTTTCGCCGCTGTCGAGTCATTCCTTTTTTCAAAGATACAGTAGTTTAAAATAACCTTTTTTAAAGTAATATCCGACAAAAAAACGTAGCAGGACTATACATTTCGACAAACTTTGTAATTTTCAATATAGCAAACATACCTTCGCATTTATGTATAGAGATGCATCAAACCTAATACCGAACTACAGTATCTTAAAGTAGAGATTTCAAGCTTTAATTAAGAAAACAGAACAAAATTTTACCATGATTTTTCTCGGAGTTACTGTCAGTCAAATTGGGCCAATTTATGCCTCAAAAATTTTTCTGTGCCCTAATTCTTTTGAACAGTGCATATATCGTTAATTTTGAGAATCTTTCGCGACGCAAACGATCGTGCAATTTAAGAAAAGATATCGCAACAACGTGAAGAAAAGTTCGCGGGAAGGTTACACGGGTGACTTGACCAATTTCGATCCTGAGTGGGTCTTTTCTTTAATTTTTTTTTATCCCCGTCGCGTTCATACGAGCCGATGCTTTCTTCGGACGGGCATTCAATGCCGTTTAAAGCGAGCAGCCGGCAATAGTCTGCGCAAATATCATTAAGTGCCACCTTCAGTCGTCGTGTATATCTGTATGTTCGTGCATGCACAGTTTCGCCGGGTTTTTGTCCCGTTTCAGAAGCTCGCGCTTCCTTCCTGCTATCTTCCATTCAACGCGGCCATTTAACGACGTTTTACTCTGTTTTTTCCGTAATTTGCGCGTTACGTAACGCATTTGCCGCGATGCCGCCGTTCAACGTTATTTCATTTTTATACAACGGAGGCTCGGTTCCTCGAGTCTCAACGCACGTTCCAACAATTACACGGACATTCACGGGCAAATTAAACGGGTCCCCGACCTTCGCGGATACCGTTCGCAAGAACGTCGATGATAATTCGCGCAGGACGTACAAAAGATTTTAATAAACGGCGTGTCTTAATGAGAGTCAAATGGTTGAAGAGTCCTGGCGGTCGGCGTAAAAAGCTGAGGCATTCCATTAGGTGGTCTGAAAGGTCCGATTTTCCATTTTCCACGGTGACACGACCGTCCTCGGATGCTACCTCGAAATATCCTCTTGTATTCTCTCTCCGACCGTGACGTTTCGAAGTTATACTTGCAAAGTCATTGTACGGGGGCGTCGTCGTGCTCGTCGACGTCGGCGTCGGTGTCAACGTATTCGTTTGCACCGCCCCCCTTCGTCTGTAGGCAACGTTAATATACGAAGCTCTGGCCGAGTGAATTTCGTGGATCGTAGTTTGTCTCGTCGCTGCCGTAACACGTACTTTCGATCGTTAATCGTTTTGCTCGAGAGTAATTAAATGGCAAAGATGCGGCGTGTTCGATCGACGTTCGTGAAGGTTCGTGAATTCGAGTTGGTCGTAAAAACGGGAGAGAAAATCGCGACAAAGTGTGCGGCCATCAAAGCGATCGTGGTGCGACAATAATTCCGTTATTACCGGATGGAGAACGCGAAAGTAGGAGAGGTCGGAACGCTACGTAACCGTGGAAAGCGAGAAAGCCGAGAACTCGTGCTGTTAATATGTGTGATTGAAATTTTTAATTAACAAGGCCGCGCATTGTCTCGCGGTGAAACGCGACTCGAGGATTTCACTCGGCGAACGCGGGTGGATGTCTCGCGTGGCGAGGAACAACGCTGTTCAATCCCTGCTGGAACGGCTTGAAATGATCTCGCGAAAGATTTGCCCGTCTGCCGTATCGAAAGAAATTTTCGTGTACCAATAACCTTGATAGGTATCGATGAAAAAAAAGAAAAAAAGCACACGGCAGAACCATTCCCGAACCTGGCATCGGGTAGACCCCGATCGAACGATGGCAACGGCGGCACAAAACCGGAAGACCAGGCTAACGGGGCCTTCGAATATTAATCCGGTACCGTTGGAACGTATTATTCCCTTTTTCCGGTGGATCCCATGTTGTGCGTGTTTTATTTTTATTCGTAATAAACATGACCGCCAGAGATTTGCTCACCAGCTATGATGCGGAGAGACATTTTCTTGATTAAAACCATCGATCTCGCCCCGGGATTACCACCAGCACGTATGTAGTACTTCCGGAAATGAACGCTCATGTAGTCACGGACCTGTCGGTTTGCTTGCACGCGTGTTCAAACGCGTCTCGTCACGCGTATTTACATTAATTAGCCTAGACTATCCGCCGCGTACACGCGCAACATCGATTTTTACCTATAATCTAATTGATTCTAATTGACTCGCGCCGACGTTCGTTATTGCGCTACGGGATAATTGAAAAATCCCATACACCGCTATGCCGACGCTGCAGATACATTTTAATCGCGCGTGCAAAATTTACATTTTATTTCCAGCACAGAAGTCATTTACTCTAAACACATAAGTAACATAAGTTACATGAGTAATCACGTAGGGAGACGCAATACAGAAATAGAAGTGTAACAATGTACGAATGCAGGCTTACAAATTAAAAATTTAGGGATTCAGGGATCAGGAGGTATAGGGACATAGAAAATTAGAAATATCTACGCCCACACGCGGGTTTAGATTTTGCAATAGGTAAGGGTGTATTTTATAACGAGGACATCTTATGACGAGGAGGTGAAAAATATGGTTGCTCCGTAAAAAGCTAGACCCTTCCTGGATATTTTCTTGGACATTTTCCTTAAATTCTCTGAGCAGGGCGAGAGAATCGGATAAGGGCTGATAAAAAGGATCTTGTGGGGCGTCTGGTATCGAGCGTTAACTGCCGTTCGCATTTGTTAAAAATATTTTTACAGCGTCTCTCCGGCCGAGCTCGCGGCTTTATAAAATTTGTCCACGCGCGTCCCCCGTTTCAAAGGAAAGCGGATTCGTCCGTGGGCGATAATTAAAGACGCGAGATTAACACGCGATTATACCGCTGGACAGGCGACGCAAAAGGTTTTAATTGCTCCTGAATCGAGCGATCCGCTCGTAAGAAACAACGTGGACGAGGCGGCGCTTTGAAATGAATCGCCGGGTGCTCATTAAAAAATAATGGAAAAGGTCTATTTGTCGTTCGACCAGTTTTTTTTAATGCCACTCGAACCGGACGGGGTAAAACCTTCAGATGTTTCGGTTTAATATTAATGCGGACGAAATTGAAATACTAATTAGTATTCAGTCGCGGAAGGTGTTTTCCCGGGCGTCGAGTTTTCCCGAGTGTCGGTCTTTTAAAACGGGACAAGGGGGCAGGTCTCGTGTCTGTCGTGTCTCGAGGAAACTCGAGACTCGCGGGAAATTACTCGTAAAATGTGCTGCCGGGGAAGACGAGAATGCTCGTAGGTTTTACGCTCCTCGAGGATTCATTCGGCGATGCCCATAAACACATAGGATCGCCTTTCTATCGGGTTTTAGCTTCGCGTTTAATCTCGAACGCGACCGGATATATCGAGATCGACGAAACTCGATGAGGCGTGCAGGTGCCCCCTTCGCGCACCTACAACCTGCATCGAAAACGGCGCTACCGAACCAGAATAATTCCTCGCGTTGAAACGAGACGCTGCATCGAACATTTTCAACGATATACCCCGTACTGTTATGCTGCAGAAACGGGATAGGTATCGTGAAACTCAAACGTTCGGTACTTGCGATAACTTTATTTTTTGGATCCTTCGCCGCGTACGGCACGTCACCCAGGACTGGCGCGCGAGGAAGTTGAAATGAAACGTAAGAAGTACAGATTTAAGTTAAAAACTACACATATAAAAAAATTCAACATTGTATTTAACTTTCAACGTCAATACTTTGACAATTAAATATATGGACGAATCCTTCACCGTGTATTATAGAAATCTTTATGACGAAAAGAAGAAAAAGAGACGATCGTCGACTGGCAATTGTTCATGTTTTTTTAATCAATTGATGCGTGCCCAGGATAAGATCCTACCACCGTAAATACGTACGAGTCGATGCGCCAATTCCTGGGTGACTGGGTATAGGTTGAAGCCATTATTATATCTGTTTCCGCTGATATTCGATGACGAACGAAATAAAAACTTGAAATAAAAATCTGGTTCTTACAGATTTTCGTATGTAGGTCATTCGATCGAATGACGCGCGTACCTGGATGGTGCAAAACTTGCATTATTAAGGTGACTGTCTCCGGAAGAATGCTGTGTCAGGCTACCTTCGAATCCGATGTCTAAAGTGACCTAATTCCGACATTATGGTGCATAAAGATAGCGGAGAACGTGATGCTGCGAACTCCCACGCAGGAACGTGCAATTTTGAATACACCATTGGCAGAAACTTCAAAGCGACTCCTCGATTTTTGAACCATTTCATTTCGCCGCGCAACGGAGGAACGAAGTGGCTAGAAACAGCGACGAAATAACGCTAAATTCTTGAAACTCGCGGGGGTAGTTTTGTCTAACGACAAACGTTATCCTTTTTAGCCGCGTGCCGTGCCTGGTAATGCGTTTCCTTGTCTCGTTATTTGCGAGACACCTCGCGTCGACGATTGTACGGTCTCGGAACTCGACTTTTCGCTCACAGAATTATCGAAACCTTGACCGGTGTGCTCGACGGCAAATTAATGTCGTGAGAACGCGTTTTTCAGGTGATATGGTGGTGAACTAGTACTTAAATTCAACACTTATTTATTAGAGAGTAGCGTCATTGAAAATAGTTAATACAAGGTGTATATTATTATGTTTCAGAGTGTACTAGTGTGTCGTATGGTGTTTGAATTTGTGTACTTGATGTATTTGATGGTGGTTGAAATTATTCTATCGTTGCTTGTCCGATTTGCAAAAAAAGGTAAATGTTTTTGTGGTAGGAGACGATGGTGGATTGGTGGGAATGTAGGAAGGAGCTATGTAACAAGAGGGAAATATTGATTTATCATTGGATTGGGACTTTTGGAAGGTGAAAAAGTTGGAGGAACAAGATGGTGGAAAGAAGTTGGCAGTAGGGATGGCGAGAGGAACGGCACTTTTTGGATTCTCTACGTTTTACGGGGGGCCTACAATGGGCCGCGGACTCGGGGTATACTCACAGGTATAGTGACCTGTGCTGTACGGTGCGTTGTAGAACCGTACAACGATCTCTTTTCGAAACGCGACGATTCAGAAAGTCAAGCCGCGAAAGATGGGACGCGTCATTTAACAAACCGCCCTGTGTATACGTGGACGAACGCCACCCTCGCGTTTCGACGTGGCCGCACGTACGTACGCTCGAAACCGTAGTGGACAGAGTAACACGTGTGGTGGCAAAGATAAGCCGGCGAAAATACGCGGAGTCACGTATTTTATGAAATATACGTAAACGTTTGCCTCCTCTGCGCCGTATGCGTATGCATGGATCCCGGCACGGCTCGACGGGCTGGCTGCCTCGAGTTTCATCGGCATTAGTGCGTCGTGCGTACGATAAACGAATTTTCCACGAAGCTACACCGAAGAAACGGATGAACGATCCTAACGCGAAGGGAGCACTGTCGAGATTCGAGACACCTGCGCTTCACGCGATAACCGCCTACTCGCTTAGGGTCGGAGGCGACGCTCTCGAAAAGACAATGTCGCGTTTGGATTCATTTGGGAGAAGAATTTTGTCGTGTAGCGATATCTCCTGGTCGAGGTACACCGGATTCTGTCTCCGTTATGTCGCTCGCGTTATATTGCAGTGCAGCAGAACATGGGTCGCAGAGTCGATGGAAATAGCATTGACCACTTACAGATGCTTAGGTACAGGCAATTAGGCCTAAGTGTCTAACCGAATAGGCTTCCCTGAACGTTACCGGCCATGTCCTATTACGGTTTATACGACCTGTCACGCCTTCGATAAAGAACACACCTTTTTAACGCTAGAAGTATAATGCCTACTTTAAAATTAAAAATAAAGTTGAAAAATGAATAAATAAATACTGCAGCGTCACTTAACACGTACAGCCATTCATTAGCTCAATAAATCATTACAGTTTGACAAAAGGGCGGTCACAAAATTTTTTAATATAAAATATCAAACCCAAAACTGGTAATTTGCACTAGTTGGTGGTTTTAGTTAAAAAAAAAAACAAATGGCTGTTGAAATCCTTCAATGACAAATACCACTTTTATTTTATTTTTCGTTGAGATAGCTACACCCCAAACAGAGATAGTTAGTAAACCATAAGGTTGAACTATAACTTTGAACGATTTCTGTTAGTAATCCCTCACCGCTGTTTGCTCTTTAAATAATATGCTGATTCCTTATATTTGCGGAATCTGTTTGGTCAGCGTGTGTGATAAGTCGCGGTATCCTTCTCTTTTCGTTCGCGAACGGAAAAACGCGTCATTAAGTGCGTGCCTCGTTAGTATCACGGTGCACGTTCGATTGTTATCGGTCGTCGTAAAAAAAAAAATGGGGCAGGAATCAACGGGATTTCGATCGGCCAGGAGTTTCAGCGTGTAAAATAGGATTTAACCGATTAAATAATTTATCGTAACCGCTATGTACAATTAGCAAAATGACACGCGTTCCGTCGGTGATTCGCGCTACTACACGGATTTCCGAAACGCAACAGCCATTTTGGATTTCGGCTAAATCGAATTATGCTTTGGCGCAATGCATCAGGGAGAATTTACATTCCGGCACGGATTCGTTGTAGCCGTCGTAGAGGCCGGGTTTCGCGAATCGTATAATGTTTCACGAAGAGATTAAGCTCGCGTTCCCGTTCAATTCCGAGGGAAATAAGTAAATAATCTTGCAGCCGGCTCGGCCGGTTTTTTGTTCGCTTTATCGGCCGTGCGCAAACGAGTCGGAAAATCGATCGGATCGAAAAGATTCGAGGTTTAATAACGTAATCGTCGATAATATATTGGAGCCGGCATTATATCCGAGCTGGAATTATATCGGAGCACCAGCGCCGGCAGAACTTTGGAAATAATGGTCGATAGAAATGTTCGAACAGCGGTAAAGTAATAGTATATACTGCAAAGTATAGAGCTAGTTAAAACTTAGTCGGAGAAACTGTTTGCGGTGTAATAGATATCGTTTCGCGTTATGCCAGCTATCCAAGAACTTCGCCTCGCTTCATTGACGCGTTTCGCCGCCCCCGAACCTAACAAACGTTCCTCCCGATAATGCGAATTTTCCCGATTTCTCTCTTCATTTTTTCTAGTCCTTTTTTTCTATCTTCCCTCTTTTTTTCACGCGGAACTTACTTTTCGTATTGTGGTGTGTGCGCTTGACTGCATGGTGCGAATGAGAAGCGCTTGGAACTGTGGGTGCGAAGGGGTGCGAACGAAGGTGGTCCTAGCGGGTAAATGTTTCGGCCCACAGGCCCAGAGTGTTATTACGAGTCGTAGAGAGAAGAACCAGAGAGTATTGCTAGCTGTAGCGAGAAAGACGAGTCGAGAGTATTGCGAGTTATAGAGAGGAAGATCAGTGGAGAGGTTCAGAGCGCGTTTTGTATCATTAAACAACTTATTAATAAAGTTAATATATATTCCTATATGTATATATTTTTATGTATTTCTACAGTATCGAGGCCGAAATAGAGAGCCGCGTTCGATTCGTCACCGCGTAAGCGTGTAAACGTTGAACGGTTAATGCGATTAGCGTCCAAAAAGCGTCCCGTCATAATCCGCTGCGGCATTTAACTCGCACACTGCCGCACGATACGAACGCGTACGGAAAACAAAACCGTTTAAGCGTTTGTATACCCGTAGATTCTGGCGTCGGTTTGCCTCGCGAGCTGCATCGACCGTTTCGCGTCCAAAGGACAATGCCACTTTTTAGTAAGGAGAAAGAATCCGATGGTTCCGCGCTCTTCTCCTCTGTACATGCCTTTTAATCGTCGATGGAATATTTTTACCATCCGCCACCGCACGGAAACATGCATATTCTAGAATAATTTTACGGATACAGAAATATCGCGTATCGACGAGCGGACTCGCGTTTACACGGGGTTTTCGAGCGCTGCGCATTCGATCAAATTTATGATCGACTACCGTGTATAGCGTGTTTTAATGTCACGACGATTTTCTCCACTACGTTGGAGAAAAGGTTTTATATTTATATGGTATTTTTTCGTCCGCAATGATAGCACGGCACCGAAGTTCGATAGTTTATTTCGATGTTATACAGGGTAGGTCAAAATTGTGTGAACACTTTTTCAGAGGAATTTATTCAGAATTTCAGTTAGACAGACCATCCACACGAGTAATGCGCTCAAGCCAACGTTCGACGATACAATTTGGTGCCAGAACATACATTTTTGGGGAAATGGATAATGATTGGAAATGATGGATATCTGTCCGTCATAGATACTAACAACGTGGAAAAGAAAACGAAACCAAATTAAGATTGTTCGCATAATTTTTAATCACTCTGTACTATGCATTTATGAGAATATTTGGTTGAGAATAATCGTCGAGAGATAATTTCGAATCACATCTCCGGTGGCGACTTAAAAAACCACCGTTGTGAAAGCGTGACAATTACGAGCTCCTAAACTTTAATGAAAAAAAAAACTCCTCGGAGAAGTATGAAATTCGCGAATTAGTTTCCGGCATAATATAAATTAAATTATTCGCGAAACAATGTTAAAGTTGGGAGTAATCAAATTTCATAGCTGGTGATGCCTCAAAACGCAACACGCTCTCCCGATATTCGTTGAAAGTTAACTTTATCATATATCGGTGTGAAAGTTTGTCGTCGCTGTTCGTATCGGTTATTCGCGCATTTTTTTTTTTTTTTATTACAGCAGCATTGGCCTTCACTATATTATCGCTGCTCGTGCGAACATCGTCGTACACGATGGGCTAATTGAACCGGAAAAAAATATTCCCATTAGCTTCCGATAATAGACAGTCGTTCTGTGACAAGACGGAAAAATCGCGATGATTGCGAATCATAATCGATTAATTTCGAAATATGCCGAACAGTCGGCATCGCCAATTGTTTCTGCTCCTGGGATTGGAAAAAAATACGAATACACAAAAAAATAATAATAATTCAATTAATTTCTTGTTATAGGACCTCGAATAGTCATACACACACGAGTATGTAGCTGGTGCAATATTTTGAAGCGGGACTACAAATGTCCCACCATGCAGTACCGTGCATCATACATGGGACATTTTTAATCCCCAAAGAGTTGAATCAAAAAACGATTGTTTATTATGAAATTTGTTTATGAATAACTGTAAGTAAACCGATACAACAAATCAACATAATACAAGTTTTAATTCTTCCTAACAAAATCTGTTTGAAAAAATATAGATGCATCGAGAAATCACTCGATTAATCAGAAGTTAAATGCTAATATTTATGAAATTATTCACAGCTTGCATAAATTCATTCAACATACATAAATTCATACTAAATAACATAAATTCATACTGAATGACAAATTCACAAATTCATTCAAGGTCCATCAAACAACACACCCGAGCCGTATGTTTGTCACGCGTGTTTATTTTCGTTTTCGCGTAAGAACAAACGCGAACTTGACTTAGCTGAGAATTTTTCAACGGCATGCCAGCATCTCGGCGATTTTTTTTTCTTGCCGCGGCATCTAAACCTTTTTCATTTATCTTCGCCCGGCACAGCTTAAGCAGCAATTTTACAGGGCGTTCTGCATGCGCTTGTTCCAGCGGCTCCGAGCAATCCCCTTAATGCAGACTTTTTCTCACTGTCATAATTGAAGAGCCGTGCGAAGGTGCAACGTTTCTTTTTTCTCGGAGAAATTTCGACTTAACTCGCGGCCAGAAAAGTGGCTGAACGCGTGCAACGACGAACATTCACCGTCTTTTTTCCCCCAAGGCGAGTTTTCCAATGGCGTTCTCGCTCGATGTCCGAGTTGTACCGCTGTTTTGCCTCCCGGTCGAAAGCGAAAATTTCCGCGCAATTCCGGCGAAATTCTCTCGAGTGTTTACCTACGTGTAAAACAGTCGATGATTGGCAAATACGACGTTAACGCTTTTCCGCGAGGGCGGTTGGGGGGGCGGAAATGGTGGAAAACGCAAGGTGAAAGAGCGTTGCAAACGAAACGATCGGCCCGGCCCGAAACCGGTTATCCTTTCCGTCAATGTTTGCTCGCCATTAGTTCCATATATAGAAAACAAACATTCTCCTCTGACATCTCGACCACGAAAAATCAACTTTCCATTGGTCAAATTCGTCTCGGAAAATATTGTGGTCTCGTGCCGGCTGACATTGTCGCAATCTTTACAAAAACAATCTCATTGGTTGTATAAGCGTACACGGGAGAGCCTGAGGCTAGGGGAGAACTTGATACCGAGGGACAACGTGGATCCTGAAGAAAGCAACGGTCTAGGGAGAGCCTGTAGAATGCTACCCTTCAGAGTGACTATCACGAGCATGACTTCGTCGTTGCGGTTGACCGTCTCGGGTTCAAAGTACTATTCGTGTAGGTTCTAAGTGCAACATTATTCTTCGATATATTGAGCAATGCTTCGGATCATCGACTTTTTCGCAAACACGAGGGTGCTTCTCGTTGACTCGCAAGTACACGCGTTCGTATGTCTATTCTCTCCGCCCAGTAATGTGTCACGAGAAAGAACAAGAAAACAGAAGACGAAAGAAAATGAAACCATGTTTTCTTCGGAGAATGGTTCATTGCACTTCTTCGTTGCATCGCAAATAAATTAGGAGGAGTCATTGTATTAATCCTGTCAATTATAATTTTATATTGTATCTTTTATATTAAATCACGATATAAAGACAAATAAATTATATCCTTCAAATCAAATTTTATTTTGAATTTTCTTTATCGTATTAATCTAATTGAGAGCTCAGACGATTGAATATCGATGATTCTCTCCATCGACAATTGTGTCACGAGTAAGAATAAGAAAACAGTAGTCGAAAGAAAATGGACCTATGTTTCCTTAAGGCGAAGGTTCGTTGCACTTCTTCATTGTATCCCAAATAAATTATAAGGATTTCGTGCATTCATCTATTGTATTAATTTATTGTATCTTTTATAATAAATCACAATATAAAAAACGATAAATTTTGTCCTTCAAATCAAATTTTATTTGAAATTTTCTTTTTTATATTATCCTAATTGGGAGCTCAAACAATTGAATATGGATGCTGACTGATTCGTGCCTTAAACGCGGGAATAGATCTGTATTGCGTGGTCGAATCAACCGTGGACAATTATCGAGGGAAAATTCGATTCTTCGCTCGGATAGCCAATAATAAATAATTCTCAAAGGGCTTTAACATCGACGTAACAATACCAATGAGTAGCCTCATAAATCTTGAGCCACTCGTAAATTGATAGGAGAAGAGAATGGATGTACGCTCGCCCAGGGTCTGCTAATAGGTTCATCAGTAAAGCCAGCTAGCAGATTCGTGGCCCAGACGCGGGGATAGTTAAACTCTCCTCGGAATGTGTGTATATTCGGATGGATAGGTGGAAGAGGACTCGCGAGGAAATACTGTTCACGGTTGCCTCATACGTACAACATATTATCCAAGGTCCGTGAAAAACTTCTTCAGTGATAAGTATTTCAGCAAGGATAATGGGAATTCGATACATTTGCGTGAGGTCATGAAATAATTATTTTACGATAAGAAACTTGGGACTGACGTGCAAATTCTCAAAAAGGTTTCTTCTTTCCTAAAGGTTTTTCAACTTGTCTTAATACTAGATTTTCGGAACGAGTTAAAATGATTCATGACACATGTCTTATCTTAAATTACAAGAACCATCAAGAAGCTTTTATCGAACTGTATATTATGTTTTGTCAAGATAAATGATCAGTGTATAATCCACTTTACGTATCATACATAATAAAAATTTGTCACGCGAGGCTTTGTGTTCCAGAAAATCGATTTTGTATTTTCGTCGAATACACGTGCACTAGATCGTGTCTGCCACCGCTTGTCTTTTATTTTTGGAGTAACAGTAAATCAATTGCATACTGAAGAAATCCCAGATTGCGAGCATTTGAAAGAAAAGAGGTAGCCTTTCATAAATTAAAACAATCGAATACGTTAGAGGGCGTGCATACAAATTTAATTAGAGGAGCAGAATTATTCGTCAGAGTGTGCAACATTTTCAGCAATTTCTGTACTAATACACTTTATGATCGCTTCAACATTCTGTTTCATTTCGTGTTCCTAATTTTCTGTTGCGATGAAAACAAACTTAAACCGCAACGATGCCTGTTGACACAATGATCCGCTGTGAGATCTGTTGTAATTAGATCAAGTGCATCCTGGTGAAAATACAAAGTCGATTTTCTCGAAAACAGAACCTCGTACGAAAAATTTTTATTCCATATTTTTCCGTTTATTTTTCCATGCAGAATCACCCAGTTCGTACCAAACACTCTGTACACGTTGAAGATAAAACGAGAAACAGGTTTGCGGTTAACACGAGGGATTTATCAATGCTGGACAATTTGTGCAGATAATCTGTGATCTAAATCCAGCCGATCGGTTTCAGCGAGTTGCGGTTAAGCTCGTGCCACGTCCGACACGTAACCCACGAGACATCTCCGCCTCTGGTTTCAGCGTGTTTTCCTTTCTGACATCGTGATCAGCTTTCAAGCTGTCGGCCGGCGTAAAAATCGAGTATTTCTCGATCAAACGCTTTCCAGCGACCGGTCAAACGCGTCCCCGATCAACAATATCGTCTCCAACGAAACGATTCGCTCTTTTCCTTCGAGCATTTCCAAGGATCTCGCTGTTCGTCCTCGTCGGCGGCGATTCGCGTGCATCAAAGCTACATAATAAATTGAATATTATATCCGCGAACACGGCGAACAGTCCCGCGGGATAGGAAAAAGGACGAAAGAAGAAGAATAGGAGAAGAAGAAGAAGAAGAGACGGTGGAAAGAGGAAAGAAGAAGGGACAGGAGGTCCTGGACCTGCGCCATGCGAGGCGAGCGTCCCGTCACGAAGCGTCCAACGCTCGACGTCTAGCTCGACGCCGTCAGTACACGCGTCTCGACGCCCGGGGATGCGTCCGTTGCCGGAAGCATAACGCGACGCTCGTCCAGAGCATCGACGACCGATCGTGATCGAATCCGTTCTTCCTTTCGCTGCTTTTACATCGACGAGGAGTGCCGTTTCGAATTACGACAGGGAAATACGGTATATACGAATGACACGCCGAGCTCGTTCGCGAGTATAATGCTACACTTTTCTCACGAGGTAATGTCCCATGACCGGAACATTTCGGAAAAGTTTCCCGTTCGTGAAAAACCACGGGACCGAACGATCTCGCGACCATTGCCGAAACACGCGGACGCGTCGCGTGTGTACATCGATCGTTTGTACCTTAGATCGTCGTGAGACTATATCTTGAAATCGATGAAATTTTTATCGGAGATTCAGTGTCCTATATCGATTAATGTTCGAACAAGATGTGCGTACACATTATTATATAATCGAGTGCAAATTAACTGGGGTTCAGTCTATGAACCAGCTCTGAATAGCTCAATTTCAACTTCGATGTTGTTTTATATTTTTATCGTCGCATGTTTGGTGATTGTTATGAAACATATGTAAATTATATCCGATCTCCCGATTGGATCTCTTAGATACGGTATCGGTTAAAATGATCGTATACTAGAAAGAAAAAGCGGAAATTATTATTTTATTTTGAACGATGTCTGATTTCTGACAACAACAATTTTGTAACATCGTGTATATATCACAGTGACATTGAAAAGGAATTCTCTACATTGATGTTGTTTTATATTTTTGTCATCGTATGTTTGACAATGATCATGAAACATATGTAAATTATATTGGATCTCCGAATTGGACCTCTCAGATACGACATCGGTTGCAATGATCGAATACTAGAAAGAAAAGGAGAAAATAATTATTTCCTTTTCAACAATATCTAATTTCTAACAACAGCAATTTTGTAGCATGGTGTATATATCACAGTGACGTTGAAAAGGAATTCCCTAGAGAGTTCCAAGTGAATTAGAAAGATCGTAGGTACAGAACGGGTGACCGGCCAGTGTTGACCGGAGGTCGATTGATTTTGCGATAACAATTTGAAAATTGAATAGACGATAATCCGCGTAGGTCAATTCAATTTTCGATGTTCGCGAAAATATTGGACGCCCTCGATTCCCTTCGATTCCTGTCGGAGAGCAAATTCGCAAATGAAATGTCGCCGTGTTTTCGACGGTTCTTTTGCGAGCGTCGTTCGGACGGGAGAAAAAACGCGATCGTGGATCCCACAATAAGATAGACAGGTAATTTTCACGAAAGTCCGATCATCGTACACTCTCGCTACTAAATGACTATGTCATTGATAGATCCGACAGTGAAAAGAGACTCGTTATCGGGCAATACCGAGCGTGGATGAATTTTAATATCGCTTTGGAACGTTGCGCCTTAGGGTTGCTGTTTATTCGAAGTATTCGCGAAATTTATACGGGAATCTCGTTTCAATATTTGCTTTAAATTTTGAGTTTGCTCCACGAAGGAAATTAATCGATTCGTCCGCCGTCGCTGGTCTCCGGCGAACTATTTGTATTTCATCGCATGTTCATTCGACGAAAATAATTATTTTAAAGGACTACTCGAAGACTTTTTACTGTTTGAACTGTCGTTTCTTTACGTTTCCGTTGCACGGTCGTTACTTCGGAAGCACCGGTCGTTCGTATTTATCGTATACGGGTCCGAATACAACGGTTCGGATTATGGTCGTTCTTAAAGCGTTAAGA
Source organism: Coelioxys conoideus (assembly GCA_947623535.1). Taxonomy (NCBI): domain Eukaryota; kingdom Metazoa; phylum Arthropoda; class Insecta; order Hymenoptera; family Megachilidae; genus Coelioxys; species Coelioxys conoideus. The sequence goes on from OX392459.1 coordinate 15,257,792, forward strand.
ATATTCATGAAACGTTTACGTGGTCGTTCTCGTCGAAGTTCAAACTTTAAACCGGTACAGCGCGAACGTTGTTCGACGATAGTTTTATGTCACGGGATCGTGTCGGACTTTCGACGGTTCGGCCGCAACAACGCGATATCAAAAACGAGGAAGGTCAGGATGCGGTTGTTTCGCGGGAACGGATACCGCCTTTCAAGAACATCCCGGATAATTAATCTGTTTCTCCGGAGAATAGCCGCGTATTTGCATAGCCGCACGTATGCAAATGATACATGCCTCCTTCGCAGCGCAGTGTTCCGAAATTATTCTTCGGATTATTAAAGAGAGAACGGGGCTCGGAGTAAACGATTCAGCGAACGGAACGATCGCGCGAATAAATCTTTCCGAAAGCGTATAATCGCATACGCGTCTCGAGGAGGCTGCTCTCCTCTATTGGTTCAACGAGAGGAAGAAATTAAATCTTCGACGAAATACGTCTCCCGGTGAAGGAAAAAAAAAAGCCGGAGAGAATAGTCTCGTCGAGAAATAAAATTGTTCGTGACAGAATTTCGTGCTGGATATCGATCGATAGAAAATCGATGCGAACGATCAGGGATGAAAGAGAACGATCGATCAGACGATGAAAAAGCCGGAAAACGGTTTGGCAGCCGCTAATACGCCGTTTGTAATTAATGCCCGCGACGATTCTCCGTCACGAAGAATGCTCGGAAAAATTACGAGTTTGCATTTTCGCTCTGATTATCCGTCTTCTGTCGGTCGGCAAACGTATCACCGGTTCTACGGGGAATTTAAGCCGGTACCGGCTCCTAACGAGGAACCGGAGTTTTTCGCCTTTTTCCCGGGGATTACCGAATTATTAAAGAACGACAATCTCCGAGGGAAGAGATCGAGAGAATCGGATAGATCGACTTATTTCCACTACAATGCCGACGGCCGAGTCATTACGCTCATTCTTTCGGGGAGTTTCACGCGGAAACGGCGAGGTAGCCACGAAACATTTCCGAACGTTTCATAGACGAGCCTTTTAAATCGGTCATAACGTTTGCGCGATTCTTTTCGGAACGGCCAATGTTTGCGGGCAAACAGTTCATAGCGGTAAACACACGGAGGAGGCACGGAAATGGAATTTCGCCACGGAAAGCGAGATCTCGATCGACTCGATCCTTATATCGCTCGGAGCTTTCGAATCCGCACGAAACTCCGATTTCCTACGGATCTGTCTGGTATTGTATTCGATCGAGATACACGAACCGGGCGTAGAATGCGGAATTAGAAGTTCCTCGGTAATTAACCCCTTGCCATGAGATTCGTTTGTCTGGTGCGTCTGTCGGAACCAGCTATTTACAGCCACAATATTCATAGGAACAAAAACAGTTCAAATTTTACGCTTATTTTATATTGAATGGTCATTGATTATGAAAATTATAATTCTATATAACTTTACATATGAACATATTCAAAATTTTTGTTCGATAAAAATTATTGAGAAGATGACAACGAAATACGAAATGTTTTAATGGTATTATTTACATTAAAGATTTATCATATTGAAACTGTGAGTGCATCACGAGTAACATTCGTCAAAATCTGACAGATGGTTAATCATATATCGGTTAACCCTTTATGGACGATCACGCGTTGTATCTCCGCTCGGTTTCTTATTCGAGACGCGGACAAAAGTGCTCATATTTCTCGCACAAACGTTTCAAGCACCGCGTACTTTGTCCACGTAATGAATATCGGAAGCTTCGATCGCTCTTTGCGCGTGTGTCCCTTAAAATCAACGATGGTTTCGACCGATTTTTGCGAAAGGATCGTTCGTTAGATCCTCGCTCGACGGAACCATCTATCACGTTCGTCGTCAGCTAGATAAGACAAAGAGCTTATAATCTGACATTGGCCTCGAGGAAAAAGCTCGTAGGGTAAGGGTTTCGTGAGCATATAATGGTATGTGGGAGGGTGTGCGAGCATGCGAAAGACTGTGCTTATCGCGGAAAGAAACAAGGCGCGTTTAACAGAGGACTAGGTGCAAGCTGGAGCAAACGGGGCAAAGAAGGAAAGACTTTTCATTTAGTCCTGTCGTAAATAAGAGGAAACAGTTGCTCCTTCGCGTATACGTACGCGCGTACGTGCATACAGAGTGTTTCGAAACGGATGTGCCCCGTGAAAATTGTAACGGTAAATCATTTATGATAAACAAAGTCGAGGAGTTCATTACGGCGCTCAAAATCTCGTTCATTAGAAATTCGCGATCGAAAATTGAAAAAGAGTCTTGCATAAATCTCGGACAGATTCACGGACCGATTAAACAATTAACCCCTTGCCATAGTTTGACGAATCTGACTCGTGACGCATTCGCAACTTAAACGCAATAAGATTTGCTAAAATTTTGAATACGCTTGTACAATTTTTTTTGAATTTTATAAATTTATGTATATAAAGTTGATATACGATTATAATATATTTCTTTGCTCGTATTAATATTGTAGCTGTATATAATTAGCTCTGACTGATGCACCAAAAAAATAAATTGCATGGCAAGGGATTAAGTACCGTATTACAAGTTCCAAGAGCGATCGATCAATTATTATTCGTGCGTACGTTGTAAAATTCGAACATCGGAATCTAAAATTTCGGCGGACTCGAACATTAGGAATATAAATTGGATCGATAATAAAAATAAATAAATAGTTCGTACACCCGTTGTGAATCGTGTAGTAGAGAATTCGCGTTTAATCGTCGCTAAGTTGTGCTCGCGGGGCGATCGAAGTGCACGGTTTTCTAAACGGCCGGCATAGTTATTTACGAGAATGGCGTAAAGGATCATTGTTCCGCGTTTCCTTGGCCAGAAGAACAGCCGAGAAACGTACGAGCGAAGTCCCGATAGCCGCAAGTTCCGTTCTCTCTCGTTCCGAGGCAGCCACGTACATTACGTGAAATTGCGCGAACTTGCTGCCGCTTGTACGTCTCTTGACAAATGTATCGATCGAGAAGCGGCGAGCACCGAAACAAATAATAACGGGAATAAAAGAAGAAGAGGGATAAAGAAAGAATCGACACGGCGGCCGGCACAGGGAGAAAGAAACAAACATCGGGAGGAGGTTTGGAAGAGGGATGGCTAAACGAGAGAGGGAGAATAGGGAAGGGGTGAAATAGATAGAGAAAGAGTGGGAGTCATTATTATTGTTCAGGTTCGTTTTTCTTCCTCTTGCAGAATGAGGGTGGCACGGCTATTACTGTGCTACGTACTTCTCGAAGACTACAGTACCAATCTCGGCGGGGCTGCAATTACCAGCGACGCCGTGCGCCAGGACGCCTCTGCGACGAATCCGACGCTACCAGGTACAAATTCCACCGCATGTCAGCTTGTTTTCGTGCGTACGCGGATCGAAACGCATTGTTTTCTCCCTCGAAAGGAAACGGGACTCGGTCAACCGCTAAATGATCCTAACTCCCGCGCCCGGAACCATTTTTCCGTCCGATTCCTTCGCCGCCGAGAAAGAATTACCAGGCGTATGCATAAGTTTTTTCCATTTTTTTTTTTTTTTGTAAAGGAGACACGTAATTTTGAAGGGTATAGACATTATTATAGATCTTAGAAAGTTTAGAATATCGAAGGTTCAACATAACAGCAATAAAAGACCAAGGAACTTCATTTAATGATTTTGCTAATTACTGTTGAGTTTGAGTTGGGTCATCGTCCAATAACTCCTGCAATTGCTCGTCTTCGCGCTTATGTAGTCTACCAGAGCGTTCACTGTCTTTTACATTGAAATCGCCACTTTTAAGTTATCGAAACCGTGTCCGACATGTTCTAATCGATGGAGTGTGTTCACCATATGTTTCTACCAGCAATCGATAACTTTCAACAGCCTTTTCCTTTTGATCGAATAAGAAAAGCAACGCGTGCCGCAAATGTTCTTTTTCGGGGACAAAATTCGGCATCGTTTAATGTCAGACGAACATAAGTAATGACGTACGATTCGAATTAATACGCTGCGTACTTTTTGCTCAAGCCATCTCTTAGTTCAACCGGAAAAAACTTATGCATACCCCTCGTAATTCCACGAACGTTACGTTAAATCGAGTCGATGATTTTCGTGCGTGAACAACAATGGACGCAAATCGCGCGAACGATTTCGTGGCGGTGGTTCGCGTGTGCGTCAACGATAACCAACTTTGACCAAACTTCGGAACCCGATGACTCTGTTGCCCGGTCGAGTATTATTCCCGAAGGACTCCGCGTTTCCGCGACGCCTCTATCGTTCGTTCGATTTTCGTGTCTTTATTTCTACCGTTTTTTTTTTTTATTCCGTCGTTCTTCCCTTCTCCCTGCTCGTTCTCTGTCCCCTTTCTACCCTTTGTCCCGTTTTTTCTCCCGCTCTTCCACGCTCGGTTTTTGTTTTTTTTCGTGCAGAAGAGAGAACGGTGGCACACAGGCGCTCGAACTCGTCGAAGTACACACGTCAAAGAGTTTAATTACCAGGGCGATTTCGCGTGGACGCAGGGCATCGGTCGAATTACCTAATCGCGGTTTCATTCGGCCTCAGCCCGTTTCGAGATCCGTGATTCCCTCGTTTCCGTACGCCAAATGTTTTTTTTTCTGTCGCGCGATGCAAAAATCCCGGCTTTTGTTCGGTTTCTATTTGCTTTGTATTTTTGCGCGGCCGAATGCGAATCGGTACATTTGCGCGGAGCATGATTAGGAACCGTTTTATCCGGGATCGATCCGTCGGAAACGATGCGAACGCCTTCGGTTTGTTCGCGAAATTAATTAGAGTGCTTTCGGGATGCGGAATAATATTAACGCGAAATCGGTTCCTTTTCCTCGGATATTCGATGTAATTCGATGTCATTTTTAAGATATTGTCAAAAATGAACCATTAGATAGTGGTTGTTGTTGCAACATTATATTGAATTCGTTTAGTGATAACTACAAAAGTGGTCTAAGTCAACAATTTTAAGAAATAGAATTTATCTGTTTGTCGCCTGGAAATACCATGAAATTTAATATCTAAAAAAAATATACATATGTATATGGATTTCTTTTTAAAAACAATTAATAAATATTCGTTATAGTTTATAACATAGTTTTTAATCGTTTCATGTCATTCGTAGGTCATTCAGTGAATTTTAAAAAATGTCTAAATCAATTCAAACTTTAAAAACAACATTTCTGTACGAGAATAACAAAAATTTCACGTTCATAATAAACTTTCTTCAATCGAGACTAATGGAAATCTAGTTTAGAATGTTGCATAATACAAAAATATTTTCTAATCCGTTCAAATGTAACTCATTAAATATCACGAAACAAGAAATGCGTGACTTAGATCACTTTTGTAATTATGGGCAAATATGGACCATTTAACGAAAGATTCTTTATCTCGATGAAGGTTAACATGCACTTTGCAAGATTCAATTTAAAGAAAGATTCTTTCTCTGTGCACTTTGACATAAGCTTTTTAATAATTTTCGTAATTAAAAATAGGAAATCTAAGATGCGTGATTTTGATGGGTTCCGTAAATCTAGCGTTAATAAGAGTTCCGAGAAATCGAAACGGTTTTCGTTTCGAGCAGAACGATTCGTTTGCGAGTTTCGTAGGAAATTGCTGATTGCTTCGCAAATTTCTCGTATTGTCGCTTCAAAGAATTTATCGCTGTTCGAGCGCTCATAGAATGGCCGGCGGGGGTCGTTTTAAATCAATTAAGAAAACACGACCGCCTCGATCGTTGTCATGACACTCGCACGGTTCAATGATTTCTAATTACGCGCGACAATCGATCCGTCCGTTCGAGAACATTCGATACCCAACGGCGCGGTAAACGCCTTAAGTTTAATTTAAAGTTTCGCGAGGTAGACGCCGCGTTTGAAACAAAGTTCGAGCGATTTCGTGAAGAATTTCCAAGGTTTTTCTTGAACGTCGTGAACGTTCGTTTTACGCCCATCCAATTTTCCGTCGCCCCCTTCGCCGAGTTCATGCGACAGGTCGTGCGTAGAAAATCATTAACAGGAGAAAATTTCTGCGAGTCCGCCGTCGAAAAAACGAGATCCATTACGAACGATCGCGTTTCACCGTAGAATAACCGGTCTATTAGATTGTTCCAAAGGAAATGACCGTTTTTGAATTTTTGTCATAAACTTTTATTTTGCAAATTTTATTTTATTCATATTATTATACAACTTCGCCGTGATATGTCGAAAAAAAATTGATCTACAGATGCGGGAAGTGTCAAATGTGCGAAAACGGTAATTTCAATTGCAACAACCGAATATTTACGAGAGTGATACGATGTTTCGTTGATTACTCGTTAGAGAGGATGTAGAAAGCGTAACGGTACGAGATCAGATAAGGGGTTACCGCAGCGGTTAGCGATTGTACACAGCCATAATGGAACTAGGTAGCATCTTAGCGTGGTAGGACGGTGCTGTGTAACGAGAACATAATGTCCTCCGAGAGGTGCTAAGTTGGCAATGGTATGTCGACCGAGCTGCTGGATAAAGGAAGGGTGAGTCGCGACTGATAACGGGGGTCAGAAACGCTGCCATAAGAAATGAGTAGCGTGGAAAGGTAGAACAAGAGACGAATGGAGACCGTTCAACCCTTTTGTTACGAACGGTGATTACGGTGGTCGGGCAACCGCAACATTTAAATGCCTAAGTCAATTTCGCCCGCGAACGATCAGTTTTTCGTCGACTCGGCTCGTTGCCGGATAATTACGTCGAATTATGCCCCTCTTATTCGATGATATTAACGTGTCTGGTCCGCGTACTGACCGTACGTAACCAATTAACCGGCCGATAATTTGTACACCTTTTCGTTCTTCGCCGAAAGTGGAGCAAGTAAAAGAAGAAACACCGGCTCGGATGTACATTCGTTTTCAACGTGTCGGGTCACGAGAGTTTCGAGAAACAAATAACGCGACAATTGCTGCAAATAGCGCGTGCACAATTTACGGGATAGCTACCGCGTCGCAGGTTATTTATTTCGGTACCGATAACACCCTCTAAGTGGAAAAGAAATCTAAAAGTATCGCCGTCCCGCGCATTCGCGTCAGGGAACCGTTCAACCCTTTGCGCTCGAACGGAGATTCGCATTCACCGTTTGATTTAATGCGACGATCTTAAATAAACAACTTTTGACTACATTTATAGTATCATACACTCGATGTTTGGACACAGCGAAACAAAATTGCCGATCGTTAATAAACAAAAAAATCATCAAATTTTTCAAGTAAAAAGTTTTACTATTTGGCTACAATAATGTGGGATTGGAAGGTTTGGTGAAATCAAAGGAAAAAGTTGTTCATAATAGCCCCACCTACCACCCCTTTTCGGCTCCTACAGTATTTGTGGGACACCCTGTATAGAGAGAATATATTTAATTGAATAAACTAAATGGAGATGAATTAAGCTTAATTAATGTCTACACAATAAGACGCTATTTTTTGCTACTCAAGATTCTCGCAATACTATTTCATTTTGCCCTCGCTGAATTTTCTATCCACTCTGCTCATTTTTGCTTCGCCATGTACTCTCGTCACCAGTCATTTCTTTCTCTCTCCCTCTCTCGCTCGCACTTAAATCTAAACAATAAACCTTAAACTGACTTCGACGGTCCTGCAGGCTATTGCAGCCCGGCTGCAAATTATCATGCTCCAAGTGGCCCGGTCGTAATGCATTTTCCACCCTAAACGCAGTGAACCTCGATGACTATGTTTCAACCCTCTGCACTGGAAGGTATTTTTATTGGTAGCAGATAGCACCTCTCAAACTTCTTGAATGAAAAGATTGATGAACTCTTTCGATGTTATTATCTTTTAACTATTAATTGCCGCTATTAGCTGTTTCATTATGTTTATACTACAGAGCTCTTCGCAGTATTAAATTTATATATAGGTGTTATGCTGGTCGGAATTAATTTTCGTTGAACGAACAGTCATACATAATATGTCAGAGTATGAAGGTAAAGCAAAATTTATTAATTCTTCTTTAGACTTCAGACATATGTTTACACGATGATATTTTTCAATTGAGTGTTTTTATGTAAAAAGTATATTTTACAGTTCTCCGTCGTGTGGTATCTTTAAAAGCAGTCTTTTCTACAACACGCGACGGAAAAGTAATTAGTTTGTCTTTCACCCTTGATTTTGTGTTCGTATATACAGAATAATCTTTACCCTTTGCACCTTCAAAGTGTCGCAATCTATAACACTTTACCCTTGATCCAAAGTATTCCTGATTATGAATATGCTTTATAATAGCTGCTTTATACTAGATCTTCGTTTGATAGAAGCACGATATTGGTTCATGAATAGGTTCCTCAACAGTTTATGTTCCTTCGTAAAAGGTGTAAAAAATATATTAAAATGAAGATCAAGGAAAATTAATTTAATATAAGACTACGATTCTTAGCTATGATGGTTGAGAGTAGACATACGACCGCAAAAAGGGCTAGAATAGCGCGAATAGCAACGTGACTCTATGGGGGTACACTTTTCGCGGAAAAGTCCGGTTCGAGATTAGCGAACGAGTTCCCTTTCGTTCGATGGAAATTATTCGGGGCTGGGATCGCGAAGCGTTTCGCGTCATACCCGTTGACGCGGGAAACCATTGAAAATAAACGGAAAGCGGGCAAGTTTCGCGCAAAGCGCGACCAAACCGTGGAAGAAAGAGGCAGAAGAAAATGAGAGGGGCCACCGAACGACGAACGCCGGTGAATGTCCCTGAAGTTGAAGTAGTTCTACTTGCTTCTCTACCCTCGCCACTCAGCCCCGGCTGCTGAACTCACCGGGCTCACGGGTAGGGCCCGTGCCGGTTACTTCAGCAAGTTTTTCCTTTGAGGATGAAAGATATTAATTAAACTGTCACAGACACGGTAGCAAGGAGCCTCTAACTTTATTTCGCCACTTACAAGTTTACCGCTTAAGCGGTTTGCTCGCGTGCACGCCAGCTAGACGCCGATCTTATCCCGTAGGCATAGCGGCACGGGACCGGTTATGAATGCGAAGTGACCCCTGGAGAGCAACGCGTTTCCTTCTAAGACGCCCACCGTCGCCATTTCGGTCGCTTCTTCGACGTCGAACCGAACAAAATCGAATATCGGCCGAACGAATCCCCCCAGCGCTTTCTCAGACTGCCTTCGACATGCTAGCCAAAGTCACACGATCGTTTGCCTTACACTTTCGACGAAATTTCATCCCGTTTCACTATTAGGTCGAGCCCTAAGTAACTCCCGATGCAAGTAGAATCTATTATTCGTATCTACCCGATATCAGTTCCCGGATCAACGAATTTTTTTTCACTATATAGATGACTGATTCGGTTAATCTTTTGTCAACTGTTTTGTGAGATGCACTTTAAAGTGCACGCTTTAAAGAGCATGGCAGACATTTCGACAAAAGGGCAGCAACAAAATTTTGTAATATAAAATGTGAAATTCTAAACAGGTGATTTGTACAGATTGATAGTTCTAGTATTAAAAAAAGAACAAACGGTTTGCATAGAGTAAACGTAAAGAGTTTGCGCGGGAAAAGCACGCGACATCGTTAAAAAATTAAATATTGCTTCATTAGAAAAATGAAAAATAAAATATTTTTAAAATTAAAAATAAAATATCTCTTCATGGAAGGAGGAGTCATTAAGTGCGTGCCTCGTTAGTGGGCGTACATTTTCGAATCCTCCCGATATCGTTACACCGTTCACGCTTCGAAAACGTGTAACTTCTCGGCATACATCGAACGACGGACAGAATTTTCCGTCAGGAATGAAATGGAACGTAAAGTTACAAAAGTCGCGGATTCCAAGAGAGAAATGCCGGAAACTATGGTGCAAGCTCCGAGGATCCAAGAGGTTCGCAAAGTTGCGACCGGTCGAAGGAAAGTCGTTATAACCAAGAGAGAGCCGCGATTCGATGGATTAGCGGGAAGCTTTATTAATCAGTTCACCCCTTGATGATTTATCTTCCAGCCGATCCCGGGGCGCATTTGAATTTCAGTCCCGGTCACGTTGAAACTACCGGGAAACCGTATATCCCCTTGGATATTGGCCACGGGCAACTTTAAGGCGTTAACCGCGTTGATAAATGCTGAGAACTCTGGGCACCGATAAATAAATATTGTCACGGTGACTCGACGGAATCGAAAGGGACGACCACTGCATTTAACGCCGTAAGGGCGGGAACTTTCGATCTTCGAACAATTCATCCATCATAAGATTACCCGGGAGACGATACAGGTTCGCGAAGTGCTCGGATATTGTTAGTCTTATCAGAGGGTTAGAGTTTCCAATAGTTTCAACCGCATGTTGTACGACCAACAATTATCGTCTTCTTCGGCACTATCGAACCCCGGGCTACGGCTCTGTTATTCCCAGGCTCGTGCTTACACACCGCCCATGTGTTGACAGTGAATATGGGCTCGCTATCCCCGGAACAGACCGTGGAAAAATCCGGCGCGTTCCCGTTAAGCGTTTACAACGGATGGGCCATTTAGCTATGTAATGGTCGTGGGTTGATAGTTCAACTCCCGGGCAATGCGTACCCAACGCGTTCTCACCGAATCAAACGTTCTGACCTTTCTACGCTCGAGCATTCGATTCAAAAACGGCGATTCGATCAATTTTTCAACAAATGAACCAAAAATGAAGGCAATGACATCATGTAGTGACTTGAAACAAAAGTATTTATACGCTTAATTATTGTAAGTGCTACATTTATTTTAAACGGGAATTTTCTGAATTAGTACTTTGTAGGACCGGCGAATAACTTTACGTAATCTCCTGGGCATTGATAACACCAAACTTTTAACGAAGTCAGGTTCTATATTAGACCGTCCCCTTTTTAATATTTCTTTTAAACGTTCTTTCGACGTTACGTTATGTTCATTTGCTGTGGGTGTTATGTTATTGTATAATATTCAATGTTATAGAAAATATTGTTTCTTTTCATTTCTACATTCCGAGTGTACGAATACTTTTGCCCCTCGCTGCATGTGGATACAGCAGGTGGTCTGTCAAACTGTGCCTCTGTATGGTGAACTTTTCGAGCCAGTATCCCGGTTTCAACGTTCCTACAAAAGTAAAGAAATTGCGTGATAATAAAATTGCAAAATTTCTGAGCCGTTTTTACGCATATTTTAAGCTATTTTATTCGAAGGGTGAATCGTGGGGCACGTGGTGGGTGGCCGAAGCTCGCGCGTACAATTTTAAACGGCACAGTTAACAAACAGTGCGCCCGGTGTTTTCGAATATCGGGAGAAACAAACGCGGCACGTACGTTATTAAAAATAACCCGAAAGAGCTCGTTCGAATTAAACGAATAGTTTGCCTGGCGGATATCCGATCTTCGATATATCGTACCGAGGTGGGATCGGTTCACCTCGCTGGGACTCACAATTAAACCGTCAAAGTTGTATCAGAACCACGCTCCATACCCGCATACCTGGCGACACTAATATCGCAAACATCCGCACGACAACAGCAAGCGGAGAAGGAGGCTCAGGATGCGTGTGTTACAAGACGACGAGATTGACGTTAATTAGTAGCGAGCAATGCGCGGATACGTGACGGCGCGCGTACACGGAATGCGTGGAGGAGGGTGCAAAACAGGAGAGGGTGGCAGAGGGTGGTTCGGCAAGCAGTTACTCACGAACAGCTTGTAATTTTCTTACGCTTCGAGGACACGCGCCGATGCGACCATACGTGTACGGGGACGTTATTAGGGGTCGAAAGGTGGAAAAGGGGTGCGTGCGAGCACTCGAACGTTTTCGAACATCGGGACGGGGTTGCATCCTCGGCCACGGCCAAAAGTTTTAAACGCAATTTCGTGTTCCCGCTCACGCGCCCCGGCTGATCTCGCTACGGCTAGGTGTTACAAGCTGCTCCTTCATCAAATAGTTTCGAAAGTTGCTCTAACGTATCCCAATCTACGTAAGTACATACACTGCCGCTCAAGAATATGTGGACACTTCATTAACCCTCTGTGGGCCGAATTTTTGTTTTAAGTCCCGAAAATTGAGGGAACGAACAATATGTAATTCTAAGTCTATATATGTTAATGAAAAACAAATTTTTCTTTTTAAACAATTTTAATAGTGGCAATTGATAAAACAGCGATAATAACTTCGGAAGGATTCATCAAATTTTTCAACCCAGAAGTTTTACAATCGCCACCCGTAAAAATATCTTCAAATGCAAATGGTTAACTGTTGCATTACTACAGTATCAATAAGGTTCCACCTCAGATTCCAAAATCAGCCAGAAATGTTCTTTGGATCTGGGACACAGTTTTCGAACTTGTCTGTCCATGTAGTTTTTCTATGGGATTCAAATCAGGTGATTGAGCTGGCCATGTCATTACTTTCAATTTAGAGTTCTCTTGTAAGTGCTGTAAATAATGTCTACATATCGCGGAGGTGTGCCTCGGATCGACGTCGTGAATAAATGTAAAGTTACTTAATTAATTAGCGATATTGTTTGTTAATAAAAATATACATTATACATAAAAAATTCCACGAACTCGGTAAGTGTTCACATATTTTCGAGACGCAGTGTTTGCGTTTACCCCCTCGATTTCTTTCGTCCCCTAACAAGATTTTCCCTTCGACTTCGCCGAATTCTACAATGATTCGGTTACTTCGGTTCTTATTCCAGATTGAGCACTCAGACAGACCAATAAAGTAATAATCTACTCTCTCTCTCTCTCGACTAATAACCCCATCGAGTGAAATATGCAAAAATTAGATTTCCAAATGAGCGCTCGGAGGAGCTCCTTCCTGGAAGTCTCTCTTCTTCGAGCCACCTTCAGAATTTCCTATTTTCGTTTCGCTCGAAATCGACGGATCGGAACGCGCTAATATTTCCGTGCCTCCGCAAACTAATCCCACGTTTCGATCCGTCGCAGTGGTAGCAGCGCGTCGGTACATCGGGCAACGCTTCGAGCGAGTAGCATTTAGTTGCAAATTCGCTGCTTCGGCTTTAATAAAACTTTTTTTTCTTCTTCCGTCGTCGTCCGGGCGAAGGGAGTGCTAGGCTGCGACGTATTAAGGGGACGAGGAAGCGTGACGGGAATCGTGAGCGCACACGGCGCGGCTCCGCTCGGCTCCGCTCGGCTCGGACGCCCGTACGTACACGCTTAGCTAAATAGGTGATCGCGCAGTTAGGAAAGCTCCGTGTTCCGCATGTGCGATCTTACTAATTTCCGGGATCGGGCGCTGCTCCTGCTCGCGACGCAACGGGGCGAAACCCGGAGGGTAGGTGGACAGATCCCGGAGACGTGGGCGCGAATTCGATTAATTAAAGTTCGAATTCGTGGAAATGGAATTATCGCGGCGTAGTCCGCACCATCGACGTTTCCACGCGGATGAGAGCTTCCCGGCACGCTACGTCTCTCTCTCTCTATTTAGCCGGGGGCGTGCTCGCCACGGGGGTTGCCTACCCCGAAGAGGGAAAGAGACGGACGGGTGCCGCGCGGTGTAACAGCTTGCGACTTTGAACGCGCCCCGGAGCAGAGCGGAGAGGAGAGGAGAGGAGAGGACGAGCGCGCGGGGTTATATATTTACGGTTCTCCGTCGCGGAGAAAAGTTTCGGCAGGGATTCGAGCCGTGAGAATTTAAAGTCCCACGAATCTGGATAAGAGCGAACAACTTTTCCCTTCGACTTCGAGCGACGTTTCGATAATCCGCTTTGGTGTCCTCCCGTTCGGTCCGCGAGGAATACGCTCGGCCGTCGCTGCGAGCGTTTACCGGCCCGCAAGAACGGTCCACCAGGATTCATAAAATATTTATCAAATCGGTCAGAGTGACTTTACCTTCTGATGGCTTTCCTAAAGTCGACGACCCTAACGCCCCCTTCACCTGACCGATAAACGTTACCCCGTACTCGCCGCACGCGGATCATTGGTCCGGGACAGTAATTTCCGCGATCGTAACCGAGAGAATTACCCTAGTTTTAATAGCCCCCGTGTTACCGCAACTATCGAACGTCCGCAGCACTCGCATCCAACCCTTTGCACTCCTCCGTTTCTTTTCCCCTCTACTCCTTCATCAATTTACGTAAACGAATAATGACAAAATATACAAAATGTATATGCGATTCAAGGCAAATGCGACGTCGAGCCACGTTCGACACAGGAGCGACAAGGAGTAACATAATATTGGTAACGCGTTTCTCCGCACTTTTTACATCCAAACAACAGGAAGTATTCGGAATTACCCGAATTCTCTGAAAATCGAAGAGCTTCGCTCGCTCGACGTTAAGTCCAAATGCAAAGCGAGATACCGGTTAATCTTCTCGCATATTTCTTGATGCTCGCGACGCGCAACATTCTTCTACGCGAACGGCGTAATCGTTCCTGTTAGTACGAGCGGAAGATTAAACGAGATGCAGCGAATCGAGAAAATTATAACGGCGAGCACAAAGGACGAGAGAAATAACGACGATCAGGAAAGATACACGAAAGAAATTTACAACGCGATTAAAACCGCGAGCCAAACGACACCCGAAATCTGAAATTAACATCGATATCGCGGCTGGAACTAATTTCTGTTTCTTTTGAATTTTCGTGCAGCGTATTCCACTGTGGGCAGACAAAACATATTGTATCTATAAAGATAAGGACACTTTCATAGATTAATTCCATAGATATCCGCACGAATACTTTAAAGGTGGTAATTATTATTTACCAAGACACGATAAATACGTGCACAGACGAGATTCACCGATTTCAACGTGCTCGAAACATTTAAAATAACTTTGCTCGCGTACGCGATCGTCGTTGGTTTCAAGATATAAGCCAAAGAGTTGGGTAAAATTTACGATATCCTGCAACGATGTTAACGGAACGTTACCTGGAGTATCGTATTCCGGAACAGCGTAACCCGATTCAATTTAAACGCTCCGCGTACGTATCTACTTACGTGGAACGGAAAATATTTGAAGGGAATCACCGAGCGCAGAAAGGATCAAGCGAAGGATCCTTCGATCGGATTTGTGAGGGCGAGAACGAGACCCAGTTAGACGAGATCGGTTCGGTGAAAATGAAGTCGCTACCGGTATCGGTGGGTAGCCACATACGTACACGTATTTAGACAAACGAAAGTTTGGAAATAGCGCGAGAGTAAAGTCGAACGATGGACGCATCGGAAGACGTTCCATCGAGCGAGCGCATCGTGTGCATCGAATGGAAAAACGCGGAGCTGCAGCTGCGTCGACAAACGGCAATACTCGAAGATATCGAGTCGCAACTGCTTATCTTCGAGGCTGAACGGAGCGAACGGTGGTTTGGCAGTTCTTTTCCGTCGTTCGTAGAGAAAGGGTCGAAGTAAAAAAAAAAAGAAGGGTGAGAACAGGATAAAACAGAGTTAGAGAGACAGAGAGAGAGAGAGAGAGAGAGAGAGAAAGGAAGAACGAAGGTTTTGGACATGGCGGACCCGAGAAAACAGCACCGCCGCTATTATGATAAGATATTCACTGACAGAAACAGGAGAGGAAAGGAATTTTCAACTGGCGGCATCGTCCTCGCGGCCGTATCTAGGATGTAATATAAGGAAACGCCGAGGAAAATAGTGGAAGCAGCGGGCTTGAATGCCCGTGCGAACCGGGACCGGCGAACGAGAGTCAAGAAACGACAAGGAAGGGAAGAGGAAACGAAATGGCACTGGAAGAGACGAACACACTGGATCGTTTCGGAGGCGTGGGTGCGCCTATTGCGCTAGTCCCGTCGCTTCCGGAGCTGCCGCTTTTATTTTATGGCAAAATTATTCCAACGGAAATATAATTCAATCTCCGCGCTGCCGTCTTAGCGGCTGGAGAGTACCAAACGAATTTCTCTATCCACGATGCGCCTAGAACGACGATAATTAGGATCTCGGCGATATTAAGATTTCTCGTAGCTTCTTGAAACGGTTTCTCGTTGACGACCGTCATAGCACAGTGTCCGATCCTTCTCGAATTTTTCGACGTGCCTGCAGCCTTTTAGCCGACCGTCTGAAGTGGCTTATCATTTCCTGAGATCGTCGCAGGGGAATTTCAAGAGAAGGTGTGTATCTGAAAAGTGACCGGTAGTTCGTTGTGGTCGATCGGTGCTTCTTAACGGCCGACAATGGAACGGAAATTCGGTGAATTTCGCGTTCCTTCGTCGGTGAGGCCGAGCCTCGATTTCAACGTCAAAAATGTTTTTCCATTTCGCTCGCTTAATAATAGGTACGCTGTTCGACGCGACGAAATACGTTCGAGCGCTTTCAATCTGGCGTATCGCGGAATCGGATGAACGCAACGGAATAAAACGAACGCGAACAGACGAAGCACTTGCCTCGATTTTAACGTTAATACGAGCGCGCCGGTGTATTTTCATACATTTTTTTATGCCGAACAAACGCGATATGATCGATACACGAATATTCGTAAACACGATCAAAAATACACGGACATGGAGACAACGGGTAGTAATCGAGCTCGTCAACGGCGTATACCGCGAACTCGATAATATCTTCGATGGCTCGCAAATTTTTCGCGATATCTCGACGAAGGAAACCGATCGAGCAGGAAAATAGAAGAGAACGAGCCTAAGATCGAGCCGGTCCGTCCTCGGTGACAGGTTAAAATATCGTCTCGCGTATTTCAAAGATCTTACACGAACATCGTGGAGCGTCACGACGAATCGACGCAGACGACAGAAAGAATGTTTTTACCTGTCGACGATGTCCGCGCGTCCCGTCTCTTAACGCGAATAAAGAATCCCTCCGGTTCCCCTCTATCTTTACCGTGAAACGCTCGTCTTTCTTCGAACCACGTATCAGCGGACCACGGCACGTTGCAGCGCAGATATCTTCGACAAATTACTCTCTTAGTTCGCGGCGCGGCCGCCATTTCCACCGGAAGATACACCGTAATCGTTTTCCGGTGGTAAGACAGCCTGAAAAACGGCCGGAAGCGCCGGAATAAAAATATGAAGAACCGCTCTTCGGGGAGCAAAAAGGATTCCCCTTTTTTCCCTTTTGCGCGGGAATAAACCGCGCGGCGTTTACGTACGATTCGCAAACATTCTTTATTAAGGGACGAGGAAAGGTTCGTCGGTAAACGGTTACGTGCTTAAACGCCGCCAAGACTGAAACTGTGAAGTGGCCATCGGGGGAGTAATCGAAAAGATCGTTTATTCGTTATAGTACCGCGGGCATTTTCTAATCGTTGTGTCGCGCAGAAACCCACGAGGATCTCCATCGATGTTGTATCTACTGCCGTGAACCAGGAGGATGTCAATTAAAACGGGTCGTAACCGTTTGCGCTTCAAGGTATTTTTTTACTATTGGCGGATAGTAACTGTCAAAACTTTGGTTGTATAGTTTAATGAATTATTTCAAAAATATTGTTTTTTCATTATTATATGCCACCATTAACTGTTTCATTATGTTTATACATTATATGGTGAGTGCCAGTCACCTCTGGGATGCAAAGGGTTATTTAGCCCGGAGAATTACAACAAGTCTTAAAAACAACTCTTTATTGGCTTTTACGTAAAACGCGATGACGGAAGGCTGAACTGATTTTCTCCCTCTTCGAGGGTGTAAAGTCGAAGGAAAAAATGAAGTCGGGAAAACTATGCAAGGGGTGGAGGTGCCAGGGCTTTAAGTAACACTCAAAAGTCGTCTGTTTCGTGTTTTTTTTTATTTCTAAGGACAAAGTGTTCTAAAGGTTTTGGAAGACTCTGACGGTGGCCGCAACGTTATCGGAGGTTGTATCGCCAATTCGGCGACGACAAACTCGGCGACAAAATTTCGAGATCGCACGACGAGATTGGCAAACGATAAAGAACCTTTCGTAAGCCAATCGTTACTTAACGGCGGATTAGAAAGTTCGAAATGCCTTTAAATTCGAGCGATTTCTCATTGATTACCGTGACAATACCCGACCGAGGGACCGGAATATCTAACGATAATGGAAAACTGTAGGTCAATGTGTTTCGCGTTAACTCGGTAAGAGTATCTAGAATCGGCCATTAACGTTGAGGAGCCACGGCAACTGAGATTTTCCTCGAACGAGAGTTTAACAAAGTTCCATGTTATTACAATAGAATAGCGAACTTCGAAGATAAGGGGCGGTAGAAAGAGAGTCGAGAAGGTAGCTTGACTTTCAAGGGAAGGCAACTTTGCCTTTCGAAAGAGCAAACGTTTCTCTCCTCCTTTTTGCTCACGGCGCAGCTCGGCAAATTTTTATCCCTATGAATGAACATTAATTTATGAAAAAAGAGAAAGAGAGCGAGGAGGGTGAAAAAAAAAGACGGTAGAACGTAGACGGAAAGAACAGTATAGAGATTTCGTGGCACGTTCACGACCTCCTTCAGCCCGTAGCTCGCGTTTCAGGGATATTTAAGTTTCATCGGGAAACTTTAGCGAGACGCTGCATTTATTAAATCCTCCGGCATGTTTGACGAGCAAATCCGAGAATTGTCCTGTCAGTGTCGTCTCCTCGGGAAAACGACGAAAAACGAAGGGACAGAAAGGGGGTGGGTGGGTTGGGGGCGAGACAAAAAGAAAGGAACGGGACATCGAGGGAAGAGAGTACTTCATTCTTTTATTGAAGGAACGATATTAATGTTTGCAAAAGTTACGGGAATAAGTGGAACGAGCCCGGCGAAACCGACACAAGAGGACCGCTAATGTATTCCGGTCGAATAAAAGATTACCGGGTTACATCCGTAGAAAAGCAATCCCCGTGCACGCTTCCGTCGTTTTAATTAATCTCGTATCAGCCGTACATATCGGTCGCGTTCATAATAACACCGACTTTTATCGCAATTCGCCGTACGTAATTCGATCAATTTAATTACATTTGCCGCGGTACAATATAAATTCGGCGCGGCACGCCGATAGATAATACACGGAGCGCGTTAATATTCGCGAAAAGTTGGAATCGCCGTGTAAAATGGGTCAACGAGACCAGCCGACGAACAACAGGAGCCCGTTACCGCCACGATGGACACAGGAGGCGCAATTACACGACCATTACCGATTAATAAACGCGTCGACGAATCGGATCCGCGAAAGCGCCAATAGGGACAAGGAGGTATTCGCGAGCTGCGTTCGATCTCTCGTTATCGATCACCGGCGGATTTTTCGTCGCTTATTAAATTCATTAAATGCACACTCTTTGCATTGTCTCGCCCCGAATCACCAACCCTTGAAAAACCTCCCTCCGAATTTCCTGCTACTGACTCAGGTTCGCGAGTAGTTTATATCAAATTTGTGTCCGATACCTCGAGATCGTCGAAAACACCGTTTACGTCGGAAGGAACACTCGAGGGTGGTACACTCTGGCAGCGTCCATTTCATCCCTCGAACCAAACCGAGTGCAACTCGCAACCGGCTATTTTTTTAATAATAACCACCGTTTCGTCCAAGATACGTTGGTCTCTGCCCAATTTTCTCCCTTTTTCACGGTCCCTCTATCTCTCTCTTTTTTTCAACTACCCTCGATCTCGAAATACCTGCTGGCAGCGCAGAGGGGAGGCTAACACTCGCAGGGATGCTTTTTGCAGCGGAAGATTTGTTAGATGTCGGCGTAGCTCGCATGGATAATGCTTGAAAAGTAGGTGGTGGAACGGTCCTTTTTTTTCTATCGTCTCCCTGTCTCTCTCTCTCTCTCTCTCCCCCGTGGAGGACTGAACTCGTTATCGGAGTTAGGTAACCAGTTAGATATATATAGTGGCGGGCAAAGTGAAATGGAGGCATGGGAGGTAGGAAACAGGGAGGGACAGAGAGTTAGCATACGAATGCCCGATTGTGTTTGTGGGCTGGTACGCTGTTCCGATTTACATAGTTATTATGATATTATGCAGACGCAAAAAGATTCTTATCGTCGTAGCTGTCTTTGTCGTGGAGAGGAAGGGCAGGTACAACTTGTACGACACGAGTTTTCTTTTATTACGTTCGCGGCCGAACCGCGAGACGGCACACGCGTTCTCCGCCGGAGTGATCGTCGAACGATCGATTCGCACGGATCGAATTCGGAAAAACTAGATACGCGTACTCGAGTGTCCACGGTGAGCACCGTGCATCCGGATCGCGCGAAAAAGTAAGCCTTTTCGTTTCGAAATTCGACCAGGAGATTCAAAGGCTTCGAGGATCGTTGCAAGGTCAGGATCCGTTTGACCGTGTCGTCCACGTTTTCCGAGGTACTTTCACCTCGAAGTTGGCGGATAAATCACACACTCCGAAAATATTTGGGTCGCTTCGTCGAAAAACGGAACGATGGGATCATTAACGGGAGGATAATTGACCGCGGGATATCGGAAACTTGATCGCTCGAGGGATCGTCAACGGTTACCGTTTGCAACGATACTCGCTCGTTCCGTTTAATTGCTTTTGCCGAAAAATCATACCGGAAACCTTGACTCGGTATAGAAAGGACGAGCACTCATCTTTTCGCGTGCATTCTATTGAACGGCGCCCCCTATGTATTCGAATCCGGATAACCCGCATTAAAATATACTCGAGCGGAGATACAACCGCGGTAACTTCACCGGCGAACAAAAAGGAAGACATTTCGTGCTATTCAATCGGTCGATCCTCGCTTTCTTCTTCCTCGTTGATGAATCGCATCTTCGTAGGGTATTTACCGACGAATCCCACACCGTTGTCCGCGTTCTCGATCTACCGGGTTAACATAATGCTCGCCGCGGCGTATCATCTATGGCCATTAGCCGGTGACAGTGCATCCGTTGACGGGAAATTGAAACTATGCTTCATTCGCGACCGTGTTCGATATTATACGCGGCAACGAGCTGTTAATCGCTGTCATTGCGCCGTCACGTACGCTTTAACGAGAGCAACGAATCACCGCTATCGAATCTACGCTACCCGTTAGTTCGTTCGTTTTGTAAACGATGCGAGATATTTTTCAAACGGCCAAACAAGATGATATAGTTGCGCCATAAATCAACGGTGGGGCACGGGCTGCGAATAATGCGGCCGATTTTCGACTCTAAGCACGTCCCGAACGTTGCGCGAACGATCGGCTAACAGAATCGGGAATCGATTCAGAAAAATGCTGGCCCGTTCTTTTTTGCAGATTTGCCAAGTTTCGCCGAGCCGATCGGTAATGTGACCGCAGCCATCGGCAAAGAAGCCGTTCTGCCGTGCACCATCCGGAAACTGGGAAATTACAAGGTAAGGGATTTAAATTTTCCTCAAGGAAAGAAGAGCGGTAGGAGCCGCGGAACGCGTTAATTAGCCGGGGTTTGCACGCGCGAACGAATACTCCGCGAGACCGCCGCGCGAATTCACGGGCTCCGGGGTTCACGGGTCACCGGGCGATAAGAGAATTCGAGATTTCGGTAATCTCGTGGAAACAAATGGGTCGCGTGGGTGCTCATGGCAGATGTCACTGGCTCGCGTCTTTTTGCGCGCTCCTCCTCGATCCTCTCTTTTCCTGCACCTCCTCCTTCTTCTCCACCTCATCCTCCGCTTCTCTCCTGTCCCCTTCAATTCCTTCGTCCGGAATAACTTTCCAGCGGGGCACCCCGGTCCAAAAGCTTCCCAGTCGGTTCTCGTTCGTCGGCTGGAAATAAAGCGAAACTTTGTACGCTCGGGGAAAATTCGATGGAGGTGGCGGAGGCTCGCGGAACTTCCCACCAGGTACACAATTCATTAAAGCTTCGCGGTGAGTAACGAGACGAAATTAAGCGGCGTTCCGCCGCCAGTGATTAACTCTTCGCGCGGGGAACACGCGTCGAGTCATGTATTTATCTATGATCCACTTTTACCGCCAACTTTTAATTCTCAGCGAGACGAGGATACATCGAGGACGAATCTACTGAAAATTTTCTGCTGGATTTGTTTAACGGAACGTCGATGTTTTGTTCGGCAAAAATTATCGAGACGAAACGCGGAATTTCGAGCACGTTATCCGTTCTCGAATAAAAATCTTCTAGTTGCGTTAATGCAGAGTAGAGCCAGTGGATCAGGCCGACCCGAACAAAAATCCTAGTTACGCCAATGGAAAGTGGCAACATTTGTTTAGCTTTAGAGTGCCGGTGCAGAGGAAACGCAAAGCGAGTGTCTGAAAGACAGATAACGGCGCGAAAATCTCGAAACGAATACCACCCTCTGTAAATGGTAACGCGTGCATCCAAACCCGTGTCATTTACAGGGATAATACTCTAATACGGTACCGCGCCTCACTTAACCTAATTGTGTTGTGACGGTACTACCCCGGACTTGCCACTAGGAACATGATCCATGATATCTGCTTTCTCGTTGTCCCTCTAAATATCCAGCCGAATATGTACGCTATCGAGTTGACCCTAATTATACCAGCGTCTAAGCCCTGCGCTACTGTCTGGCGGCATGGACCGTCTACATCTGTCAAAGTACACATAGTCCTCACGCATAGTAACAGCACGAATACGGCATCGTAGCTGTAAGCTTCACCGGCCTGTAAGCCACGCAACGCTATCTTAACGCCTTTCTACGTTTTATCGTTTCGAATTGCTTTCACGGTCCACTGGGATCACCGATCGATCGTATTTACGATCGCGATATATTTCCGCTACCGCTCCGCGCTTTCCTTGGTTACTTACGTAATGCCTCTTACCTTACACGAGACTTGGAGCTTCATCGAGCCAGGTCCTGTGTTTGAACACTTTCAAGTGATTTATAACAACAATTTTCAAATATCTACAACTTCGAATCTTTACATTTCTACACTTTCCGCTTCGTTTTCCAGCTTATTGTGACACTAATTTTCGATCCTCCATCATTCTGAAGGGCTCATTTTAAAGGGGAAGCCTCAGGGAATATAATTTTAACCAGGTATATTTTTTATTGAAAAATATAAAAAAAGAATTTGCTTTAATTTTTTCATATTATACAAGAAATTGACGAAGTCGGAAAAAATATTTTATAGTAACCTAATCTTTTATAAATAAAACAAAAAAAGTTTGGCTCAATCGAACGAGTAGTTTTTAAGAAAAAAATTCGTAAGTCATGTCCATTTTTTGCAAAAATAGGCAAAATCTGCAAATTTGGAAGGCTTGTAATTTTTAAGCAAATTCGAAATCGGCAAAGCGATGACTTAGACCCCCCGCCCCTAATTTCACATAGACTATCACATATTTTGATTAAAACAAATTCGCAGATGGTGAGGTTAAAAAGTGATCGATTCGGCGTAGAATGATCCTCTGACAAAGCGCACGTGGCCCGCTCTCGCTGTTCGCATCTATACCAACTCCAAATTTCTAACATAACTCATAAACGCTTATACTAGGAATACAGAACGTGCATAAAGGAGAAGTCGGTTCGTCGGTATTTAGTGAACGTTAAGAAGCGAAAAGCAATCGACTTCGATGTTAACGCGAGATAAGCTACCCTTCCTACGAGATCGAAGTCCTGTTTGTGGACCGAAGGATGGCTCTCGAGTCAATATTATATCGCGCGTAGCAGCCTCGTGTCTTGCCGCGTGTTTACGTGCGCCGACGTGTATCTACGAGCGATACGTGCTCGCGCGTACGGCCGACACCGGTAATTGCTTTTAGCCAAGCTTGAACCGGTGTGCCATTGGCACCGCAGGAATCAACCCGACGAAAGGTTCAATTTAACGTCGTATCGCGCACACCCCCGCGGCCCGCCGCCCATTCCCGCATCTCCTACGCGTTATCTATAACGCTGCACTTGGTAATTAATCCGAAGTGATCGTCGTGCGCATCCCGTATGTCTGGCAATGTGCTCGCGTGCATCGGGTTACACACGATCTCATGCGACACTGTTCATTCGTACGCGCGCGCGTGTCTCCGGCTTCGAACTCGCTACACACCGGCGGCTCCCTGAAAACGCGATAATGCGAGCAATTTCCTTCGCGCTCGAATCGCCCCGACTATCTCGAGATGCGTTCGACTCGAAGGAAATGGGAAAGCGGAAAAATGCACGAAACGCGACTAGTCCTGGTCGGCTGAATTTCAACGAAACAAAGAACAGGCGTTTGTAAGAAAATTAGAAATCAACGAATAGTCGAAGCAGGCCATACGCTTTTTGTCAGCGCTTCCCCTCCCTCAGGGAAGTTTTTCCGGGCCCTAGTCTCCTAAAGAAGAACCATACTAACGGGGGTGTCCTCGGTACGAAGTTGTTGTCTCTGAAGACATTCTTGGAGAGAAATAATAAAGAAAGATAGCATTTTCAAATAGGCCCACAAGATTTATTCGGTGGAGTCTATACTTCACCGTGTTTTATTACGTTTAATCTAACACGTTATTATCGCGAATTATCCGTTCGTGCTGAATTTGTATAAAAAAGTAATTCGAAAGATCGTGTTCCGTTGGACGAGGATCATCGAACGCCAGGATAACTATTCACGAGCGTTTCCTTAATAGGTTTCGATGGAAAAGTTTCTCGACAAAAAAAAAAATACACTTCCCGGCGGGAAAGAAAGACAAAGAAGAGGAGCTCGTAGGCGGAAGGAAAGCGGAAAGGATCATCGGTCGCGTTTGAATCCTTTCGTTCTCCGGGGAACCGTCGATAATGTCTCAAGCACTTTGTCACGAAGGAACAACAGTTTGTTCTGTGCGGAGCGAGGACGGAAACTATTACGTCGCCAGCAGAGTCGTTACCTCGGCGACAAAGATAACGGTTCGTTCGAACGCCGGTACCCCGGATAACGATCGACCTATCCCCGAAGAAACGAACCTCTTATCCGATAAAAACTTTCCCGATCCATGTATTTTGCATAATTTCGAGCTGCATACGATTACGCGATGTCTCCGCGCGCGTTCTCGGATCGGCTCGCCCAAGAACCGGAAACTTTTAAGAAAGCATAACGCCCGTTCTCTCCGAACGTTTCACTCTATTCGATTATTACCGTTGGCAAATCGTTCGAGCATCCGTAATCCCGATGATTCCGGCGGATTCGACCTCTTCTCGAGATCGTCGTTCGTTCATTCATCGTATTAACATCTCCGGTTTAGCGTTCTCGTAAAATATCCGACGCGGTAACGCGACGACGTCTTAGAACGGGCTTAGAAGCGGTTCCCGGGGGATGTCTGAGGGGCCGCGTGCCGCGTGCAAGCTGGCAAATTGAATCGGCGTCGGTGTACGGGTCTGCTGGTACTGTTTGCGAGATCCCGTGCTCGCGGCGGGATAACGAACCGCGAGAATTTTCTTCTGGCCAAAATTCCGGAACAGAGCTGACACACATTATCCCCGAAAGTTACGAGATTCTCTGGTGGGCATCGGCCAGGTTCGGACTCCGTCTCTCTCGCCGCCCCATCGGTGTAATATTTCGAGAGACCCTGGGCCACGAATCTACGTTAGCGCTAAGAGATTGCTCCCCATACCCTTCCACTAACCCAGGCCTCCCGTCCCTTTTCCTCTTCCGTTCTATTGTAATCATGGAAACAATCATTCTTCTCTCTCCTTCTATCCCGCGGTTCTTCCTTCTAACCCCGATGATCTCGCTTCGTCTCTGTATCCAGCGGTACTTCCTCTCGTCCCTCTTCGGCTCACGGTACTTTCCTCGTCTCTCCTGGGCCGAAAACTCGCTACCCGATCCGTCCATCTTTCTCGTCGTTCCCTCTTTTCTTCTTCTCTCCATCGCGGATTTCAGGCTAAAACCCCCCTCAGTCTTCGTTACTCCAACAAGGTGGCGTGCGGTTCCGGTGGCGGTGGTGGTAACAGGGAAAGGGAATGGCGTGGCGAGCTACCCTTTCGCTCGCCTCCGCAGCAATCACCGATTTGTCTGAATAAGCCCCGGGCAAGTATATGCTCATGCTTACCCCGGGGAAACACCACTCCGGCCAACTCGTACCCATCGTCTCTCCAGCCACCGACCCCTCCCGACTTTCCCTCCAACCTCGTCTCGGCACTGTTTCCTCGACATCAACCCCTCCTATTCTCTCTCTCTCGCTCTCTCTCTCTCTCTCTCTCTCTCGATCTCTAGTTACTACCCTCTGTTTCTGTACATTCTGGTTCCCACTCCCTCGATCGGCCTGGCAGCGACTCCATATACCCGAAAATACTCTGGTTCATCGATGCTTGATGGGAAGCTCGAGGAAGTGGCTGTAGGACGGGGGGAACACGAACGATGGAACGGAGTTGCCAAAGTCGTGGCGTCGTCGACGAGACTCGGGCGTTAATCAGAAATGGAACGCCATGAATGGAAAGGCATAAGCGAATCCGCGCGAAAGGACAAGATGAACGATCGTCGGACTTCGATCCGCCGTGCCGTGTCCTCCCGCGTGTCGAGCCACGGAAACTTCACCACCGAATCAATCGACGCGTTCGACGAATCGATAGACCCTTTGTTTAATTCTTACCGTTAATTTTTACTCGTTCGAATTCCTTCTAAGTACCTTCCAGAGTTACCCATTATTTCGGTTGTTAATTTAATCACACAGTTGTTAATTTTTTAATTTATTATTAACTATACAAAAAGATTTAACGAATATTTAACACCAGTTTTACGGAACCCGTCAAAATGACGGATCTTAGACTTCTTATTTTCAATTACGAATATTGTTAAAAAACTTATTGCAAAATGCATGTTAACCTTCATGGAGATGAAGAATCTTTCTATAAACTGGCTTATGTATTCTACATTATTTATTTGTTTTTATAGATCATTTTCGATTCAGACAAGTAGTCATTGAACGTCCATAAATCTAGTGTTAATACGCTTTATAATGACACTTTACTAACACGCTATATATCTCTCGCTGATCTATGTATAAAGGACTACTTCCCTTACCCTTTTTGTTTAGGCGTGTCGCCTAATTATTAGAATATAATGATCTACAATTTCTAACGTTAAGTAAATTCCATATCCAACGAAATTTGATTTTATGCAACATTGATAAAATTTACTAGAATAAGTTCTTTTTCAAAAAAACATTCCCTTCTTATTCAAAACTTGGGACGAAATATTATTTGAGAGAATATTCGAGTTTGTTTCGAGATCGATGTACGAAGAGAAAACCTCGCTGCATTTTCCCAGCTAATTTATTTTATTTAATCTACAAACATCGCGTCAGTCCTCCGGAAGATTGATCGTCATCGATCTCGTCATTTCGATGCGGAAATTGAATCGGCGTTAAAACCAGTTAACGACGTGCCGCGGAATCGTTGAAAGCGCTCTCTTTCGCGACGTTTCCTCGCGACTTTTTTTTCTTTTTAACGATCGAGTGCTTTGGAAAGCCCACTTACCGGTTAAATGCCGCAACCGAGAGAATCGAAATATTTTGTACATTAATTTCGAGGTTCCGTCGCGATTTACGTTCTTGCATTTAACGCGTACGTTCCCTCCAACCACGGTACGTTAATTCGAAAGACACCTCGTCGACGTGACGAGCGTATCCACGAACGTTCGACGAAATCGAGAAAGGAGTCGCAAATCCGGCGACTGCGAAACGATCGTTTCTCGATGGGACCCGACGATTTTCGTTTCGACGGTCACTCCTCTCTCGTTCCCGAGGCAAAGTATTTCCCTCGAGAAGGTCGATCGTTGTCTCGTATTTTTTCGCCTTTTACGAGCTTTTTATGCGCGATCGTAGACGGGGCCAGGATTTTGTCGGTCATAAATAAGGGAATAAGAGCACGATTCCGCGATTACAATCGTACCGTCGAAACGCTCGTCTTCTTCGATCTTTTATTATTCCCTTCTCATCTCGTCGTCGTCTGGATTCGCGCGAGAAAAATGGACAACTATTCGATCCTGATTCGCGCCCGTTCGAAATAAAGCGAGCCCGAATGGACCACAAAGGTTTCTTCGTTTATGTATCACGCCGGCCACGATATTCCCTCTGACGTAATAACTCTTTAGGCATTCCGCGCGCGGCTAAAACCTCTATCGAAATACGTCCGATGAAGTTTAGGGAGCCATAAATCTTTCGACTTTCGCCAGAAGTCTTTTCCAGCCTGGAGTGTACGAGGAGAGGATCGCTTTGAAGTCGGTGCTGGCGCAAATGACCGGATTCGTCGATCAGCATCCTCGCGACGTAGCCTTTCAGGGCAAACGTCCTTTCTCATTTTTTCCAGAAAGTCGGAACGAAGAACGAGGGATTTAGCGTCGCCGATTTGCCTGGTTTCTATCTGGATGAAACGGCAGCTACGCGCCGAAAGCTTCGGGGCTTTCTCGGCTCCCTTCTTCTCTTCGTTTCTTACGGCCGGACCGAGACTTTAGGAAAATCGTTTGGGTCCCGTACAATAAGAGAAACGGGAAAACACGAGAAACGTCTCTCCGGCAAAATAAGCAGGGAACGGAAGTTGCCAATCGGCTGGAACTAACGATTCCGCCTCGAGTCTGTTTCTTACCTGAACTGTACGTATTTTTGTACGCGATTTCTTCGACCTTATCTCCTATGGTGATAATTTACATTTTCCGACGAAAGAGAGCCGGTCACGAACAAACGTCGTCGCATCGAACGATCCGGTTCAACGGGCCGAGACGTTTGTTCTCGGTTTAACTCGATTCCAGAACTTTTCTTTCGATATTCTTGTTTTTTTTTTAAAGCGCGGAAAATCCACGTTACGTATTCATGAACGCTTAGTCGAAGCTACGCGAAAGGATGCCAGCGAGGAGAAAGAAATTGGTGGGCGTTCGCGAAGAAAAATAGAGGCGTCTTAGAAACGCGCGCGTTAGCACAACAATAGGTCAAAGGAATTTTGCGAGAAAGCCGGCGCCGGGAAAGCGACGTGACACCGACAGGAAGGTGCGAAGTTTTGATCAGCAACGTCGTGTTGCAAAGTCGCGAGTAAACGAGCGAATTGAATTTTGCGCGAGAAATTTCGCAGCCAAATTTCAAACACCCATACCGCACGCTTTTCTAACAAAAGTATTCTTCTAGTAACTTGGTGTCTTTGACGTTGTTCATTTCAGGGGATGTTCTTATAGGATGAAAGGACAGACAAGGTTTCATCAACGCACTTACCTAGTTCAACGATTCGAAACCATTTATTCCGCAAATTTGACCGACCTTTGCGATTAGCAGTGACTTACTGACTAATTTATTCGTTCAGATTGCGTTCGTCAAAAAGACTCTTTCTTCTTTTAACACGTTGATTGCCACGCTAACGCAGTTGACAATATTTTGCATGTTCACAATATTTTGCTTTATTTATTATTCATACATCCAAGTAATTACTACTAATGTTTCCAATTAGATAAGTGAGCAAATTCTTACTAAATAGATGATTGATTCATATGGAAATTTAAGCGTCACCCACATGTGGATGATGTGGCGATGAAAGTGTTAAACCGAGCCTCGCTCTAAATCAATCTTTCAACGATGCACGCGTATTCTCAAGCATTGTTCGAACTTGATTACCCAATGCGACGCTCGAACCCACCGTCCAAACGTTCTCACGCAATCACTGCAAATACCCACTCAGAAAACGTTCACATGTTCGACTCATTTATTCATCTCATTCTCACCCGCTATCTTAAAGCTGGACTGAATAATTATATCATATAATATAGAGACGCGATGGCCGCATATCGACGCCATATTCTTTCGAGAGGGTGAAATAAAAATGACACGCGGTCCTTTTGACGCGTTTGTTCACCGGCATCGTTGATTCCCGATGTATACGCGTTACTCTGTCTTCCACATTTTTATATTCTCGCCGCTACAATTAACGGAATTCCTTTAATTATTTTGTTTCGCGTCGTTAACGAAACGAAGCCGTGTCGCACGGGGAGGAAACGCGTGTCAAAAACGCGCTGGAAACAAAGGGGATTCGTACAGTGCGGACTCGCGTGAATTTATATAAAATTCACGATTTGACGCTGCTCTTTCAAACATCAACCATTTTCGCCGAAACAGCGACGTCCTCGCGTACGCGAAATATTCACGAAGAAACAACGACGCTTACCGTTACACGAAACGAATTCGAGGAATCGGCCGATCGATCGGATTTATACCGGACTCCACGAAATTCGATCGTCGACGAGTGTACGTAGAAAGTTCGGAAAATAAAACATCGAAGAAACTTTGCGTTCTTTTTGCCGGCGCAAAGTTTTACGGGTCCGTTTTAAAGGACTTCGGTACACGCGCTGTATGAAGTTTCGTGATTTTGTTCGCGAGTATCGTAACGTACTCTATCCACAATTTCTAGTTGGAAAATGTCGTTGAACGACGATAGGGGGAGGTATCGCGCGCGTGGCATAAAACTAAAAAACGGATAAAATCGAATAAGTCGAGCGAAATCGATATTACTTGGCGACAGCATCGACGCCCGCGGAACGGGTTAAGGGTCGAATGGCACCCGGTAGCTTGACCACGGTATCAGAGGGGTAGTTTCGCGGAATGGTCTCGCGCAAATACAAATCTGCGGTTATCGAGGGCAGTTCGATTACTGGCGTATACGTACGTGTCCCACGTAGTCACGCGTAAGCAGCGCAGATGGCACGGTCCGCGTTAAAAACGCGAAAATAATATAAAATAACGTCACCTGCGCCGTCAACGTGTTTTAACGAGTTCAACTGCGCTTTGAAAGTTCGCCCTGCGAGCAACGGGAAGAAAATTTCAGCGTAGTCGTTCGGGCATGCAAAAACGCGAGACTGCTCGACTCCTAGTTTCTAATTAGTCGATCGTTTGCCGGACGTTCATCACGACCAGAGGGCAAAGACAGCCGACCTCGAATCGTAAAAAGTGGCTCCGAACAAAGTTCGCTATCCTGCGAAAACATTCCTGCACCCCTCTAATGGCCGCTTACTTGCGCGCGGGACACGTTCAAACTTTTCAGCTGTTCGAAGCCGGATTCGCGATAAAATCGATGGCCAATTTTAGATAACCGCGAAGCATCCAGAATCTCGCCCTGCGTGTTTACTAATGCGAGTATCTCCGATTAATCGTTTGATTAACCCTTTGCGGTCCTATGTCGAGCTTGGCTCGCCTCGGCGTTTCTATTGAATCATAGAAACAATTCAGATAAACAGGTTGGTTCGAAGACGTTTTCATTTATTTGTCACTTGTGAGAAATTAAAAATATGTTTATTACGCACCCTGCATCATTGCAGTACATTTTATTGTAAATCTCGCTTCTTCAGGTTTTGTATCGAAAAATAGCTCCGTTTTTAACACTAAAACTACCAAAAGAGGTCAAATGACCGTTCTACAAATGTCCTACTTAATGACAAAATTTGTTAAGCTGGTCTTCTTGACATTTATGATGATTGTCATCAAAATAAAGAATCTATAAGTGTATTCATTTATGTTTTATCGTTTGTTCATTTATTTTTCATGTTCATTTTTATGATTATTATCTTCTCAACAATTTTTATTAAACAAAACTTGAAATGTTTATAAACCCCTCTGGATTTTTCGACCATGTTTTCTCAATTATCTCCGGTGTCCGAACGGTTAAGCGAACAAAAGGACTGCCGTGAAAATTTGAACATGACGGTTCGAGAATCGTCGATTCCGAAAACTTGTAGCGTTTTTCGACGGAAGTACGTATCCGAAATCCCTCGAAAACGATCAACGCGTTAACGGAATTACCGGTTCGAACGTTTTCGACCCTTATCCGTCCACGATTTCGTTTCCCATTATTTTTCATCGGACGTAAACGCGTCCCTCGGGGTGTTTTCGCGTCATTCGGGAAACGGTGTCTTATTTTGCGTTCGTTCGCGAAACAGCCCCGGGCGGCCGGCAAAATTGACACCTCGCCGAGAAATTTGCCGTTTAAACCGTTCGCGTAGCAAAGCGGCTCGGTTCGCGTTTCACTCGCAGCAATTTTCTTCCCTTTCTCCCCGATCATTCGTTCTGGAACGCATACTTCCTGCCGTAAATCGGCTTGGAATTTTCGCGACGCCTTCCACCGCGGCCGACGCCGAGGCCGCCGACCGTTGGCCATTAATTCTATCGCGGTATCGTTGTTTCAACTAAAACTGTTGTTGTTTCCCCCTCCGGTTTTTGCCGCTAGACTTGGCGCCGCGTCGGGGCTAAGCAAACTTTTGAAATTTTCCTGGGAGGGTTCGGTAGCTTGTTACCGGTCGTGCAAAAAAAAAAAAAAAATAAGCGTACACCGACTGCTGCCGGCGTCGAATTAGCGAAAACTTTGCTCGAGCCCTCTTCTTTCCGGCGAATTCCACTTTTTTTTTACTCGCTGGTACCAGAATCGGAGGAGCGCTCTTTACGAAAGGAAGTATGCACGGTATTGCTTGTCCAAGTGGCACCGGAGCTCGGCTTCGCCACTTACCGGCTAAGTTACCAGTTTCGAATTCTTACGGAAATACGAGTTCCACCGGTATGATCGACTTTACGGACTATCGCAATTTCATCGTATTACAGAGATATTAGATAATACCGAGTCTCGAGGTAGAACATTAGCTCTTTAATTGGTGCGGGCTCTTTTGCCAACTAACACTCGTTTCCGGCTGCTACGTCGTCGCGCCGGGTAAATTCGACGAATTTCTAGGATAACAAGTTACCGCTCGGGAAAGTAGAAATTTTGCTAAAACTCGAACAAACTCGTCGAGGAGAGATAAAACGAACGAAAATGAGGATTATTTGTCGAATTATCATTCGAAGGATGTGCAAAAATATATCTTCGTGCAGAGAGTCTCTAATAGACTCTAATGAAGAACATCTTAGCTCTGTCACCAGAGTCAATGGACTTGCTTCAACACGTTGCAGACTCAGATCGTTATTTTTCCGCGAAGAGCATATTTCTATGCATTATTGGGGGGGTCTATTACTCTCGGTTCTATCGTTTGAACGCGAAATTCCAATGAATATTTAATAAATTAAATATTTCAAGCTACTAAATTCTATTTAACACTAAAACTACCGACGTATAATGCACGATTGGTTTGATGTTAAAAATGTAGATGAAAAATAAATGAACACACGACGAAACATAAATGAATACACTTACCGATCCTTCATCGTTTGGTAGTTCTAGTGTTAATTTAACACGCAACCACCTCCGTATGGCAATATTATTCGAAAAGCAAATGAGTCGAGTTTTTCAGAGAAATTAATTCTTAACGATCCAATGCCGCCATATAAACGGCATTACACTTTCACTTACTGGGTCCATTGCTGTGTATATGGCGGCAAAAATTATTTTATTATTTTCATCGCTCTTATTATTGTTATAAAATAAAATTAAATTTAAGACTTAATTATGACTTCATTTTAAATTAATCCTATTACTCTGCATAGATTTTCATTCAAATATATGTAAATATTTTCTTTCCTATACTTGCTATAAAACTGTTGAATCCATAATTCCTTTTCGCACAGAAAATAGCTTGGACCCGGTACGAAGTAGGCTTGAAATTCTTCCGGACAGTTAAGGGTTAAAGAGTGTATTGGTTGTCTCAGGTGGGATGGCTTCGAATGGAGGACCGGACGATATTGTCGATGGGTCAGCGAACGGTGACACAATCGCCACGGTTTCTCGTCACGTTTGAGAATGCGAAAGCGAAGAATCAGAGCGATTCGAGGGACGAGGAAGAAGCCACTTCGCGGCTCCATATTCGGCCGCTACGGCAAGCTGACCGAGGCTGCTACATGTGCCAACTGAATACGAAGCCTATGTTGAGCCAGCTGGGATGCGTAGATGTCCTAGGTATGCCTAATTGCGCGTTATACCGCATTCCTACGGCCGGCTACGGTCGGCTGTTTGCGGTCGCTCGTACAGACGTCACGCACGCACGCATGCACGCACCGGTTTCGATTAGTCTACCTCGAGAAGGGATGGAAAATATGCGCGCCTCGCCGCTAGAATACGTTTCAATGGGACCCACCAGAACGGACCGTAACCGTTACGTTGCTCGCCTGCTTTCTATTCGTTCCACCCTCGACCCACCACCGTCTCGTCCCACCTCCATTTCGCTCTGCTATCCTCCCGATGCTTCTCTCCGTGTACTGGGTGATGGCAAAATCGCAATGGACGTTCGCGAGATTCGTTAACCTATCGAAATTCTATACCGTATCAACAAATCGTATTTCTAACATCCCCCAATTTCCAGATCTCTGTATTATCGGGTTCTATGTAACAAAATTCCTCGAATATATCTCGAACACGTATACATATGTCGTATATACATATGTCAGAATCTCTGCATCCTTAACACTATACCAACATCAAATGCATACTTACTTTAGAATTCAAAATGGAGTAGAAAAATAAATAAATATTGCAGTATCATATAACATATACAACCATTAGCTCAATAAAACATGACAGATATTTTGACAAAAGGTCGGCCACAAAATTTTATGTCATAAATTGTCAAACCTGAAACCAGTCATTTTGATTGGTTGGCAGTTCTAGTGTTAATGGCCGCACGTCTACACATTCGATCATCGCTAGCAATGTTTTTGAGGAATTCATTTTGCAAAAACTTTATGCGCCCACATAAAACAAGAAAAGACAATAACAACGTATTCCATACAAATTTCGTATTTTTCATTTGTGTGATAATTATTATAGCAATTTCCTAAAATTAGATACAGGCAATAATACAATATCTACATAAAACCAAAGACGTAGCGATGAAATACGAAGTCTATAGTAATATCCACTCTTACGTTCATCAATCATCGCACAGAGAGTGTGATATCTGCCAGCAAGCGTTAATGGCTGCAGCTTCGTGTATCCATAGATTCTCGTATCTTCGGATTCCGACATTCCTGATTCTTCTAACGAGTAGAGTGTACCGAATAAAAAAGAGAATTTCTTTGCAAGTATTCGTTACCGGTACGACCACGACTTGTTCAACACCCTGTACGAGGAGTACACGTTCTCCTGTGTGTATCGTACACAAGGATCGTTGTATCGTGCGTGCGTGGACACCGTGGCATGGGGTAGAAAAAGGACTCATCGAGAGTGCGTACGCCTGTCTGGGTATTCAACTCGAAAGGGCGATCGGACCGAATGGAATGAAATTCCTTTGTAAGCAAACACAGGAAAGGTCCCGTTTTTGCTTTTTTTTTTCTTCCTTTTTCTTCCACCCCATCGAAACTCGGGCCTCGATCCCTCCATGCCTAACGGAATATTGTCGAAGCCGAGCGGGCGTAATTGAAATGGTCCGAGCAGCGTGGCCTTCTTCAAAAGGAGCGAGATTTCATCGCGAAAATGTTTCTTGCCGGTGGTCGGGGTTAGCCGGTGTTTAATTTGCCTACGGAGCCAGGCGTTTTAACCTGATTTCGGTCCGGATAGACACGGCGGTAGACGAGTCGGACTGATTTTCATGCAGGCGTCGGTCACGGTTCCGATAACGTGAATACCTTTTTCCAAACGAGAATGATTTGAAACCGATCGAAACGCCTGATCGGTAGCGATCGATTAACACTAAAAGTACCGGTATTAAATGCATGCTTACTTCAAAACTGAAAATAAATTAGAAAAATGACTGAATAATTATTGGAGCATCGCCTAACATATACAACCATTCGTTCGGCCAATAAAACATGACAGACATTTTGACTAAAGGACGGCAATAAAATTTTGTAATTAAAATTGCCAAACCCAAAACCAGTAATTTTGACTGATTGGCAGGAGACGAATTCTTACAAATCCTTCGGTATCGCGTAACGCCGGTGATCTAACGCTTGGTCATACAACGCGTGGCAACATAACGCGTGCTCCGTCGAGAAGATCGTGAAACGCGTCTTACCAATACCAACAACGAAATTGATATGTACCCGTATTAACGAGTATGTCATCGAATTAGCCGTATCGCTAACCGCTAACCTCCTAATTCACCCATTAAGATCATGATCGATTTCCATTGCGGTCTGTAATTTCAATCCCTGCCACCGGCAAACGCAGACGCGTCCCTCACCGAATACGCTGTTCATCGCATCGACGTTTCAAAATGTCCGACTCAAGCACGGCGTTTGAACTTGGCCGAGTGGATAACGTTCCGGTTGTCCAAATTATCGCTTACAAAGCAGATCGACCGGTTTCTTTTCTTTCAGTCCCGCCGGATATACTCAGTTTCGGCACTTCGGAGGGCGAGGTCTCCGTACTGGAGGGTGAGAACGCCACCCTCTCGTGTAACGCCTCTGGAAGGCCGCCACCTCGCGTGCTTTGGCGACGCGAGAAAAGTGGTTTCATACTTATGAGGGGTCTTCACGATCCGCTGATACCAGGTAAGATATTACATTTTTATCTCGTCTCGAGAACTCTAGCGACGGTCGTTGCCGGTGACAAATAACGTTCGATTCCCCTCCGTTTTATATTAATTCGTCGCCGTTCAAAAATTCTACCGTTCTCGCGTTCAATATCGCGCTTCGAACCGTTTAAACCGGGTCGACTTTAACCGGATCGATCTTATCGGTATCGATGAGAGAACATTCGTCGTTCGATCCTCTCGTCACGGATTCTAATTCCGCTTACCGATCGTCGCGAACATCGACGGAGAATACCTTTCGAGCGACGATCTATTAGCATAATTAAAATCTGTACGATTCGAACGAACTTCAAACACCTGCGTTGAGTAATTATCCGAGACACGGAGACGAGGCGATTCGCTATCGGTATCCGTTTAGCGGAACCATGAAGACGTCGTAAATTCGCAGAACCACCCGAAGCATAGAATCGAAAGCAATTACGTTCGCAGATACGTCTCATCAAACAGAGATTAGTTTGTTCGTACCACGGCTACCAATATCTTTCGGCAACGCGTCGCATTACGTACGCGATCGTTCCATTGTATCGTGCAGTTTGTCGATTTTCGGCGGCCCCCGGAGAACATTGCTATGTAGCAGACCGGTCTCGCGTCGAACACGCGACAGTTTCGTTAATGGAACAATTTTTCGCGCGATATTGATAAATCGACGGACAATATTTTGTACACGATCGGTGTTGTAACAAAAATATTGGTCCACTGTCAGGTAGGTCGCGAGCTGTCGACGCAAAATAATGAATCCTCCATTTTCGATGGATCTCATTAAGCCCGTGACACGTTCTGTCGAACTCGCGAAATGTCTCGGTGATTTATGCCGTGCGATCGCTCGATTATAATGTAATTCGTAGCGCTTCGCGAGTACGAAAGCTTGGCATACGCGCACGCATAATTAAACGTTGATACGCGGTGTAACGACGTAACGGATACGTGTTTACCAACTATCTAAATATTCTGCTTGAAATTTCATCCACCGGCATTCGACGTTTCGATTTCACAGTCTCGGATAGTGTTTCGAGGCACGACGGTCGGGTTCGCGTTTCTGTCCGTTGTTCTTTAAATCGATCTCGAGGCAACGCGTGAACGGTCGTGTAAAGGATTTCCAAAGATGAGATTTAGGGTTGTAATAGGCAGCGGTCTCGTAGTTTTAACGAGCGAACGACGTATTTCGCGCGTAATTTGGTGTACGCGCGAAAGCTGGCGCGAGGCCAGCGATATGTATGCGAGAGCTTTCAACGAGATATTCATACGAGGCGCGATTTTACAGTGGACAACCAGTCCGGCGAGAAGCTGGAATTAACCAGGGTAGACAGGAGGCAAATGGGAGCGTATCTTTGCATAGCTAGAAACGAAGTGCCTCCGGCAGTCAGCAAGAGAGTCTATCTGAGGGTGAACTGTGAGTATCCACCCGCATCGTCGATTATATAATACTTTACCGAAAATTATTGTCAACGTCCGCTAGTCGAAGACGTCTAACCGCCTCGATTACTCCTCCCAAATAAATGCTCTTGTTTCGATAAATTACTGTTAACGTTTAATCTACCAAAGAGGTCATATGATCCTTTTGCAAATTTCCTACTTCAAACAACATTTGTTAAGATGGTTTTCTTGACACCTGTGTTGGAGGTCCCAACCATGTGTTTACAACATTATTTTCTTTACCATGCCGTTTCATTTTCCCTGTCCTTAACTTTAAGCCCTTTCCTGTCACCGGTCCTAGACCGTTCAAGTACTCATAAATTTCCACTACCAAAAATCCACTTTCCCCCACTTCTTTCTTTTCCTCCACCCTCGTATAACAATTAGCCAATAGTATTTCTGCAAGAAACCTTGCTTGCAAGATCATCACCCGTTTTTAGTCAGAGTCCATCTAGTACTCCACCGAGCTGATCATATTCGATTGTTAAAGTTAGGAACTAGAGTAAGATTAAATTGTGAATTATACGTCGGTAGTTTTAGCGTTAATACAGTTCGTACAACGTTGTTTTTACACCGACCAGACCTTCCTTAAGTGCTTCTTGAACAGCGGCGATTCAATCTAATGGATATAATTGGTAGCCAAGGGATCGTAGAAAATGTGAATCGATCGAAGCTAACAGTTTCTGTCTATCGTAATTCTAGTCCCGCCAAGCGCGAAAGTTCCCAACCAGCTGTTAGGCTCGCCCCTGGAAAAGGACGTGTCGTTAATCTGTTTGATCGAAGCTTATCCAAAGACGATTAACTTGTGGACCAGAAAGGAGCAAGTTATCATGAGCGGGTACGTAGTCTTCTTTTGTTCCGACTTTCCAAAGATCCTATTCCCTTTGTCTGTACGCCACCGGACCTGACATTCTCACGCGGCTAAAGAAAATCGATGCCGTACCGTATTCCGAACGTTAAAATCGGACGATTTGTCAATGCAGGGGCAGATACGAAATCGACGAACGGGCACATCCGGACGAGGAATGGAAGACAACCAGCGAATTGAAGATAAAGCATTTGGAAAAATCGGATCTAGGGGAATACACGTGTTCGGCGTCCTCGAGCATGGGCAAAGCGGAAGCGATCGTTCGAGTGTACGGTAAGCGAAGTGATCAACGAACGCGTTATTACTGTCATCGATTATATCGCGTTTCCCGCCTTCGCTGACGCTTTGATATCGGTGACTGGCCGTTTCTCGCGTGACCGTGCATTCGCCGCGTCACGAACGACCCGTTCAAAATCCTTAACCCGTCGAGATAGGCCAATAGTTAACTAACTCGCGATCGAGCGAAATTTTATCGTATTTATACAATCTAAATGAGTTTCTGAATAAAAACGAACGCGGTCGTTAAATAACGAGTTCGACCAGATCGCGTTAATTCGACTTCTGGCCACAAAAGGATGAAAGACGATTTGTTCGCGACTACGAAATTTCGTGCAAATCTGAGAACCAGCGAGACAGTGTTCTCCGTTCGGGTAACCACCTCGGTTAAATTGGTTTCAGAGATCGAGCGAGCAACGCCACCCACCCGAGCCACGTCCGCGAGCTGGAAAAAGTTGAGCAAAGGAAAATCGAAGTTCGCCCAAGTCACGACGATCAATCGAATCTTCCACCAGATGAGCACGCCAGCGATGCAGAAGAGCACAGCGAGGATCGTTTACAATAAGCACTTGACGACCTCGACCACGGCGGATCCACGGGCGCCTTTCATCAAAGACAAAAACGTGTTTCAGAATCGCGATAGCCCGAGCACGCGAAGCAGCACGAACGCGAAAACCGGCAGTACAAGAATCTATGCGTTAAGCTTGCTCATTTGTCTCGGGCTATGATAAATCGTATCGACCGGAAGAAAGGTGTCGAGGTCTCGAACGATGTGGTCAAACGCGGAGGAACGACGTGCATCGTGTCGATGGTATCGACGACGCACAACGAAGAGTAAGAACCTCAACCGGAAAGTTTTAACGAGAAGTTCTTGTTGCGATCTTTCAACGACACGATGTAACGCAATACCACAAGTACAATTGCGCGCAACGATGATTTTCTTTGACGGTGCAAGGCGTAGAGAGAGACGCTCTTCCCAATCCTTAGGCCCTTCCTATGCCTTTGGATCCGTTTAGTCCCTAGCGAGCATCTAGGTTTTTAGACCATGGGCTCTTCTTGGATTTTCCGACAACCGAATCGCAAACAACGGAAGACACCTCCCGAACCTGTCCTTTGACTAAACGAAATTTACACGAGTGTACGTTGAGAAACAATGGACCGTGAGCATTGAATGATGAGCGACGAGTGATGAACAATGAAACAATGAAGCGTGTGCGTTGAATAGCGTTTACTGTATCACGGTTTTGACAGTAGTGAACATGTTAACATCGACCGGCGGATCATTCGATGTCGTTAGCGAGAAGTTGATGAGATTGGTCGCGTGTATGTGAATACAATTATCGGAACGCGTTCGTTATACATATTTTGTTCATTGTTTGCTAATGCGTGTACTTGTGGTTGTACGATAAGCTTCTCAGCGAGATAACGAGATGACGATACAGCGAGAATAATCGATCTCTGGCCGCGTGGGTGGGCCGCGGGCGAAACTGTTGCGAATTTTAAAAAGATAAATGCTTACGAATGTATTTTTTATGACCCTTTTATCCGTTTATCAAACGCGGGGAAAAGAGTATAATTGTCGTGAGCGAAATGTGTTCTTTAGTTGGACTGAATGTAACGTTGTCGAATATTTTTTTAAATCAACGAGGAACGAAAGGGGAACTAGAGTTTTTTCATTGATACAAACGATCATTTCCGATTTGTCGAGTTATTAGAGATGACGAGGTAAGTTTTATAAATGTTAGCGTCGAAAGCCTTACACATGCAGGGTGTCTATTCTCGAGTGGGCCACCAAGAGTGTCATTTTTCACGATACATCATCGTTTGCTAATATAAAAACGCAACAACGATTCTTTCGATTGATTGATCGGATCACGGAATTATTTTAAACGATTGCAGAACGAACATCCCTTATAAAACACATCGTGACGATTCTTATTTACTTGAACCGTTCATTGCGCGTGATTTTCTGCGTGGTTCGCGGCTGATCGCGAATCGACCCCTCCTTTAATCAACTATTCGATTGTACTCGAACGCAGACAAATAATTAGCATACTAATTTGTACGTAAGGGATAATAAGATAATACGTTTATTTAACGGCGCGATAACCGAGATCGTTAAGTTTAATCTTAACAAACGTTAACACGTCATATCTAAGTCAGATTCATATCCATAGGGCGTATAGTACCGTACTAATTGTATATTTTAGGAAAAATACTAGACCTTACTTTTCTGATTTCGCGTATTTTTTTAATTAACGTAGGCAAATAACGTACCTTGTATTGCCAACGATTCAACGAGACCACAATTATAAGCGTACCCGGTGTGGTTGACTGCGAGGAATTTACTGTTATTCGATAACATGAACGCTCGTGCTTCTTTTCGTGTTACACGCTTTAACGTGTAATGTTTGTCCGCTCTTATCGAGATTAATTATCGAGTTATTCAATGTGCGTCGCTTATTTCTATCATTGAACGATATACGAACAAGGCGTTATCTTAACGTGTACATCATTTGCGATACGATTGCGAAGAGAATATACCTTTCTTTTCAAAGAATCGACAATAAGCGTTCCTAGTAGATTGTGCTTTGTATCTTTTTTCAATGTTCCTCGCAATACCGCTAATCATATCTTACTCTGTAATTAGAATTCGTATGCAAAAAAACGGTGCTAGTAGAAAGGCTTGATTCTCCTTAACGGATATGATTTTTCATACCAGCAATGTCAGAACTTTCTACTAATATAATCGTTCCCGTAAATATCTTATATTACAGAGTACAAGTTTTTAGTCATGGTGCGTGATTTACCATCATTGGAATAGTAGCATATCCGCGAGATAAAAAAGAACACACACATGTATGTTAAATATACCTATTTAACAAATATTGTATATCGTAACACACTGCTCAATATAATGATTCTACAATAACTATATTAAAAGAAAATGTTGTTGTTTATAGAAAAAAAAAATATATTATGAGAATACGGTGAGAAAATGTGCTCAAATTGGATAATTATATAGCTTTGAAAAAAAGAAAACAACGTGTTGACAAATAAAACATACCATGCAAGTAGCAACTGTGTTTGTTGTTTCATTCTTTTATTTGTTCCTGATTAAATTGTGCTCTTACCATGTAGTAACCAATGGTTAAACCTTATAAAAAAGCATTTTTTTTATTTATGTTTAGATCCATAGTGTTTACAATTAAAATACGGTTGCATCTTGCCGATGAATATAGTTCTTAGTATTTGGTGCTTTAACATAAACTTCATGTCCAAAACAATAGACTGAAAGCCATGCTGACGCAACAGACTGCCACATACGGGCTCTTCCTTTCACCGATTCTTGCACACTTCCAAAATGTGCCCTGCAACCTAATTATCGAGTATCGTTATCAAAACCATTGCACAACAAACATTTTGTTAGGTCATTTATGAGAAATTAATATTTGTTTATACATACCCAACCTTTCCTAACCTATTATCCAACAAACTGGGCACAATGGATCTAACGTAAGTACACGTGCATATCAGTAATAAAATTACTGTCAATAAACTCTGGAAGTTGAATAGGGCAGACTACACGTCCCCCGACAGAATTATTAAAATAAATTATTTAAATTCTAAGTGTAGTTCTTTAAACTACAAAGAGGTTATAATAAAGTTATCGATGATCTTACCATTACGTTTTAATATTCGTGGATTATGATAACAAATTATTACAAGCAAGATAATTTAAATCCCAATGACAATCAGTTTGACGTATTATTTTTTAAATTAAAAATTATACTCATGAGACGACGAATTTTTATTTATTTCGTACTTGACAGCTGTGATTGGTTTAAACGCACGTGTAATCAAGAGCAACACATTGATGATGCGTTTGTAACATCGTGATGTCGAATGTATATACCTGGTAGTCTTTTACTTCTAATGTTTCTTCGTTTTATATTTTTTTTATATAACATATATTCGAGCTTTGAGTTGGATTTGAAAACATCTGTGGTGAGGTCGATCAGTGTTCCAAATATCTGTCTATGTACGTGATTCCATTCGATCTTGTCCCAGAATTTCGCTTTTTCAGGTACTCGTATATTTTGATTACTATGTAGATATAATACTGTGACAGCAGTAAGTAGTCGAAGATCTACTGAAGTTAGCCGACATGCGCACGTTGAACATAGTTTATCATGGAACGAGCATATGCCGAAATCGAATTCCGCCATTTCGAAAGGATAACATTCAACGAGCGAAAAAATTCAAAATGTAACTAGTACTTATCGCGCAATTGTATGAGTCAAAATATTAATTCGCGTATCTTGCACCAAAAATTATATTCATTGTACAGTATAAACCATATAAAAACATTGTTTCAGACAAATGTCACCGATAACGACTGCTAAAGTTTTTAATCATTACTGCCGGGACATTCAGCTATCTCTATGTAACATTGTCGATGTCGATCGTGTATTATTTATAAAAGTGCTTTAACGTAAATCGTAACGCGTTCCATGTATATATAAATATCATTGTTTTCGAATCATTTAACCAATGATTCATTGTAAAAATATACCGCGAACATGTACCTAATACAATTTATAATTTTTATACGTTAGGATTCATCGTCTGTCCGTATTCTGCGGTCGCCGCGTGCAGTAGTAAAATGGCTGCCGAGAAACGTCAATACATTTTGTATCAATAACAGTTTTCTTTTGTAAATAATCGTAGCAAACAGGATTGCAATAAAACGGATGCCGGTTAATTAACACTTGATTTTTCTCATAAACGTGTGTATGAAGGAGTGCGTGCGAATCAGAAATGGCAGAATTTGTGCGCGGAGGTCCGAGCGTGTCGAACAGTGCTAAGGTACTTATGAGTATTATTCATCTGCGATTATTCATCTCTTATCGCGCTCTCGATAAAAATATTGACCGCAGAACAAAGAGAAATTAATTATAGTTGTGTATTTAAAAACATACGTTCACTTTCACAGTTTTAAAGAAATCTACCAATTTCAAATTATTTTTTTTAAATATTTCAATGAAAAGAACTCGCGCTATCGTTTACAGATAATGTTTTTTAATTAGTTTGCACAGTATAAGTGATCATGGAAGAAAGATCGTAGACACAAAAGCATTATGAACAGATATTCACACAGGGTATTTGTGTTTTGTTGACAGAAGTATATGTTATATTTTAAATATATACTTATACTATATGCTATAAGATATAAGCACTTATCTTGTTTCTTTATTATACTGTTTATTGTTATTTTTATTATGTTTTGAGAACCTTTTTAAATATTTTCATATAAATTAAGCAATGTTTATTTTGATGTAAATTATATTCACAGATGGATCATAACAGTAAAGGTGGTTCACCTAGCACTGGAAGCGAAGATGGTGGACAGAATGAATCTATGAACGCAGAAAATGAATTTGATCCTTTTTTGGAAAATATACCGGATGATATTCAAGACACAGAAGAACCTGATAGTGCTAATGCAACATTATTAACAGCCCCTCCGGAAAATCAGTGAGACTCGATATCAATAAAATCTTTCAATTATTGATGAGAGAATTACGTTTAATTAAATTTGTAATAGACCTTTAACTTTTCATTAATATTAGCTATTAATACACAAATGTTTTATAGGTGGTATCATGGTAGATTAGATAGATTTACTGCAGAGGAAAGACTGTGGGATGCGAGTAAAATGGGTAGTTACCTAGTGCGTGAAAGTGACAGAAAACCTGGAAGCTATGTATTGTCTTATTTAGGAAGGACTGGCATTAATCATTTTAGAATTACAGCTGTCTGTGGAGATTACTATATAGGTATAGCAAAAATTATTTTA
The DNA here is from genome assembly GCA_947623535.1 of Coelioxys conoideus. Classification (NCBI taxonomy): domain Eukaryota; kingdom Metazoa; phylum Arthropoda; class Insecta; order Hymenoptera; family Megachilidae; genus Coelioxys; species Coelioxys conoideus. The sequence continues at coordinate 15,302,336 of OX392459.1, forward strand.
AACATAAATGCTTGCATTCATAATTAATTTACAAAATAATTCAAATTGGATCTTTTATTATAGGTGGCAGACAATTCAATAGCTTATCAGATTTAGTTGCATATTATACCCATTGCTCGGATCTTTTAAAGAGAGAAAGACTTATACATCCCACTCCACCTCCTGAACCAGTGAATGACAAAAAACGAATAGTCGCAATACTACCGTATACAAAAATGCCTGACACGGACGAGTTGAGCTTCCAGAAGGGTGACATATTTTTTGTACACAACGATATGGGAGATGGTTGGTTATGGGTTACCGCTCATAGAACTGGCGAACAAGGCTTAATTTTCCGCGAATTAGTTGAAGATTTGGATGATTCTATTGATCCTAATACCGTGTTCTCTTGGTTTCATCCTAATGTCACAAAAAGCGAAGCTGTTGATATGTTAGTAAAAGCAGGACCTGGTAGTTTCTTGGTAATTGATCTGTATATGGATACTTTTTCTTTCAGCACTTTTCGTTGTTAGTATTATTATTAATTTAGAATAAATATTTATTAGGTCAGACCTTCAGACAATAGTCCCGGAGATTATTCGCTTTTCTTTCATATAAATAATCAGATTCAAAGATTTAGGATCGAAAAAAAGGGTGTGCGCTATCTTATGGGCGGTCGAACTTTTGAATGTCTCGATGCTGTTATAAATAGGTATGGTACTTTCGTGAATATGAAGTTACTCCAAAATACATGTACTCTAATTAAACTGTATTCTTAGATATCGGAAAGAACAGATAGTGGAAGGACATACCCTGGTCCAAGCAATGGTAACTGAACCTGATGGTAGCGTAAGAGTGAACAGAGAAGTACAACATGCGGAAAAAATATATGCTACTCTGAGGGAATGCCGTGAGCAGTCTGGAGCAAAGAAAAATAAAGGAATTAAAATGCAAGGATATTTAGAGAAAAAGTCAGAGAAGAATAAAAAGTGGAAAGCATTATACTTTGTACTCTTGGTAGATGCAACAGATACCCATTTATACTTGTATGACAATCCAAAAAGGACCAAACCTAAGGGTCTCATCGACTTAAGCTGCGCATATTTGTATCAGGTAAGTTAAAAGGATTACTACGAATTTCTTTTGTGTATATCAGTCGTATAAATTAACAAATTGTGATTCGTCGAAAATGTGTCTTTGGTTCTGTAAACTGTACTAACATTAACAAAACGATATTCATTAAGCAAAATAGCGATAACAATCAAATTATGAAGATTCCTTCCTGAGATGTAGTTCTTTTAGGTTCATGAAAGCGTATTCGATAGACCTCATTGCTTTCAATTAGTTGAACGTGCTTTACCATGTTTAGCCACGATAACATATTTGGCCGCTCCAAATTCAGAAAATGCTTTAGACTGGATTAATGCCTTGAAACCATTATGTGTATCACAACTTACTCGTGCTCCAAAGGTTGCTCGTCTTCGTGAATTGCGTTCGTTACATCTGCATATTTTAGACGCGCATAGACTTCCATATAAGTTAGTACCAAATCCATTCATCATAGTGGCTCTAAACAATGTAAAAGTTGCTCGTACAAAGGTTAAGACTGGATTGCATCCAATTTGGGATGAAGAGTTCATTTTAGAGTATGTATATGATTAATCGCTAAAAACATTTACCTTTGAATAATGTATACTATAAATTACTTGACAGGGATGTGCCACCGGATGTTATGTCATTTTCTTTGACACTGTACAATAAGGGGAAACGCAGTAAGGACACAGAAGTTGCGGAATTGACTGTCGAATTGGCAAGTTTAACGAATGGAGAAGAAATGGATGAATGGTATCCGTTGTCAGGAGTTACACCAATAGGTGAATGGGGTGTGTTACGAATACGAATAAGGTAATTGTATTATTTTATTACATGTATTCATTTCCTCAGCCCAAGTATTATTAAACGTGTCATGCATTTATAATATTTCAGGTATCGGCACGATCTAGCGATGCCTCCTGAGGAATATAGTCCGTTACAGCAACTGTTGTTGGATCCAGATCTACACGTTGTTAGAGCACTAGCAGATGTCTGTCATTTGGATAGAGTACCACTGGCAAATAGTTTACTTAGAATATTTAGGTATAAAGAATAATGTATCGACTAGTCATTGTTGTTGAACATTTTATTATAACAAGATACGTATGTTTAGGCATGAAAGAAAAGAAGCAGACCTTCTAAGATCGCTAAATCAAGCAGAAGTATGTTACTTGAATTTGGATTACAAAAGAACAGATCAATTGAATTACTAATTTTGTTAAATTTACTTTGTATTTTATGTAGGTGGATAAAGAAGATGAAACACCAACATTGTTTAGAGCTGCAAGCCTTACAACTACTTTAATGGATTTATATATGAAATCAGTTTGTACTTCGTTTTTGAAAGCTGCTTTACGCGACACTATAGTAAAATTAATTGAAAGTAAACAAAGCTGTGAATTAAATCCAACAAAAATGGATTCTCCGGAAGATGCGTGTAGCAACGCAGAATTTTTACTACAGGTAAATAAATAATTTACGATTAAAGTATTATTAATACTTATGAATTACAATGAAGATTACTTTAGGTCCTAGATGAAGTGACATTGAGCATTTTTACGAGTCCCGATGCGTGTCCACGAACTTTGAGATATATTTGTGGATGTTTGCAAAGAGCAGTTGTTGCCAAATGGCCGCACGAAAGACTAGTCAGAACGCGAGTAGTCAGTGGATTTATATTTTTACGTCTACTGTGCCCTGCCATATTAAATCCTAGGTCATTTAATTTAATAGCTGAACCGCCACCTCCAGCTGCCGCAAGGTAGGGTAGGTTTATATTAAACGTAAGAAATTTCATAATTATATCAATTATCCTCTAATTATAAAAAAATAATTTCATAGATCGCTAGTAATGGTTGCAAAGTGTTTACAAAATTTGGCAAATTTAGTAGAATTTGGCGGTAAAGAACCGTACATGGAAGTAGTCAATCCGTTCATTCTCAAGAATAAAGAGAGAATGGTTGTCTTTCTTGATCAATTATCTGTATGTACTTGTCTTTATTTTAAATTGGTCAAGAGATAATACGAAATGTCATTTTCAAATCATTTAAATTCATTATACCGTAGAACGTAACCGAGAAACCAGAGTCTGAAGGTGCCGATCCAAGGAACAGGAGTTGTATTTCAGATACAGCACGAGATTTGGCAACGCTACATCACATTTGTGTTTCTCATTTAAAAGAACTTCAAGCTTTATCAAAGTCACAGGTATGTGTACAGGTTTAACATCGATATACCGCTGCGACGTATTTAATTATAATGGGATGAATGATTCATTGGTAAATGTTTGCTTTTTTAGCCAACGATAAAGCAATTAGTGACCGTGACTGAAATGTTAAGCAAACATAAACAAAAGTACATGGAAATGATACGGTAGTGCTAAAACCATTCGCCATGAACAATGCCAAACGTAACAAAACAATTTATAAAATTTAACGACAGATACACGGTAGTATTTAATAAATTACTCGTAAGTGGTTTAAGTAATTAAACGTACAGACTGACGTGCCATATATATATATATATGTATATATCACATACATATATATACATATACATTACTGTATACACACAAGCCTACCATTTACCGTTTCGTATGTAATTAGAAATTAGCTTATACGTTTAGTAAACAGTAACATGACAGTGATATAGTTACATACAGAATCATATAGGCGTATAACGATTTTATATTTACTTAGGTGCTCGAAAATAAATGCAAACTAAACCAAAAATGAGTACTGTACATATGTAGCTTCCCGATTCCTCAATACTCGAAGATATTAATCTATTCCTGTATATGTTAATTAATTTTTCCAGTCGTTCATAAAACTGTGAGCTTGTTTGAAATAGGTTAAAAAAATAACGTTTCACACGTATATAAATGAGTTTTTTTATTAATTCCAATTATTTTATAAACTAATTATTACATTTGTATCGTTGCGATATTTTTATCATGCTCTTAAATGAAAAATGTCATGTTAAAGTAAAAATTTTAATCAATACAAAAACTCTTAGAAAATTTAACAAAAATATATATATATATCATGTTAAAAAATTAAGATGCATATACATATGCATAATAATATTAGACACATAAAAATGTCTTGTAACCTTCATCAATATATCATTTAGAGTAAGGTTGTTTTTAATGATGGATAAAACATACCGAATTATTATAAATTTATTTTATACCCCACTTTTAGAAATTAGTGCTATATCAAACTCCTCAACATGAAATATTCATAATTCTTTTACACCTGTATTTTTTACTGGTATGTTTCGTAATTCAGTTAACATATTTGATAAGTTTATCAAATAAAAAAAAACCATTGCTTTAAGTTTGTACTTAGTGTGTTATGCCTGTATGATGTTTATTTCAGTTGATAATGTACTCTGAATAAAAGAATAAAAAGTGTAGACGTAACAGGAATACGTCCAACTTTTTTAAAATCCTTTTAAATAGTAGAGTTTACATTATATTTACTTGCGTATAATGTGCGAATACATAATTTTTGATTCAAAATGTATACTTGTTCAATAATTTAGGACCGTTTGATTTGGATAAAGTAATTTTTTATATGAAACATTCGTAGAATACGATTGATTAATCAATGATCTTTTAATCGCTTTTTTTTATTTAACGTTATAAAACCAAACAGCATAGATGGCCTATAATTAATATTTAAAGATAATCATTCAAGATAGAATGAATATAAAGAACACTTTTTGTACAAAGTTTTATTACGAATTTGAACTACATAATAACACCTATGCTGTGCAATTTTATATATACACAATTTTAATATTTGAAAAAGCTAGTATTACAAATTTGCGTGTTTACATATATAAGAATATTTGCAAATTGTACTATTTAGATTATATAGCAAAGTATTTAACCCTTGATTGTTCAAAATTCAGTCAGATCGGAGATGTGGAATACTAAATCTCCCATTCAACATCATTTTCTAGAAAAACTTAATTTTTTATACGTTATCGATTCAGATTATTGTCTGAACAAATATCGAAGTATATATTTGCGAGTTTACAATTGATATCTGCAATGTTTTGGAAATTATACAATATATTTCTCGTCGTATAATCACCATTAATTGTACTAATTTCACGTATACGACAAGACAAATACCTAGTACACAAGTGTAGCAGAACATCCCTTTATTATAAAGAGACATAATTAAGCATTCAAATATCATCGTAAATCGCAACATCGTTTTTATATAATACAATCCTTAAATCATAATTATTATGGTCTTTTTATTCTACGATAAAACAGATTAATATAAAATGATATTTACGTTCGTGTACTATAATTAAAATAAGTTCATACCTACCGATTTTATCTAATGTAAATGTATACGAACTTTCTCAAAGAAATGAACCACATCTTATTTTCAATATAAGCAAAAGCTTATTTCGTTTCTCGTATAAAGGAGTATTGAGTATACATTTTGTAATTGCACTAAAAAAGGAAACGCGAATGAACCTATGTATTCTAAGACTTGTAAATAGGCATTTACGTTAAAATTGCATACTTAATCATAGTAATACCTAACTAGCATGGCATGCTTAAGATTATTTAATCACAGCACAAAATGAGTTATCCACATTTTACTTCTTTGAGTCCTATGACTTGTTATCTTCTTGATTAGGTAAATGGAATTTTTCATTGTGCGTAGTAGAGTATAGAAGTAAAGATTGAAAATACATTTAATTAAACATACGTTTAAAACTATATTAGACTAACTGAATAAAGCAGGTAAAAAATATGCACGATATAAATCGTTACATTTAATGAGTTACGTATCATATTTTCCATCCACAACACCTAAAACTATGCAATTCCACCATTGGATAATACTTTTTCATGCATACGATAATAATGAGGTAAGCGGATGGTTTAAAATATATTTCGATACCGACCATTTTATGCAATCAAGGGTTAACATTTTTTTGCTAATGGAATATTAAGAGTTATATGGCAGATTGTTGAACAATGAATTTTATGAAATTTAACTTCAAGAGTAAAAATGTACGCGATATTATACAATGCTATTACATTTTTTTTTTTCCCTCCCAATGTATAGAAAAACTTGTGCTTGTAAATTATGACAATATTCTATAGAGGAAGCTGCAAAAATGTGTGTAAAGTGAACATAATCTAATGATTTTTACAATCTATTTTTGCATTAATGTATCGAATGAGAAAGTTAATGTTTCTTAACGATTTAAAATAAACAGCATCGGTGTCTCCTACGGCCGGAGTTACTTGTCCTCTTACCTCTCTTTTTTTCTTTACCGCTAAGTTCTTTATCTTTCCGAATTTCTCTCACCTACAATTTATCAATGTAAATCCCAGCATAGAAGCGATATAAGCGAAAAACAATACACGTGTTACTTACCAAAGTATAAAAAGCATCGTCTACTCCCATTCTTGTCTTAGCAGAAGTTTCAACAAAAGGCACACCATACTGACGAGCGACTTCTCTCGCTTGTGTCATATTTACTGCCCAAGATTGTTGAAGATCACATTTATTTCCTACCAACACCATTGGCACCATGGATTCTTCAGCGTCTTTTACTCTTTTTATTTGTTCCCTATATGTTGCTATATCCTATAATACGAAACATGTACAAATTTCTGATTGCACATTTTAAGTACATAGCAATTACTAAGAGGGTTCACGTACTTCAAAACTTTTAGCAGAATTTACAGCAAATACTAATAAAAATCCTTCTCCTGTCCTCATGTACTGATCTCTCATTGCGCTATACTCTTCTTGACCAGCCGTGTCTAATATATCTAAAAGACATGTCTCCCCGTCTATGACTACCTGCATTTACAATATTTAATGGAATCATGGATTTTTCTAAACTATACTTTACTTAATCATAGGATAATAACAAACATACCTGTTTCCTGTAAGAGTCTTCTATAGTGGGATCATATTCGTCTACAAAATGGTTCTGTATTAACTGAATCGTGAGTGCAGACTTGCCAACACCTCCAGCTCCCACAACTACAAGCTTATATTCTGTCATTATGTAATTTGTGTTTCAATGTGAACTAAAAGTTTTAATGTAAAGTCACAGTTGCTTCTTATCTACAAAATAAAAATTGGTTATTTGTTTTAATATGCAAAAAGTTGAAACAGGTTGTTCGGTTAACTTTAATAAAGGAAACAGTCAATGTACTGTTAAGAAGCAACAATTCTTTGTATATTTTGACTACTTTGTTCAATAAATATAAAAAAATATCCATATATTCTGTATAATTTCGAGCGATGATTCTTTGTTGAGTCATTCATCAGAATCATGTTGATAAATTAATTCTGTGACTAGATCGTTATCAATACGTACTCTGTTAGCAACAATTTTCGCCAAGTTCGTACAGATTTTTGCACGAACGGTCCTTAAGTCATTTATATTTTTAATTCGCCGATGAACACCGTATGTTTTGGCGTAATGTACGGTGAGTTAACAACTTAAAAACAGAACGATCGTGGTAAGCAAGCACACCCAGTAACATTACCGTAGAAACATGTGGGTAGGTGTAACTGTTGATTACGGATAATTGTAAAACAACCTACAATGTGCATTTTTTGGGGCCAAATTTGACGAGAAAAAGGAACATTAGACAAACTTAACGTTTGAAATTGTCCAAATTACCGACAGTTCAACGGGAGGTGTGTTCTCGAGTAAACATCGAACAGACCAGTTAACGTTATCGACATAAAAGTAGACGATGTCCAAGCACAAAATCTTTTCCGTTTTCGTTCATGACCTTACCAAAGATTAAAAATTCATATCAGGAACATGCACCGGCTTTAAAGCACACTTTTCCGAGTTTTACCACTATGAATTAGTCACTGGAGAAACCATCTGGAAAGAAGCATCAGTAATACCAATATGCAAAGAATCACTAACCTACAGATAGGAGTAAATTAAAAAAAAATTAAATTTAATTAATCGAATGTGACAATAGTATACATTTTAAATACTCGTATAACATATGCTTTACAAGTAGCGCGATTTCTAATATAAAATAACTCGATCCTTGAGCATATATTCGATGTAAAAGGCAAGCGGATTTTTGTTTTCAACCAATCATGAAGGAATTTTAGTTTCATAGTGTGTACGCGGTTTCGTGCCAGTCGCTTTGAGAACTATACGCGATTCATGAAATCTCGAACACAATTTTTATATTAATCGACCTATTCCAACTTGATAACAATTTAAAAATGTTCCAAAATCAATCAATGTTACATTCCAAAGCAATTAAGCGCATATTGTAGTCTAATAACTCGAAAAAGTCGATATTAATTGAATCTAATCGAAAAAGGTACATCTAGCGCCATCTAGCGGCGGGCGGCGAAATGAACTGATTAGAAAATTTCGATTTTCTTAAAAATTAATAACTTTTACGGGGTTTTGGGATTCGTAGAGCATTCTACTACCTTAATAGAACCAAATACGAGCCCTCATATTGCGATAAAAGCATTAGGAAGGAAAATGAAAAATATCGCGTTTTATGGACCTAAAAAAGCCTAGCCATCTAGCGGTGAAAGGTGGGTACTAATCAAACTAATTTCGAATAAAGATTTTACATTATCCGACTTGTTCCAACATTACAAAAGATTCTGAAGCGATGAATGTTGCTTTGCAAATCAATTTAAGACTATTGATCACTATTGTCCAACAACTTGGAAAAATTGATATTAATTGAATTTGCTAGGAGACTGTACACGCGGCGCCATCATGTACCGTTTTCGATCGATTTTGATTAATACTAATTTATTTCGGCAATAATAAACGCCAAATCGCATTAGTAATCAACAATAATTACGTCTAAGACACTTTATTAAGGCTATCAGATTCAAACAAGTTAATTAGCGCAGACACAGTTTTCGAGATTTAGTTCAATTAGTTCCCAGCTTCCACCGCTAGATGGCTAGACATTTTTTGGTCCATAAAATTCGATATTTTTCATTTTCTCTCCTGACACCTTCAGCGTTTCGTGATTGCATTTATTCTACTCCACTGAGTCAGTACAGTGATGTACACGTCACAGAAAACCGTAAAAGTAATTAATTTTTAAGAAAATCGAAATTTTCTAATTGACTATTTTCGCCACCACCCGCTAGATGGCGCTAGCTGTATCTTTTCCGATCAAATTCAATTAATATCGATTTTTTCGAGTTATTATGATACAATACGCTCCTAATTGCTTTGGAAAACAACACTGATCAATTTCATAATATTTCCAAACAATTACAAAGTTGGTTTAAATCGATTAATGTAAGAATTGTATTCGATATTCAGCTCCTTACCTTTCCTGGCAGATGAATAAGTATTTCGAGGTCCATGAAATGTAATTATACATTTATAATACTCTTTCAAAAAATAAATAATTTCTAACAAACACGTTATTCTTATAATACCGAAAATTTGTCGCCCATTTACAGAAACCAGCTACAACCTAGTTTGAGTGGCGTATAAAAAGCTAGCGACAGATAAGGGTTAATATCGAAGTACGTGATACGATCGTTGTCTGTAATTATAATCGTTAGAAACAAAGCGATCGAGCGAAATTGTTTTTCCTGCAAAGGTGACGAGCCGAACCGTAACAAGGGGTCGAGAGGTGTGCGAGTAATTTGAGGCTTTATTACGGGAAAGCTCGGTAATTTTACGAGTTTTTCAGTGAGGCGAATTAAGATTTGCATAACGTCGGCGCCCTCCTCGGACTTAAGCGTCGAGAAATGCAAATGTAGCCTCGTGCGTTAGAACTTTCTCTCAGCTCGATTCCCGTGTTCTTTTCTCGGATCGAGAGGGAACGGGAGCGGAGGATAAGGGAGGGAAATAGCAGTTTCAGCGGCACGATGCCTCGCGTACACAAGATCCGGTGCCTTCTCGACCGAAATTCCGACGCCGGTGCCTCGTCCTCGGGGGTTGTTTCGACGAAACAATCTTCCGCCCGTTTAAACCCTCCTCGCGATTCCCGAGGACGAGTGCTCGCGTTTTTTTCTCGCTTCCTGTTGACTCTCGGTTCGTTCGCGAGAAGGAAAACTCGCCACGGAACTCGATCCTGTCCACCGGTCCACGGAATCCTCGTCACGTTGTTTGTAGACCACTTTGCGGGAAATCGCTTTTACCGCGTTTCCCTTTTACGACGTCGTTACGACAACTTCGATCGAATCGAATCGCGGATAGAGCCGTGACTTCGTGTCGGATCGTTTAACTCGTCATTTTAACCCTTTGCCGCCAGTAATTTCTTTTACCTACGGCTCCTTCATTAATTTACAGAATAGATCAAGAAGCGGGTTTACAATAAAACGTAGTACAATAACGCAGGGTGCGTAACAAACATATTTTTAATTTCCTACAAGTGACGAATAAATGAAAACGTCCTCAAACAACCTATTTATCTGAATTATTTCTATGATTCAACAAAAACGCCAAGTCGACATGGAACCATAAAGTGAGGAAGGGTAAAACGTTGGGTATGTCCGGATGACTTCACAAAACGGTTTTATTTTTATTTTTCGAATTGCGAAGAAGAAACCCGATGGGCCCTTAAATAGTTAATTTATTGAACCACAATCTTACTCTAGTTCTGAACATAAAAATAAATGAACCAACACGGTGAAGTATTAAATGGAATCTGACCGAAGCGAGTAAAAACTCCTCGAACAAAACTTCTTATCGAATTTTGATTGGTTCTAAGTGTTTTTGAGGGCGGAGGAAAGAAAAAGTTTTAGGTGGTCAAATTTTATGAGCTCCTGAACCGATCTAGGACCGATGGCAGGAAGGTTAACGTCAAAGAAATGGAAATCGGCATGGAAAGGAAAGTATTTGATGAATACATATTGGGAAAGTGTTGGGTGATTGTGTATGGGCGTTAAATGTATGTAAACGTAAAGTCTGCTGTGACGTATACATATCATACTGCGAAATATTCGGATATTTCTTTCTTGACGCCAAAGTGTTTACATAAAGAACATCCCTAAAAGAGATACTTCCGACCATAGAACCCTCTTTGCTAGGATAGCTCGCGAACTATTTATTATCTGTACAGTCTACGTTCCCTTCCAGGACCACCGACAAAACGTCGATGACCTACGTTCAACTTTCTGTGCCTCCGAATTTTCTTACAATAATTAACACAAAACCTACCAAAGCGATCAAACTGACCATTTAACAATTTCGAGATTCAAGTTAGAAAATATGTTGAGGTGACTTTTTTGAAATTCGCGTTGATCTTCACCAACATAAGGAATTAATGTGTGCTTTAATTTGTGTTTCTTCGTTTTTCAATTACATTACAACATAAAGTTGCATTACACGCCTGTAAGTATTAGTGTTATACACAAGTTGAGAATTTCAGAATCAGACGTAAGGTCAAGTTGTTCTAGAGGGAGGATACGAAAGATACGCCTCTAGATACAGTTCGACGCGATCAAATGTGTATCTAGGCTTAATAAGCGCATGATCCACTGTCGAACCGGTAGCGGCGACAAGTTTTGCCGAACAAACGCGACGACTGTATGACCGGTAGCTGCAACATCGATAAACAGATTGAACGCGGCCGTTCTGCGAGTCACGTAGGTGAGCATCAATTGTGTTCGTTATTAACGTAATCAGGTGCAGCTGAGCCGCAACGTGCGAATACGTTTCAACGCGGCCGGTTTACGCGAACAAAACGTATCGATGTCGCTGTGTGTTCATCCGATGTCGACGAACACGTGCTCTTCTCCCCGAGTTACATCGATGATGCCCAAAACTAGTTAATTTTTACACTCTGTATGCTACCATTAAATTGCTGGATCAAAATTAGTAGAACACAATGTGCTTGTCTGTAACACTTTTTATTTAAAGTGCTCGAAAGGATGTCATGTTATTACACAGGTCCAGATACAACTTTTGGGTCTACAAGATTGACTTTGCTTACTAAATTATTTTCTTTACTGCGTGTCTCAACAAGATTTTGCCAAAATGTCTCTCAACAAGATTCATTTTTACTTCTAACTAAAACTTGAATAATGATCCAACAGGTCCGTCGACGTCCTTGTTACAGAGTCTACAAGCGGCAAATTAAGTTTCTCGAAGATCCTTGCAACCCCTTGCTACAATATCGCGCTCGCGTCGCACGCTATAGCTCTAACGCGATAAACCAGAATCGTACGTTCGCTTTAATTCAATTTTAGGTTCAGTTCTGATTGTAACCCGCATAATCGTCGAATGTACCTATAGCGAAAAGGGTATGGATCTATTGAATATTCGCGTGAACGGTGAAAGAATGAATGTGGTTGGAAGGATGCGTGTGAGAGATTGAAAGAGACAGACAGAGAGAGAGAGTGTACAACGTGTGCAACGTTTTTTTTGAGATCCCACCTATATACATATGTACATCTGGTATCGATAATTTCTTACATTAATTATCGAAAGAAGCAACGAATTTAATATATCCGACAAGGCAAAAGAGAAATTTGAATCCGTGCATCGCACGGATCTTGAAAGCCTGGATGAATTAACCCATAACACGTATTATCGCGAAACGTATTACGCGTTGGTAAATAATCACGGCAACGTGTTAAAAGTTGCTCGGTATCCCGTGTACAGCGGCGGTTAAACGAGAGATTGCTGTCCCATAAAAATAAATACGTTTCTGGACGGAACGCAATGAGGCAACATTTCTGCCAGGCACGTAGCTGGAACTGGGCGTCGAGGGGGCGGGTAAGAGAAAAGGAGTGAAATAAATAAAATAAAAGGGGGCAGAAAGGCAGGTGGGCGAGTCAGGTATTTACGGTATATATTCGTATCGCCTACGGGCTGGTCAAACGTCAATTCAGACCCGGTGTATTCCCGGCACGCGATGGAATCACTGGGAAAAACCTGTATTTTCTGCGAGAAATCTCGTGTCCGGATAAAGTTGGTTATCGCGCGACTCGACCGAATACAACCAGCCGGATCGACCGGGATCGAGTTTCCTTCCGTTCCGTTTCCCTTCGACCCTACACTTTCGAAACTCCACGGATCTCTTGCTTCTGACCGTACATACAGATTCGAGCACGTATTCATCCCCTCTGTAGGAAATGTCTATTTTTGCGAAATTTCGCCCCGTTGTAGCCGAGGTTTCGCAGTCGGCCACCGATAACCGTTTATCCGTACGTCCGTTCCCGTTTTCCGAAGCGGGCTCGACCTCGAACGAACTCTCGAATCACCCGAAATCACGGGAACTCGAAATTTGTATCTTCAGGGACGTTCGACTCGGCGTTCGGGGGCGCCGCGCGTCGATAAATTCAAATTTTATTGAATTATACGGCGCATCGGGGAAGATCGTTTAAAGTACAAGCAAACGCTTTCACGATCGAATTCGTCGCGCGGCAGAAGCCGCAATTCGTCGTTTCTGTTTGCGCATAATAAATATTTATAAGGGAAGGGTGGTTGGACCAACGACCGCAAGCAGTTTCGTATCAGATTGTCCCATAAGTTCCAGCCGTTCATTGCCGCGCTACTTAAATTAATGTACGAAACGTACCTTTAACGTTTACGAAGAAATGTCATCACCCTCTCTTCTACAACATTTTCCCACCTTTTTGGTAAAGACGTTATGTCGTCGTTATAAAATTTTCGTGGTTTTTCATTAAAATACTGTCGTATTCCGCAGGAATCTGGGTTATTGCATTAAGTAATCTTTGATTACAAGCAGGATTTTAGGCTAGTCTTTACAGTAGAATATTTTGTCGTGCAGACGCCGAAGAGGTCGCTCTAAGATAGAAAATCTGTCACTTATTTTGGAAAACGCAGATATATATATATGTAAGCCTATGCGTGGTGGGGCTTGGCATGGTCGCTTGTCGCTTGTCAGCACGCGCGTGAGAGTCAGAATGTAACAAGACTCCGAGCTGTTAGCATTAATGTTATTGTATTGATGTATACAAAGGTTTGCTTTCGGCAATTGTATTTGATTCAGGTTAGTTTTAAGCTTACTTGTTTACTATGGTATTTCTGGACTTCGCTAATTTGTACATATTGTTAATATTACAGTTGATTACTGCATCATATATTTGTTGATCCTTACCTCAAACTTCGCTCCTTTTAAGCTCTGTAAATCGTAACTTACATATATACACGTATATACCTGGCCTCGCAACTCGTTCCGCCGGATGTTCGATCAGAAATTATGGCATCGAAATTATCGTGAACGCGTATTTCAATTACGTGGCGGATTCGATCGAAATATCGAATTTCGCGAAACTTAGTTTCGAGGTCGCAGGGGTCGCGTCCCCGTGTACCGAGACGCGATATCGGTTTAATTTCGAGCGATAACCACGACCGATAGCGGAGCAATAATTGGCCGCGATCGCGGCGTTGATCAATGGAATAGCGGAACCATCTGAAATAATTAGGTCCGCCAGTTTTGCGGTAAGATCGAACGCGGGCCTGCCACGTTAACGTCGATACCAGGGACCATGTAATTGCAATTTCGCCGGCCGCGCAAACGTTGCTCCATACGTTCATCCGGTTAAGGCAATGCCATAATAGCTCGTAAACGCGGCTACGAGTCGCATAGGCGGTGCCTGATTATCGAATGCCAATTTCTGCGTCGAACTGATCGAACACGGCCGGTTTTCCTCGCTCGAAGAACCTACAAAAATAAATCTTTGCTTGGAGAGTCACTGGGACTGAAAGAAAATCTTAGACCTTGTCAGTATTCATACTGTCACAGATTTTCGCACAGATTACACACTTCTAAGGAATCAGCACGTTCCTTCCTAGCAGGTTTCAATAAATTAAATATTCCGAGTGTTAAAGAAAGAGAGAGTAAAGGAAATAAATTCGGCAGTAGAATAGCAGGAACAACGGGAGAGATTGAGTTTCCTTTTCCCTTAATTTTTCTTTATTTTTGTTTGGCCTTTTTTTTACAACACCAGTTACTATATTCTATTTAAGCTAATCCACATAACCCACCCCGTATCCAAATAGTGTCTAGCCATCGCTAATAATTTGTGACGAAAGGGACGTACTTTCTCGGGATCTCGTTTCCTACGCAACAAGCGCTGACAAAAATCGTTCAACTGGATCAAGAATCATCGTTCCGTCCGTAATTTTGGTCCGTGACTCGTCGAGGCGGAAAACGCGAGAATCGTAAGAGATCTTTGGCCACCGTGACGGAAGACAACGGCTTCAGAAAACGTTTAATACCGACGCGTCCGTATGCCTTCGATGTGATTTATCGTTCTCCAAGATGCGCAAGAATATAATGCCGGTGATTTATCGTTCCATTATTCGGCCTCCCGTGTGCCCACGCGTTCACGACAAACTGGCGAACGCTCGGCTTTCTACCAGCCAATGAAATCCTTAAAGAGGGTTGTTTCCCTAAAAGCCGTGGACGAAACACGTCGTGGCATAAACGAACCGGAAGAGAAATCTCGCGTTACCTTTCTTCGTTCGAGGAGATCGCGTTCCCTCGATTTTATATCGTTCTGCTTTGTCCCTGAGAGTAATTGCGTTCCCGTAACGAGGAAATCTTACTTTTTCCTTTAGCGCATGCTCCTTTTTCTATATCTAATCATTGGCACGATTATGGACGGAGGTGGGCCGGGTTCGGGCAGAGGAATGTAATTTCGCGGTGCCTTAAATTCAATCTCGAGCGTATTCCTTAGGTCGTCGTTGCCTACACTGTGCCTTACGCTCCTCAACGACAGCATCTCCTCGTCGGCCTTCTTCTCTGGCGGCTGCTGATCCGGTATCACGTTAACTTTCGTGCAGCCAGTTTTGCATTTTCTCCCTGCGACCGCAAACGCGATATCGTCAGTGTTGCGTGTTCCGAGTGAACGGGTAAAATTATGATTTTTCGATTTACAAAAAACAAAAATTTACAACCGACATCAGAAATAAATACTTGTAATATAATAGAAGAATAGTTTGTGCAGCGACTAATCATTAATTTTCCATAAAGTGAACTTAGCCTGAGCTATGTGAACAGATAGACAAATAGTTCTTTATCTCTTTGAGGCACAGAATTTCAGAAAATAAAATAGACCCACGTTGCGCAGAAATTTTATCGCATTTTGAATGAAACAAAATTGGTATAGTTTAACATAGAAATGATAATAGGAATACACACAAAAATAGTCATACTTCAATAAAATTTGTTGTGCTATAAAAAGAAATTATAGGTAATATAGGCATATTTATGCATTTACAATGATTTATCATAAAATTTTAGGATAACGAGGCACCGTGAATAAACGCTGTAATAATGGTGAGCAAAAATATATTTTCAACAAACAAAAAATAACAGAAGCATTAACAAATAATATTGACTAATTACTATAAGTTAAACATGACAATTATATGCGCGTGTTACTCGGACAAACATCGGCTATATTCTGCGACAAATTTTTTTAAGGGAACTACCTTCTAAAGGACCTAAAATCTTTCGAATAAATTTGTAACCTTAGCCGCTACAAAATGTTTAATATAATTATTTGGTTGTTCGGAAAGAAATTTCGTTTCCTTTTTCATAAAAAAGTGAAATATTCCGAAAATGCTGCTTTTCGTTTTCCATATTTGACAGAGCACCAACCACCAACTACTGCATAGAATCAATCGAACTTTTCCACAAGCAAGCCTATTGGGAAAAAAGGAAATCACATTCCGAACAACTCGATAATAAACCATCGTAAACCGCAGGTCATCCGGTGGATGTCTACAAGAGATTCTTGAAGCGAAAGGGTTAACGCTTTGAACGACGCGAGATAAAATTTCATCGTACCTTCTTCGTCCGCGCAATCGAAGTCGAAACTAAAGTTTTCTTGTTCCTGCGAGTCGTCCGATCGTAAAAATTTTTTACGCTTCGGTATTTTCACGGATAAAAAGTTGTCGTCGATTTGCTGCGTTAGTTCGTCGTACGGCGGTTTCGCGCTCTCTGGCGGACACGATCGATGAAGACATAACGGACAGCCGCATCGGTTATTTGTCATGTTACCATTGATTTCTTCTTCACCCTTTATCCGAGGGATTTACCCTCTACGATTTCGAGGCTAGTCTAACGGTGGCCATTTTGTCGAAACACTTGAAGGGACCTCGATCGAGCGCGTCTTCACGGTTAACGACGATGTTCCCTCCGTTGAATTCCGCGGACGGAACTTTTTTCATCGAACGAGTTCTTGACTTCGTTATTAGGGTAAAAGGAAAGCGAGGAGATCCTCCGCCTCGAACGCCGGAGTCGATTAGCGATTAGCATAAACGATACAAGATTACGCCCTTCGGGGTTCACGATGCTCGGAATTAAACGCTGAAGCGACGTTATTGCCTTCTCGAACGATATCTCGAGAGCGTCGCTACTCGAAAACTTTTTCATAACGGTCGTCATTGTTTTTCCCCGTTTTCTTTGGCGAACGACGGTGACCTTTGAACGCGCGAAGCACGATTTCGACGATAATTCTAGCGTTACAACTCGAATAACTTCGAGGGCGAACGTATAGGAACGTCTGACACGTCCTCGACGAAGAGGTTCGACGGATCGATATAGAGTTTTTCGACTGCGCGCACGACAGAGAAATAGTTTTAACCCTTAACGAACGAATGAGGCTGTATTCGCGACATTATAAATATTCCACAAAAAATTGAATGCCGAGTGATATTTAAAGAAATCATGAAAAGGGAAAAACTAATTGATTATAATATAAGTAATTGATTACTGTTTTTCTTACTCTTCCTGTTTTGTATAAATACATTGGAACATCTATAAAAAATACATTTATAAATACATACAAATCTATGCGTTAAATACATATATTTATTCGTATATTTCAACTACCATTACTTTTCTGTAATTTTCTCGCTTTTGTAAGGACATAATTGTTCATACAGTACCTATTATTACTGAAAATTTCCGAAAGATCCAATAAGATCGGTATTCATTGTGCTCTGCTTTTACTTGTACTAATAAAGCAATTAATTCGTTTAAACTCCGTCGATCTAGTGGTTATTGTTCTCGAAAAATGCGCTCGTTCGTTAAGGGTTAATCGCAAGTAACGAATACGGATCGCGTATGAAGCATTTACGTTTTACTGGGACACCAAAGGAATAAGTATTAGCCGAGCGTCGGTAAACGCGAACGAACGAACGTCGACGGAAATAAATATTAGATAAATAGAACGCTTCATCGATCCGTTCCGTCGCGGATAAACTAGATTCTAGAATTATAAATGAATCACGGGGGCATTACGTTTCGCGTGCCCTTTCGCGATAAAATTTCCCGTATTCGGCATTCGCGGCTTCCCGGACGACGCAACGTATAAAATATTAATTAAATTAGCTTGACTGGGCGCCATCTCTGAATGGCTTTTCCGTATTAAAAAGCGTATTTAATTAAAATTTACGCCGCGTTGGAAGTAATTTTGTAACGGCGCGGCGCTACCTTGTCTTGAAAAGCGATATCTGTTAACGAAGTGAACTTTGTTACATCCTCTTCTATTTTTTTTTCCTCTCTCTTACTCTCTCTCTCCCCACCCCCTCTCGCTGTATCACTCTGTCTCTCTCCGTCTTCATTATCTCGCTATCAAAGTTCAGGCCACCGACTACAATCGAATTATCGGTTTTTAAATGAAATTCTTCGCCACGCTCTGGCCGGTTTTCTCGGAAACTTTTCAGGCTAACGCAATTTCTCGCGTAATTGGGGGGATTAATTCGATGAATTAAACGGTCTGCTTGGAGTTCGTTTAAGTCGTTACAACGAGATCGCGCGTGTAATCGTTACGGGTCCCTGTCGTGTCCTCGCTTTATATCTCTCTCTTCTCCTTTTCCCACGGACGAGGCGTCTCGCCGAAACACGAAATTTCAAAGTTTCCTGCTTCCCGGTCGCCGATAAAACGCGCTCCCACTTTTATTTTAACGCGTGGCAAACAAACTCGGCCTCGTCGTCTCGTGGACGAGCAAACGACACGGTTCGCTTAATATTTTTCATTCCTTACCGCGTTGAAAACAGAGGAAGCGACTCGCGGATAGAGCCGCACAAAGAAAGCGGAAGGAGGAACGATGTAAATGAGAAAGAACCATTATGGGGGGGATGGGGGTCTTTCTTGGCGATGCGGACGACGAGACCGAGGGCGAGACGAGGGTCGACAGAGGGACAGAATCGTTGTTTTCGTCGAAAAATTTCTTCTGGACACGAGACGGCTACGACGTGAAAGCTGGTCGGACGTCGGTGGTTTTCCATTGTTTCGCGTTCGCGGCCCTTCTCTTCCCTGATCCATCGCGAAAACCTCGCGTCATCCCGTTGAGTGCATGGATTCATATTTTACCGGCGAATATGCAAAATACAGAGAGATTCCTGACGTTCGACCGGCCAATACGATTTCTTTTCCTTCTTTTTATTCCCCCCTGCTTTCCCTTTTATCGCCAGGTTACTAGACAAACGACGCCCGTTCTTCGCCAACTTTTTAATTTAACGCCTCTCGGCTATCGAATCCCCCGCCCTACAATATCGAGGCACACACGCGACACACTACAGTTCGATTACAGATCGATTGGCTGCGATTTATTTTAGGTTCAATCCTGATTAGAATTTACATAATCGAGGATGGTTGAACGCGAAATGTGCCTAACGTTCTAACTTTCTTTGGTTGCTTCGATGTTGTAGCAATAATTAGCTAGCTATGGATTACGTAACTGTCTAGAAAATTGTGGGTTAGATTAAGGTTAAATAACATAACGGCGTATCAAGAAGTGAATTTTTAACGCGTATGCCCTCGGCCAACGCTAACTTTGACGCCATAGTAGTATAGGTCAACGCTATATCCGACCGTGTTCCAAGGATAACGACCTCTCGCATGTTAATACATTATTGACCGATCGCGAGTTTATTCGTGTTTCATTTTCATTTTCTGTTTCGATGTATGAAACCCTGTACATAATAGAATATTTAAAAAATGTTTATCATGCCATGTTATTCAGAAAACTGAATAACACTAAAGTAGAAAAAGAAATAAATAAATGCTATAACATCAGCTGACATATACAACCATTCATTGTTCCCATAAAACAAGACAGACATTTTGACAAAAGGGCAGCAACAAAGTTTTGTAATATAAAATGTGAAACTCGAAAGTGGTTGGTATTTTGACCGGCATTTTGTTTGCATTTTGACCGGTTGGTAGCTACAGTATTAAGATGGAGTCGTGATGGAAAAGTCATCTCAATTTCCAAAGTTCCATCTCAATTCATTATACATAAATAAAGGTTATTAAAATTCATGCGGATTGTTCTATCTTCGATTGTTCGACGTTCAATTACAAAATAATATCCGGTGTCATGAGCTAGTTTCTGCGTAAAACAGCCGGTCAGCAATGTGCTAATATTTCCGACGAAACCCGAGCGTTTCGAGGTTCTACGGAAATCCCTCGTTAGAAGGCGATTCGAGCGAAACGAAATGAACGGAGGGGAGTTTTTTTCCCCCATTCGAAATTCGAGGGGATGAAAAACATCGGGCCGTTCGATCGCGAGTCGTCGGAGAAACAAAGTTTTCGCGGAAGAAACGTTTTTAATTAAAAATAACGATCGCGAACAATTGTTAGCTGGGGGTGGCGCGAGACGCGTTAAATATTTTTTCCCGCGGACTACGCGGGCGGCGCGTTCGTTTCAGTTTCGCGTTGCTCGTTCGTTTCGAACACTTGAGTTTGTCAAAACATAAGCGAGCTTTATTTAACCGAGCCGCGGATCTCCCGGGCATAATGTCATTGTACGTCGACGTAGCCATCCATTTTGACGGCTAACGAGCTGACCGTAATATCGTTGCGCGAGTTGGCGCGGGCACAAAACATTTTTAATGAGATATACGGGCACGGAACAAAGTTGCCACTTTAATTTCACCGGATCTCGCTAATTTCGCGCCAACTTTTTCCTGACACGAGCAATTAACGTTATTCGGACGTACACGGAAGAATGACTGTTTGTTCGTCGCGCGTTTCTAAACTTTTGTACGACGGAACTTCTCTAGCGATCGACGCGCTTTGTGTACACGGAATAAGGAATCTTCTCGAAACTAGTTATACGGAAATTATATTAACTTCGTTTCTCTATATAATAAAGACTCACGATTTCAAATAAATAGCTTCTTAATTTTAAATAAATTACTCTTAAATTTATGGTATTGTACACGTGATTTTTGAACACAGTGAAATGGACAATAGATTAACCCCTTGTTATGCAATTTACTTTTCTGGTGTGTCAGTCAGAGCCAGTTATTTACAGGTGCAATATTAACACGAACAAGCTAGCTTGAAATGTTATGCGTATTATACATCCAATGATCCTTGAACATGCAAATTATAATTGTATATCAAGTTTACACATAAGCATATTTAAAATTTTATCAAGTTTTATTACATTTAAACTGCGAGTGCGTCAAGAAAGGGACTCGTTAAAGTACGCTAAAGGGTTAGGTTAAGAAAATTAAAATGTTATGTGTATTTTATATGCAGGACAAACCTGCATATATTCTTCCATACATTTATCATTAAAGTTTTGTTCTATTGAACGATGCTCCTATTTTTTTTTTAAATTTTACCTTCGATCATAACCTCTCTCATCGGCGATAAATAATAAAGAAGGGTAAAACGTGGAGCTCGGTGGTTTAAAGAGATAAATCTACATTTTTCAAACTCTTAAGCTTCCCAACCCGTTCACAAGGTTTTCAATTATCTAGAATATCGTTGAAAATAAAGGTACGCCGATGCATTTTTCCGCTGATCGAGATATTTTCCCTGGGAAAGCAAAATTTGCTATCAATTATACCGCCAGGCGAAGTATTATCGCGCCTTTCATAGTTGGCCGCTAGTATACCGGTGATCTAATCTATCGATGTTGCTTCCGTTTAGCTTGATCGATCGAAGCCGTATCGAGTTAATTATACACCGATTCAATATCCAGCGCGCATCGAATAATCCGTGCGGCGAAATCAATCAATAATCCATAGTTGAAACGCCATATGCCGTGAACATTTTGCAATCCCTGAGTCTTCGTTACTTTCCGCGAACGTTGCATCGACGAACGAAACAAATACTATGGGGTGGTAGAGCATGAGCGTTGGTTGAATGCAGTCAAGAGAATGAATTCAGCGTGTTGTTCTTCAAAAGTGACATTTTTTGCGTAGCACGGAGTGCAGTGATTTAACCTGTATTTTATTACCACTAAAACTACCGACGTATAATGCACAATTATTTTTAAGCAAAAAATTAAATTGTATGACGAATAAACAAACGGTGAAACGTAAATGAATACACTCATTGATTCTTTATCTCGATCACAATTAACACAGATGTCAAGAATACCATCTTGACAAATTTTGTCATTTGTAGTAAAAAATTTGTAAGATGATTATTTGATCGTTTTGGTAGTTTTAGTATTAGTGGAATTAAATTGAGGTCCGTTACTAATAAACTTTTCTTACAAGTACCAAACGTCCTACACAATACTGTTCAAATTACGTTTGTCGATAATATCGCGATTCCGACAAAGCGTCGCGTTAACGCGCGACGTAAATGACAGCGGTCAGACTTTATTCCATTATGTTCTAATAGCCGAGATAAATAATTTAGCGGGTGGAGCAAATAATAACGAATAAACGCGACGGCGGACACGTTCGGCCACCGACTATAAATCCTGATATAGTTTAATGCCAAGGATTGTTTACAAACGATAATTATGCAGCATGATCGTGCCGTAACCGGGGCGAGACTCGTTATAGTCGTATTATCGACTGGATCGCTTTAATTGCAGCGATCTTTTGTTTCGCTAATTATCTACAACGGTGCGTGTGCATTACTAGTCGGAAATTGATGGCGTAGTTGAAAGGTTCGAGGGGAAAAAGGCGATTTGAAATATCGAATACGCACGCGCTCGTCGATGCTAAACCAATCTGTGAACCCATTAATGGGACTTTCCGACCTCCATGGTTATCGATCGAATACCAATTAATAGGATTCCCCTCGCGAATACGTTGGATCGAGACATCGAACGTAAGATTCAAAAGCGCCGGGACAAGACGAGACAACGTTGATCGCTCTTTGCATTTTTTAATAATTTTAGATCTAAAAGGGTAGTTTATCTACCCTGTCTCGAGTCTACATTATCAAGTTGCTCGGTGTCCGTGTCTCGGTTCCGCAACGAACGACGACTACCGTAACGGGGCCGTTCGTTTCGAGTCGAAAGTTGAAAAACGCGTTTGTCTCGAGATTATCGGCGACGTTTGTCATCCCTCGCCGTTCATTTACGAATCGAAAGGACCGCCGGGGGCCACCGCGAACACCGCCGCGCTTGAAATATGTTTGCCGATCAATCGAATCAATTTAATCAAGAACCTAATACATTATCGCGGTGTAGCGTCGATTCCGTGGCGCGGCATCGTTTAGAGGAATTTCAGTTCATCGATCACTCGATCGCGTTCGAACACCGTTACGTCGAACGATCCGTTTCATTTCGAACCGTATACTTTGCATACGCGTTTCCGTCTCTACGCGTTTAATGCCGTTTCAACCTATCCGACTGTTTGCGTCGATGTCGAACGATATCGTATCAGAATTGTAACAGTATCGCGATGCTCTGGGTTATGTTTCTCTTGCCCGCTCGAGTTTACAATATTAATAGCTAACAGATGGATAATTTGTCCATTCGGCTGTTTGCCGTACGCGGAGAGTCCCTTTAGAATACACCCGTTAATAAATAAACGGGGTGCGTTGTAATCGGAATCGGAAACATCATGAAATAATGATTTTCTTATCGTTATCGCTTGGATAATTTGAAAGCGCAGGAATAGTCATGTCGAATAATCTTGTATCGAATAATCTATTTACTTTTCTCATGGCTGGACTACTATCCCGAAATTCCAGAAACCTCTATCCTTAGTTTTCTATCCAAAGTTCCAATATAAAAAGGGAACAGAAAAAGCTAAGGTAGTCTCTTTAATTTTTAACCTCGACGGCGTCGAATCACTGTCCGGGTCCGTTGTACATGTTTTGTAAAAGAAAGATAAACAATAAACTCCATACAACTGTAAAACAAATCGATCCTTTGGGTACCTCGACGAAAATAGTAACTTATATCTCCACCGAACATATAAATTCATCCCTTTCCCAATCCCTTGTCAGTTCCTTGATTGCAATAGCGTCCCTTTCGAACAAGTCACGTAATTTTGAAACAGACCCATTTTCCAGAAAAGGCCCCAAAGATTTCCCAATCAGATATTGATCCCTTTCTTTTACAAAACATGTTCCGTCCATTTATCGCTGTACAACCTCTGAATAAAAGTCCTTAAAATAAAAACTCAGTCTTTCGACAACTGTGGATCTACGATGTCCGTTTATTTATACGACGAGGTACATTTTGCTCAGCGCGAATAGCTTAGGAGCGAGAAGGGGATAATACAATGACCGGTAAACACGTGCGATACGAGTTATAAACTGTACGCGGATATTTTAATTTCCGGTCGGTCGGTGTGTCGGAAAAGCGAACCCGCGATAACATTATCGGCGAGCCACGTTTCTGTTTGGTCAAAGTTTCCATGAATTTGCAAGTTCACAAACGAGCTCTCGTTCGTGTTTTAATCGATACCGAGGACGACGACGACGACGACGCTTCGCGAACGGGAAAGAAACTTCCGAAGAGTCGTCGACGGTATTTAACGTAACGTCGTTATTGGCCAATTACAAGAACTTCGGCTTAATTGGAATATTCACCCGGTGCTTAAGAAATTAGTTTCTCGTAATTGTTCGCCGCGGAACGGTTCGTTAAAACCGGCCGATACAACCGGCCGATCGCTTGTCACTTTTCCTCGATCGTTTCTGACACGGTTTAACAACGGCGCAAAAAAAAAAACTCGAACGCGTCGCTCGTTCGCGTTCTTCTCGCTCACGGAATTTTATGGAAATTTCGAGACAAAGCTATTTTCTACGGTGGATGGCGAACGCGAACGAAATGAGCGGTTGTTGGACACGTGGCGGGTAAAACCACTTTTACCGTCGCCACCCTTAACGATCCTCGTTCTTCGTGTTTCATCGCGACTGCAATCATCCTCCATGGAGCCAGCATTTTGCGCGAATATCGCACGAATTACCCTACAATTCACCAGACAACAGCTAATTTCATTTGCCTCCATGCTGGCCCGAGTTTGTTTCATTTTTCCGTCTACTTCGGATTCGAGCGAATATATTCTTTCCCGTACTTTTATTAACAGTAGAACTACCAAAATTACCTGTTCGAGTTTCACGTTTTATATTAGAACATTTTGTTGTCATTCTTCTGTCAAAACGTCTGTCCTATTTTATCGAGCTAACGGTTGTATGTTCTTATAATATTCACTTATTTATTTTTCTACTTTACTTTCAATTTTAATATACGTATGCATTTAATGCCGTCTTGTGTTAATAATATAAATTTTGAACTATATCGGAATGTGCGATCTCGCTTGTGCACTGGTCACATGTTCACTAGCGTTAAACGAATGAATGCCTCTTCCCTGCTAGCTTTCTTCGTAGCGTCGCGATAGCAAACTGTTACTAAATTATTGAAAATTATAAAAGCGAACACCCGTATGTTTTTTCCCACGGTACCAGCGGTGTTCGAGCCTGCCGCGTTAAACAATTTCGAAGTCGAGAGGCAACCGGAAGATCGGTAGCGAGGGAGATAACAAAGGAGGCTAAAATATTTTCGTGTACTCCGCTGGAGAGACGACGAAGCTGAAGCCGGAGGATTTCGGTGTCGTTGACGTTGTCGGGTGACTGGGTTGTCGGTAACGGTCGGTGAAAGCCAGGCGAAGAGAAGAGAAGAGACGAGAATGGTGGAGAAAGGCAAGGAGGAAGGTCGGGCCGTGAGGTCAGCGCGTGACAAATGAGGCTGTTTGTCTGAAGCCTAGTACACACGGATAACGAGCCTCCTCGGAGGTCTTGGTGGGTCCTCTTTGCCCGTTCACTCTCGAGCCGCATCCCTCACCGTTATTCCGTCCTCCCTAGCCATCCCCCGCTCGGCCAGCCGACAAAATTGCGTACTTTAAACACGCCTAGCCGCCTCTAATTCTCGAGTATGTCGTTGCATCTAATTGACGCGGTAATTAGCGACGAGACACGGACGGTTTCGCAATTAGGTGCCGCGACAACGAGACGGTGGGAAAAGAAATTTTAGCCCGCTACCCTGCTGGATGGTTAGGTACGGTGGGATCGTCGTGCTTCCGGCGTCGCGACGCGTCGGAACGCGCGAAATCGACGTCGCCGAGAACGCGGACGACTTCGTGGAAGTTCGGTTAATTAGCTGCCGTTTCAACGGCAGATCCACCGGTAATTATCCATTATGAGCTCGTCCGATCGAAGTGGCGACTTAGTCGGTAGACGACGCTCCATCCCGACCCTTAATTAGCCTATCGATAAACAGAATCTGGAGACGGTCGGAGGTTCGTCGACGTCGGTTGTTCTCGTCGGGGGCGTGAAACGTTGCGGGTATCCGGCTAAATGAGCTGTCAGCCCGACGACCAGATCCTATCGTCGATTAATTCTTCTTCTAATCCTGTCCACCGTTCTATTTCTTCGCTCGCGGCAGCTCTTGATTCGCGTAAAATTCTGTGGCGAGATTGCCGGATGCATCGATCGTCTGCGTCGTCTATGAAAAATTATCTTCCTCGTCGTTATTTCGATCGGCAGAGTTCGACATTGTCTCGACTGTCCTTCCGTCACGGATTATACATTCGTCAGAATTTCGTTACGAATCCCACGTTTCTTTCGTCCGAGACAAAATGTTTCGCGTTTACTGGCCGCATACTCGTAATAGAGTTATCAATTATCTCGTGTATTTCCAAGTATTTTCGACACGAAGTTTATTATTCGCCGCGTGCATGTAAAGTAGGAGGGAAGGAAACCACAATGTTTGAGGGGTTAATTTTTAATTATACGCTCTCGACCTTCGGTACTCGTCGAAACGAGGTAAATATGTAACTTTCGAGCAGAGTTTTCATCGTGGCCCGATGAAACAACGACTCGAACGTTTCAAATATTTTCCCGGCCGATTCGATCGATATTAAAATCGGCAAGAGTTCGGAGGGAACAGGTATTCGCGATACAGGAACGAGAAAGATCGACGAACCGAGCAAGATTTCCGAAAAATGTTTGCTCCTCCCGGAAACCGAGAAGCCTCCCGCGTCGAATTCGATCTCGCGAATGATAGATGCGCGGTGGGGTCAGGAACGGTCGATAATTTGTTGGCAAATTGAATGGGCGTGAGATGTCCGACTCGGCGTCCGGCGACCCTTAAATTTTATCCTCTTTTTCCGCGGCCCTCCTGTCGACAAATTTTAATATACGCCCTGGACGGCTTCGAGCTTATCCCGGGGAAAAGCGAGGAGACCGTCGCGTCGCTGGAAAAAGAGGATCGAATGAAACGACGCGATAATCCGCGAATAAATTCAGCTCCGCGATCTTCTCGACGCGGGGTTTATTTATTGCCGGGGCTACGATTCGAGACCGCTGCGCTGCGATTGTCCCCGTGATTGTATCGCCATCTTATCCGGGATACATCGAAATCATTGACCCAGTTTATCTACCCGTCGGTGGTAAATCTACATTTACTAACCCATCGCTTTATAAACTATTATCAATGTTTACCGCGAACGAATCGACAAAGTCCATTCTTTCGCTGTATCCTATTTTTCTTGGCATCCTGGGTGCGCTGAAAGCTTAGTGTTAGAAATTGCAACGATTTCGCATCGTACAGAGGCTCCAACAAGAACCAACATTGTTAGGAATGCTAATTAGGACGACGGGAAACAGACCCGCACATTGACCCATTAACTGCCACGATCCCCAAATAAGGATCGCACATTACACATATAATATATATTTTTGTTCATATTCTTTTTTATCACTCGCAATAGCATTACATTAAATAAAATGTGTAACTAGTCAAACACTTGCTTTATAGTAGTGAAAATTATCTTTTGCTTTGATGTTGTCTAACTTATACAAATATGCGCGATTTTACAAAGATCAGGGAAATCGAGAAGGGGTCAGTCGTAAAGAAATTATACCAGAGTGCAGTCATCAATTTTACCTTTGCGTTCAAGTCCGTAAAGTCAACTTAAATTCTCTCTTAAATTCTTTCATTTCTTTTAATTTACTATCTCTATTTGCATTATACGAACTACTACTACTGTGCGAACAATGAAAATATATTCAATGCATATGTATGCTTATATATACAGGGTGATTCATTATAATCTTTCCACACGAATATCTTGCAAAATATTCATTATTCCAAAAAAATGTTTAAACAAAACATGCTCTATCTGAAGGGAGACTTTCAATGGTGAACATTGTTTTTTTCTGGTGCCTCCGAGATTTGCAGGTAACCTTTGTTTTTTTAAATGGAAACGTAGTCTTTTTTCATGCTAGACACATACCTCAAGACGAATCCATTGATCTATACATACAACCTGTTTTTATATATATATATTCTATATATATTGATCTGTATATAACAATACAAATTGAACGAATAAATATATTCATATTTTGTTCGCAGTATAATAAATATTCCCACAGTTAGACCGCTCCCTAATTTTTCTCTCAAACCCAATTTGTATGTTTACGCGCGAAACATATGTTCTCGAGATTTTGGAAATATGGGGGTTGCCGACGTCGGAAATCCTACCCGGATCACTTTCGGCCAGCCCGTTCGCACCCTGCACTCGCGATTCCTTTTATCGTCGGGTCAAGGGATCCCGAATCGACGGGCATTTGTCAAAATTTGACGAAATTCGATATCGACAGGATCGACGAATCGTTGCACGTACCACTTATTCGATTACGGCGATCGCTCGTTGGTTGCTCTTTGAACATTGCCAGGATGATCGTTCTCCCGATGGTACGTCGACCATCGTATTAATTACGATGTAAATTGCCGTCACCGATAATAAATAGATAATACGCATTATCGCGAGGAGAGGGTTACACTAGACAATGTGCCGCGGATTCGAATCACGGAAGCCGATATCGATGGAATTAAAATATTGGATTATTCGGAAAGTGATTTTG
Organism: Coelioxys conoideus; assembly: GCA_947623535.1. Lineage (NCBI taxonomy): Eukaryota > Metazoa > Arthropoda > Insecta > Hymenoptera > Megachilidae > Coelioxys > Coelioxys conoideus. Next base: position 15,331,504 of record OX392459.1, read on the forward strand.
TTTTTTTCCGACAGGCTCGCTTGTGAAGAAGTTCGATCGATACTATGGAATAACTCGTGGTTGATACTTTATCAAATATGGAAAGTGCAAAGCAGCATTTTCGGAATATCTTACTTTTTCAAAAATGCTGTTCCAGCAAGAAAAAACGTATTTTCATGAAAAAAAAAATTAAATTACTTTCCGAACATCGAACGCGATAAAATAGGCGTTGAGGCATCGAGCAGAAATAAAATTCGAATTCGAGAGGAGCTTCCCGATTCCAAAGGCGGAAGTTTATTTCGATTAATTCGAGGCGGAGATCGAAGAAGATCGAGCAAAGGCTGGCGCAAAGGACGGCGGATGGGGTGAATCGATCGAAGGAAACGAAAGGAATTAGGAAGATAACGCTACAAGCTATAATCGATATCTGTCGGGGGATAAAAATGGCTGGGACGTAACACATGGCGCGATATCGTAACGGCAGTGGCAAAAAGGAAATTCGAGATCGTAACTTGATTGCTTTTTCTCGACCTTCGCGTCCTTTTGTCTTCCCCGTCCCCGACAGATAAGGAGATGAACCGTGATAACGATATCTCTGACTTATGATGCTTTAAGTAAGTGTATCGCCGTCGTATCTCGAGTTCACGAACCGACCCTTTCGATCTTTCGCGATCTACCTCTTTCTCCTTTAACCCTTTGCACTCGAAGGTACTCTTACTGTTGACAAATAGCAACTGTGAGACTTTGTACTCGAAAAAATTGGGGGATTTTTTGAAATTATTATTTTTTTTTTATTTGTAATCGGCAATGTTGCCTGTTTCGCAATATTCAAACATCGAGTGAAAGTACTATATAGTCAAATGTTATTTGTTTAAGATTGTTGCATTCGGTGAAATGGCAAATGTGAGTCGTCTCTCGGGAGCAAAGAGTTAATTCTCGTCAACGTTCGAAACTTTCAACATATCGATAACGCCTAACCTAGTACCAATTGCGATAGCAACTTCTCGTAATATTTGTACGTGTCATGAGCGCGGAGAAAGCCCGAGAATAACGCAGATGGTACTCCGATCTCTTTTTGCACGTTGTTTCTTTATCGTCGTCCAAGATTTTCATTAGATTCCCTGCTGCGTGTGTCACGGGCGTAGACGGTGGTGTATGCAAATTGGATCGCGGTATCTCCGCCGAAGCCGCATATGCAGATGGTGAATATTGGAAGAAAAGGTGCTGCCGCGACATAGTTGCTTGGAACATCGAAAGACGTGAAAAGTTCCACGAGGATGGAATTCTTCTTTCCTTCTGCCTTTTAAACAGATTCCGCTCGATACGCTGGAAACTCGCGACGGGTAGCAACCTCGCAGTAACAACGATTTTCGTGCGTCGTTTAAAGGAGAACGGAAGGCAGAGAGTCTCCTGATCCTTTCGAGAAGAAAATCCTCGACTCCTCGAATTCGAATTCGAAAACTCGTCGCGATATTTTAAAGCACTATGCTTCCGAAACACGCGCGTCAACCATTTAGAATCTTTGACAGTATTTTTTATACTTCGATACCAGAGTCGTCGTTCGTATCTTTTTGTCATATTTTTCGCGAGAATTCTCGATATCGTCGAATATCGCTGGGATATCAGGAGTAGCAGTCAGATTCGAAATTCGGTTTCCAATTTTTACGGTTCCTTTTTTACCCGACATCTCTGCCTTTTTATTGCAAGTCGATAACCCTTTTGCACTCGAAAGCATTTTTACTGTCGGCAAGTAACGACCGTAAGATTTTCAGGTTGGAAAGTTTGATGAATCTTCATGAAAATATTACTTTTGTATTATCGATCGCCAATATTCTCTGTTTTACTATGTTCGAACAGCGCGTGCATAAATTTAATTAAAAATTATTTATCTAAAATTGTCGCATCAAATGGTTCGTGTTCATTATTACACGAACTTCCTTCCTGCCTACCTAACGCGACGTCGCGTATGACGATGCCCGAAAGCCGCGATCGAAGATCGATTTCGTTCCTTCGTGTTGAAAGATCGTTTTGTGAAAATCATAAACATCGGCGATCAATATGTACGAGCACGAAGACAGTAGGTGTTCCAAAAGGACGAGTCGGGAACATCCTATTATGATGGTCAGATCGAAACCAATAAATCACTCGGTAGTCGGTCCCCGATGACGCTCGCCATCGATCATTCGCAGCAATCCGCAAGAAGGGATCGTTGACCTACCACGAAGGGACACACAAAGCCTAGACTAATCGATATTCGACCATTAAATAGAGACACTTAATTAAGATCAATAAGGCTTCCGATACGACATTAACGCTGCACGGTGCTTCACTTTGACGTAGTTGCTACAGCAGCTATCCTCGGGATGATCGATGCAGATCTTGCTTCGACTCGTTAACCGAACTTAACTCCGTCGTTCGAGGGAAGAACACGCTAAACCTTTTTGCCGTTGCGTTTCGCCGTTGCTACCCGTTGAAATTTTCACGAACAGTAGCGTCCCTTCTGAAAGCAAAAACTCGTGCCTCGAAGAACGCTCGTCCGACTATACGTAACACGCGAATCCGACGAATTTTTAACGCGTGAGTAACTTTATCGCGGGATTCATTTTCGAGAATGCCGGTTCGAGAGGCGACTTATTGATAAATCGACGATAAGTGGATAGCTTCTCGATAAGTTTCATAATCGAATATGAGCAATGTAAGATCCGTCAATTTGACGGAACCCGTAAACCTAGCGTTAAAGTCAGTTTGGTCCAACGTCGATCCGGTTCCACCCCCGTTTCGAAAATACCGCGACATCTGCCGAAACGCGACATTAAATTCGCATGGTTCGCGCGAAATGTATTTCAATTTTCGGTGGGAAAATGGCATCAAAGGGAACCGAAAACCGGTGACCAGCGTGATACCTTTTACTAGTTCGACGCTCTGCAATTAAAACCGGTGAACCCGCGTGTCCGGCTATCGCGAAAAAACCTTCATCGAACTCGCGCCACGAAGCGAAGCCATCCGCTTCCGTTTCCCATAGTTTTACGAATTCCGAAACTTCTGTCGGTATCAATTATCGCGGTGGAAAGGTTACGGGCGTGTAGATCATGCGATAAGCGGTTATGCAGTCGGGTTCAGGAGGTCAAGATAGCAACGGTGATAAATTCGAAAGCGATTAACAGAGGTTGTGCGACATTCTGCTCGGTCTGGGACGCGCGAGTGTATCGGTGAGGGACGTACGCCTTCCCGTAACCGCATATAATTAAAACGCGTTTAACCCTGGTTACGTTCGTGCGAGGAAACCGGTGCCTGGACAGTCGGTGTCGCGCGTGCATGCGGAAAAGCAGGAGAAAAATGACCGAGTGAATTATACGCCGGGACACGTCGAGGACGCCGCGTGAATAATTACGTCGCGCCAACTTTCGATGAACAAACGCGTATTAATTAACCGCGTTTCGAGACCACGGAACGATACTGTTCGACTCGTTGAGTCGCGTTCGCGTTTTTTCATTCTTCGCGTAAATTTTACCGTCGCACTGGCGGAGACACTAAACCCAAAAGTTAATCCCTTGTTCTTTATCGCAGTTAGGATAACTCTTGGGATAAACAAACATTGCGATAGAAAACCACAAATATGTATTTGAATTTCTCGCAAAAAGGTGAAATGTGTTACAATGTGTTGAGCAGGGATATTCGCAGTATCTTTGTTATAATAACTTTGTATTCTATTTGAACGATACAATGAGGCAATACATCCCTCTCCCAAGCATACAGGTCATTTGACCCCTTTGGCAGTTTTAGGGTTAATGTGGTATGGTGACTGCGCTAAATAACAGCTTGCCATAAGATTTATTTGTCCGGTGCGTCAATCGCAACTATTCGCAGCGACAATATTCGTACGAATGAAGGAAATTAAAATATTATGCGCATTTCATGTATAAATATAATATATATATAAATTTGAACTTTGCATATATGTGCATTCAAAATTATAGTAAGATTTATCGTATTTAAACGGTGAGTATGTCAGATTCGTCAAAGTACGGCAAGTGGTTAAGTGGAGTAGGGAAATAGCATATGTTTAAACATGTCCCCATATTTTTTCGTATTTCTACGTTACTTGTCCGCGGTCGTGCGAGCGTACATTAGTCGACTAAGATAACAGACGGAGCCGGTATTTTAGTACGATGCGCGCGATAATATCTACGCTCTTTCGCGCTACCGTGCGATTCGACGATTCAGCAACGTTCCAATAAAGAACCTTTAAAGCGGAAATCATTGCTTATCGCATTTTGTGCAGCCACATGGCACACAATAGAGCGACGAGTTAGCGTGGATTGTGCACCAGCGACGAGATTGTACGATAATTCATGAAAACGCGTTTATCGAATACGCGACTCGGAGTATTCGCCGCCTTTCAGTGATCGTCTAATTACGCGTACTTATTTTATGGTAACGGATGTTACGATTCCCCGATATAGCTTTAGAAATCATTAAAACTTTGCGCCCGGGCGGACGTTTAATTTAATGCAACAATTTCGAATGATTGACTTTTAACTGCGTTTAATTCATCATACACACGATGTTCGAACGTAGTCAAACGGATAATATCGGCGATTGATAATAAATAATTTTTAAAAGATTTTTTTTCAACTAGACAATTTTACTGTCGATATTTGCCAACGATAAAATACTTTTGTTGGGTTATGGTTTTACGTGAAAAGAAAGAACACTTAATTTATATTTTCAAACAGATATTTTATTTCAATATCCAAATGACTGTTTTAAAAATTTCCAATATCAATTTACAAAATTTGTTAACATGGTTTATTTGAAATCCTTGTTGATTCTTATCAAGATAGAGCATAAATACGTGCATTAATTTATATTTTGTCGTTTGTTCGTTTATCTTTCAATTTCATTTTTAACTTGAAAGTAATTGTGCATTGTTTGATATACAGTGCCCCTCAACGTAGAGATTCATTGTTGTACCCACTAAATAATATTATTTCAACGACTTTCGAGCGCAAAGTGTCGAAAACGTCGAACGTCGTCGTCGGGATTTCGTTGGGGGTGCCGCATAGTGTTTCGAACGAGGTAAAAACATAAACGTCGACGCAGTCGAGGGAATATCACGAGGGCGAATTTTCTGACAGACGCTCTAAGTCGTAACTTTCGATATCCGATTAAACGATCCATTAAACGACAAGTATGTAGCGCGGTCGCGTAACTTGGCCGCAAACTTGCCGACAACTTAAGAACGACTTCTCCGATTGATCGCCGGTTTAAAATCATCGACTGAGGGTTTTCAGAACGCGGACCTCGTCCGGCAACGAGGATAAATCGCAATTACAGGAGAATAAATTCGCGTCGCATCGTTCCGTCGCGTTAATCGCGCTCGCGCTCGCTTAATCGTCCGTTCAGAATTTACATTTTTACGAGCGTTTACGTTTGTCGCTAGGTGCCCGTTTTACAATAAAACGACGCCCAGGAACGTACTTGATTACGTTTCTTGCGACGCGCGAAAAACGACCGCTAGCATCGGTGTAACTGGGATCCTTATTCGAGAAACGGCAGCGTTAAATTACCCTGTACATCCTGCATCCTTAACCCTTTGCCGTCGACAGGATTTCTATTATTGGCAAGCGGTAGCTCGAAAACTTTCTAACTGAAAAGTTTAATCGATCTTGTGGAAATTATCATTTTCTATCATTAATTGCCATTATCATTAATTACAAACAGCTAATGTGGAAATTAATAATGGAGATTATCATATGCATATATAGTTAGCTATAGATTTAGTTAACACTAAAACTACCTACTACTTGTGTAATGCACAATTATTTAGATGTTAAAGAAGACCAGCTTTAAACAAATTTTATCATTTGAATTATAAGGGTCATTTGACCCCGTTGCCATACTTTGACGAGTTTGACTCGTGACGCACTCGCAGCTTAAACGTAATAAAACTTACTAAAATTTTGGATATGCTTATATAGAAATTTGATATACGATTACAATTTACATAAGCAAGGATCAATAAATACAGAATGGGCACAATATTTTAAATTTCTTCGTTTCTATGAATATTGTAGCTGTAAATAGTTAGGTCAGACTGACACACCAGAAAGAACAATTGTATAGCAAGGGGTTAATATGGACGCGTGGATCCTGAAAGGATGCAACGCGTTCTCGCGTTTAGCAAAGCAAAAAGTTTGCTCGAGTAAGCAACTGTTTCGAGCAAATCCCTTTAGTCGGCGGAAGGAGCGCGTCGAGAGATTTAAAGCGTGTACAGTGTACATCCGAGGAGGTTTGCATCGTTGCGGACGAGTTTCGATCAAGCTCAACGGTGTAAGCCGAAGTGAATTCGGTCAGCAAAGGAACACGACGAGAAAGGACCCTTCACGGTTACCCTTAACCTCGCGTAGACCCTGCGGATACGCGGGTGCACGATAGCGTTAGAACCACCTTCCGGTTCTCCGGCTCCGTCCTTTTGCGCTTTGCGGTCGTTCCTATTCAACCTATTGGCCCTATACACTCGTATTTGCTCTGTGGATCCGCGAGGTTTGCCGACGTCGTCCCAAGATCACGGAGGATTTCACCTGGCAAATCTGTTATTTCAACGATCGCGTACAGAGAGATTTAGGTGAAACGACAGCGGCGAAACACGGTCGTGATTTCTCGTGAATATTCAGCCAACGGGTGAGCTACCTACCTAGGTGAATTTTTATTTCGTGGATTCCCTGTTCCATGGATCTTGTCAAACAGAGAGCGACGAACGATACGATACGAAATAGGTATTTCGTGGAATATCGAACGGGCTACGGCCGATAAAGTGACTCTTGTCGGAATTTCCGACGTACCGATATCCATCGATGGAGTCTTTTATAGCTGCGTCCGTTATGCGGCCATTATCGCGTTCTTGTGTTTGGCGAGTTTCTCCCGGTTCCCAAATTGGCCATTTCGTGTCGTCGTCGACGTTCGCAAATATCCAGCCAGTCCGTAATATTCGGCGAGCGTTCATCCATCACCGATAAGAACTAGCTGACGCTATCTGTCCGTGAAAATAATCTCGCGATTGCCGGCTCGCACCCTCCCGTAATCGTTTCTTTTTTTCACGGATAGTGGGGGAGAGACCGAAAACGTCTACCACAAATAGACCGAATGCTCCTCCGGAAATAAATCTGTCTCTTCCCGCGGGACTAAACCGGATTTATTCCGGTGGCGGTAACTTCGCTCGCGAGCCTGGATTCTGTATAGGTCACGCTCGTAAGTCTCCGTAGTTTGGACGTCGCTTAAATCGGCCATGCCGCGACGAGACTTCCGACAAAAGAGTCGGCTTCGTTGTTCGAACGACCACGATTATCCGACAACCTGCCGCGGTTCGAGAACAACCCGAACAGCTTCTCGTCTCGATCAACGTTTTCACCCGGAGAAGGACAACGTTTCCGCGAGAGACAACGTTGACCGAGTTGGAGAAGCGAAAGCGAAAGGTTTTCACGACGAGCTCGTTATGGTCCGATCGTAATTATGCCTGTAATTATGAAAGTGGTCTAAATATCTCTTTCGAGATATTTAATGGATTACATTTGAATGGCTTAAAAAATATTTTTATATCATGCAACATTTTAAAATAAAATTCTATTAGTCTCGATTAATGAAAATTTATTATAAACATGAAATTTTGTTTTTAAAGTTTGAATTGACTTGAACCATTTTCAAAATTAAAAAAATACGAGTTTTGTGAGAAACAATATTTTTAACGAAATAATTCCTGAACGTTTATTAATTATTTTTAAAAAGTAACCCATTTTATCGTTTTCGGCTTGTAATATGAGTTTTCAGGTTCTTAAAACGTTCTCGAAGAACTGGAGGGTTTAGTTGTGGCGCACAATGGAAGTGATTTAATATTTCCATATATCTTTGACCTGCTAAACTCAATTTTCTTACATTTTTTACTTAGACCGCTTTCATAATTAACACTAAATGGAGTCCATATAATGTCGAAAATACAACCTCTATCTAACGATTCATTTTTGATGATATCGTAAAAATTGCATCCAATTAATTTAGTTTAAAATCACTGATAAACTCGTTTTTTTTTTTAATTTTGACTTAGACCACTTTCATAATTACGAGTCCAATTATGCCGCTCGCCGCCAAAACGACCGGGTTTCCCTTTGAAATTCGTACGCCGTTCCGGTTTCCCGCGGCAAAGCAAAACCGGATCTCGAGAACCCATAGCGAAAAGATTGTTCCGTGCGGAAACATCCGTCTTCGAGGAGCAAGGATTATGTCCTCGAGTGATCCCGCGTAAGAGCGTCATAAATTGGAGCGGTCGGTGTTGAAAGGAGTTGCCAACGAATGGCCGTATGAAATGCCCGCAATTTAGGTAATGCGCCATTATAATGTGCCCCGCGAAAATCCATGGATCCGGGGCGAATAAATAAAGTTCAAAGATGCTGGTGTCCAGGCACGCTCGGTACCTTGTTCCCTATCCCCGTACGTAGCAACCGGGAGCTAGTGTACTTCGATAAATCAATGAAATTGCCGAACCGCGTCTCGAATTTATACTCGAGATAATATTCTCGTTTTCGGAGATGAGTTACGGCCGCGGTACGCTACCGATAAGAAGCTATTTTTTTTCTTTCTTCCCCGCCGACTTACGACGATCGCGCTGTTTAACGACCCTCCGCATTCATCGTCGTGAATGCGAAAGCTGTTTCGCGAGATTATGCCGTCGCGATACCAAACCGATGTAATTTTAAACGTCGTCCCGTTTTAATACCTACATATACGCGGTTTGCGTAACGCGTGGACCAAACTACGTTATTACAAGTTACTCGGTAACGCGACGACCAACTTCGTCGTTGAATATCGTGTTGGGATACGGGTGACGAGATATACCTTTTTTGTGTAGGTAAAGTATATTAACGCATTGACTGCCGGAGGCAATGGAAAATTGCGTTGGGTAGTATATTCATTTTTAATAAACCTTACATTGTTACATTTATTTCTCATAGCTTCAAGTAACTAACCCGAGTATTTTCAGTTAGGAGACTGACAAAATTTTGTATAATATAGCTATAAAATTTACATGGAAATTTGAACGTCACGCATATGTATATCGATGGCATGTCTGTCAAAGTGTTAATTATAATCTTAGATCATACTCGAAACTCGACTAATTAGAATTTCGAACAAGAACGACGTATGACCTCGGCTTGTCAGCAAAGAACTTTCTTTCTAACTAATTAACTAACTGGGCCTCGGGGAGTATATAATATCCTTAGTGTAGTGGGGTAGCATGACGTTATTTGGCAGCGCGAACATTTAATTTACCAATATTATGTGCCTGGTGATCCAACAATCGGTTATCGAGGCTCTCGATCGAGGAACGCGTTCATCGCAGGAATAAAATGAATGGAAAGGCGATTGGTTGATACGCGAAATCCGAACATCGCGTTTAAAGCGAACCCCGGTTCATAGTTGTTTCGTTTCGCCATAAAATTCGCGGTCCTGGTCGATGCGTACACGGGCAAAGGTCCGAGTTCCGAATCGTTGAACCGAATTTACGGGCCTATGTTATTTCGAACGAGTACGAAAAATTGGCAACGCGTCGAAATCAAATTTAATCTCCTGTCCCGACGATTCGCCGCGTCAACTGTCCACGATGAAACATAATTCTGTTTATGACGCGATACGACCTCTTTTTTTACATAAACGTCGCTTTATACACGGCTTAAGTCTCGCTGTGATTTTGTCGTAGTAGCTTATCATTTTAGTAGCAAGTAATGTGCTTAGGATGTGCTAGGATGATTCGGTGGTGCAACATTTCATTTGGACAAGATAACCTGGTCCTCCAACACGTAGGGTATTCGTCCAATAGTTTTCTTCCGCCCCCGTTCAATCTGTACACCGATTGTTTCGTTTTACGCCGGTTATCGTTTCCGGTTGAGCATCGCCGAGGGAAAAATTACACGGTTCTGTTGCTCGTTTGTCCCCGTTGTTGCTGGGACCATACCCGCAACGATTCGTTCGTCCTCCCGTTTTCCCTGTGGCCGACGCAGTAACCATCGCGTCATTTCAACGGAGCATTTTCAACGGGAAAACGATACGCGTCGCGGATCGAGAGCGGAGCGTTTAACGCGCTTGTCACCCAGCCCGCGTAATTTTCCTTCGGGAAAACTTTCCAGCGAGAAATCTTAGGAAACGTCGTGCCCCGTTCTGTTCTCGCAGCCCGTATACACTCGCTCGGCTCGCTTTGTTACTCGCGAAACTCTTACGAACAAGCGCGAGCATAATGGATAATAACAGGCAATATACTCGCGTTAAACGCGGCGTCGATCAAAGGCTGCATTGTTCTGCGAGTTTACGACCGGCAGAAATTACAACGATCGACGAGGAAGCCGGGGGAAAAAGCGACAAAATCCTCTACAAAGCGAGTCGCCTAACTCTTTGCCGCTTTTAATAAACGAAGGTTATCGAAAAAGTGATTAGTTGCAGCGGACTTCCAATTAATTTGGCCTTTCTCGCTTTTCCTTTCGCGCGCGGTTCATATTCCGACGGTTTTTTCTTCCAAGCGGAAGTCCCGTTCGAGATTGCAGTTTCGCGCGAAATCTCGGAGAAAAGAGAGTGCTCGTGGCGTCGAAGGAAACTCGCGGCAACGATATACGTAGCCGGTTAAATTCCCCGTCACGTATTCGATGTTTCTCCCTGAAAACATTTAAGATCGAACGAATGGACGCGAAGCTGGTACAACGAGCGCGCTCTGTCACCCGGCTCATTATACTTTTAATAAATTTCCTACCGTGTACCTTCGACCGGTCGTATAACGCTTTCAGCGGGCCGCGAACAGCCTTTTCGCTACGGCGACCATTTTTTGACTTTCAGATGAGCGGGGCTCATGAATATTTTCTGTGAAACCGCGTTATTGAACGCGGTACAGCTCACGCCCGTTCGCGTATAAACTTCCTGTCGATAGTTTGACACGGTCGGTGAAAAATAAAAAAAAAAGAGAGAGGAAAAACGCGAAGGAGAGCGCAGGAATCAACGTGGCAAAAACGGGTGCGTGGCCGTAGATTTTCGCCGGCGTAAATCTCGTTGGCGAAACCGGTAAGCGATATATATTCGTTTTGCAAATAATTCGGGGTATTTGTCGTCGCGAACATTATTACGCGTCCAAATTCGATGCTCGTGCGTTGGAACGACAGTCATAATATTGCCGACTGCGATAAAAAAAGCGCAAACAAGGGAGATCGACCCTCCGCGCTGCTTATGGAGATTAATTTACGGCGAACGTCATTCGTTTCACGGCTTTCTGACGAATTAACGGGACATTCGGATTCGAAAGTATTTTTTTTTTCGAATTCTATTTGTGCTGGAGATTTTCGCTACACTGCCACTATTTTCACTGCCGATTAAGCGGGGCTTCGCTTCGCGCGGGATTTCGCGTGCGTCACCGGTGATCGCGAATTCTCTGTTGAACGTCGAGTGTTATATATCGTACGTCGAGGATTGTCACGCGTCAAATTTTCATGCATCGATTCCTTACGCGTCTCTACGCTTCGAGTCACTCGCGTGTCGAATATTTATGTGCCGAGTATTCACGCGTGGAATATTCGCGCGCCGGATTCCTCACGCTGAATCCGCGTGCTTTGGCTTCTTGTCCGTTGAATTTTTACGCATCGAATTCTTATTCGTCGAATTTCTATTCATCGATTTCTTACACGTCGAATTTTCACGCATCGGATTCCTACGCGTCGGATTTTTACACGTCGCGTTTCCACGCAAGGACTTCTTCCTCGCCGTTTAAAATATGCCTAATAGCAATTTCCGCGCTACTCTTAGATATCCCGCATTCAGGAATTACTTTTCCGTAGTTTGTCCATTTAATAAAAAATAAATATTCACGCTGTACGATGTTTCACAAAGATTCCTTGTGTTTTATTGTCGAACGTTTGAAGTGACGAAAGAAGCGGAGACAATTAGGAACAATTTAACCGAGTGTAATAAAGTTGCTGTTCCTACTCTGGAGTTCGTTTTCAAAACCGACCAAGCACGGTAATGATAAACGCGAAAACTTTGCGCACAATATCCAACGCGAGAACTTTCTCTCGGAGTGGTTATTTTTTGCTTCCGGCAGCAGCGATTTTTCGTCCGTCGTTGAATATTTAGCACGGTCGCGAAGTCAGAAATGGATTATGTACGTTCTCGATTTCGGAACGGTATATCTTATCGATTATACGGCACGGGCGGACGTAGGTGCATTAATAAATCGGTGCGACCGGCTTTTCGCAAATGGGGCTATATATTATCAATGAGTCGTCGAGTCCGCGATTATGGTCGAACCTAAACCGCGCCGATTGCACGGTAGCTGCATTAACGTTTCGTGTCGGCTAATTGTGAATCAGTGCATGCTTCTTCCCCGCGTTTAAACGACAATTTGCAGGATAAATACGATTTTGTCGACTGGTCATGATTCTGGACTTCGCGCTCGTAGGAATAAAAATTTTTCGAAAACTCGGGTTAAAAGAAATAACGTGGTGTAAATTTATCCGTCGAGTAGATTATAACGAAATTCTGAAGCTGGTTGCCGTAAACAGCTATCGTTAAAGTAAGGATAAAAATGATAAAATTTACTTTGATATATAGATGTTGCAATTTATATGATTTGTATACTTGCTTTATAGGTAAAAAAGTGCTATAGATACATCAAGATATATCTTAGGCAGCGTTATCGAAAACGCCTAATGTTGTCGCATTGAGAAACGAGAATTGCAGGACGCGAATTCGCGTGAACGGCAATCAGAAATAGAATTTTACTAGAAGTACCGGCATTAAATGCATACTTACTTTAAAATCGAAAATGAATAGAAAAAATAAATAAATACTGCAGGATTGCCTAACATACACAACCATTCACTAGCTCAATAAAACATGATAGACATTTTGACGAAAGAGGGACAACAAAATGTTGTAATATAGAATGTAAAACCCGAAACTGGTCAGTTTGATCGGTAGTTCTCGAGACTGGGCAGCAATTACTGGGCGACAATTTTCTTTTATTTTCTCTGCATGCATTTCCAGAAAGTTCCATTCATTATCAATTCATACATCAGTAAAGACGTTCGAACAGCCTATTAATAAATCCATTCTAAAAGAGTAATTTGGTGGTTTTTGTTAATATAAAAATCCCATATCCCATTAGAAACATAGTATTTTCAAATACGCCCACAAGATTTATTCGGTGGAGTCCATACTTCACCGCCTTTTATTACGTATAATCTTACTAGAATCTTAGCGAATGAAGATCGAACGAACGCGGCAGCTATTAATTTTCATTGACGCGATTCGACAAAACCACTTTGAAAATGTCTCGCAGACAAATAACATCGGCCCTCCTTTCGTAAGAGTGATGCACGGCCCCCATCGCTCGTGCCGGATCCTCGCTACTGTCCTGACACGGAATTCCCGAGGTGAAACTATCCTCCAGCCTCGATTCCCGTCTTTCCCCGCTTTTCCCTTCGTTGAACCGTCGCGTTTTCCAGCCCCGTATTTCATTTCGGGGGCCCCGTCGGCTCAGTCTTCGTCCGTAAACCCGTCCTGGTACCACTCGCGGTCATAATTCCGTTTAAGAGCGTAATTCCGAGTCTCGACTGGCAAACGCTGCGACGGAAACACGACGAGAATGACAACGAAAACGACGACGGTACCAACACTCAATTAACTTCGTTGTACCTTGACGCGTTGGATCGTTCCGCGTTACAACTTGACGCGTTACGTCGCTGCTCGTTACAACTTGACGCGTTACGACGCTACATGATACATCCTGACGCGTTGACGGGTTACATCCACTGTCACCGAATCGTCACGTGTTTCGATAGACACAGTTGATCCCACGCATGGAAATCGTCATAGCAACTAACACGCGTCACCCAGGAATTGGCACGTGAGGAGATTGGAATGAAACATGTATGAAGTATGCCTATACTCACCGTGAATTCTTCGAATTTGATGTAGTTTGACGGTCGCCGACTGACATTGTTTATCTCCTTTGGGTCGACTGGTGTGCGTGATTGAGCGAATCAATAAGATCCTGGGGGACGGGCATTACATACTAGGCGCTCAAGTACCAAGCGTAGAGATCAGTATGGGTGGAAACCACCACGTGTATCGACCATTAGGAGGTTAATTACCACGCGTATAGTTCGGTACGCGTAGAAGTTAGTGCGCGCAGAATTCGGTGCGTGTCGGAATTACCACGTGCGAAGATCGGTACTTTAGGAATTATCATGCGTAGAGATCGGTACATATAGAAATTGTCATGCTTAGATATCGGTACGTGTAGAAATTACCACGTGTAACTTCCGCTGGATCACATCGGACGGTCGTCCGTTTAAATATCTTCGATGTCGAGCGAGAGAAGCATCGTCATAGAACACATAACACGACGATGTTTCGAAAACGGAAGGGAGCAGAGGCGAAAAAGATAATCGTGTTTGATGAATTCGAGATAAGCCAAAAAAACTGCTTTCAAGTGGATCCCGTAGAGATGGTGGTTGCAGCAAGGATCGAATGAAAGGGTCGAGGCCGTCTAGAAAGCAGTGGTCGAGTAGGATGTGCGAGTAACGGGTGGGCCGCATAACATCAACATAATTTTCGAGAGCCGCGAGAGGTCGCATTTCCATAATGGGATGCATCGAAAGCCGGGGTCTCGGCTGGTACGCTTCCTCTTCGCCCTTTCCATCTTCGTTCTTAGGCCATACCGTCCTCTGTATTCGTTCGTTTTCGTTTCTCTTACCTTAACCCTCTCCGTCGGACTGGCGGTAATCCGTTTCTGTGGCGCGTGTGTTGCGAAAACGCCGAAAAAGGTATTTGCTCGAGCAACGACAACACCGCGAAACGATTCCTCGTGTTACGAGCGTGATGGATGATACTCGTCGTTCTTCTTTCGGCTATGCTTGTTTTCGCCGGCTACCCGTTGTTTCGCCGAACTTTCCCGGTAAATAGACCTTCTCTGCTACCTCTTCGCTGAAATCGGCATTAACCTCGATCGACCGTAGTTCGAAACGAACGCCTCAACTTTTACTCTTAATTATCGCACGGTAGCTCGACGGGGTAATAAAAACTTTGAAGAAGTTTTAATGCGGAAACTAGCGACGTAGGAGAGGGCTCGAACGTTCTGTATTGATATAACCTAAGTTGATGTATCAACGTCAAAGCGAGCGGACACTCGATCAAGGAAGAGGGTATATATAGCTAACGTTCCGCCAACTTTCCTAGACGTGCCGTGCAAACTGTCAAAGCGAGAATGACGCGTTTCAACTTCGCCGGCGATAACTGCTTTTTCGATTAACCGACGAGCATCCGATCGATCCTTCCTTCGCTCGCTACGATCGGCGAAATCAAACGTAATAACAGTTTGTCGTTCAGACGTTTCGTACGGAACATGGTGGCCGGCTCCGCGGGCGGGGAAAAAAATATGTTCGCCGGAGTTCCAAACAGTCGATAAATTTCAAACAGATTGAAAATCGCGTTTACCCCCAGGGGAAAAGAAACAGTTCGGTCCCGACGATGAATCCTGTCGGTTTTGATAGCTCGATGTCGGTTAAACACGGCTATGAGCTAGTCGCTTTTTCCCGTATCAACCGAATAAAAGGAAAAAAACACAACCACACGCACGCTCGCGGCTTTCGTTCGAAAGATTCAGCTCCCTAATAGTCAGTTTCGCGCAAAATGGCCGTCTCCGGGATCCCCGTTGCCTCTAACCGCCGGCCGTGTTTTACGAACTCCATAAAACGGAGTCGTGAAATTAGAGACGACATCGCGGCCGAGATAACCGGTTACAAAAGCTATAAGCACGGTTTCAATTCGAGCTTTTTATTTTCCAGAGAATCTTCGAGCAGTTTGGCCGGATTTCCGCGCGAGCGGAGTCGGACAAGCGTATCGATAAAGTGGGACAAAAATCGGATCGCAGGAGGCGATAACGCGAGAAAAACGGCCCGAACGTCCGAATTCGCGGTTTGAGCTCTATCGATGGAGAAGGATACGTCGTGGTTCCTTTAAAGGGAATCGTATGGAGCCAGGAGAGGGATGCAGAAGCCGTAGCAATTGGCGAGTTCGCGTACGGTTGCGGTCTCGATATCGCGTGCGCCATTGAAATCGGATCTAGCCGTTGTAGTTCCCTTCGAACGATCGAATCGTCAATTCGGAGCATCGCAAACGGGTTTGGGCTACGAAACGAGCCTCCGATTGCCGATACCCGATCCTACGGGACGCGAACGCTCGAATAAAGATACGGCGAATCGAAACGAAAGCGTAAAAGAAGTTTAACGATTCTCGTCTAAGCTCGTGAAACTCGATTTCATTGCGAATTTATGGTTGTCCTGTTTCCAAGTGTATAACGCTGATTCATAATATCGCCACGGACTAATACCGTCCGCTTGTTTTCGCCAGACTGACTCTCACCCCGCAAAGTGTCCTATCGCGAAAAGTTCTGGCCCACGGCGACTCGTTCTAGTACCTAATTTATGGCAGGATCTCCTTAACTGAGACGACTTTCGAATTTTCTCGCGGCTGACGCGAAAAGACCGACCTAAATTCCGAATAATCTTCTCGGCTAATTTTCAAAGAAAAACACGTCATTTTTAATAGATTGTAATTAATGAACGAGCGTGGTTCTAGCGACGAAAGCGGATAAAGACAACGCAGGATCAATGCGAGCTGGAAAATGAACATTTCGGGTTCCAACATCCGTAATATCGAATAAACAAGGTATATGTAAGCCCCGGAAGAGACGGAAACATCGCGGAATCGAGAAGAACTTTACAAACCGAGAACGATATTCTTTGCTTCGATCGAGTTTAAACCGTAAATCCTCGATGCTTTACAAAACATTTGGAAAATAACTCCATATACATATAGATAGGGAAAATAGAGACAAAGGAAGAATTTTTGTGTTCGGCGAGTAAATATTGAAACGTGAGTGCGAGGGAGATAAGGGCGGAAAAATATCACGGAAATCGTCCATTGTGCGCGGGACGTCGATCGTAAGTCAGGGTTGAAATTGCCTAGGTCTTCCGCGGTACGGAATTTTTCCTAGGTCATCCTAGTTCCCATTGTTGGCCGCTCTTCAGGTTCTTCGAAAATCGAAAGCCGGCGAAATTGCGGTTCTCGTTGCATCGGGGTGTACGCGGTCATTTACGTAAAAGGTATGCATCTCTACCAAAATATAATTATTTAGTCTAGCTTTAACATAGCAGGTGAGAATGACATGGATATATGAGTCCAACATTTTCTGAATGGATACTTGAACTTTTTGCGTGAGAATGTTCGGACGATCGGTTCGAGTGTATCGTTGAACGATTGGTGTAGAGTGAAAGTGACTTGTCAATTTAAAAGAAAAAAGAATGATTTTGGAAGACAATGATTATCAGTTCTGAACGAACAGTTTAGTCCAGGGATCAGCAACCTGTGGCTCAGTAGAATCATGTGTAGCTCTTGAGTAGTTTAACAGCACATATTGATATCACAATAAATACATGTTTTACAACAGATAACGGTTATATTATTTTTTATAATACATAGTATCGATGTTCGTACTAATACTTGGCTGTTTAAGAAATTAATTTACCACATCGGAAAAAAATGATTCTTGACTCCAGAAAGGTTGTCGACCTCTAGTTTAGTTAGTACGTCAAAGTTATTTTTTCTATACACATTACCGATGTTTGTACTTATACTTGGTTCTCCAAAAAAATAATTTACCACATCGAGAAAAAAAGACTCTTGACTCGAGAAAGGTTGTCGTACTCCGGTTTAATGAGTAAGTTAAAGCTAGTCGTAAGGGTCGCGCCACATAAAGTGTTCGGACGAAGCAAGTGGTTGAAGCTTGCGAGTCCCTTTATCCCGCAGATATAAGAAACGGTACTAGCCGAAAATCGGGAGAGGGCAAAAATGGTTATCGCGCGCGTCCGTTGGTGGTCCCGATGTCCCGCTCAAAGAGTCCCGAGAGTCTTCCGGCGCTTTCCAGGTGGAACCGCAGCCGAGCAAATAAACTGTCGCGCTTAAGAGCCTTCAGAGAAAGGGGTTGACCCACCAGGGTCTTACCAGTTTGCCCAAGGCGATAGATAGAGCGAAGATGAAAGGGAACCGAAGTAATTACGTTTGGCTCGTGGTCAGACTTTAATCTTCGATCCTCGGACAGGATGGCGAGGAGGACGCCGATGTTCCCGGTAACGACGGACAAAAAGGAGGATGAAAAAATTCGATATCTGGCACATTACCCTTTTCACGCCCTCGTTCTTCGTCCGGCACCGCGTTTCCATGGTTCGTGGCCACGTTGATCCGTCGTTGGTCGTTTCAGCTCAGTTCTCGGCACTCCGCTGAATCGCAACGCGCCCCTATTCTTCTCGCGGCGAACGTTCGCGTTCATTCTTTTCGTTTTTACCATTCACGAACCTCGTCGACCGGAGGCGAACGCATTCTTTTTCACCGCTTCCTTTTTTTTTTTACACCGACCCGTGTAACGCTTAAAATATTTGCGCTTAATTTTCTCCCGGGCTAGCCCGCCGTTAAACACTGGCCGAAATAGAAGATACGTTTGCTCGATCGGTTCGTTCGACGAGTTCGCTATCGTAACCGCAGTTAGGTATTCGACTTTGCTGAAAAATGAACGCGAACGAGCGTGTGTCGTAATTGCGCCAGCGATTCAAATGCGAAGTAATCTGCCGGGCCGTTTAATTACAAAATTAATAGTTGGTATCCTTGATAATCGCCTGCCGTACAGTGCGCCGTTCCTGTGGCTCCAATTTGCGCTGTAATCGCGCTAAAGCAAGGATATAAATCCGTCGATCGATCGTGCCGCCGATAATTCTAATTGAAACGATTTTGGCTAATGTTGTAAATAAAATTGCGTACAATGGTAACGAAACACGGTAGCAGAAGGGTTGGAAACTCGAAGGGTCGCGACGGATTCGAAGTTTGATGCCCGGTTAGATTCGATACCTGAATATCGAATCCAAGGAGTAGGGGGATCACTCGGTATGTTTAATCAAGGATCGACATTCGCGGAAATTATAGCACTTTTATTTTAAACTCGGCGTCACGTTAAAAAATGTGAAAATACCGTGGTGCTTGAACTACCACTGACTCGAGACCCGACAATCGAGGTCTTTTATGCACTTTTTGGCTATGACTATGTTACTAAATGAACTGAAATGTTATTAGACAAAACTAAGAATTTCGTGTCTTTTTATATTGAGCAATCCTTCACTGCACGAATTACAATTACACCCAAACTTCAAGTTGAGGGGTATTAAAAAGTTGAGTCAAGGTTCTAACACTTGAGCCGTGCGTTACGAGTCAGACTTGTGAAAAGCGAACAACAAAAGTTGAACAAAACGATCAAACATTTTGTTTGGATTTTCGAAATCTACATTTTTAGTAAATATCAGTGCAAAAACTGTCGGTGCAAATCTATCCGTCTATTTTTCTAAAAATTTATTTTTTGTTTATATTATTTTTTTCATTATTCAACTTATTTTTTTGACCTTTTACTATTTCTTAAAAATTTTCTTTGTATTATATTTTGTTCTTCGTTACTGAGCGTAAAATAGCTATTTTATATTATCTACCTATTTTTTAAATAAATCTTTATCAATTTTAACGATGTATTTTTATTTTCCTTGACATTGCACACACGGTGTTCAATCCGCTCCTCGCAATACAAATTTTCTGCTGAACGAGCTGCGCACATGGTGTGCAATCATCTTATTTATGCGAATTCCCTTACGAATCGAATGATTTCCATGATGAAGAGTCTTTTTCTTAAAAATGAACGATGCGAAGAACAAAAAATTTCGCACCTGGGGACCGTGTTCGAAAAAAGTCGCCGTATCGAATGGTTTAAAAACAGTGTCGTTAATTCCCTCCGGTATCCAACAACGTGCAGTCGCTCCCCGCGTCTTCGTACGATATCGACAATAAAAATTCGATATTAATATGAGTTACCAATAACCGAGAGCGGCAACGCACGGTCGGTATCCGATACTTTGACAAACATTCGACAAAAGCGTTCGATGAACGTTTAATAAACGCGATCCGTCGGCGGTTAACCCGGGGGGTCCCGCGGTTATAGCCGACAGTCAAAGTGTTAATCAAACTCCGAAGCCGCGCTCGAAATCGTTTCACGACGCTCCGCGAGACGCGACGTCGTCGAATAAACGAAATTCGGAATTTCGAGGACGCCGCGAGAGACGCTTTGCGCGCGGTCGCGAACCCGACGCTGGGGAGAGCAAAGGATTAAGCCCGTTTAATGCCAGACGGTGAACACAAGTAGGCTCGTCGAGACGCGAAAGCGTTCCCGTGAAGTCGTCTTCCGTCGAGTCACGAACGCTGCCGCGCTCCTTTACACAGCGTCGGAAACATTGAGAAAAAGTCGAAGGAAAGGAGGCGGGCGGGAAGAGAAAGACGATGAAAATAGAGGAGCGAGAGGATGGCTTTAGAAGGCCACTCGCAAGATTTGCCAAGATTTACGTGCTCGGAATTCCCCGCATGAATGCTTCGAATGTAAGACATTCTTCGTACCTTCGAGCTGCCACGCTCCTGAAAACCTACCCCGTTGCGCGTCCGCCGCGTTTCAACCCCTATGGTTCCCTTTTCCGCGCGGCATCCTCAAACATTCTTTGACGCGTGCGACTCGTCTGCCGCGAACGTCACGGAACGATCTGTTATTTCGTTATTTGCGTACTACGATGCACGTCGATTCTTTCGGAATATCGATCGAGAGCGGATGGAAGCAGGAACATCAACCTCCCGGACGGTAAGTCGAAATCTTTGACAGCACGAATTACAATTACACAAAATTTTGTAGTTGCAGCGTTAAAGATTTCGGACGAGCCAGACACGAGTAACAGGGAAATATCTGGGACAAGTGCGTTACAGAGGTTTGCACGGACAATGCGTTGGCAGGTTTCGATTCGTTTTTTTGGGAGCAATTAGTCGCGCGTGCAGGTGCATAGACGTTAATAACGAACGGTGACCGGGTTTGTTAAGCCGTCGGAAACGAGGCGATAACACGGGCAAACCGGAAAACCCTGAGATTACATGGGCTGTTCGCGTGCGAGGGGTTCCCGCACGGGCATGAAAATTAGTCCGGGCTTCTTGGTCAATTTACGGGCTAAGATACCATGTCGAAGTTGGCCAAGTTTATGACTTGGCGGAGGATTCTCCGTCCTGGCGTGATAACGTTCCTCGTAACGTAGCGGCACGAACGAGGAGCCGAGCATGACGAGTAGTTGCGCTTAGCTAGCCGGTTTCATTAACAGCCGCGGGTATTATCAAATAATAACTTGGACCTGCTCCTGAATCCTCCTGGCCAGCGGCTACCCGCCCGTGATCGATAATAATTTCAGCACACGGATTCTCTCTCGTGTGTGTTTCGGATTTATCTACGGGATTCTATCTTGTATGCCGGCGCGATTCGCTTTGTATCATTATCCTAGTTTCGTTCCGCCGGACCGTTTCTCTGCGGTTATCGAGCGCTGCTACCTCCATCGGATATCTTATCCCAACAGCGAGATAAACTTCCTTTTCGTCGCTATTCGTACGATCGAAATAGTTGATACGCTGACGAATTATTCGATGTTTGAGGAATTTGTACAGGAAAAGCGAAACGCGGAAGTTGAACGTACGGCGAACTCTTGTTGTTTGGATGGTTAAGGAGTCTTTTACTGTGCGACCATATCCGCGGATTCCTGTTTTGCATCATACAACGAGAGCAGCCCTAGCGATTACCTCATGTAACATTTGTTCGACTGTCATCCGTCCAGTTGTGATCGTTCCAGTTGTGCACGACGCTCCGAACATAGCGTGAGTAGTCGAGAGCAATAACGATGAAATTAAGGAAAAGGAAAGACACCGTTTTACGCGTAAAATCTGTAAGTAAATTGGAAAATTTGTACTGTCGGGCGAACGAACGTATCTGGCCGGTGACGAGGGCATCGCCTTGATTCGGGGCTGACTAAATTAATCGAGTTACGACGGCGTTCTCGGCCTAACGACCGCGGTAATCCCGGACACCGAACAACAAGCAACCTCGTCCGTTGCGCGTTTAATTCTACCGGTGGCGTTATTGGCCGATTTCGGCTTACCCTCCGGGAGGTCGACGTTCCTCCGTCTTCCGGTTGCTCTCGATCGATATTCCAAAAGAATCAACGCGTACCGTATCCGCAATTAAATATTATCGGATCTCGTTAAAATCTTCGTGTTCTTCCTGTATCACTGATCCAGGTACAATGCGATCCAAATTCGACCGGCAGCGAATGGATTAACACTAAAACTACCGACGTATAATGCACAATTATTTTGAAGTTAAAAAAGAAGTTGAAAAATTAATGAACAAACGAAGAAACATAAATGAACACACTTATTGAATCTTTGTCTTGACGACAATAAGCACAAATGTCAAGAAAAACATCTTAAACCCTTGCCCTACAACTACGAGCTACATTGACGCAGACGCTCTTCAAATATGGTAGACATTGTTAATATTTTTAGTATGGTTGAATGTTCAAGTTCAGTCTAATCGTAATTTGCGCCTCCGAGGATCACTAAATAGGAAACAATCTTGTCATTCGAACTTTCTTTAATCACTTTAATGTTGTAGCTATTAATAGTTCGTTATGTCTGACGCACTTGCTGAATAAATCGTAGCACAAGGGGTTAACAAATCTTGTCGTTTGAGGTAGAAACAATTTTAAAAGGGTTATTTGACCCCTTTGGAAGTTTTAGTGTTAAAGAAGAGTGTGACTACGGAAGGGTACGCAGTACAAGATGTGTAAGGAACCAGGGATCGAGACTGAGACGTTTGATCGATGATTGGTCTATGATCTTCGTTGCGGTACGATAAGTTGCGTTGATCATTGGACAAAGTGTTACGTTACTTTGCGTGGCCATTTTACGCAGAAAAGGACAGGGTCGATAACGTTGTTCGTTATCTTGGATAAAGGTAGCCATTTAGAAAACGGACAGAATTAATGCGCGTTTCCGTGCAATTCCCTTTTGGAAGTCGTTCGTTTCGTTACGTAGGAGAGAATTTTATCGAGGCCGGTTTCCCATCGTTGCTCGCGAGTGAGTAATTATTGGCGGTCAAAGTGGTCCCCAGCGAGGAGAGAATGAAATCGATGTGGGCATAGCCGATGGCGGGTTACTCCGTGCCTGCTGTGCAACTATTAATCGCGAAGTAACTTGCGCGTAATAAGGATCGGTTAATTGCGGGATAGAGCAATCTCTTCCGTTTGTCCTTATCTATTGTCCGCTATCTATCGTTCGCCGGGAATGGAAGCGGCAGGATTTTGAAGCGAACTACGAGCCATTCACCCGGTCGGTGGTCAGCGAGCGGTTACATTGTAAGATCGACTTCGAAGCTTTGCCAAATTCCCAGCAATTACTCTCGATCGTTCGAACGGGTTAACGTCTCGCTGTGTTCCCTCGCTCTGTTGATTTCCGCCGGGTTCCTTCGTCCCAATTGTTTAACGAACAACAAATATTGCCTCTCGACCCGAATAATCAAATGTTCCGATGCGGTTCGCAACGTAACCAACTTTTCTCCGTGAAGGGTACACCGTTCGCTTCTCTTGCCCTAAATTTTCCTACGCTCCCACGCGAATCACCTACTTCGTTATGTCTCCCTGGTGCGATCGGTTAACCCTTTGCGTTCGAAAGCATCTTTATCGTCAAGCGGCAATTTTCTATTTGAAAGGTTCGATAGATTTGTTTGAAATTATTATTTTTATTATTATTGATGTCCCTTTCACTATGTTCATCGCGTGTACAATACCATAAATTTGGTAAGAAGGGATGATCACACGCAACTTATTATACAACAAAGATCATAGACTTACTCAACTTCTACTGCTCACCCTTCCTTAGTCACACTCTCCCTAACACTAGATTTACGGACGTCTAATGATGACTTATGTCTACATTGAAAATGAACTATCAAAATATATAAATAATCGATAATACAGTTTATAGAAAGATTCTTTATCTCGATGAAGGTTAACATTCCTTCAGTTCAGAATCCAACAGATGATTAATTAAATTTGTATTAATTATTAATTAAAAAATTGTTGTAAAAGGGTTAATCTTCGATTAATCAGTCTGTCATCCGATACTTTACGTAACGGTATTTATAACGTCGAAGCTTGCCCGTTTTATTTGTTCCACCGATTACGGTGGTCGTTCGTTAATTCGCCGGCACAGAATTATCTTGTTAGGAACGCTCCGTTCCGTCGCGTGAACGAATTACGAAGAACGCAATTTACGAGTTTACATCCGCAGTGCTCGAAACGCGACAGCTACTTTGTCGGATTATAGAAATTGCGATCATCTCTCATCCGCGATGATCGACGCGTTAAATTTCATGACGGTAGACGGCCTCGGGGGTATCGCGTCGATACAATAAATAATCGTTGCGGGGCTCTGTCCGAGCAATTTAATATTTTCCGATATTAAATTGGAAAATCGGATGAAATTCGATGTTTATACAGCAATCGTATCGTCGGAACAAACCGTCTGAAAACCGAGTAAAAGGCAGAACGTACTCGTTACCGGCAGATATTTGCCACAAACCGTCAATCGATGTCGAATGGCCGACAAAGGAAGCGATACTCGCGATAGCTCCTCTGTGTATCTCGTAAATGAGCTACCTGGCGGAAGTGATGGGTAAACCCGACGGCACGAACGTATTCGAGTGATCGATACCGCGTTCCCGGAAATATCCGACGAAAATCGAGTTACCGATACGTTTGGCTGCCGCGATGATCCTCGAGAATATTTTTCAACTCGAAACGGTTACCGGCCCGATAAACTGCCACTTATATCCGGCAAGTATTTACGCGCTTGTATCTCGCGTTTAATTCGCGAAAGCGTTGCGCGTTTGAACGGCAAAGGAGAGTACCTCTTCCGAAAGATTTCGAGAGCGAACCGGTAGTCGGACGAAGCACGTTCCTCAGCCTTTATGGTACGCTTCTTTTACGCGCGGTTCAACGTAACGCCGGAATTAGCGTTCTTTCCGCGCTTCCATTAGTAGATTGCCTCTCAAAGCGAATAACCATCGCTGGGAAAAAGACTTTGGGCCAAACTTCCTTCTCCCGAATCGTCTTCAACCTAAACGTTGACGCGGACGATGACGGCTTTTCAATCCCGTTCGATCGTTCTCCAAAAACTCTCTCGGCGATATAACGCGTTGATACTTTTTCACTGTCGTTCGGAGCTGCAGCGTGCAACGGATCAGGCTACTTCGTTACTGGATACGAATAATCCGGTAATAATTGCACCATCCGCGAAAGTTTTACAACGATCGTTCGCCGGTCGTGTTATAACAATTACCGGGTCGAGGGTGTAGGTTCCTTGTAACGCGTTACTTCGTTTTAATCGCGTTCGTTGTTTCTCCGATCGAGCTTTTTCCGAGAGTTCCCTTTGTGCAAGGAATGACGTTAATTCGTATCGATTTTCCTGGTTTCCTGGCGAATAATGACTGATCGCGGCGGCGCTCGGAACGAACTCGAAAGGAGACGAAGGAACGAGAAAAACACGAAGGTTTCGTCGGGGAGCCGAATGCAGCTGGGAATTTGAGGAAACTAGCTCGAGATTTCAACGTCCGATTAAAGATTCGATTTAGAAGCTACGAAGTCAGGCTGAAACCTTTCGTTCGATTAAGCGTCGATCAAGAAAGCGATCTTCGCCCTTGGCTAATCAAACATATAATTGTTTTATTACTCTTTTTTTCAATTTGTATTATTATTATTATTATTCATTTATTTATTCAATGTTCTTATTTAATATAAATAACATTTATTTATTATATTTAATGTTATTTATTTGTTATTTATTTTAGTATAAAATTATTTAATGATACGTGTTAGAGTTTTACCACATTGCATTTTATATATATCATTAGTTTACATCTATATAGTAATATTTTTTTTTATAAATCTAACTATATTTTAGACATCATCAATTATTTTGTATTCCTTAAGGTAAGTTATTCTTTCTTTCGTATGTTTTTTTTTCACGATGAAGATATGTCAACTCCAGTAGAGGACACCCAAAAACATATATATTAAATTTTTGTCGACTTGATCAAGTGCAATAAATTTAGTTCGAGACGAGCATCGTCCGCTCGAACCCTTTACTCGACTCCGGTTGTTTTTGACGCGACGTTCGCGTCAAATAATACAGAACTTTTAACACGTATTATCGGAACAGAGGCCGGCTTATTTGGAAATTTCGAAACCCTTCAGGCTCGGCGGAATATAACGGCGGCTTAAATCCGTAACAGTTATAAACATCGCCGACCAGCTTACGGTAATTCCGTGCCGGGTGTAATGGGAGTAGCCGCGTTTCTCTGCAACGAGAAACCGCGAAGTCGAGAGGCATCTTGCCGCGTGCTACTCTCTCGGCGTGTTAACGTTTTAATGCCAGCCGGAATTTCACGGCTGAGATGTCGGCCGTGAATCGTCATCGGCTTTCGATTCGAGACCAACGAGACGCGAGCAAATTGACGAAACCGAGCGCGATCGAATGTCACCGTGCGCCGTCGAGGAAACGCATAATCGAATTAGTTCTATGCGTTGTTGTACGCGAACCAGTGTCGCTTCATAACAAACACCTGACACGTGGTAATCTAACACGTGCTGATCCAACGCGTAGGATAAAATTCTCATACTTGGAACGTAGAAATAAAAAGAACAATATGTTATATATTATTAACTATATTTAATAATAATATGGCTTCCTTCGTTTAAATCATTACGATTCTATGGTAGAAATTATTATGATCCTACATTAAAAATGATCAAAATACTTTCGTTGAAATATACACGAACTTTTGTCGCGACACTTGCAACGTAGAAATAAAAACAGCAATATTTTCTATGTTATTAAGTATATTTAAACATATACAGCTGTATATTATACATAACGGTTGCAGGAGAAAATGTGTGCTTATTACTACGAGCATATATACGTCGCAAACTGTTTCTATCCTTTTACCGATAAACTGTTTGAAGGAATGATTGCATAAAATGAATGACGAGGCAACGAAACGACAATCGAGAGATCCCGATGCGAGTACCGGCCAATTACTTTATCCTTTAGACAATTTTGAACGGGGAAATTTTCCACAAAGTAAGATGGTTTGCGGTAACTCGTAAACGACGTTGTGTATCGTCAGAGAGGATTTTTGTTTCGGCAACGTCGAGATAAATGCGGCGGAAGCTTACAAGGGAAAACATCGAGAATAAAGAGCGAAAAATAGGACAAAGCTGACTCGTGATAATTCTGTGTTTCGTCGAAAGAGCAGATACAATTATTTTCGTGGCTTACAACCACCGGTTGAACCGTGACGGGGAGTTCTTTTTCCTCGAAGCATCGTTCCCTCTTTACGCTCGGTTAACGCAACATTTGCCAGAACATTTGTTTGTCTAACAACGGGGTCGTGAACGCGGCAGCATCGCCCGCGGGCTAATATGCATAATAGAAAATCCTCGTGCATAGCATCGCGAAAATAATCCGGCATAATCTCCGAACGTTCCATCTCGATGGCTTCGTATACGGGGACTCGGATCGGCGAACGGATTAAAGGGGAAAAGAGTAGCGATGCCACGAATTCTCGATAACGTACTAGTCAATCTCGCGCCGGAGTCGACTGGTCGGGTAAACGAAATCGAAAACCGAAATGCGGTTACCGCGATTCAATCTCGGCATCGCCGGAATGCAGATTCGTACCTAATACGCGGAAACCTTCGACGTTTCAGGAAACGACCTCGATGCCACGATCTACCGACTCAAAAGAATCTATAACGATATGCCTCTAAGAGGCTCTCTCCGAGTAACATCAATTTCCATACGATTTCGACCTTCGTCGTCATACACCCCAAACACTTCCACAGTTCTGTCACCATTTTATCTCGCTGATCTTTAATCGATTAACGATGGACGTTTATACGCGTCATTCCAGAACTCCATTTCGGTGCGATCCATCTTTGCGCTCCTCGATTCCTTTTACCTATCAGCTGCTTGATCGGTGTACAAAATAGATCAAGGAACCGGTCTCGATAAAAGGTACTGCAACGGTGCACACCCTGCAGTTGCAATACATTTTATTGAAAACCAATTTCTGATTCTATTTTCTAAATTAATTAAGCAGCTGCAGGTAAAAAAAATTGTGGAGTGCAAAGGGTTATAAGTTCAAACTAAATTCCGGAGTTAACTGATTAAAAAGATAGTGCACTGTTCGGCTGCTACTTTCAAGTATCAAATTATCGTGTCTCAATCTCGGAGAATCGGAACGATGCAACTTCGGAATTACTATGAACCTCGTTAGGGATCCGTTCGTTCGAAGAATCGAGAGAGACAAATCAATAGTCTTCTTGAAGCAAATAGCATCGGAACAAATTAAGAATAGCCACGAAGCAAATCGCGAGTGGAACGTTGTATCTTTTTTTGGTCGAGGGTGTAATGGAGATGGGGGGCAGGGGTTGGTGGCGGTGCGGCGAAATAGCGGATAGTTGCGGGGCCAGCATTAATTCCGAACCACCGGTGGCTTACAAAGCAGCACGCGCTGACCTTAGTTAGATTACGTTTGCATTAGGAACTCGAGCGGAATACCGTTCTCGAGCGGCTACCACCGCCGCAATTTACAGTTCACACGTCGTGAACCGACGACGGATGACCGATCCGTGCTTCGTGCGGCTCTGCCTTCATCGAGCTGAGTTCCTGGCGAACGTGACGATACGAAAACGTGGCTCGCATCCGCGAATCGATGAAATTTCACCCTTTGTTACACTTTTTCCCCCGAATATTCATTTAATCGTCACTTCGTTTCGCGGAGCTAATACCGATTACGCCGTGAGCATCACCTCGGATAATAAACTGTGCGTGCAGATATGCGATATTTTTATTTAATACTTGATTCATAGACGTTCAGTCAACACTTATGCCTAAATCAAAAATGAAGTATGAACGTAAGTAAATAATGGATAATGCATAATGCGGTTTATAGAAAGATTCTTACTCTTGATGAAGGATAACATACATTTTAACCGAAGCTTTTTAACAATTTACACCATTGAAAATAAGTAATCTAATATCCGTCATTTTTACGATTTCCGTAAACGTAGTGTTAAGAACGACGACATTAGTGGCCGAGTGCGTGTATGTACCTGCACGTATGTTTGTTCGCAATCGGTTGATAGCTCCGCGATTTTGCACGAAATTTGTTTTATTCAATTATTCCTAAATTATGCCTCTTACAAAATACATTGTCTGGTTTAATTTTTATCATACGCATCTTTGGGAAACTAAAAACGTGTACTTTCTATCTCCGCCATTTTCTCACGATTCGTCCCGCAACCATGCGTTGCTCGCATCACGTTCGCGCCCCGCAGACAAATTCACCTCGTTCGTTCTTACAGATTCTCCTTTACTAGAATAATTACGTTTCCTCTCGAATTTTTATAACCGCCGTTTGAAACGAAACTAAGCAGCGAATCTCTTTCGTATTATCGCCAGCGCGAAAAAGGTAATCTTCGGAAACTATTGTTTCGGTTATCGAAGAAAAAAAAAACGGTTCGTTTATGGCTGTTTGTCACGCAAAAATTCTTCCTCCGATGCGATAACTTCGACGGTGTATTCTCTCATAATGGCCGCAATCGCGACACGGACGAACCTTTGCAATTCTAATTTTTCATCGGCAGAGCGACGAAACGAGAAGCGATTCGCGGTGAACGTGACGACTCGAGATCGAAGACGGGATATCGACGAGCGTCGAAATAAATTTCATTCAAATCACCCGGCGGAACAGAATATTAATTGAATCGGAAAATTCGTTCTCCCTTTCGCGGGGGAATATTGATGTAGTGGCCGATTAAAATTATAGCCTGTCGCTTCTCGGCGAAAATTTTCTCTTCGGGCGACAACCGACGCGTTCGAGGTTCGCGGACTGAAAAAAAAAGTAATCGAACCGACGAGCGAGACTAAATCAACGTTCGATGAATCGTTAGGAGCCGATCGATGCCCCGTTATCTCGCGTCCCTTTCAAATTTTCGAGTTACGCGAGTGAAAATGTTCGTCGTTTTCGAGTTCTTTTTTCCCCACTCTCGTTCGTACTCTCGTCTCTCAATTTCGCCAAATAAAACGAGGGAGAGCCATTCGACGAAGAAAACGTGACGAGCCCGCGGCGAAGATCGCATCTGCGAACATCGAACTAATATTAATTCAAATAGAGTTCCGGAATGGAATATTAATTGAATCGGAACACTTTTTTTTTGTCCGCCGCGCGAACTCTCTGTCCGTCTATCAAATTTATAAGGTATTTCCGTTGCTCTCCCGTCGCGCGTGTTATTCCAAATTACGACGTTCTTTGTTCTTTAATTACACGAACGGATTAAATTTGTAGTTCGCTCAGCGACGTTGATTCGTACTCGTCAACGACCGAGAGAGAAATTACAGATTGCCTTTCGTAAAATCGAAAGGATATCCCGTCTCGAAATTATGCCGTAAGACCGAGCATGCTACAGACTAAGAGAATTAGTCGAGTTGCACTGGGAATTCGTTCTGTATTCCCTGTATTCGTCAGATATGCAACCAACAAATTTCCATTTATTCAGAACGTTGTAGTACAATTTTACACGGGAAATATTCCTTCGTGTTCGTAAATTGGAACATTTTGAAAAAAATCATGTTTCGTTGCTTATAAACAAGAGCAGGGAACCATTTATCTTGTTCAAATAAATGAAAATGAGGAAAAGCGTTAATTAAAACGATATTGAACGAAACGCAAAAGTGATCCGAACGATCCAGTTCAAAATCGACAAGAATTCCGTGCGTGGTCGATCTTGCGATATCTGCTTGAAGGATCTTTGATATAATCGATATCTTCGATGTCGACAGGAGCACCTACGTAAGTACGTACTTGGTATAGTATCCGATAACGTAGCGAACAGTTTCCAAGTTAATTCCGGTGGCAAAGAGAGGGTGCATTTGTCGACTCTCCATAGGGACGTTTGATATCCATAGTGTTAACGTTCTAAATTTTCTGGCTGCCCGATAGAGTCGCGAATCAGTTCGCCGATGAAACGCTTTCATGAGTAAATACGAGCGGAGTATAGTCGAAGAAAATTTGAAAAGTATCGTTCGACGAGGAAAGTTGTGTTCGTAAGAGAGGAGAAGTTTAGGTTCGGGAAGCTCGGGTGTTCGTCGTTTCGCATAATCACTCGCCGGGAAAATCGTTGTTCCCGGGACGATGAACTCAATTTGTCGGAAACGTTAGCTAGATACGGTATTAAACCGAAAGTTAGTTAGCGTGGCAGACGTTACAAAGGACCAAGAGAGGTTAACGACGATTTATTAGCCTTCTAACGTGGAAGCAAAAATGAAACTGCCAAGTGTCGACACACTCCGTCATTTTATATCCGAGCGACTTGAAATTAAAACCGGTAAGCTGCCCGTAGCAAACAGAAATGGTATTACGGGGGGGAAAAAAAGGAGATGCCAGAAAGGAAGAATATTGTTTGACGTAGCTTAATTTAACTTTTGCAGAGCAGCTCCAAATTAAAACCTATTTATCTAGCCCACGACGAAACGAGAACGTTATTTATCTTGCAGAGTACACGTTTCGTTTCGAGTCTATGTACAGGGTGTTGAAACAGTGACAGCGATGTTTAATAAGGCCAAATAAGGCCGTCTACCAGCCGAGAAACGTCGAAATTTCAACCGTGTCGTGAATAATAATCGAAGTGCGTTACGGAAATGGTGTACCGTTTATTTAACTCCTACGAGGTTAAGATCGATCACTTTACGCATAATTTAATTAACCCTAATTAACCCTGGCGGCTGCACTATTTCTACTCTCTAATTTTTAATCTCTGGTTGTGCCCCAATTTCCAAACCGCGTTATGGCCAGCTTTTATTTTGATCGATCATTCTGCAACGAACGCGCAGCTTCGTCGGGCGAAAGAAACGTGTCAACGATTAACTCGTTAGCGCTTTAAACGTTTCTCCGAACGCGATTCGTGCCTCGAAGAGGAATATTCGATTAGAATCGCGTGCAAGGATTTCTAGCCGAGGCTCGTTCCACTCGAAATACAATTGGCTAATGGAACAGGGGCGAATAGTTAGAGGAAAATAGGATTGAAAGTGGGTCGAAAGGCGGCATTTTCTTTCCGCTCGTTTCTTCTCTTTCGACAAAGCCACCGCTATATATATACACACATATATACCTACTTACCGACGTTGTGTTGTCGAGCCAAAAACGAATGGCTAGATTTTCGAAGATTCCAAAGGAGTATCGGTGTTCCGCTGGCTCCTTTGTACCTTTCCTTGGATTAAATTCAAGCTGGCCCGGAAGCTATTCCCGATAAACCACGATGCTTTTTTCCCCAATCGTCCTTAAAGGCTATCGCTCTTCGTGGTTGCGCAGAATTTTCTTCCTTTCGAAAGATAAAACGTTCGGATCTTTCAGACTCGCGTTCGCCGCTAAACGAACTCACGAATGCAACGCTTTGGACAGCTGGTTTCACGAGGCCATTGGTTCGGGTCTTACACTGTGTACTTGTGATATATACAAATATATATCGTATATTTTTATTAACAAATAATATCACTGATTAAACAAGTTACTTCACGCTTATGCACGACAACGACTAGAAGTGGCGCGAATTACAGGTTACAGGATGATCGAGGATCTTCGCATAAACAACCGCGAAGACGAGATAGGTAATCGGGAATTCAAATTTAGGCCCTGGATTTGCTCGGTCGCGGAAGCTTAAACGAGGTTTAGCCTATGGCGCTGTCTCATAGGTTGGGAACAATCTCCTTCCAGACGAACGTATCACGGTTTTCGTCGCGCCTGTCACTCTCTAAATTATCAACAACTCTTGGAACCTCGTCATACCTAGTATAATATCGTACCTAGTACAATAGCTAATCACCGCCAAATACTTCCAAAATGACTCCACCTAAGTAAGTCATAAGTTGCATTATTGTATTACATTAAAATAAAGAACACATAATTTATATTTTCCAATAGATATTTTATCTCAAAGCTAAGGGAACATCTTTACCGTTTCACGAATGTAGCAAGAATGAATCCTTCTGAAAATGCAAGCAGGAGAACTGGCGGTCACGTTCAGAAAGAAAATGGCTCCGTGGTCCTCAATGTGTTTATCATTCCACACCCTTAGATCTGGTACGACTCATCGAATCTCATGACAGAGTTAGGCCATTTGTTTGATATACAGTGCCCCTCAACGTAGTGATTCATTTTTGTATCGAATAAATAACATTATCCCAAGCCTTCTACCAAAATACCCATAGCGGTAACAAAGAAATACACCCGATCAAATATTCTGCATCGCGTGTTTCCTGTTCTCGTCGTTCACGCGTGCCTCCGTGTATGCATTCTGAGTCCGATTCGTTGTCTATACCTACAGGATGAATTAGCTGTTTTAAGACACGGAGCTCCTGTTACAAGATGGACGGGAGGAGCCGGGGCTTTTTCTGTAGTTAAGTAACTGTGAAAGTTTCATGTCACGTACAGTAGTTATTCTGCAGCGCCATTTGTTTAAAGCTTTCGGCGCACGTGAGACGGCGCTACGACTATGGTTAAAGGTTGCGCGCCGTCTGTCCGTAGTCAGCCGTAAGCGTATTACTACGTGGGTCATCGTAATCTCGTGCTGTCGTGCAGGGACTATAGTTATACGTCGTTTTTCGAAAACGACTACTCAGAACGCAAGCTGAGTCCCATTCGGTAAGCGAATCCCATTTGTAGGACCGCCGGGCGCATATTAAGAACACAGCCATAACTTGGCGCAAATACTAGCCACGAATCATACAACTTGACCGATATATCTAACTACTGCGAATGCTTGGCCCTTCTGTCGGAAATTATACTTAGGGCCTGAGGTAGGCTCGCAATTTTATTAGCGTGGCTGAGGGACCATCCTGGCCGGGTCACATACGAAAGTTGATCACCGTTCCTTGTTTGTGACACATCCTCCACACAGAAAATATACTTAATCCTGACAACTACGGACTTTGCCTTCGTTTACAAACCGGATGACCAACGCAGCTTATCAGAATACAACAAAGACGATAGACTCATCCTCAACCAAACACCTCAATATTTCTTACTCCCTTTACTCATCCTTTATTTCATACCCCATCGTTGCTATTACTCATCCAGAGGAAAGTAATATAAAAGCTCGATACTACTTAAAAACGCCAGTATTCGGTATTCATTGTCATAATACGGATCATAACCGTGTTAATAAAGCCTTTAACCCTTTGCGGTCCTATACCCAATGTGGCTCGACTTGACGTTTCTATTAGATCGTACAAATAATTCAGATAAATAGGTTGGTTGAGAATGGTTTCATCGCTTTGCCATCCGTGATAAATTGAAAATATGTTTGTTACGCACCATGTATTATTGCAATACATTTTTTATTGCAATTCCACTTCTTGATCTATTTTGTAAATTAATTAACGAGCTATACGTAAAAGAAATTAAGGCCCGCAAAGGGTTAAGAGTTCACTCAAAAACAGTGTTGTTAATTCCCGCCGTTCAGAATCCAACACCCCACATTAAGTACAAAAATTGAACAAACGTTATGAAAGAGCGTAAATGGTCCCAAATGGTGACGAGAGAACGTGGTCAACTAGGTGCGTAACCCAGACCGGAAGAGACAAAGTTCGGCGAAGGGTTGCTCATTTTCGGCGGGGATACCGGTGTCTGGTACGGCGACAAGAATCTTTTTCGTATTCAAAAGCGTTTCCGTGTCTTGTCTGCGGTCGCTATTCCTATCCCGGGGAGACGGTTAAATTCGATTCAGGAGACAGTTCAAAAATTGATTTACAACGTGCCGGAGAGTCCCGCTAATGTATAAAATATCAGTCGGGAGCGATCTGTCAGAATGCACCGTCGGATGTATTCTCCAGGTTCCCTGTGGACTTTATAGGATTCCGATAAAATCGGCCGCTCGCAACCTGGCCGCCATTAGCCAAGCAAGCCGGAATTGCTGCTCGAATCGATTTATCGGCCGATCCTGCGGCGGTCCCGCCCGAACAATCGTAGAAGTAAATAATACGAATGGCTCGAATCAAATCTGCTTACATTAGCGGGCCCATTGTTGGCTGTAATTGCGGTAGAAGCCGGTTCTCGCAGGGCTACGACTATTGTCGGACGATCGAACGATCACCTCGAGTACGTGCACGTAGTGTCAGTTTATTACGCGGACGTCGAACGCATAATATGCCGAGGTATATTCGATAACCAGCTTATGCCTCTTCCGCAACGCCGTTTCACCCTGCACCGAAAATTCGCCGATGTTCGATCGCGATGATCCTTCAATTCTTCGAGTCGACATTGAACGGTTCACTGCTTTTCCTCGGGAATATCTTAAAATTGTTGGATACCATTAATGAATCAGGGCAACGTTTATCTTGAAACTTGGGGGTAAACACGTGCGTCGTGACTCTTAACCCCTTGTCATACAATACTTTGTCGAGTTTGACTCGTGACGCACTCACAGCTTAAATGCGATCAATCCTATTAAAATTTGTATTACTCTCGTATATAAAGTTCATATCAAATAATACTTTACAGAATGAAGGATCATTGAATACAAAATACGCTTAATATTTTAAACTTCTTTGTTGTTACTGATGTTGCACTCACGAATAGTTATGATCGACACACCAAACAAATAAATTGTATGGCAAGGAGTTAAGGACCTAACTTTCTCAAAACACTCGAGGACCAGGTCACTCTTTCGACGGTCCCAGGAACTGTCGTTACTAGTGAACCTCCACACTGTCTCTGTTGCAATGATGTTTTTAATTTAAGCCTACGAGTACAGTTATTCGCGGGGTCACAATAAAATCATTGGACGGAATTAACGGGAAGTCCGGCCATTTGATCGGTTCGAAAATGTCACTGGTGCCGTTTCGGACGTTAACTCGAACCGATTCGAGTGGAGTTTATGCAGGATCCGATATAGGCTCGCGTTACACAGTAACATTCGGTTGTAAACCGAACGGCACGCTACATGAATCGAAACCAGTCATTCGCGCGATCATTCAGCTGGCTGACATAGTTGCCAACACATTGTGTCTCTTTCGCTTCGGACGTAGAACGCCAGAGAGAATGTCGTGTTGGCTTTGCGACGAAGGATTGTTGGTGCTCGAGGTACAATAGCTTTGTCCGGTGAACGAAGAAACATCGTG
The DNA here is from genome assembly GCA_947623535.1 of Coelioxys conoideus. Lineage (NCBI taxonomy): Eukaryota > Metazoa > Arthropoda > Insecta > Hymenoptera > Megachilidae > Coelioxys > Coelioxys conoideus. The sequence goes on from OX392459.1 coordinate 15,367,759, forward strand.
TGTCACAGCGAATGAGTGATTACGCTTTTCCTTCCAACGTGTCTCGCGGATTAACGCATCCTTGCCTCGTGAGCTATTATCGTTGCAATCTCGGTTTTTGATAGTCGCATCACGGTTTCGAGAACAATTGAAATCGCGGGAATTCTCGCCACGCGAGACATTTATACCGGTTCAGACGTTGACGAGAATCTCGCGTTCAGAAAATTACTTCGGAATCTCGAAACTCGCTGGTTTTGCAATTGTAAACATTCAGGATTACGGAAAAATCGTAAGCTGCTGGGTCCATACATATATGGCACTCGAATTTTTACGCAGGTTTAACTGCTATATTATTTATCATTTTATCACTTTCCTAACTTAAAATACTTGCATTTGTTCCTTGAAACTACGGAAAATAAATATAAGAAAGCATTATGAAAATATTTTGTTCAATTGCTCCTGCGTGACAGTTAACGTACTAGTCGTTTTCGAGTGTGGGTATAAACTCGCTCATAACCTCATAACAATTTAAAAATCTTTCCTAAGGTCGTACGATTTTACGTCCAAAACTCGTAGAACCACCCAATCAATATTTGGAAAAGAATAACGCAGGACTGATTCCCTTGTTAAACTAAATTTATCAAACTATGAGGTCTGCTGTGTGGTGTGTAAGGCTTAATGTGTGTGTTGCAAGTCTTAACCGCAATCTGTAATTTGTGTTGAGATAATTAACTAAACCGAATTTCATTGATCTAAAGCTGATCTGACTGTTGTGCTAAACTAAACCAAATGATGCTATTCATGCTATTTGAACCGTATTCCTGAATCCTAAAAAAGACCGAACTAAACATTTTCAAACCTTCGTACCCCCTTTTTCAGTGCACTCTCAGCGTTTCCCTTGTGGAGGGGAACGTCTCAAGGGTGAGCGAAAATAAAACCCATGGGAAGGGTTCCAAGTGGTGGCTGGTTATCGCCACTCTCGAAAGTGAAAACAACTTGCAAGCGATTGTAAACCTAGTCCTGGCCCCTGCCATAAATTTAGTCCTCGAGTAGGCTCTAACGGAGGTGTCGGATCTGTCAGGGTATCAATAAAAATGTGCCGATGAGATACCACCCTCGGCAACGAACGCATCGATCGGCATGTCCGAGAAAAATGCTGTTAGCGATCGTTGCAGCCGCTGCAAAATGGCGCGAGTTAATATTTAGATAGGAGAGATTGGCAATCGGTCGATAACGAAGGTGAGAAGTCGGTCGATGGCGAAAAAGGAAAGCGCAGAGCAGGCGGCAATGCGCAGAGGAGGAAGCTGGCGCGGACAGTTGGACGAATTGCGATTGTGTTGCGGCAGCGCACCGGTGCTGCCGAGTATCACGGTCGAAAGGTCAGTCGGTGATAAACGAGGTCGTTTGTCTGTGGGCCGGATGTAAGAAAATGAAGTTTCCTTCCCGTAAGCATCGTGGTGCTTTGTTTCACCGGACGCGAGCTTTATACCCGGTAAATTACCCCGACTGGAAGCGTGCGTGAAGGTAAACCGGTTACCGTGACCGCCGCGTGATTTATCTGCCATCGTTAAACCCGATAGCCGGCCATGCAACCAAATTGATATCGGGATCGTAATCCGCGTGCCGGCACGATCTCGCCGCGGATTCGTTCCGTCTTCGCGTTCCACTTCCGGTGGACCTAACGCGAGATCGCTCGACGATGTGTAGCCGATGGCTGCTTCAATTTACACGAATATTTATGAGTTGAAAGGGTCAGTACGGTTTCGCGATGTATACGGTCGAAAAAACTATTTTTGAGGATATTTTGTACGTACGACACCGGCGATTCTGTCGCAAAGTACCTGACCAGGTATTACCAGGTGCATAATCTTTTCTAAATTATAAATATATATAAATTGTGACGCCGAATCATCCTAGCTGTAGTCACAAATGCCGAGAACACGCCACGTGCATCAGTTAATCATAAGAACTAAGGTCATCCTCCCCCATTAGACTAAGAGTATATATTATACATATACTCCTCTAAGACAAGGCACAGTCAGAGAGAACTAAGTCCCTTGCTGACAACTCGAGGTAATACGTCGTTGCAGTGCTTTCTTGTTCGAAATTCTACTTAGCTGAGCTTCGGTGTGACTTAACATTGTTACTAATAAACCTGTGTACACGAAAAACATCAATCTCCACGTTTGGATCTCAACACTTTCGACCCTGGAGATGTACACGATCATTAAGAAATTCTGTTGCATGGTTACATTTTTCGTCAGCGACAACTCGACCGAGTCTCGATCTTCGTCGTTTGAGATGAAGGGTTGACCGAGCTGACGACGTTTTCAACGAGCAGTTTTTTTAATAAAGTTCCATAGGCCCAGAAAATTGAGCAACCATGATTTCACGCCAACACCTAAACGCAACGACGATCGCGGAGAAAGGATCACGCGAAAGTATCCGTTCGATCGATCCGACGTGTCTCGCGCGAGATGAAAATGGTCGTGCATACGGGACAAAGGACATTTTGTTACGGCCGACGGAAACGCGAGAGGTTGAAATTATGCAAAACGCTGGCAGGATTTGACGCGACCGCTCGTAGGGAAGCGGAGAAACGGAAAGTAAAGAACGATCGTGGAAAGGACCCCGGGGAGAGGCGGAAAGGGTGGTTGGTTGTTTTTGCGAGGTGGATTTATTCGGCGCGAAACAGCGACGCCGGGCTCGAATTATCGAGCCACCAAGCCGGATCCGGAGGTCGAAACGCGTTAAGTCTTAAGCTCACATTTTAATTCCGCTCGAAGACGCGCCACCGTTTCGATCCCGCATTCGAGACTATGGAAATTCCTCGATCTATCTCGGACACCATCGATTCCGAACGGTGGAAATTGACAACACCGTTTTTAAGGAAAGTCTTAACACTACATCTACGGACGTTCAATGACCACTGATGTCTGAATTGAAAATGAACTATAAAAACAAATAAATAATGTATAATACCTAAGCCAGTTTATAGAAAGATTCGTTATCTCGATGAAAATTAACATGCATTTTGCAATAAGTTTTTCAATAATTTTCGTAATTGAAAATAAGAAATCGATGATCCGTCATTTGGACGGGTTTCGTAAACTTACTGTTAAAGGTTTAACACGTTCTTCGCTATCACAGTGAATACCGAATACTACGGTTGTTGGCTTCTAACGAGCTTTTCTTGTTAGTGGGTTATGGCAACGGCAATGGTTAACACCAGAAGCACCGACGTATAATGCACAATTCTTAGTTTATACAGTTACGAACGAATCGGTTATACGTCTCCCGGAAGAGATAGTCGACCGAGCGAGTTATATCGTTCAAAAGATATCGAATTTTCGCTCGGCGTTGTTCGGGTTTTCGGAGAAAACGGAATTCGGTAGGGAGAGTGGAAAACAAGGCGGGAATTAATGATTTGTCGCGGGGGATCGAGTCGCGTTCGCGAGGCGTAAGCTCAAAGCAGTTTATTTCGGGTCTCGGTTACAGAAAAAGGATCGTCGGCATTGCCAGTTGCAGGGTGCCGCGGTTCGACCATTTGTAATTTTCCGCTCGATGTAGCATAAGCTTCCTGGCACGATTTCGACTACTTTTTAGTTATTTGCCGAAGCTCGCCAACAGATATTTCATCTCGTAGCGAACTTTCGACGGTGGAACTTCCGCGAATATTTTCGCGATTCGAACTACTTCGAATTACGACGGCTACCCATTGAAACTAAACTTATAATCGATGCAAAATATCCAACTCTTTCGGTGATCGTTCCTTCATCCCGTGCTTTCACGCTCGCGCACAACTCGTAGCCTTCCATTGCAGTCCGCCTTCCCCGTTTCACCTTCTTCGTCACGCGTTCGGATGTTGGAAATAATTAAACAGAAATTGATAATTTCGCGATTGCATAAAACGGAAGAAGATTGACAAGTAGATGCAGCAAGCGCAAAATTTCCAGTTTGCGAATAAATAAGTAGTATAGTCGAATAAGCATGTAAAAGTGATCCCAAGTTTATTTGAAATTCATACATTTAATATAATGTCATTGGACTTTTTTCCATACGAAAAATTGCCCGTAAGGTAAAAGTCGTATCTAAAGTAACCAAAGGGGGTTTGTGGTAATAGTCGAGTGTGTATCGTCATTGTACCACGAATCCGAGGTTCCTGGGTTCGAGACCCGGCACTGGTGGTTCGAATTTTTTCCGAGTTCCTACGATTCCTTCGCTCTACACTATGCAGTAGTGTAGAAATTCGGAAATGTAGTGTTCCCTCATAAAAAAAAATCTGCTTGAAAATATAAATTAAGTGTTCTTTCCTCTCGTACAACAATAATCCGATCCATAATCCAATATGTCACGCCAGCCTTTACGATACAGTTAGAGATTACATACGGTAAAAGAGCCGAGTAATTAATGTTGTTCGATCCCGAGCGGCGTTCGGTCTGTTTCATTTGGAGCTGAATTGTAACCGGTATGTTTGCTGGCTGGTAGTAATCACGGACAAAATCGAAACGACGAGCAAAACGCGTACGCGTAACCGTACGACGGGTAGCGTATGCATTCGAAAATTTTGCAATCTAGTCGCTGCCAGGTTGCTCGTCCATCTGGGTTAGGAAATTCGTGGCGCGTGTCAAACGGGCCTTCAGCGTTCCGCGATCGGGAATTGGCGAGCCGGGATCGCGGTTGTTTACCGTCGCATTTGCATCGTAAAAGGAAAGCGGTCAGACGATTCCCCGTGAAAACGTCCTGCGCTCGCAGCGAAAGGACCTTCCTCACAGCCGCGCCGTGCCTCCTGATCCTGCATAATTCAAGGTTTCTGTCCCTCGACCGACCTTCCGCCTCTCTCTGCCGTACCGCCGCGATTCTGCAGCCTGGCAGATAAACTCCGGTCCAGTATTTTATTGGCTGGTTGACTTACGCCGTTGAAAGTAATTTATGTTTTGAATATGCTAAAACTTGCCTCATAAATATGAAACAAGCATTACGGCCGCTACCCTCCACCCTCGGGCTTCAAGATAACGAATTTTACAAACGGTCTCGTTCTCTGTAATGCCGCTACTTTTATTTCGCCCCCCTTGTTCAGTTTGTTCTTCTCGTTATATTCCGACAAATTTCTCGAAACGCCTCGACCGGTAATTATTCGTTCTTCGACGTTTCTTCCGTCCCCAAATTCGGATTTTCGCTAATTCCTCGGGGGAGGGGGGGGGGGACTGACCCGAAAACGGGATATCAATTTGTTCCGTTGTGGCGACAGCGCGCAAACGGTGCAGCAACGAAGAAAAATTGGTGTAAGTATGCGGTTCGTAGGGGCGAGGTAATAAGTTTTGCATTGAATCGATTGCATGCGATTTGCGACGACACGCGACGCCGCGATCGATGACGAACACAGGATACGGGTAATCGGATTAAATAAATTGATGGATGGATCCTGCGGTCGTTTCTAAATCCCAACGGTACACCTCGGTGATGTAGGTTGTAAAATAAATCCGCGAGACGGATTACATCGTGCGCGCGCGAAACGTGGCCGGCATTCGCGGTGTATATCGGTTCGCATTAATTCTTTGGTCGAATTGTATTTACGGGCGTCTCGGTGTCGTCGCGTCGATTCCACGCTAATTTAGGCGACGCTTCAGAAAATTCGTTTTGCCCGACGATCGGTGAAACGCGAAAAACTAAAGCGATCGTCGTTCAGCCGCGAAGTTTATCGGATAGTTCCTGCTGGAAATTTACGATAGGAACAGTTTAGAGTGGTCAGTTAATTAGACAGTGCTCGCTCTAAACGTCCGTTCACCCGGTTGCAGACACGACTGCATGCCACATCGAAAACAGAACATGTTGAATTGTTCTTCGGGATTCAACTTAATGAACCACGAAGTAGTTAGGTTGTGGAATCAGTGAATCCGTTCGAAAGACAAAAATAACTAAACAACTGACGAGGGTAAAATGTTTGTGCTTTATTAAAACTAAGAACTTGATATAGCGCTTAAGAAAAATAATAACACCTCGCAAACTGACAACGGACTTTAAAAGAGAAATATAAAATTGATGTGTACTCTCTGAGAGTTATTGGACATCTACTGCAGAGAAAAGATAATGTTCACTCCAGAATAAAATTAGTAGCGAGGGTTGGCGTGTTGCTGGAAAAAGGCAGTTGTTGATTATTCATAAATTTTGTAAAATTAAAAATAAACCCGATGGCTTTATGATTCTATAAATGCGCCGCAACAGAACAAATTGCTATAACTCTACGGTGTATCGAAGAGGTCTCGTTCGATCGATTCGATTCCCGATGGGTGGCCCATATCCCGAAATTTTCGCGATTCGATTACTCGTCGAAAGATCCTCGACGACAACCGACGTCGAATCGAACCGCGAACGCGAAGGTTTTACCGCCGTGAATATCACGCGAATGGTATACTAAATCAAGAAATTCGCGCGGGCGGGTGTAGAGCCCGTGTGCCGTTGACGTACTCAAAACAGCCTATAAATTATCGTTCGTCCAATTACGTTTCTTTCGCGTCGGACGAGAGTCGGCACGAGTGCAGTGGCGTGCAAGTGACGCTTAATCTGCCGCGGCCAAGAGTACCGGCACTCCCGGCCACGCTCTAACGCGCATTTCTCCGCGTAGATGTGCATTTCGTCGCGAACACCCTGTCAATTACAATGTTTTGAAACCTGCCTGGTTCTAAATGCCGTGCTTTGTCAACGCGGAACACCAACGTTGCCGGCAGACCGGTGTAACTTCCGACATAATGAGCGCACATAACTTTCCGAACGCGAGTACCTGCTCTTACCCCTTCAAAAACGTTGCACGTTACGAAAAGTACAAATATTTTTAGGTACCTATTCAGCTATATAATATTTTGAGGCATTTATTAAGAAATAACGTATTTTGCGGTATTTATTCAGGCACAAAATATTATGAGCTATTTATTGAGGTATACAATATTTTGACACATTTATTAAGGTAATTTATGGAGGTACAAAATATTTTGTGGTATTCATATAACATAATTTGATGGGGATGACGCCGGCAATTGGAAATTGCAGTTTCGAGTCTCGAAGCGACCGGGATACTCGCGTTATATTGCCGTGGCTAACGAAACAGGAACTACTGACAATCGTGCCGAGGGAAGTCAGCCATACCGGTTAATAAGAGAAGTTGAATGACGGTTCGGCATCACGAAGGAATGAACATTGTACAATTAGCTAATTCAAGATCCCTCTCTCTCGATCTCTGTATGTGTATCTGATACACATCAGATTCAATTTGCTAATGGATTCAATTTGTGCAAATCAAATGCATCGAGCGCTATAATAGATACTCCGGAATGCTAAATAAGTATAGGTTTGATTAATTTTACCTTTTCAGCCATACTTACCGCGCTGCGAACGTTTACTCGGTCGTTGAATTCGTCGACCAATGGTCAGTACTTTTGTACGTTATACTTTTAGGATTTATTAATATATTTTTAATAATTGTTACAGATTTAACAGAGGTAGAATTAAAGCAGAGGATGAAATAATCGTCGATCGCGTCGGAACGATATTTCGATGTAAAATAATCGGTTAAAGAGAATGGAGGCACGATATCGAGGGATAACCTATTAGATATCTTTCACGATTGCGCTTGATATCGAATCGATTCATCACGCGTGTCCATAGACTAGCTGCGTGTACAGAACTCTGTGCGCGTGTTCATCGGGGCACAGTGAAAAATCGAAGTAACTACAGATTTATATGCCTTACGCGAATATCCATCATCGTTCCCCTATTTTTTTTTTTTTAATACGTCCATTGGGCGTTCGATGGGTTCGCATAACGTCGCTTACGACGAGAATATCGAACGCGTGTAACGATCGATATTACCCGCGATCATACCGTGTCTCTCGCAAATCTGTTTTCCGATTATACATTTATTTCATCGAACAGCGCGATTTCCTTTATTCGGCGATACGGTGAAACGACGGATCGATACACCGTCGAACGTTTTACGCGGCGACGGAGACGAATAAAAGTGTCGCACGACTCTACCGTCGTTTTAAAAATACGGCTTTATAAATTATTTCGTTTCTCGACGGACAAGCTCCGTCTTCCAGAGCAAAATCGTATAATCTGTTAGCGACAAGCGGTTTCCCTCGTACTTTCGGCCGAACGACGTCCACGAAGATCCACGAACATTGTAAATCTTCGTTCGCTTTAGCCTCTCGACTTTCTTCTTTTTCATCCTCGTACGTAGTTACCGGGCAGAAACGGTGTTGATAAGATTACCGGGGAGCCGTGGGAGAAGTTCTTGCGGCTGGTGAAATTCACGAAACCCCTTGTCGGCATTGCTGTCGTCGATGCTTTTTGCCAATTTCGTGCTGCTCCGATTTTCGCTACGATTATGGTAGTTGCGCCATAGAAGAAACACGCGACAGACGTTCCAGTCGTTGTCTCCGTCGTGCTTTTTGCCAAACGTCGTGCTATGTTAAATGGCTCGTTTTAAAACATCGAAAATCCGACGCGATTCGATAACGCGAATTCACGCCGCTAAGAACGTCGAGAAAACGACGACGCAGACGGCTTCCATCGAATTTCGACCTCGAAATTGATAAGCGATAAATTACGCGGCGCTTTCGTGCCATCAAATTCACGTTTATGAAACGTTCTTCTCTAAAACGTTTATAAGCGTTTTAACTTGTTAATTGGTCACGAAACCGAATTTTCCGACGCGCAACTTGCGAAGCCGAACTTTCGACAACTTTAAAGCCCACCCCTCCCCCGTTCGCGATAACGAATGGAAACTGGAATATAATAGAAATCTGCTCGATGAAACGTTAATAAAGGACACTCTCGTTGGAAACGTGGAGAATAACTCCGCGGAACAAACAAAGTCATCCCGTTGTCGCTACTGTAATAGCTTAATTCGTGCGGTTTAATTAAGCGGTTCCGGATTGGCCATCTTTGGAGTCTCGGCCGATTTTCGTTCCGCTTTAACACGTTCACACCGTGGCTGTCGAAAATTGTACTAAATAGTATTATTAGGTCGTTCGGAAAGTCATTTCGTTTCTTTTTTTTGAAAATGAGAGATGATTTTCGTGGAAAAATGCTGCTATTCACTTTTCATATCCGATACGGTAACAACCATAAATTATTCGGACTTATATACAAGCAAGACTGATTTTTCTCCAAGTCTCAGATTTCCAAATTCGGAAAATTCCGAATTCTCAACTTTCCAAATTCTGAAAAATCCGAATTCTATGATTTCCAAATTCTGAAAACTCCGAATTCTCAGATTTCCAAATTCGGAAAATTCCGAAATCTCGGATTTCCAAATTCGGAAAATTCCGAATTCTCAACTTTCCAAATTCTGAAAAATCCAAATTCGGAAAATTCCGAATTCTCAGATTTCCAAATTCTGAAAAATTCGAATGCTCTGATTTCCAAATTCTGAATAACCCGAATTCTCAGATTTCCAAATTCGGAAAATTCTGAATTCTCGGATTTCCAAATTCAGAAAAATCCGAATTCACAGATTTCCAAATTCTAAGAATTTCTCACAAGCAAGACTGATGGGGAAAAACGAAATGACTTTCCGAACAACCCAATATTTTTATGATTAATAAATCTTACCAAATGTGTGCAGGATATTTCGTTCCGTTTATTTTCCGTAAATCCAAGTAATTAATACGAGTGTTTACAATTACGTAAATCAAAAAATTCTTACTAAACAGTGTTACTACGTTGACTGTCACATGGAAGCAATTGAAAATTGCATAAGGTTGTATTTTCACTTTTACCGAGTCTTGCCAAATATGTGCACGATATTTCGTTCTATTTATTTTCCATAAATTCAAGTAATTAATACGAGCGTTTCCAATTAGGTAAATCAACAAATTCTTACTAAACAGTGTTATACGTTGACTGTCACATCAAAGCAATTGAAAATTGTATGAGGTAGTATGTTCATTTTTAACGAATCTTACCAAATATGTGCACGATATTTCGTTTTATTTTCTATAGTAACAAACGCGTGTATATTCGGTTAGGAAACTAAACAAGCTGTGAACAATACAGCTGTTAAATTTGTATGGAAATTTGAGTGCCACTCATATATGGATGATATGACAGTTGAAGCCAGGGGCGGTTTACAACAATTGGCGCCCTAGGCCCGATGAAATTAGCGCCCTCCATATAATGGTCAACAAATATGAGACAAATTACAAATTTTTTTTTCTTTTCCTTTTTTTTTTTAGTTATCACTTTCACGACCGGCGCCCCCTTCGCCCGTTGGCGCCCTAGGCCTGGGCCTAGTAGGCCTAGTGTGTAAACCGTCCCTGGTTGGAGCGTTAATCGACGTTCTTCGACCAGCAGTCTTTGCTTTGATAGTATCGTTATTCGACAGAATCGATGAATGTCGGTTATCGAACGGCTGCCAATTTCGCTTAGCAAACCGACAAACGAATTCGTGAACGTTGAAACACAGCTACGAGTAGATTGATTTCTCCCTCGGTACTTGGTTCCCGGATCGACAGAATCATTTTTAAACTTCAAGACGCTTTTATCGATCCGTCGAACAGAAATACATACGTCGTTGCTTCCCGTCGAATCGATTCCTACCGTTCTTCTCGTCCTTGTTTTTCTATTTTCTCCTTCTCCGGTTGTATCCAAACGAAATTAACGATTTGATCGCAGCGTCGGTCACACGACCGATTATATTTGTCGAGTATCGATCGAGTCTGCTTCGTGGTAAGCGAAAATACGAAACAGAAGAATTCATTGTTAACGTTTTCAATAATGCATAAGCATGTCAAACGAATCGTCTACGAGCGCAATTTCAAATGCAATTGAAACACGCGTAGCAGGGTGTTCGCGGTCGGCTTATAAAACACGGAATAAACCTTTACGAGGAAACAGAGACCCGTGTTTATTGCGTACTGCTCTTCTCAACGATACCGGCAACAAACCTATCCGTGTTACGACTACTTCATCGTACAATGGGAAACAGAACACAGCCGTCGCGACGCCAGGTACACCGTCGTGCTTCCGTGTTCAATCTCGAACTACTGCTGGCGTTCTTTCCTTTGATAACCAATAGAAGAAAATTACGTTTACGAGGAAAGTTTGTCGTCGTCGGATCGACACGGATCGATACTAGAGCGGAGCTCGTCGAACGATCGGGAAACCGATCTCTCTTCGTGTTCTCGCGTTAGAAACGATGTCGGTGAAACGTGCAATCTCGCGCGTTCTATCGAGCACCGTTTCCATTTTAATTCCGAATCGCGATTTAATGCGAACGCGATCGGATAGGATACCGTATCGTCTTGCAAAAGATCGGTACGCGTCGCTCGCTTTAACGCCAATCGGTATGTCGAATATGTCGGCTAATGAACACGGTTCGAGTCGAATTCGCTCGGTACCTTTGATGTTTGAAGAGCGACGGAGTGTTCCGTTTCGGACGAATTTTTATCAATGAACCCGGTTACGATGTGCGCCGGTGCGCGAATTCGACCGGTTAATCATTCCATGGCCGACGCAAGCTTTTCGTACACCTTCGATAATGTTGTCGAGGTAATCGTCAACCAGCTCGATCCACGAAACTGCGATTTAATCGCGACGCTGACGAAATTTTATTAACCGGTTGAATCCCAAGCAGAGCGATCGCGCTCTTCAGATTTTCCTGTCGAAAAATACATTTCGAGTACTATGGACGATGCAGTTACCGATTGTCGGAGTGGCGTGCTCGAATTTACTGACGCGCGTAAAGCACGTTGTTACATTTTTTAACGCAAATAATAAATAAATAAATACTATTAAAACATTTTGTATTTCGTTGTTATCTTCTCGATGAATTTTATCGAACGAACCTTCAATGTTTTTCGACCATGTTTTTCCAATGATCTCTGCGAGTCAAACGGTTAATAATGCTGTCTATAAGCGTCATTCGAAGACAAAGGGTTAAAAGTTATCGAGACCATAGACGAAAAATGATACTGAAGTGTTAACACTAGAAGTACCGGCATTAAATGCATGCTCAAATTGACCGACCGCGGTTGAACAATAAATTTTTCTTGGAAAAGAGAAAAAGCTAGTAGTAAAGGCTGAAGAATATATTATATGCATAACTTAATTCATATAGTTTGATGTCGGTATTAGAAGTTTAAATATGTAAATTTTACAAAAGTTTGAAAACGATCAAGTTAACTGGTAGGTTTAGTGTTAAATAATTTGTTGTCTCTTATCGTTTGCACTGTCCGTGTAACTGCGAGGGACTCCGTTCGCCGTCGATATTTCGCACAGAAATTGTATACTGGGCATAAAAACGTCTGTGAGCAATAAAACGCGCACGGTTCGTTCCCGATTTATTTTGCGGATAAACGTTCGCCGATCGGGGAGTTTTGACCGCAACGCGTGTTCAAATCCACGTCGGTGATTGCGTTCGTCAAATATTGTTGGCCGTCCCAATTGTTTTTCCAATTTTTGTTCCCGGACTAAGTCGTAAAATTTTCCATTAAACGTTCGCCGCGAAAAGCTGTCTACGAACAGCGTGCGCTTTTAATTGCCGAAGATAGAACGCGCAGAGTGTCTATCGATGTGTTCGTGCATCAGGAAGCAAAAATTCGCGTCTCTAAACCGGTCGCGTATTTTCGATTATTTTTGTCGATGGAAATATACAAGGTCGTTACTTTTTCCCCACCCGGTGTAACTCGAAAATCAACGAGCCTTCCGGACGAACCTGTACCTCTATCGATTCCTCCTGCGCGTCTAGATGTCAACACGATTAATTGATCAACCGACCAGAGAGGAAGACCGAACCGTTTGCTCCGGACCTTGTTAGATTCTTCCAACTTGGAAATCCACCTCCGAATCGTGCTCTTCGTCGTTCGTCTTCGACCCCCTCGTCCGTCTACTTCGTCGACCGAATGACGAGGATTCGACATTGTCGCAATTTCCACCGAATTTATGCGAGACGATCGTTTAACGAACGGTCGCGAGAAAAAGTAGGAATCTTCGAATCGCGATGATATATCGCGAACGATCGATCCGGGATTTCTCCATGCAATGTTAATCGTTTGGACAATTCGGACATTCGTACTGTTAGCACGCAGGAACGGGACAGATATCTTGAAAACTTATTTATCTAGTGTATATTTATTTATGATAACTTATTTATCTCTGGATTGTTTGCCACGTACCGAGGTTTAAACGATTACCATATCTGTTTTGATCGATACTCGATGAAGAATAAAATGCACGGTCAAGAGGCAGAATTTGCATTATTAACGCTACAAGTATCGGCATCAAATGCATACTTACTTTAAAATTGAAAAAAGTAGAAAAATAAATAAATAAATATCGCGGCATCACCTAACATGCACAACTATTCATGAACTCGATAGAACATGTCAGACATTTTGACAAAAGGACAACGAAATTGTATAATATAAAATGTCGAATCGGAAATTGGTCATTTTGACCGGTTGGTAGTTCCAGTATTAAAGTGAATGTCCCCGAAAGAATTCTGCATCAGTCTATCACCGAGGACGATGCCGAAAGTGGTCTAATTTCGTCATTACGGAACGAAAAGATTCCGAAGGTAATTAAATTCGTTAAATGTCGTTAGTTGAACGGGGTAACGAGTGAAACGGGATATGCATCTTGTATCCAACCTACCTGACGCGTTCCCGAAGGATCGCGTAATATATATTGCAAAATTTAATTAAACCTGGCGTACCTGTGCACCGCGGTTGACTCGCATCAACGTCTGTTTTAGGCGTTAATTGAGAAACGCCCGAGCGGATTAGACTATATCGGCGAGGCTATTCGTTGGGCAATCAGGGAGACGGCAATTTGACAGCGGTCGGGATATATCCGTCTAATTCCCCGTATCCGGGGGGATAAAAGTGGAATCGTAGGACGATCAGTGTAAATAATAAAATCGAAAGCTACTTCCGTTAGCGTGGGATACGAAACTGCTAAACGCGTTTGTACCTAGGTTCGAGTATTCGTGATTTACGGTGAAAAGCTTCTCCCCCTGAAGACGAATAAAGAAGAAATACTAATCCTCTTTCAAGCTGCGGATAGCAGAGATTATCGGATTTTCCACGGTTACTTTTCCCCCTCGGTTGCCTCTCGTAGGGCAATTTAATTCCAGCCCGGAATCTATACGATATCGCGAACCGAGCTATATACCCTTTCACGTTGATCGAATTGCCGTTTATTTATATTTGAAACACTCGAAAAATTCTGTTCGCGCAAACTCCGCTCGCGCTTAGCCGTCGAAGCAAAAGTTTTCTTCTCGCTCGGAGATTCTTCGAGGTCCGATTACTTTTCTCGATAATATCCTCGAAGGAATGGCACTCGTCGCTTCTTCGTTTTATTTTCTTGTCCGTCGCGACGAATTAATGGTATAGTTCCGTGTACTCGTGATCGATTCGTATCGCGCGTTGATAATATGGCAACGGGGGGTGAGGGACGGTTATATAATAATCGTGTTCCCGGATGGCTAATGTGTATCGACGGTCGTTCAATTTTCAAGCAATACAGCTCTCGTCGAAGAGTAATATTTATCGACGGATATTGAATCACGGCCGACACATACATTCCGCATTAATGCGCGGTGCCCCGGTGAAAATATTTCGACGATGTAATCGGATTGCCTGATAAATTGCATCGACAGATACGTTGCGTGCTGGCACTTCGAACGTATTATTCACTCTTGCACGGCCACGCTCGTTCGTTAAACGTTTGTTCCGCGATCGCACGAACGTTCGATCGATTCTATATTCGCCTACCTATTCCCCGTTACTAATTATCCGCGAATTCGGCTTTAGAAAACGAGAATAAACACCGAAATTTCATTCGCGATAGTATTTCGCAATTTCATCATTCGCTAATACTTTTACAGTTTACGACGCGACGAATCGGGGACAGGGTATCTTTGTTGGACTCATTCGAAAGTTCTGTAGGATTTTTAATATACATATATTCTTATATGTACATGTACGTTTTATACGTATATATGTATATTTGTATACATGCAAATACATATGTATACATACATGGTGTACGAAAGAGGTTCAATCAATAATTTTCGATGTATAATCTGTAAAAAGTGTTTAAAAAATCTGTACAAACATTGTAAAAGATCTGTAGGACTGTAATTATGCATATGTATATATTGTATATGTTTATTTACATAATCCATGTATATACATGTACATATGTGCATATTGTGTGTAGGAGAAGTGCAATCAATAATTCTCAGTATATGTTTAATATCCGTTCTGAACTCTTCAAATGCTCGTCCCCGACTGACTACTCTAGGCTGCATTCATGCATCTTCTTTCATTCAGAGATGTACCATTCGTTCGTATCACAATGTCTCAAGTGCGATCACACGATTTTAAGCACTGTGCTCGGTCGCTCGATCATAAACGTTCTACATTCGCACCTTGATCGTTAGCAAATCCTGCAGCTCCGAATCAGGTAAATTTCGCTACGATTCGCGTGTACGTCGGGATTCCGGTAATTGCCGGTTCGTTAAGTGCACGGAGAAAGTTTGCGTTCACGAAGGAAGACGCTATTTACAGTGTTTCCTCCGCTGGCCTATTTTCGTCCGGCTCGTAACGAAATGCTCGACGGCGTAGCCCAGGGGGTTGGAATAACTCGGAGGGTGGTGTTCGTGGCGCGATAAAAGTAATGCCCAACGCGTTGTAAACAGCGCGTAAATGAAAAAGATACGAGACGGTAGTTGGAGATAGTTAGAGAAGCCTCTTATTTTCCTTCCTGGTCCCATCCCCGGCTTCCAGCAAACTCTCATAAACTCATAAAGTTTCCTCGTACGTCTCGTTCGCTCCTATCTTCGTTCTCTAACCCCTCTCGTTGCTGCTTTGCTGCCCGTCTTTTCCCTTCTCGTTCCGGCTCGTTCTATCGTTTCTATCGCGCAGCCGTTTCATTTGCTTTTTGCACGGCAGTTTGTTTGCCAGCGAGCACGGTCGCGCTTCGTTTCAGAAACGAAGAAGCTTAAAGAGACCCATCATCCCCTCGCGAACCTCGATGGCCAAAAAAATTGTACGTGTCAATTTTTCACCCCTTGTCGTACCATTTATTTATGGTGAAACAATAGAAATTAAAATTTCGCGAATATTTGATGTTCAGCGATTCTTGGCTATAATCGAATGTCGAGTATTAAAAATTTGAGGAAGATTTGTTACATTTGAACCGTGAGTGCGTCACTAGTCGGACTCGTCAAAAAGTATTGCAAGGGGTTAAAACAGTTTCGTGGAATATTATCTGAGTCACATTAGGTCGGTTTTTGGATAAATTATACGCGGAAGAGAAAGAAAAACGCGAAAATAATAACCGTGCGATGTCCGCGAACGAATCGGTCAGTTAGAAAGCGAATTTAACGTTTGTCGTGTTCGACGTTGAATAATAAAATTCGCTTTAAATCGAGGAGCCGTTAAATCGGACGTTCGTGTTCGGTGGGAAAAAATTCCAGCGGATGCTCGGTCTGGAAAGCTCGTTAATTCGGAGTGTCGGTACTCGACGGAGAGCTCGGAGAAAGAACAAAATGCGGGTCGGCCACGTTCATTCTAATGAAAAAGTTAATTGGCCTGTGTTCGCGAAATAGCCGATCGCGCTGCGGTAGCCAACTATTATCCCGCGCTCGTTGCGTGTAACGATTGAAAAGCTTTCTCTATAAATTCGTATCGCCCGACCAATTAATCCGTAAGCCTATCTTCTTCGTCCACGCTCGGTCCGCGAATTTCCACCGGGAACTTTCGATTATTTCGAATCGACGCAACGAGGCAATAGTTTCGGTCGTTTCCGATCGAAACGATGTCCGAAAGTTTCGATCGGACGCTCGTGAGCTTTTCTCCTTTTAATAAACCGGTAATTAACTGATTCGTAATTAACTCAAACGGAAACGCGACGTTCGCTCGTAAGGCGAAACTTTTGTCTATCTTTACTCGGTTTTACGGTGTTTTGCCTCGAATTCTCCGATGTAAAGGGTAAAGAGCGGCAAGATGTTGCGCCAGTTATCGCAATATTTTTCGACGATAACGGTTACGAGCGCTATCCACGATACCGCGTTCTGATTAAGCTCGTTAATTGGAGAATCTTGCAGCGACAGTCGATCCGGGCAACGTTAACACGGACCACTTTCACGAGAACGAGAACCAGAACGTTAATTGTACTTCGGAGGCTGCCAGAAAAAAAACGGGCGAAAAGAGAGAAAAGGGGACTCGTGCAATCGTGGAGTGCGCTCCGGTTCGTGTTTGCTCCGCGAAAAAGACTTCTTTTCGAGATTAACCTTCCCTTTACCGTGGATGAATAGCGCGAAGGTCGTGTGTAAAAATCGAGGAATGGTCAGATTTATGGTTTTTAGCCCGGAGGAATCGTAGCGAGACGTCACCGCGAAGCTTTTCGACGTCCGGTTGACCATTCTCTGATCAATTCTCGCATAAAAACATTCCGACAACCGATCCGTATTGTTGGCTGTCGGTGGTATTCGTGCCCTGTCGGTTCGTCGCGAGGTTCTTTGTCCGCCGACAAAATTCGCGATTGGAAATCGAAATCGAGAGGGCTATCGGCGAAACGGGCAAAGAGCGAACTGGCCAAGTAACCGGAGCTAATATCCGGCGACAAACGGGAACGAGCACGGTTCCCTATCCGATCGTTCATGGACGTCTCTCAAAGAAACACGCGGCCTCTTGTCTCCTCGATTTTTAACGCCTCGTTGTCATTTTTTGTCTGTGGCCTCGATCGCTTTTAACCCTTTCGCTCCGAGCGACGCTAATAGGCGACATCCACGGGATGCGGGTACGAGCTTGTAGGAGGTATCATTAACCCTTTGCACTCGGATCGCTACTCACACTCACCACTTTGTTCGATATATTAATTTAAAATTGGTATTTTTTTACCTAAATCTGTAGCGTTGCTCGTATGATTTTTTAAAGTAATGAAACAGTTAACAGTGTCAATTAATTCTTGGGAGATAATAACATCAAAGGAATTTTCATCTCGATGAAAATCAACAAGAATTCAAAAAATCCACCTTAATGTAGGATTTCTCGATCCCAATTACACGGTCAAAAACACTCTTTATTCGCACCTCAATCTCTCGCACACCCTACATTAATATGCTTTGTAACTTGTAAGTGTATATTATACTTGTCATATTGGAGCAAAGATCGTTTTATTCGGCATAGTTAAGGCTTAGGAAAACGGGTAAACTCAGTAACATATATGTACATATGTAAACATACATTCATATGTATTCATATGTATTCATATATAATCATATGTATTGATATGTATTTATATGTACGGTGTATTCATATGTAAACGTACAATAAGTGACGGTATTTCGGCGTACTGGACCGCCGAAACGAAAGGGTTATCTGCACAAAATCGAGTGGCGCGTGCCTCGTTACAAAGACCCTGAAACAATTTCGTCGATCGATCGATCGGAGGCACGTTCGAGTCGCGGGACCAGTCTGGATCGCGAAAAAAGCGGGAAACGGTAGAAAGTCTTCGGAATTCGAGCCGGTAAAGGAAGAGAAGACGGAGGCGTTTCCCGAAACGGTCAAAGGAAAGCCGTGTCGCGACAGAAGGAGCTTTTCATCCCGTTTGGAGGGCCGAGAGCGTTGCGGGTCGAGCGGTCTTGCAACATGCATCGTTAGTTGCCTGCTGCTTATCTGCCCGTCCGAGTACGGCTCGTCTCCATCCTCTCATTCCCGCCGACGTCTTCTCGGCTTTTGAAACGACCGTGTTTCACCCGGCAATCATGCATAAAATAAGCGTTTGCGCGCTTCTACCTCGAGCTTGACATCCAACGAGCGTTTCACGGTCGTACGTCGCATACGTGCTTGATTCTATTCGCGTCGAGTGTCTCCGCCGATAACGCCTTAATTGCCTCGAATTCTCCGCTAATTGTGTACGTGCCTCCGTGAGTACCGACAAAAACAAAGCTCGGACCAAAGGGTAAAAAGTAATTCGCGGGCAAGCTCGTGAAATCAATTACATCGTGGTGGTCAGCGTCATTTTTGCGATAGCGTAAATTCTCGGAGACTCGTTCGTACGGTTTGCTTTGATTTATGATGTCTGGGAAAACCTAAACTAATTATCAAGTGGGCCGGCGAGCCACGTTTTATGGGAGAGCGAAGTCTGAAGACCGATGTTAGAAAGAGCGGAAAAGTGCAGTCTCTTCCTTGCCACACAGTCCAGCGTGCATACTGTTGTAAGACCAACTCATAGACAACAAGATAATCACTATCACTTCATTGAATCATCCAGCGAAAAACATCCTGACTTTGCTCCTCAAACGCCTACTCATCTAGCCTTTTTAGTCATCCTGTCCTACGCATTTTGCCCTTACACTATGCTTTGCACATACTTCCACAACTCACCCTCATCTCGATAACCCTCTTTCGACATTTAGTCAGTCTTCCATAATTTGTACTTGAGTGCGGTAATAATCAATTATTTCATGAGAATTGAACTTATCGTCACCGAATAAAGCCTCCGAGTTCATATTATAAGTGTTGTGCTTATTCTCTCATCCGGAATTCAACAACGCGTATAGATTAGAAATAAAATATTGAGTTTGCATTCGTTGTTACCGTTTACACAGTTGTCTCGTGTTTTATTTTCCTGTATCCGTTCCGTATCAAAAGAACACAGCGTGTATTCGTACCGGGTCATATCGCGGACGAAATAAACCAACCAACGTCTTCAACAGCGACGGTAAATTATTCTCCGGTTAACGATCTCTCCGGCTCCCCGATAAAACGCGAGTAAAACAACCTAGCGACGACCAAATTAGAGCGACGTTTGCCGGGAAATCGTGTTTCACCGTTTCCGTTCCCGTTATCTTTGCCTTCTTACCCGCCGGCTGTTTTTCTTCTTACTTAGAAATATAACTCCCATTTAAATTACACAATAACACGACGGTCCCACTCCCAACGAACGTTGATTCTCTCGTCCCGATCGAGCCACCAAATAAAACGCGAAAATATCGTTGACAAGGGCGGACGCTAAAGAGAAAGGAACGAGCGCCCTCCTAGTACAACGGAGACAAAAGGGAAGTACCGGTTGTTCTCGAGCGTTGAAATCCGAGTTGAATTCATTTGCGTGCAACTACCACGGCGACACGGTATCACCGGGATTTCGAGCATAGAACATCCAACCAGTTTCGCGGTAAATCAAGTCATCGTGTTCGAGGAATTTCGACCGAAGGAGACCAGGACGATGAAAACGTCGTATCATCCGGCGTAAGTTAATTTTCCTCGCGGAATTGACGGTGCAACTATCGTTAACCTTGCAACGCGACAGAAAATGATCGAGCGACATGCATTTACCGAGAAATTCTCACCGAAGACAAAGATCTCGAATCGATACGTCGGATGCACTGTACAATGATCCAATATTGTTGTTTTTTTTATAAAGGACGAAACATCAAGCAATTTGAACGATTATTCTTCGTCCACGATAAAAGTTCGTGTATATTTCAACGAAAGTATTTTGATCATTTTCAACATGGCATCATAATGATTTCTAATGTACTCGAGTCGATTATGCATACCCGTCACGGATGTTTAATGATGTCTTTCGTAGTTATTATCGCTATATTATTAATTGCCACCATTCACACACCATGCTGTGTGTGAAGTGGCACCAACTACACAGCTGGTTCAATATGTTTAAATATCATATGAGCAACACTACAGATATAATTAAAAATATCTATTCCAGAAGGGTGCGAATACTTTTCTTCCTCGGCGTAGATTCCTCGCCGGGGCGAAGACGTTCGTTCCATAGTTCGATCGTTAAATCCAGTGACGGTCTGTCTGCCAATTACCGCTAGAATCCGACGGGTAAGGAATCGGCCGAAGTGTATCGGGGGTGTCTGGGACAGGACAGCCAGTCTGGTTCTTTGCTCCGCGAACGGTCGGACAGGGGGTGGATGTGGGCGAGTGCAGGTAGACGCGGAACTGGGAGGCAGAACTGGGAAATTAGCTGTTCCCACGATAAATTGGAGTTTCTGATTTTCGTTTTGCGGTCGTCAACGTCACGTCCCCGGTGGCCATCCCTTCCAGCCGCTGGAACCCCCCTTTGCACTGCCCCTGTCCTGTGCAGCCACCGCTCTCTCGCCACCGACCTATTTACCAATTTCTGATAAATTGAGTTTCGTCCTCCGTATTCCGTTTCTCTTGTTCCATTTCGTATCGTGCCGTGTCCGTTTTCCTATGTACCTTATGTACGTCCGCGCAGGTAGGATCCGTGACCGTTTAGATCGACGAGAACAGGGCCCGTTGCACGCTGACGTATACACACCTGTCTGCTGTGGCAACTTCTCTCGTTCCGTGTCCATTTAGTCTCGAATAACGCTCGTTCACCGACAAACTAACGCGACAATGATATTTCTGTTCGATTAAAGTTGGAACGGTAACAAAGTTCCAGCCAGTTTCTACGTACGGGTTTTGCCCCCAGCGTTTACGCGACCGAACAACTGCCACCGGCAAATTCGACCTCGACATTAATTACCTTTATTACCGCGGTTCTTGCGCGATCACTGCCTCGTCTTCTCACCGTGATCCTTCCGGTTTTTCATCGATAGCCACGGTCACCTTCGGAACCTACCGATCGTCCACCGTTTCGGTCATCGACGCGTTCGTGTTTCGTTCTCAAAGTACATATAGGCACATCTATCGGAAATCCGGTGGTCGAGATTTTTCGTCGAGGATGAACCATGATCTACAGGGTGAGTCAAAGTTACATGGACACTGTGGCGGCGCATGCCACGACGTTATTTCTAATTTTATCTTTTCTTCTAACTTTCTCTTTTGCCCGAGTATTTCTAAGCGCTTCCAGTTTATTCTACAATTTTCTATTTTTCTGGGGTCTCGCGCAAGCTTGGTCATTTTCAGATTGCACATTTGGCAGCCAAGCTTGTGCGGACCTAAGTTTCCATTGACTTTTGCTTTCACCCCTCCTCCTTTTCTTTTTTCTACGTCTATCTCTTACCAAAAAGGGCATAAAAACACTGGGCATCTTGAGACATTCGTGATTTTCATACAGACAGGTTTACACCCGCACAACCTCTGACGCTCTTGTTACTTCTTGTTACTTCTTATTACCGTTTGTTACTTGTTATTTAATATTTGCTTATTTGTTGAGTATATTTTGTTGAGTGATTGTTAATATATTTACTATTCATTCACACACACCCACATCCTCAACACTATTTGAGAGAAAACAGTTACTCAGAGGTTTCGTTATACGTAGTCTCGACCTGAACACGCATTTCTGGGCAAATGTTGGACATTTGCGGTCCTTCGAGAAAACTAAACAAAATTAAAATCGTTCGCATAATTTTGACTCACCCTGTATCTCGTCTTTGTCGATCGGTTTTTACCGCTTTCGGAGATAGACGTGTCCCGAATAAACTTTGTCGCGGAACGCAGGATCGACGAGCCATGGTTTACTTTTCATAGAGGACTCGATTACTCGCGACGTACAGTGGCTGAAAAAACATCGGCCGGTTAATGCCACGCTGCGCCGTGCAATTTCTTTTTTTTCCGATTTCCGTGATTTCATAGAAAATATCGTTACAGCGGGAACGATCGAACATCGTCGGAAACCGTGAGGAATTCCCGCGGTGGACACCGTACAACGGTACAGGCAATTTCGATGAGTCGGTCGATTATCGGTATTATTGGAAAACACGATTTTTAGGTACCGTAGCCTCGATATTTTCTGATCCGTATCTCGTAGAAACGCCACGCTATCCGTTCGATCGGTATCCTCGATCTCTCGACGAACTCTCGCCGCGGTATGCAGTTTTAATTTCGCGCTATCTCGATAATCTGGCTGTCGCATGTTTTATGCCGGCTGTTCTATCGGATTCGTAATTTATGACGGTCCGGGCTGCGAAAAATTGCGCGCGTTTCAAGCTGGACGTTCGCGAACATTTTCGCTCGGAAAAATACCGTTGCGAGAGCGTACCTCCGCAAAGCGATATTAAAAATATCGTGGAAAATATAAACAGAACGCATCCATTTCCGCCGTTACGAACGACCGTTGAACAACGCGGTTCTCTGTTTCTTTTTTTAACCGGCATTTTGTAATAAACTGCGCAATTATTTGACGCGAATTATTCGAGGTTTTTACGGACACCGACAAACGACGCCTCTTCCGGCAAATTTTTCTTCGCTCGAGGATCATTAGGAGGGTCTGCTCCTTTCGCTGTTTGACTTGCGGAATACCTGTACGTAACTCGAGTTAGAATTGGATCGATAATATTATAAGATCTTCGAGGAAGAAAAACAGAGTTTTCAACGTCTAGAAATCGGAGCGTTGTCTTCGTTCAGGTATTCGAAGAGTAGTCAGGTACCTTTTCGTCGTTTCGAATTGAGTAAAAATTCATCGTCGAGATCGTCGGATAATTGTAGCCGTCTTTTTCATCAGAAAAGGTTTTTCGTACTTCTGTAATTTGATGAGTTGCGCATCGCTTGCGGCCGAATTCGAGGTCTGGGAATAAAAGTGACGATTGTCAGAACCTCGGTACGGTCGAGGGAATAGTTTTCACGAAATAAGGGTTATTTTCCCCCTTCCAATTTCCTTAAACAACAACCGTTTTCACTTTTTGAAGGAAACAGCGAAAGACATCGGATATAGCGAAACAGTAGGTTACATTGTTTCGTAATAAATATTGTCATTTGTTTTATCGTGTTCAAATTTCGTTCACTCGCGTATCATTGTAAATAATAATAGAAATGAAGTGGCTGAAAACTTTGTTTAAGCGAGCATTGACGCGATAGGCTTCTCCGATCGAGCACAACGTTCGCGTTCGCGGAAACAGGGGAAACAAGGATCGCGGGAAGCCTTTCAGGACTTTGTCTGCGCGCAATTTGAAATCGCGGTTCGAAGTCGAGACAAACGTTAATTGATTGCCGCGCAAGCTCGGCTCGCGTATCGATCGACGTCACGGTACCAAACCAAATAGGTTTCCCTCATTTTTCTCGGCTGTTATTAGCCTCTGTGCCGAAGCCATAATTGAACGCGTTGACAACTCGACGCAGGAAACCTAGAGTGTTTCGCGCGTACAGTCAACAACGAATACGGTATCCTTGGTAAAGCACGTTAACCGGTGGGGATTGTTCATCGATCTCTGGAGATTTTTACGGATACGAGTATTTAGGAACGGGTTCGTCCTTTGCTTTACGGTTTACTCGGTAAATTCGTCGGACACAACGAACCATTCGTTGCTGCAACATTAAAGCGTCTAAAGAACATCTCATGGCATTCTTCTCCAAATATTGGGGTGTCCCATAAGTTTCTTCCTTTTTTTGAATAGCATTGCATTGAGTATGAATTGTTCTACTTTATCATCCTCTTCTACCTCTGAACAAACGTAATTATTTCTCCTTTCCAAATTATCGAGGCTCACTGGCAAGATATTCCTCGAAGTGCGTTTTTATTTCATATCAAAAAAGGAAGAAACTTATGGAATACCTTGATACTAAAGAGCAGGAAATCTGAGAAAGGGTCAGTCGTCAAAAAATCATACCAGAGTACAGTAATCTAGTTTACCATTGTGTTAAGGGATTAATAAGTTGGGGGTATAATTGATGATGTAGAAATCTTCGGGGATGTGGTAACACGGAAAACTTAGGATGTGAAAATTTGAAAATGCAGGTGTTTGGAATTCGGGGAAACGCGAGAAATTGACGAGTTTACGCGGGTGTCCTTATTCGCGGAATGGCCATGTTGCAACGGCGTGTACGCGAAATTCCAGCGGAACCGCATCGTTCGATTTCGCGCGATGTATCGGGAGCTGTGATTTAATGCGAGGTAATGCATTAATACATCGACAAGCCGGATCGATTAAGGAAAATTGAATTCCCACGAAGCCGTTGGCTTAATTTCGCGTCGACGGTTACGGCGAACGTAACTCAGGAATTATACCGATGACAATTTCCATCGACGATCGGTCCCGATCCGCCCCTCTGATTATCGTGCCTCGCGAAATTTATGCGAGAGACGTTCGTATCCCTTCGATATCGCAAGATTCCTTTGATCGGGGACAAGGGCTGGAGCTTTCCACCGTTTGTCTTCAATTTTGAGTAAACCCTCGATGTATGAATTTAACGCGTTTGTTCTTCGGCCGAATTAACCCCCTTAGTGCCACGAGTCGATATATGGGCCATAATTAAAATTTTAGTAACTCGATATATTTGTAATAGATGTTAAACAGTTTTAGTACCATTTGAAAGAGTGTACTGCGTACTTCATCGTTTTTTTTTTTATTTTTAATAGGTATTACGAATCATTTCATAAATCTCATTTACGCAAAAATTTTGGGTATTTATTCTTTACTTTCTTACATTTGTCCTTTATACAATCTATCAGAATATTCTACACAATAAATTCATTTTTAGTAAGATAAAACATTACATTCGTATCTGAAATAGTAACTTCATACTGCCTTTTTTCATGAGGTGTTACAAAACTCAAATTCGCGCTGGCACTTTTGGCTAGTACCACCAAATTTCAGTGACACTATGAGGGTCAAATTCGGGGTAACAGTTACATGCGTTTAAACGCGAGCTTTCCGACGGAGAATAGCGACGCGACGTCTATCGTAAAGAAACGGAGCGGAATTTATGAGAAGAGTCAACAGTTCGGTGAATCGAGACCCGTCTCGCGAAAGAATCGATCGATATTCGAGCTTCTAACGGAGCATAAGACCCGATACCGGCAAGCAATAATACGTAATTGTGTGCGGCGTGTACACACAAAGATGCTACCGTATCCCGCCTTGTTCCGAAAATACAGAAAGAGAGAGAGAGAAAGAGCCTCGAGTATTTGCGAGAACTGTTTCCAAGTTTTCGCGACAGATTTCCTCGGGCGATTGAAGATGCTACGAGCCTTTTATTGTACGGAAACGATCGAATCGACGATGATCGAGAGCCACGAGGAGGAAGAGTAAAGCCCCGTTAAACACCGTTCATTGTATTTTCTTTCGCGAAATGAGACGATATCGTCGACGCTACGAGCGACACCGTGCTCGTCTCGGAAATATTGAAATTTTTCATACCATTCCCGAGTAAAGTTTCGTGTTCTTCATAGACGGTAGCCGGAGATTCTTTCGAGATATCGGCATAAGATATATAAGATATCGGCGAATAAGTTGATGCAGCCCAAGAAACCGCGTAGGCCACCGTTTTATCGAAAGGATAGTTTACATCATCGATGTAACAGGAATTCCATCAACTTTGTACGAGGAGAGGAAAAAAGCGCGAGATGCACCTCCGGGGTGTACGAAACCGCGACAAAGGAGTATCGTTGATTAAACCGAGAAAACGAAAGTCCGCTAACAAACCGAAGGAAGGAGAATACCATAAACTATAAAGTTTCTTTCGTTGGAAGTTTTAACGAAGGAACGGCCGACGAATTTTTTACCTCGTTCTGCACGATCCGGAGATTTAAACGCGGAGAAACAAAGAGATCGAGGATATTACCGGAACGAAGCATTCTGACGGCGTTGGACTCCAACACTTTGATAATGTATTTCCGTAATAATCGTGATTGCCATCGAATGGCTCGAACAACTTAGAATAAGACCGTGATAATTCGTCCCCGGTATATGACTCCGATAGAAGATAACGCGGTAGCGGTCTCCGAGCGGTCCATGTAATATATCGCGAGGGATATTGCGAATCTTCGTTCTTCGACCACGAGTACAAAGATATCGTTCTCTTAACCCCTTGCCTTACGGTTTATTTGTCAGTCGGATCCAAATAATCGCAGCTAGGTTATTAAAACGGACAAAGAAACTTCAAATTTTATGTCAATTTTGTATTCAGCGATCCTTGACTACGAAAATTATAATTGGACTCGAATTCCTAATTAAAGCGTATTAAAAATTCGAGTAGAATTTATCCCGGTAGAAGCGAGACTGCGTCTTGTGTCAGACTCGCCAAAACAATGATATTAACAATAAAACAGTTGCGTAAACTGACAAACTAAATTAACAAGCCTTTATTAAAATCAAGGACGCGCACACACGATCGGATCAAAATCGTGTCAGGAAACAGATAGTCTATTTTCCTATTTTATTGCAAATCTCTCCTCGGTGTCCTCTGAGAACTTGTCTCTTCTTGGATTTTTTTCCAAGAGTCATACATCTATCAACGAGGACGCTTTCATGGTTCACTTAAAAATATCAGTATAGAATACAACAAATGTTCCTCAGCCTAAATCGCTTAGAAAACGGAGTTTTCAGGCAAGACAGCGCGTCTCAAAATTTATTTCGGTGTCTCGTGTCCAACGAGAGACGCTGAGAAAATGATAGTCATTCTTTCGAGTTAACGGGGATGACCGGGGAATCGCGAGGAGAAAAAAAAGAAGCCGAAGAACGGAAAGAAGGACGGAGAAAAAAAGCATGAAAAGAAGAGAAAAAAGAAGGAAGGAAGGAGGGTAGGTGGCATAATTTTATAAGTGTTTAGGAGGAACGGCTCACGGAATAGCGGATGTAAGGTAGTTACAGGGAATGGGGTGAAATCGAGCTGTTATTGCGTTCAAATTTACATAATAACCGACTGTAAGCCCTGTTGCGTTACTCGGCCGACCTGACGCTCTATCCGAGCGCAAATACAGATGTATAATATATTTCCAGCGTTTGCTTTTATTGCACGGGCCAAGAATTCCGTGACGTCGCGCTCTCCACCTCGTTCCGCCTCCACTTTTTGTCTCCTCTTGTTTATTTCTCGTTTAATAACGTCGGTATTTCGGCACGCAGGCAAAAATTGAAACGTCTTACGGTCAGGAAATAAAACGAAAGTCGTGCTCGACGAATCTTCGTTCGGTTTCGCCGAAAGGAACAAATCGATATTGATCGAATGATCGGCAAGGAAAAAGCCTCCGCAAAGTTGACCGTGTTTGGGGTCCTCGAAATAAAATCTGAAACATGGTACAAATGATACCTTATGTCACCCCGATTTTCAGAAAAAATTCAGCTTGAAAATACGAACGGTTTCAGAGATACAGGGGGTCAAAGTTAAAAAAATGTTGCAATTTTTGCCTACTTATGCGAAAATAGACTTCGCTCACGAATTTTTTTCTCAAAAGCAACTCGTCCGATTGAGCTAAATTTTTTTTTCGATTTATTCATAACGATGATTCTGAGAATCAGAGTATCATCAGATATCATTTGGGCCATGTTTCAGATTTAATTTCGCGCGTTAACGATAAATTAGAGCCATCCGTGTTCTTCTATCTAACCAGGAGCTCCTATTCGTGTTCGACTGAAGTCGAGGCGATTATATCTAGTACGAAACAGTCGAGAGTGCACAGTATCTCGAATTAAGAGATCAGAACCCGCACGAAATAAACTATTTCCTTGAGAGCCACGTGTACGTTGTCAACGGTAGATAATTAACTTCATGGTAGAATTGTTCCGGGCAGTTGAATAGTTGAGAAAACGCAGTATCGGTGTATCGTGGCTCGATATTATTCGCGTTTTCTCACAGGAATCAGAAGGAACATCCTCTCGGTTCATTAAAACGGCGCAAAAACGCGTCGCGGAAAGGATCGATTTCCTTCCGTCAGAGATATCGCCATCCCTCTTTTTATATCTCTTAGCTTGTTTTCGCCCCTATCCTTGCTGGAGCAACGCATCGAATAAAAGGGACGGATCTCTTTTTCTCCCATCGAATCAAATTTATTGCCCTTTTCTAGAGTCTTCGAACTCGCGAAAACCGCAAGACAAAAAGTTATCCTCGATGATCGATCTCGACCGCACTTCGACTCTTTGATGCTCCTTACTCGGTGTTTTTCTTTTTTTATTGGAAATCGAACGAAATTGATACGCGCCACGCACGAGGATTTATATCCAAGCGTTTATACATTTTTATATGCTCGTCAGGTTTTTTCGCCGATCCGAAACATTTTCGATTTTCCTTATCGGACGGCGCTTTATAGCGTTGCTGCTGCTTGATTCTCGCTAGTCGACCAATTTCGAGAGTGCTCGTACAAAACTGTCAGTCGCATCGGACGGTGCGTGCCGAATTGCATCTGTCAGCCAACCCGTTGCATTTAACGCACGCTGCTTCGGCGAACGTTGCAGATAACCCTCTCCTCCTACCCCAGTTCGTCTACCGGTCCTACCAATTATATCGTTCGTTCCTGAACGTTTCTTTCCAGCGTATCTCGTTGTGCGGTAATTTTATGAAGTGCAGTGATCAATGACACGGTTTGTCAGGATTAAAGGGTAACAGAAATCAAACCCAATATAGATACGCGTATACTACACGTATAATCTTTATGTTACTTTAATTCTACAGATCCAAAGTGCGTTTTTTTTTTTCGAACGACGATGCAAGAGGCTGTCGTTTTCGCTATATTAATCATCGACGGAGTCTGATTTACGCGAGCTGTCCGCGCGACCGAGTTAATTGCGTCGGCGTATTCGTAGTTTCATTCATCGCGGCAGTGTCCGTCGATACGGCGATTTCCATAGGTAACCCATGGTCATTCTTCGTCGTCATTAATTGAACGTTGAAAAGAGCGTATCGCGCGCACAAAAGCGCATCCACGCGTGTACATATTCGCGCGTACAATACGTCGAATGTCGGAACACGTCACGGGCGTTCGTCGGAGCGTAAAAAATTTGCCGGAGCAACGGGAGACGGTTTCTCGGCGTTTCACCGATTAGTTGGAATGCGAACGGAAACGTGACCGATTTGTCGAATCGACCGAGGGAAAAGAAGGAGGTATAATAGCGGCGTTTAAAGAAGGGACATGAACGGGCCGTACGAAAATAGAGGAACGAACGGCTGCGTCAAGTGATCGTGTTCGATGAAACATGATGCACGTAGAAATACGTGCATCGCTTCTCCATTCTGGACAGTACACTGACAAATATCGCTGATATCGGAATGGAAAGCGTACATGACATAAACAAGATTCGTGCTCGGAGTACGAAAACGGACAAAAGCACCGATGTCCGTATCTTTCCGGCCTCGTTTTATTTATCGAAGACGGATTACAATTCGAAATAAAACAACGTCGTTACGTTGTTTCAACATGCTGTATCCCTTCCGGACGCTACTCCTCTTTGTAGACGAATATTTTCTCCGACAACACGGTAACGTTCTACCATTTCCATTTTTCTGTCGACGAGACTTTCGACGTCGTCCGCTGCACCGCTACGACGAAAACATTTTCTTATTAATAATTATTAGCGTTCGATAAGCGTTCCCGCCACTATTCTCCTGCCTTGCTCTCTCACTCTCTCATACCCACAAGCACTTGTCGCTCATACGTCAATTTATATGCTCTCGCCATATAAATGTATATATATAAAATCATAATAACAAAGATCATAATAATAAGGATGTCCTACAAATACTGTAGGAGCAGGAAAGAGGTGGTAGGTGGGGTTATTCTGAACAACTTTTCCTTTTGCCAAAATATCGGATGAGGCTTCGTTTTTAAATTATTAAGGAAAAAGACTCAGCTCAGAGGCGGGAGTGTAGGCACGAGTTGACCGTGGTCGTGAACAAATATATGGGTATCGTGATGGTAACTCAACGGATCGGTTGATATATATATATATAAAATTATTAAGATCTTATAAAGCCTTCATTTGCATTTTTATCCAATTACATCCCCCTCTCTTGCAAAACAGAAGCGGGATTCTTGTTTTTTTTTCGTTAATCGTACGTTAGATATCCTCGCACGCGTGAAGTTCGACAAATACAGTAAGGGGGTATGTTCGCGAGGAGGTGGTATCGAGAGAAGGAGAAAGAAACGCAAGTAGAACGCAATAACGCGTAACGTTCGCGTTGCCGCGACTTTATCGTCGAAGTCGCAGTAATAGGAGCAACCGGTCGAGGTTTTACGAGCGGTGGCCGCACAATGCTCACACATTCGAAGCGAATCCAAAGATATTGACGTTTTCTTTCCTTCTTCCGCGTCCTCCTAGTCGTCCGCTTCGCCGACAAACCGGAGATTCCCGATAAGAGCAGCCTACGTTGCTTCCGAACGGTACACACACTCTGTGCCGAGAATTACCGCCGTCGAACAGTCAATAAGCGTCTGCCAACGGTACTTTACGTCGCGCTTTTGCGACGAAAAAGCTCGCAATTTTGGAATCACCGTGACGCGGCACTCTGCTTCCGACTTTTTCAATCTTCCTTTATACCGTCGACTTTGTCGAACATCCTGTTATCCGGGGATCGATCCGTCGCTGCTTTTATGGGGAGCCTGTCACCTTGCGATTCGCGAAAACTTTCGCGAACTCGACTCGGTGTACGATCGTCGAAAAATCGGAACATAGTAGACTTCAAGGTATTCCTCTATTCTCGCGATTAACCCATTGTTAAGTTTCAGTTTTAACTTCGAAGTAACTGTGCCTTATACGTCGGTAATTTCAGTGTCAATACGATCGAATGTTCAATTTCAGTCTATTTTGCACAGTCGAGTATCACTAAATGCGAAATAGTGCAATAACATTTTGCACTCGAACGGTGACTCATTTTTGCAGTTTGCGAAAGACGTAGGACAAAATGTGGAGACGTTAATTACGCCTTTTAATTATTTGGAGAAATCGATTACATCGAAACTGGCGTGTATACACATCGAACGCAGTTAATTGGACAAACATTGTGAGGTGGGCAACAGTCGCAGTTAATAATACAAAATAATAAATTCCACAAAATCAATGACACTTTCTAGTTGGAAAATTGTCGAGATATACTTGTGATAAAAAAATCGTTTCGAGTGCATAGGGTATATATAATTATATAGTTTTAATTTGTTCGTATTAAATTCATTATTAATTTTCGTTCATTTAATTAAGACAAAAATTCAATTTTAAACATTGCGTGCATTATAATACGTACGTGATGTGTAAGGGTCAATGGACTCTATGTCCCTATGCAAAAATGATTAATATCGTTGTGAAGTCTGATAAAAAAAACTCGATACATTTATCAAGACGCTTCAAAAGTATTTGATTTAAGGTGCACCTTTTTTTGGGGTGCATCAAAAGCCCTAACACGGTGTATCGCTGGAACAGTGCTTGCTGCCGATCCCGATTTAAAGTAGTTAATCCAGAAACCGCAGTCACGAAGATGGTATCGCGACGGGACGAGTAAAATTCTGGCCATCGAAACACGTTCGTGCGGCGAATTCGAGCTACGAATCGAGCTCTCCTTCCGCGTCGTTGACTTTTACCGATTCGGGTATATTTTTCCAAGTACCGAACCCCGACTGAATATCCCATGGGTTATGGCGTCCACTTAATATTTTACGGTCGCCTAGGTGTCTCCATATAGGGAACGTATGAAACGGGAAGTTTATGACGATTCCAATACATTCCTCTGTACGTACGCGGCACCCAAACCCACTCTGTAAGGTGCTAGATGAGCTTTCAGCGACGACTAAATTGGCCAGAAGGATTTTTGCGATCGGCGTGGATATCGCGAATCAAAAGATCGAGTTATTTTCAAAAAGCGAATTATCTTTTGGCCCGTAATCATCGCTAATTAATTCGTACGTCCTACACGATTTTGTCCGGTGCACCGCGTTCTGCCTTCCAAAATTGATTTCGCCTTTTCCATCCATCCGATGCTCGATAAAGATTATAAAATTGTTGAGCCGGCGATCGTAAAGATCGTTGGGAAGTTCGTCGCACGACTGTTAAATGGACATTAACCTTTTTCACTCGACAGCACTTTTACTGTCGGCAAATGATCACTGTAAAACTTTTTAGTCGAGAAGTTTGATGAATTTTGTTGAGATTATTATTTTTTTATTATCAATCGCCTATATTGCCTGTCTTACGGTGTTCAAATATGACTTTTACAATACTATGAATTTAGTTAGAAGCGTTGGATGATTACACGCAACTTATCATAACAGAACAGAGATCATAAAGCACTCGATAGACTCATCCTCAACCAAACAATCTGGATTCCTAGTCTCTTACTCAACCTGTTCTCTGTACCCTCCTTTAGTCACGATCTAATTTTAACGCTAGATTTACGGATGTTTAATGATTACTTCGATAACTCGGACACGTGGCTCGTTCGAAGCCATCGCTAATCATTCGACGAACAACGAGGCAGACAACTCGTTGCGCGAATGCAGCATTCGCGAGATGATCGCAGAGCCGGTTTCGATTTCGCGCAAGATATTCACGGAGCTAATGTGCCGGTTTGTCATTTTCACCCGGGATATTCGTCTCTGTTAGTCGGCTGAAAATCGTACGAGGCACCCTCGCGTTCTTAATCCAGCCCGATCCACTCGTCACTTTTTTTCGTTCGATCGTCGTCGCTGCTTTTCATCGACGAGCGAAACAGAACATTTTCGTGCCTCGTATACTGCTTATCGAGGAATTTGTGCAATCGACACCCAAGTCGCGGCTTATTTCGCAAAATATCTTGTCGAACGTCGTGGTCTGTTGAAATAAATGCGTGTAAAGGTAAAAGTAAAATTTGATATATGCGAAGAAAGACGATACAAACGATGAATATAGATTGTGTCGTTCTTCATTAATATTCACCGACGATGTTCAACGACGTAACATTATTTTTATTTCTCATTATGAAGGATATTAAGTTTATTCGTGTGGTTAGTTGCACGAAGGTCAGAGAAACGTATCACGAATAACCCGATGGCGACAATCGCGTGAAATGGTCAGCGTGTTTGGTCAAAGAACGGAACAGCCATTTTCAGAGTCATCGTCGTCCTTTCCGTCGTTGCTGCCGACGTGACAGAACAGAGAAGAGCACGTAACTTTCTCGTTTACGCGAACATGATAACCGTACCGTGAAACAAGCTTTTTCGACGGTCGCGTTACAAACACCGACGCAACTTGGATATCGGTGTATGGGTTGCAACGGGATTGGTAATCGGTACTCGACAAATTTGTCCTCGTTTCTGGAAGGAACGAATGACCGAGGATCGCTGCACCCTCGTGAAATCTCGTCAATTCGTTCCGACGAATTTCGCGGGCAGATTTTTGCTTCGCGAATATGAATGCACGGTCGACGGAGTTTCCGTCGAATCGCGAGTTTTATCGCTGCTTCGATTCGACGAAAGAAAAGGCGAAAGAGGAACGGAAGGTTTCTCGCTGTTCCGAGAACTCTTTCGCTCGGCAATTTGGCCCTGGGTTCCGCTGTTTTTATTCCCGGGTCAACTTAAATTTTAAGTTCCGGCTTGAGAGTTCTTTGATGACGTCCCGAAGTAGCGCTCGGTTCTTTGT
This sequence comes from Coelioxys conoideus, assembly GCA_947623535.1. Lineage (NCBI taxonomy): Eukaryota > Metazoa > Arthropoda > Insecta > Hymenoptera > Megachilidae > Coelioxys > Coelioxys conoideus. The sequence continues at coordinate 15,402,002 of OX392459.1, forward strand.
CCGTCGTCGGAAGAAAATTCTCGAGGAACAGAGCGCCGGTACCCGGGTAGGGAAACTAGGACAGGAAAGAATGCTGGCTCGATGTCCGTTACCAATTGCGTCTCTTTCTTTGTGTCGCCGTTTCGCATTCGATTCCCGAGTATACCCATTCACGGGGCCGTATTTAACCTTTTCGACGAAAACCACGAAAGGAATCCGTGTTCGCTTTTCATCGCGGTTTTCTCGGCCAGTTTGATGATCTTTGTACCTCCCTATTCCCGTTATATCTTTATGCGGAATCGTGCTTTTATGGAACATGAGTTTATAGAAATAGGTGTACGATTAATATTTTATGCGGTGTCTCAAGGAACCAGACAATAAAAAAGAAGTCATTGATAGACAAAAGACAGATGCATCGATGCATTACATATGTTTGTAAGATCGAAGTGGAAGGCGATAAAGGGGACTAGCGAGGATTTTCCTAACCGGAAAGTCAGTGTTGAAATGCGAGTCGATCGTGTCGTTGAATTGAGATCAGAGTCGAGAATGTTGTGTGGAGAGTTGGAATGTTTTATTAGTGTATTTTAGGTATATCCAAGCCATTCTATGTTCATTGTATATCATATTTCTCTATATATTTATAGTTTAGATACAATGAGAATTAGATGGGTACAAAATTTCCCCATGGGGATGCGGAGTGCCAGGAGACATAAGGCAAGATTAAATTCGTAGCCATTTAATGTGAAGACATTCGATGCGTGGTTATCCAACGCTTGGATCTTTCACCTTTAGGAACCCAATGCATGCGGATCCAACACGTGGCTCTTGCACCCGCAGAAATCGAACGCGGAATGTTTTGGCATGTAGGGTCTAAACGCTCAGCGATTTAACGCATATTTATTTAACACGCGAGAATCCAACGCATAGTTATTTGACGCGCAGTTATGTAACCCGTAGGAATCCATCGCGTAGTTATCTAACGCGCAGTTACGTAACCCGTACGAGTCCAACGCGTAGTTATTTGACGCGTAGGGAGATAGGCGGCGATACAACGCACTCGGACGGAACGCGCGGCAATTTAACGCGTGACATTGTAACGAGTAACCGATTTAATGGGCAATTATTCAGCGAACGTGGTGCCGCGGTCGGTTTCTCGTTGGGCCGTGAATTCCTCGATCGGCAATTTCTCTTACGCCATCGGTTCCCTTATCAGCAATTTTCCCTGCACCATCAATTTTCTCGTCGGCGATTTCCTTTCGCAGCGCAAATCTCCTTACCTTAAATCGACTTTCTCTCCGCTCACGCGAACATTTTTTTCTCCTTCCAGCCAGCCCAGCCAGCCACGGTATTTCTTAATTCACGGATTTCCCGAATCGATTCTCGATTTTCCAATCGCGTTTCCAATAACTCGGTCGCTGCTCAAAGTGTCGGGCGTTCTGGCCGTCCGTCGACCTGTCTACTTGCTTACCTTAATGTCTTCCTTCCCCGGTCTCTTTCGAGACGCATCAGAATCTTATTGGGGCAGTCCGCGAGCGAGTTCACGGACTGCCACGGCTCTGCGAAACTCTGTGTCTCGGCCGGCGAAATTGAATCCGGCCTCTGGGGAAATGTTCCGCGCGTTCGCGAAGTCCGGTCGTTTCTACGAACCTCGCGATGAAATACTGCTTTGCGAAGGAACCCGATTCGCTTTCTTTTTTCTTTTCTTTTCCTCCGCGGCTACGCGAAATACCGACGATTAAACGCGATATTCCTCCTCGCTCCGCCACCGACGAAATACCTTTGACATCGGCTCGTTCGTGTTTACCTTTTGATAGGTAAAATCCTCCGCTTCATTATTTTTCGTGAGTCGACTATCCACGATTGAATCGCGGTTTTATCGCTGTTCCCTGGTTTTTTCAGGTTGTTGGCCGTACTCGAAGACCGGATAACTCGTATTTGCTCGCGCTCGTTTTTCCGCCAAAGAGTACTTTCATCTCCGATAAACGCGATTCTTTCTATCGACTTTGCCGTAAGTTAATATTGCCTCGGATCAATATTATTTTACGTTAATATTACCTTTCAGAATTGCACGATTTTAAACAAATAACAGGACAGAGGTCTTGTTCGGCGATGGATGGTTAGCCCCTTGTGTTACGATTTATTTTATTAAAGCGATTAAATGTCAAGACTGGTTTGCATTCAGTGATCCTCGTCAGTGCAAATTACAATTAGACTTAAATTGAATATCTAACCGGATTAAAAATATAAACAAGGTTTACCATATTTGAGCTGCGAGTCACGAGTGTAGCTCGTAGTTATAGGGAAATGGGTTAAAAGTAAACTGGTTGAACGGATTAGGGAGTAAGAGGAGAGCGGAAATCTGGAAATTCGTTTCTCCCGTTATTAAAATAACAGGGACTAGGGCGTCGTCGGGACGGGACAAAAATTCGTTTCGTCCGCGAAGAAATTCATCTGGAACGCGAGAAGAAAGGACTCGAGAAAAATCCAAGGTCCCTCGGGAGCCAAGTTGCACTTTTGTTACGTCGGAAAGCAACTTCTTCATCGGTCTGTGCTTACGTTAGCGATAAAAAATTCAACGGCTCGTCCTCGATTCCCAACGGGCTAAATTTTTACGGTCCTCTCGCTTGTTACTCTTTTCTTCTGTTCTCGCGGGTCGAGAACTCGCTAACCGTCGCACGCATATGCACTCGCGACACGTGGATAAAATTCGAAACCAGAAACAACGCGAACGTACTTCGAGAACACTATTCGCGAATTTGTTAGCTCCGAACAATACCGGACTTTACTGATTAGCAATTGATTAGATTCCGGACTAATGATTAGCAGAATACTCGCTGTCCAACTCGGACATGACCAATACACGGCCCTCATACCGAATTTGTGTGGTCTGTTAAGGGGAAAGGAAACAAATTGGACAACCGTCTAATGCTATCATTATAGAACATATATTACATCTAAGTATTACGTATCGATTTCGCTAGTTTACGGACCACCCTTGTTGACTTTCGTCGACATCTCACTTCTGCCACGAGGATGATGGAGGGTGAAAAGGAGGTCCTTGAAAAATACGAGTAACTAGTCAGCGGCCATGACTGTCTCATCCCTTCCAGTGTTGGCCGCTGGTGAACACATGTCCCAGATATTGAAAAAAACCCTCGATAATACGCCATGTATTTTAAAACTTGACAAATACAAGCCTTAACATACAAATATTAGGAATTCGCTGATAAGTAGTTAGTACCAATTTTTTTCAAACCACAACCACGTTACTCTGTGCATCAGTTTGGTGAAGCCATGTTATTGTGATAAATACATACACATCTAAACAAGAAAAAGACTTAATTATTTTATGTCCTTAATTCTAAGACCGGATCACACAAAGCGTCCAAAAATTCTCGAGCACCCACTCGGAAAACGCTCTCGCTATCGACTCGTTTACCCATATATCTTCTTGCCTTATTTTAAAGCTAGACTAAATAATTATAATACGACCCAGTCGTGGCGGCCGTAAGCCTAATCGACGTACTCGATACGCAGGATTCGCCGGGTAAAAAGGTAGCGCGGCTCCGAGTCAGAAAAGGGTTTAAAAAGAGGAACAACACGTAACGCAACAAGCTGCTCGTTAATTGCCTGTCACGACGGCTGGAAATTCCTGCGAGCGAACGGTGCAGAGGGAGAAGGGAAAAGAAAATTGCGGTATCTATTTGTTATCTTTTTCCGTGATAGACGTCGGTTTCGTTGGAAGAAACGAGCTTCCGGCGTTGGATCCCGCGAGAAGAAGGCTCGACGGGCAAGTTCGAACGGGGGAATAGGAGGAGACCGGGTGCGAGAAAAGCGATATTTCCATCGGATATCGGCGCTGCCGACTCTCCTATCGCATAAGGGATTCCTTTGAATGCGAGCGGCGTGGCTCGCGCTGGCAGAAAAATTACAACCCTCGTTGCTTCCTCGAAGAATCCTCGGCTCAAAGGTGCGCGGAATATCCATACGACCGGTTGGCTGGTCCGGGTTAGCTCCTCCGGCTGCTAGACGGAATCCTAATACGATTTCGAAACCCATCTCGTGCAGACCTAGTCCAGAAAGGAAGTTGAAGGTTGCGCGAGCAACTTCGCTCGTAAATCAATAGAATCGCGGCCCCGATCTCTTGCCGGCTCGACCTGCAAAAAAGATTACGAGTCTACCGTGTTACCCTTTTTTCCCTTGGATACCCTATCCGAGAAAACCATTCGAAACAATGTTTGCTTTTGTCCAAAAAAAAGCAAGCAACCCCCCCCCCCCCCCCCGCTCCGCCGAGCTTTCATTTTTAACGCGGACGTTGCAACAGGTGAGTGCGTGCCGCGCGATCTACCCAAACTGCTTCCATCCTTCTATCGGCCATCTCCGGGGATAATCCCTTTGATATTGTTTGAAATTTAAATATTGTCCGTGCGCTTCGCGAAAGATCGCGCGTTTGTTTCCTTCGTGTCCTCCGGGAGTATTTTCTCCTCGTTTCTAGCAGTCTCGGCCCTTGCACTTCCACTCGCTTTTGCTGCCGCTGCGTTTGTCTTTCTGTCCATTGTTGCCTGTTTGCCCTCTTCACGGTTGGTACCTATTTACCATTGCCACCACTATGACCCAGGCGCGATAGGTCCTTTGAACGTAGACTAACCCTCTCACGCAGCCTAACGAACATAGACGATATTGGATCAAAAAGATGGGTCTATTTCATAAAATAGACAATTTTATTACTAATATTTACTTATTTGGTGAACCAGATAGGTGCGATTGAGGAGTATACCCGTCATGATACAAAATCCTGCCACTTCTCCATGACGACTATACTCGTCGAACACAGCTAACTAGTTAAAAAAACCTACAATAATAATGTCCACAAGATCGGTTGAATTTTAGAAAGATTTTTCAATGAGGAAGCTTTCTAGATACTACTTGCCAATAATAAAAATGCTATCCAGCGCAAGTGGTTAAAATGTCGTACCCTGTCGTGCTCGAAAGAGTACCCCAGATAGTCGAAGCTGGACAAAAGAACTAGTTACGTCGACGTAGGTAGTCTTCCCCCGTTTCTCTCGAACAGAGGAGAATTATTTGCGGCGCGTTTATCCGCTGTAACAAGTTTCCGACGAAAGAACGGTTTACAGCGACGTCTCACAGAATTCTTAATGACGTTTCATCCATTGCTTCATCAATCACGCGACCTCTCGCGCGTTACAGCGGAAGAAGCTCTTCGGGGTTTCCAGCAGTCGGCGACCTTGCATCCGGAGGCATCAAGATCGTTACTTCACGGACTGCCACGTTCACGGAACTCTTGGAACAAAGTTAATTCCAGGAATGTTGGATCGACGTTTCCGCAAACGAAACTTCTTCCGAGCGAAAGCCGTGTCGAGAAAAGAAAGGACGCTCGCCGGAAATGAAAGACGAACGGACGAAACGAGCCGGAAGGGAATGGGGGCCAGGTGAAAGCCGGCGCGAAAAACGGGCTTTCCCAAACTTCCAAAATGTCTCTCTCTCTCTCTCTCTCTCTCCCTAAACAACCGTGCTTCCGCGTCGTTTAATCCGTGATTCGAATTTCGTTCGTTTCAAACCGACCGGATGAATCCTTTTTTTATTGGAACGAGTCGTTGTCATAATATCTTATACAATCGGGGAAAAAGTTCTTCCTTAACCCTCGATTATGTTGCATTCTTTACTTTTTCTTTTCGCTTTTCACTCTGTTTATTTCCAATACTCCCTGGACCAGCTATAGGATTTATGTTCAGGTTTATTAGGTTGGCAAATGGTAACTTTCTAGTTGAACAGTGTGACAAATTTTGTTGAAATTGTTATTTTTTAATATCGATCTCCGATATCGCCTGTTTTACTATCTTCAAACATCGCGTGTTTAATACTGTACATTAGGTGAACTGTTGGGTGACCAACGCAGCTTATCGTAATGCAACAAAGATCATAGACTCATTCTTAACCAAATGTGACAACCTCGATTCCTGGTCCCTTACTCATCCTGTATTCCGTACTCTTCCTTGATCATACTCTTCCTCAATCATTGTCATCAAAATCCAAAACTCAATCATGTGTGCAGATCATAACTCTGTTAGTAAAATCTTTAGGAGTTTCCTTAAAAACAGTAATGTTAATTCCCTCCATTCTGAATCCAACAAAAAGTTATTTACTTGAAATTATTGCACCAAGTCAAATGGCGACACTTGAGTTGCCTCTTCGGTACTGTTCGATCGGGAGAGACAAAATTCTTGACTACCAGATACCTGCATAGTAATTGGCGCAGGAAACGATTCCATTATTATCCTACGTCAGTCTCCTCGCTACGGAAACGCTAAAAATTTCTTTACGAAGATATTTCTATGGATCGTCGAACACGAACGGATATCTTCTCTCCCCTGGTCGTTTATTAAAAATTCTCGGCCGACAAAAAGAAACGGAAAGTTTCCGCGCTTTATTCTATCCGAGGTAAAATTATCGTTATTGACGCAATGCAAAGGAACAGAGTGCCCTTTGTGGAGAAGTAACGGTAGTTTTCATGAGCATTTTCATTTCGAGAGGCTACGCGCGTTTGATATCCGGCAGCGCAAACGGAGGATCTCGGGTAACGCGAAATTCGTAATTTCACGGAGGCCGTTAAATCATAAAATACGAAGGCAACGAACGGGCGGAGACAGAGATAAATTGGTGAAGGCCGAGAGAATAAGAAGGGTGAAAAAGTGTCGGGTTAGTTCGGTTCGAAAACAAATCGTCCGTTCACGTCGCACAAGAGAGGCCCATCCTCGCGGTGAACGGATATCAACATTACCGGAAACCGTGTTAGTCGCCGAAGTGTCTCGTTATTTCGGTCGCGTTTCGGCAAAATCGTTTCAACACCGTTTAAAGACAGATTCGTGCCCGTTTCGTTGGTCGTTCCGGCTCGTTCGAACCTCGACGTTCGAATCCTTGCTTTTACGACAACCCACGGGAACATTAAGGGGGAACATCTACGTAAAAAGCCGAAATTAAGCCGATTTTCAATAATTGTTTTGAAAGACACGAAACGAATAAATATTTTGGTTTTAAGGACTATTAAATTAATACTTTGACTTCACTTTGCAATTTCAGAATTTGAGAAAATAAAATAGACCCATTTTGAACACAAATTTTATTGAATTTTAAATTAAATAAAATTCGTATATTTTTAGTAACACAGAAATGACAATACGAATACACAAGAAAAAATACTAATTCAATTAAATTTATAGTTACATGACCTCGAATAGTGTTATACACACGAGAATGCAGCTATTGCAATATTTTGAAGTGAGGCTAAAAATGTCCCACCATGTATTACCATGCATCAAAAAGGTGGGACATTTTTAATCCCACCGTGCCCCAAAGAGGAGGAAAAAAAATGACTTGTCTGACCCTATCCACATAGAGGTCCCCCCTTAAAAATTCTAACCATCCACGGCATTACATCGTATTTTCAGGGATTCGTACCGACCCCGACATCGCGTATCTGCCTCCGCAGCCACCTGCCCAACCTATCCGTTCACCGATATTATGTTTTACGACGACAACCGACTAAGGTATCCGGTTCGGCCGAATACAGTGAAATGCGGGAATTTCAGAAGCCTCTTAGATCCTCCGAAACGGTTATCCGACGAGCTTACCACTGTCTCGCTCGAAAAGCGAACGAAACGTTCGCTCGTAAAAGTCCTTCCTCTATGCTTGATCGTCCCGGTGAAGTTACTTCGCGCGGAAAAACGACTGCTCTCGCGTTTCTTGCCGATAGAAACTATCGTGCGGAAGTATCTTGATGTTATGAGTGTCCAGTAAAAGCGATATTACGAGTGTTCGATTGCTGCGCGTTGTATCGCCACGATATCGTTCACCGTTGTCATAATGGTTGTCGTTAACATTTGTTACCGCGAAGAAACCGAGTTAATATTTGCTTCTTTTAATGCGTGTACATATGCGCGTACGTGAGCGACCAGGAGCGGCGGTATCGAAATTGAACTTGAAAGAAATGTGGTTAGTTGAAGGAATGTAGGTGAATAAATCAATCCGGTGACATTATCATCGGTTACTTTGTTTAATTTAACGAGTGCTCTCCTGGTTCGTTTTTTTTCTGTGCACTAACAATCAGACGTTTTCTTTTCATTTTTATTTTGTTGTTTTTCTTTCCTTTATAAAACGAGATTGTGAGAGCGCGTGTCCGAATAAAGGAATAATAAAAATTAATTGGTACATTAAGTGCCTTCTCATCTTACACGAGCTGATCTCCATAACGTAACTATAATTTACCGAATATTCGCAAGATTATAATACGACATCCGATTCCAAAAGTATGACATTTAAAGGGTGTCGTATTACCATTTGTTCCGGTTGGCAAACGCTTTTGAAAACGTACAGGAGGGATATTCCGCTGGACGAATTCAGGGAAATCGTCCTGGGGCAAGGCAGTCTACGTAACACGCGAAACAAAAGGAAGATTCGAGCGAAAAAAGGATCGTGACATGAATATTCAGCACGGTGGATGAAGTTTTAACTATCCGCCGGTCTATTAATCAAACCGCGTTATCGGCTGCCCGCGGAACAATTCATAATGATGGCAGTTTGTCGATTATGCACCGTCGACGCGCAACGACGTTCATTGCTCGACTTCGCGCGCTCCACCGACCGGAAATTCACCCCCGACAACTTTGCTCTTTTCGTTTCACCGATCGAGCATCGGTTTTCGAACCCGTCGCTTAAATTTTCTTCGCGGTTCGCAAAACGCGGGTTAGCCTGTTAAGGTAAAGCACGAACGGTGCGTATGCCTCTTTTTAGAGAAAACCCAACATATTTTTATAACGTCTATAAATATATATAATTATTACTGTAATATGCGACGCGTAGTTTATTTTTACATAACCACACCAACATAGCCTCGCGAGAAGAATCGCGATTTATCGCCGGGCGAAGGTTGGTCAATGTTCGACGATACAGACAGAGAAGCAGGAATCGCGATCGATCCTGGCCAGACGATTACCGCCAAAAGCGACGGCCACTTCTTTACCGTACCGTAGAGAGTTTATTGCGCCGCCACAAACGATTTTTACTTCCGTTTTGGTAGACGGTTAGCAAACACGTTCGCGTACGAGCACGCCGTTCAAAGGGAACAAGTAGAAACAGAGACTTTCCCCGGACCGGGTGTAATCCATCGAGTCGCCTCCGGCGGAATCTGGATTCGGTGTCTATAAGCTTGAAAAAGCTGTTGGTCGTTGGACGACAAGGGAACTCGGTCGAGCGAAACGGAGTCACAAGTACAAGCGGCGAGCAACGACGAACGGTTAAGGGAAAGAAACGGGGAGAGTAACGCGGGGATGGTTTAACGAGATCGATGAAGCCGAAGTCGGGGGTTCGGGGCCCTCCGCGATCCCGTAAGCCTTCTCCTCGAGGAAACCGGGACTGCGATCGGTTCACCCTCTCCGTCGCGATCCGCCGAGAAAATCCTCTGGCGGGTGTCGCGTCGGCGTACGGTGCAGCCATGTTAACATCGGTTTAATGGCGAGCCGTTAAGGGGCTAGGCGCGCCTTAAGCGACCAAATAAACCACCTTAATGCTCGGCCACCGGCCGTCCTTTTTCACTAAAACAGCACATTTTTCCTCGATGCTCGCGTCCCGTTTCTCGGAAGGGTCGCCGGGAAAAAATGTCGAGCATTTGCGACACCCGCAGCTCGTACGGGCAGGCGCGAGCCCGCCTGGACGCCGCCTTTTACCGACGGCAACGAAATATTGGGGTCCTTGACGGCGCGACGAGAATGGTTTTACATCCGGACAAAGTGACTTTTATTTTTATTCCAAATATCGCCATTGCCCTCTTCCTGTTCTCCACCCTCGAACGTTCCCTACGCTATTCGACGACGTTCCGGAGTTCAGTCCCTCACTTTATTACACTCGCCCCTGTTGTCATAATATTTTTAGTTTTACCAATTTTTAGTTTCTTTCGGCCTTACAACTAGTGTACGAGTGCACCAGGTATTTCAGGTACGTAAATTGTATTTCTCCTCTTCTTAGGATCATGCGTGAACGTTCGATCGCGTTAGTCGAGCTTCTCAATTCGCTTTGCCCATTTTAAGCCTCCTTAAAACCTTCCAAAGCGGTCAAAATGACCATTTAACAGGTTTCTAATTTTAAGTTACAAGGTATGTTAAGATGGATTTTATGAGATTCGTGTTGACTTGCATCAAAATAAAGAGTTATTATGTACATTAATTTGTGTTCAATCGTTCGCTTATTTGCTTTTCAACTTCATTTTTAATTTCAAAATGAACGTGTATTATACGTCGGTAGGTTTAGTGTTAATAAATCCTCGCACTGAACCCTAAAAATCCTTGGGTCCTTGAACCTGACACGCTATATCCCCGCGCGCTAAATCCTCCCGTGGTAAATCCACGCGCGCTAAGTCCCTACTAAGCGATCAGCGAACATCCACGAGTTATATCCTCGCACATTCGATTCCCACGCGTTCCGTCCGCGGCGAAGGTCGAAACTTTTTGCCCATCCAATACACCGCCCAGCTGGAAGAATTTTTTTTACGACGGAACTTTCCTACGAATTCCACGATTCGCTGAAATAAAGTGGTCGGTTTAAAGGTAGAAGCAGGGTCCATGTTAACAGCCTCTTAATGGCGGGACATTTGTAAGGGATTCGTAGGTTTAAGCGGTAAAATAAAGTTTCGTCAGTCCGCTCGTTCTTCTCCGGGCGAACGTCTGCCGTTGCTTCCTCTTTGTTTTTCTCTCCGCCGTTGGTAAGACACTTTCCGACACATTGACTTTTATCGCGGGTGATTTTTCTTCGGTTCTAACTCGGGGCGGCTCGCGAATTCCGTTAGCTTCGCTATAATGCTTCCGTCGTTCGAGAGATGGCTAGACGTTCTCCGCGACGTTTCGGTTTTCGTTGCGATCGTGTTCGATCGGTTCGCGCAGTAATTCCGTTCCCGTTTCCTATTTCGCGGCGAGCCAAATGGGTCGGCAACATTATTCTTCGTAATAGCTCCGACGATTCTGAAATTAACGGCAAACGGTCGATACAACGTTGATTAACAAACTGATGGCAGTTCCGCGATGCCGTATCATCGAATTCGTGCGCTAATATCGACGCTTCGGCGATTATAATCGGTTCGCGGATTACGCGTTAATACGCGATAAACGTTGTCGGGTCCGATATTAATATCTTTATCGTTAATCGCGTCGGCGAATTAAACCTCGCCGCACGCTTGCAGCTGCGCGAGAAACGTCGTATAGTATTGGGAGTTATTAATGGGAACGATGAAATAACGACAGAAAAATAATGCTCCTCATAATTATGATTTATTAGTGCTTCGAACTGACGGACTCTTTGAAGGGAGTCTTTTGACTAAATGGATCTCGACGGTCAAGTAACGCTTTAACTTTTTGGGGAACGGTGGGATTAAAAATGTCCCACCTTTTTGATGCACGGTAATGCATGATGGGACATTTGAAGTCCCGCTATAAAATATTGTAATTGCTGCACACTCGCGCGTGTAAGACTATTCGAGGTCATGTAACAATAAATTTAATTGAATTATTATTTTTTTTGTGTGTATTCGTATTATAGTTTCTGTGTTATTAAATAATATACCAATTTTGTTTAATTCAAAACGCGATAAAATTTCTGTGCAACATGGATCTATTTTAATTTTCTGAAATTTTGTACCTCAAAGAGTTGCCCTATAACTACGAGCTACGCTCGTGACAAACTTGCCGAATAAATCGTAGCACAATGAGTTAAAAATAACAATGAACAACCGGTACTTGAGGAGTACATTTTTATGTGAAACACCCGTTATATAATTGAGGAAATCGGGAGGAAATAGTCGGTACCAATGTTTGTCAAAGTGCAACCTTGTTACTCTCCGCGTTAGTTTGGTAAAACGTTGTAATTGTGACATGTGTATACTTTTATATAAAATAATCGAAACGCTGGACGAAACAAACGTAAGATCGACAGATCGACGCGATCGAACGTCATTCGATCTAAGCGTTAATCGAACCAATCGAGTTCCATCGTATAGCAACAGGATCAGCAACGAAGTATTGGAGCCTCGTAACGCGAAAAATCGTGCAAGTAGAATTTTACCGTAAAACGGTCCAGCTAAAAATTGTCTCGGATTCCCGGGCGAAACGTTCGAGGACTTTTCGATTCGTACGAAGTGCCGTTTCGAGGAAAGGAAAAACGTTCGGAAAGCTACCGGGAACTGATGTCCGAAAGAAAGTAAAGCGCGCTCTGTCCGACTAATTGAACCTTATAGATTTTCTCTTCGCTGTTCATTCGTCCGAATTCCGTCGTCGTCTCAATTAGAAGAAATAAAAATAAAACATTCAGGCCAGCGAGCACTTTGAACGCGTTCGTTAGCCGCTTCAAAAATAAGCTACTTTCGGTCCGCGTATTCGTCGAGGTTCAAAGAAATCCATCGACGGCATAATTCGATGAGAGCATACGCCACCGAAATGGCCGCCTCGTTAACGACCGAAACTCGATCGACGGAAACGGGAAAAATAAGCGAAATCGGCCGAGAAAAATGGGTAGGGTGGCGGGGGGGAACACGCGTCACGATCACGGCGCCGGCAAAACCGCAGACGGAAAGTTTATCGCGCAAATTTTCTCGTTATCGATCGCGGAATTTATGGATGCCGTACTCGGACCAGAAGTTCCGCCGGTTTCTCGTTTTGATTACGCGAGATCGCACGCGCGAGACATCGAACGCGCTCGGTTTCGAACTCTCGAAGCGCCGTTCGATGCGCGACACACGCGACGTCTGTGTTTCGTGAAAAAAAAAGGTAGGTCAACCGACTAGACGATCGATACGAACGATTAAAAACACTCGCCGCGAATTGGGACAGGACGCGAAACAAAATTCGAAGTCTCTCGAGCACGCGGATTAATTTTTAAAGTTTCGCGAGCTCGTCAAATCACTCTCCTATAATGTTCGTCATTCGATTCGACTCTTCCCGAGTTAACTCTTTGCACTAGGACGACGGCTCACCTTCGATGTTTGATGTAATAGAACAGTTAGAATAAATATTTTTTATCTAAATCTATAATGTCATACGTATGAAGTTTAAGCATAGCGAAGGGTACAACAGTGAAAATCAATAGTAAAAAATAATAATTTCCAAAAAATTTATGAAACTTTTCTGTTAAAAAGTGTTTCGGGATACCGTATGCCAATAACAAAAGTGTTTTCGAGTGCAAAGGGTTAAACGCGAAGGGTGAGTTGGGCGTAAAAATTAGTTCCACGATGGCGAGCGGCTAGATTCTTTATCGGGGAAGAGCATTCGTCTTTCCACCTGACGACATTCCTTTCATTTGAAAGCTATAATCGCGTTTCACGTTCGGCCGTGATCGTAAATCATCGAGGTAGGAAACAGAGGAGGGTCGCCCTCGAGACTCGCGAACTCGCGGCGATCTTTATCTTCCGCGAACGGCGAGGGCGACGCTTTTTCGTGGAGGAAGTAACTCGAAACTCTCGATAAATCCTCGTTACGTTTTGCTGGTCGCGTTCGCCGTAATGATTACGGTACACGAATCGCCCTGACAAATTGTTTTTGCCGGACGGTGAGTCGCGAAGCGCGACTCGGACGAAAGAAGCTTGCAATACCGGAATAGCTCGTCACCCAGGAATTGGCACATCTACTCGCACATATTTTCAGTGCTAAAATCTAATTGGTTCGCACGGTCACGCATTCCGATTGACCCAAAGAACGTAAACAAACGGCAGTGGACGATTGTCAATCGACATCGGAGGATTCGCGGTGAGGATAGGTGTACTTCTTATGTTTCATTTCAGCCACCTCACGCGCCATGTCCTGGGTGATGAACTGTACGAGAGAGCGGACACTTCGACTTTTTCAGTTTCTTCGTCGAATCGTGGAGCTTGCGATAACGAACGACGTCGAATTCGACGCCTTTCCTCGACTTTCCGCTTCGAAATTTGTACGATAGTCGCAGGCCGTATAAATACCGATAGCGATCGAAAGTGCGGCGGACCGTGTACGAAAAAAAGGAAACGAGAAATAAAAAAACCAGCCGGCATACGGAAGCTTCGTATTTCACCTTGTGACACTTTCCATCCGCACTCTCTCGATTCTCGATATATAAAAAAAAAAAAAAAAGGCGAAACAATGGTGGCACGATTTTTATCGGGCCGATTTATTTGACGAGAAATCTCGATCGCAACGACGGAAGCTTTTCCCGTGCACGCGACCCGTGGGAAAAATTCCTGAACAACGACTCGGCCAGATTGCGACAACCCGTGTCGCGTTTCGGTACAACACGGTTAACACGAATTTCCATTAGGAAATTAACGGACCGGCCTCTTATTAGCCGATGTGACCGATAATGCGTTGCCAACAGCGGTTCGACAGATTGCCACACGATGCATCCTGTACTCGTCTCGCTGTTCGTAAACAGTCGAGTATGAGCGTTCGTTGATACAACCCTTTGACACAGACACCGTTCTGCAACCTCGGTAATGCAACTTTACGTAACGTCGTGACGCGCTGCTATTCGACGGTAACCATCCCGTACCTCGTAAACGCAAAGAAAGCAAGGCTGCTAGAAACGCGTTCACCTCTTGAAATATCTCTGCTTTTTTTCGTTTCGCGATGGGTGTACGAATCTGGTTCTGGGGTAAGAGATCAAACTTACTCAAAGATATCCTCGTTTTTCTTAATCCGTGGTCAGATCCTTGAGGAACGTTTCTATTCATTTACGCAACGTTGCTTGCCTTTTTCAAAGTTTCTCAAAGTGAAAAAGCAAACAGTCCTGCAACATCCGATAGCTGCGTGACCCCAAGTCAATAATAAGTCCAAAAGCATGTTAGATTTCCGAAAAAGATATTATTAATCCCATTTAGAGTAAAACATGTCCTCTCCATTTTGGAAGATTCCTCTTTTTCATTCCTAACGCGGAATGCGCAAACCTATCTAATCGGGGAAGCAGGCAGACTGTAAATTATCGTCAAATAAATAAATCAACGTTAAATAAAGTATTGAACAAAGGTAAAGACTCTGTCACCTCGCTTTCCCACTCACAAACATCTCCTCGTTTAGACCTAGCACAGTTCATGACGATCAAAAATTGTTCAATGGTAAAATTATAATAGCTAATTGCCTACGACCCTCCAAAAATATGTCGACGCTGACATACATGTTATTAAGTGGATATATTTCGCGACGGAAAGGAACATACGACGTCTGTAGGCACCAATCTTCGATAGATGTTGTATCGCGAGCCGCGACTCGGGTTCAGTCTTCTTCCGTGTTGTATTTCACTTCCGACTTGGACTACTCCCTCTTGAAAAGTTTCGCTGTTTCTACAGGCAAGATCGCGGCCAGGTATCAAGAGCTTCGCCTCATCCTCCGCCGTCACCTCCCGTGCAAACTCCCAAGAATTTCTCTCCGTCGCATCGTCCTGCCACTCGACGTTCGTTCTTCAATAAGCCACGCAAACTTTCTTTCGATTCGAGAAATTCGTCGTCCGACGTTGTTTCGGTGCAAAAAATCGAAATCTCGACAACCGGGAATCAGCCACGTAATGTACGCATTTATTAGTCGGTCGAGAGATACATTTCATGTACGACGTACGAAGACGAAGAGCGAGATTCGTGAAGTTTAAGTTCGTGCGTTATTGGGAAAAACGCAATCGACTATAATACATTAGTCAGGCTAGTCAACACCGTGTACGAGTTCAGTTGATGCAATAAAATCGATTAAAACTCGTCCTGTCGGTCGATTCGAAAGTGGGATTAGAAAAGGGGAAGTATCGGGACACGAAAACCGCTTACGAGGATCGGAAGCCTCTAGTCGGGGGGAAAATAACGTGAACGAAGCAGCCGAGAGTTTGCCGGCGGATAATAAGTTGCGATAAGTTGGCATCGCGGATGACAAAGCCGATGGTTGAAAAGTTAGCGCGTGCGAGAGACTCGCGAGTACTGAAAGTAGTTAAGCGGGAGTTTGCGCGAAAGCAATTTCGCGTGGCACACAAGCGCGTTCGATGGCCGCGCGCGTGTTCGCCGAATCTGCTTAGCGTGTATTTTCGAGATCGTGCTCACGTAGGCGTCGTTTCGACGGCGTACGCTCGTCGCGAGACAACGATGACCCGCGCCGTACCGAAACTCCAATTATCGCTGCAGTTCCTGCAACGTCCCGAAAGCAGATCTCCGCGACGCGATAAACACCGTTCCGGATATTTTAGCGTTTCCGTGGGTGTCGCGACCTCTCGCTATCGTCCCTCTCATTATCGTACAATTCCGGTATCGTACGCGGCCCACACGCCGTTATAAGCCACACCGTGTTGCGGTTGTTCTCGCTTCTATAAACCCGCCCCCGTTGCGATAACTTCCTTTTCATAAATTCCCTTGGCACGGACTACGTTCTCCCGGTTTATATCCCGTTTACGCACGCGCTAGCACCTTGCTAACCCCGTTCCTACGATTATCCCTGGGCTTGGCGTCGATTCCCGGTCGTCGATCTCCCCCGAAATCGATCCATACTTTATTGTGGATAATAGAAAAAATACGCAACGCTGCCGGGACTATCGCAAACTCCCTTTAGGTTATTTTCGATTACGGGTTTTATTATATGGGATTGACAAATAAGTTCGTTCGGTTTTTCAAGGTGCGTGCGGTCAAGTTTGCTATGTCATAGCAATCTCTCGTACCAATTGGGATGGATTGACTTCGACTATAGACTTAATGTCATTTGAATTAATGCCGGTCGGTTAACCCGAGCAGAGCGCATCATTGACGGCAAAATTTCCAGAACAGAATTTGGCATACCACTTCCGGCACACCCGTTCCGTTCAGGCATCATTTCCAACAACAAGGCATATCTTTTTATGAGCATCCGCAGCCCGTTTGCATTTTTTTAAATAATAAAGCAAAATGTGACGATAATGCACGCTATTTATTTCCATATTCACAGCTAGGCAGCACATACAATATTGATTTTAGCAGAATTAAACACAGCACAACATAAGCAGTCAAACAGCTCAGAAGGAGGTAGGTTGTAACTTTGCCGGGGGCCTTTGTGACCCGGAAAGTGTCTGTTTTATGTCTTATTGTTAGAAATGGAAAGTTTGGGGAAGAACTTGGGAGGATTGGCGAGCACATTGGCGTCGAAGATTTTAGGAGTATCTGACAATATGTACAATCTCTAAATTTCTACATCTGTGAATTTCTACATTCTTTATCTGTCTTATCTTATCTATGTTTTGACGACCTTTGTTCATGTCCAATACGGGAGACTTGTCATACGAGTCATAGTCACGTTAATCCCGAGGACTTTGCGATCGTCACGGATTTATCGGTATTCAGCGATTTCAAATCGTGCAAGGAGAGATTTCGTGGTTCGCTCGCGATCGTGGGCGAGCGACGAATCGGAAAAGTAAATAACTTTGTTACGAGGTAATCGGTAGTTGAAACGATACGATCAATGGAACGGAGCGAAGCTCGGAAAGAAGGAAGGGAAACCGGAAAGAACGTGTGGTTGGCCCGAGCGCGATTCGTTTCATGGAACGGAAAGTTTAGTTGGTTGGCAGATGGAGTGGAAAGAAACGTAATTACAAATAGTTGTTCCGCGTTTCGCTCGCAGTCCGACTCGATTACCCGCGATCTTCGATTTGATAAATAGCACGATCGGTCGTCGAGTTTCATCGAGAGCGGGTAATTTCTGCCTGTGCTCGCCCGATTCGCCGGAACACAGCGCGGCCGTATTGATCCTCGCGATTTTCGAAATAATTAACGTAGCCGCGGTGATTAAATTGGCTAATGGTATACACAGGATGGTTCAAAACAAACGTTCAACGTGAACCAAGAATTTATCGCGACGAACCTAAGTCGAATTGTCTGCTAACAAATTATCGGGCGAAATTGTCACAAATTTTGGTTCCTCGTGTTCCTCGATGTAGCTGTCGAGGAATCCGGTTATTAATCTATATACGCGAACGCAATTTCCTCTCGCGTTAATCCGAACGAAGGCACGACTACGAACGAACGAGCGTTCGTTACTTGAATACGCGTGTCCATTGGCCGACGGTAATAATTTTCGCCAACCGACGAAACAAAATTAATATTCGAATCGGAGGCAGCCTTTCTAAACCCCTGTAATATCGATAGCAACGTTGAATACGCTAGCCAGCAGAAAAACGGAGCGTTTGATAAATCGACGTAGAATTATTTAATGAACCGATGGATGCCGGCGCAAATTATACTCGAATTCTAAATGACAGTGAAACCGTGTAATTCGCTCGCGTTATCGATTACCTACTGTCCGGACACATATCGTTATATGATATCGTTTCGGCCATTACCACGTAACCGAGAAAGACAAAGACAGTAGGCTACTAATCCTTTGTTATTCGCTGCTACAACATTAAAGTGCCTAAAGAAAGTTTGAATGTCGGGACTGTTTTGCATTTAGAAATTCGGAATTAGTGGACAATAGAGTTAGGAGAAAGATTAACGCTTTGACTGCCACGTCATCCACATATGGGTGAGACTTAAATTTCCACGTTATTCAACTATCTATATTATTAAGAATTTATTCATTTACACAATTGGAAGTACTCGTATTAACTAGTTGGAACAATGAATAATAAATAGAGCAGTATATTGTGAACATATCCGGTGGTATTTATTAATCATAAAAGTACTATCTACTGAAATTTCCAACTGCCTCGTTGTGGCAGTCAACGCGTTAAGGGACGACACGGTAAAAAGAAACAACATAAGCGTCGATGTTTCCAATGCTACATATCCCCGTACGGTCAGCCTTATCGGTCGGTCCTTTGACGAAGCACAAACTCGCTAACGGGAATTATCAAATGGACACAGTCACGTTGTCCGATGGTGTGCGCAAACGGAAAGTTGACCGGGTAGATCGAAAGAGAGGCGCGTAGAACGCGACGAAGCTGCGGGCGCCTGGACGCCGGCGTATTTGCTGATTGCGCGGCTTGCTTGATCGAGTTAGATGCAAACCGAGCTTACGGTTGTCCCCCCCTGAACTACGTTTGCCCATCACCTTCTAGCCGACCTACGGATCCCCGTGTATACATAGAATTAGCGACAGAAGCGGCTCTCCTCCGGGTCTGGGGGAAGTGCGGACCGCTTCGTTAACTCGTGGATACAGCGCGAGACGTGCTTCGCTTGCCAACCAAGAAACGACCCGAACAGACGCTGTGCCGCGAGATATCCTCGGATTCACCGCAAACGATCGGCCCCCGAATCGTTCGCCGGCTTGCACCGACCTTTCCGTAGCAGCCATCGAAACCGAATCACCGTCCGATAGAACTCGGCTGAATAGAACGCGGATGAATATCTTCGATTATTGTACAGGCAACCGCGAGTTTGTTGCCGAACCACCGACCTACAAGGCGATACAGATTTCATACGCCGGACGAATATCGTTTAGGACGATCCATGGTACGTTATAGTCGTTCCCACCGATTTGCACGCGTTAAATTTACGCTCGTTAAATCTCCACGAATTTAATTTGCACGCGTTGAATCTACCGTTGGATCTCTACGCGTTAAATCTGTGCTAGGATCAGGTTTAATCTCTGCGCGTTAACCCTTTGCACTCGGAAGGTGACTCACACTCACCATTTTATATACAGCGACCGGCATAATAAAGTTACCATTCAATAAATCGCATATAGAATAGCTCAAAACTACTGTTTTTAATGAAAAACGATCCTAATATCGGGGTTTTTTGAAAGGTTTACCGTCATATTAAGACTTTATTACAAAAATTAAAAGACTATTTGTAATAACAAAAAGTTTTAACTTTATTTTAACAAAGCAAACATTTTCATATATGACAAAAAATGTTACCACATCGTAAATCTTAATTTACATTTAATTTATCAATCTTTTATAATCAGATAAACGAACTGTTAGTTACAAGCAACTGTTAGTTATGTCCTGTTTATATCGTATGTACAGTACATCGCGTTTACGCGTTGCAATTAAACAAAGGCATTAGTTTTAAGATATTCTGTATTGGTTATAATTGGATGGTCACTTTATTATGCCGGTTACTGTATGTATAACGCCATAGATTTGCCCAAAAAATATGTATTCAAATTATTTTATTAGACCAAACTCAAGTTTCGCTGGTCGGATCATCGCGCAACAAATCCACGAGCGTTTATCGCCGAGCGTTATATGGCCGAACGTTGCACCCCTGTTCGCATCGCGTTACCCTGATTTCGTAAAACGTCGTCGGCCGTAAAGCGATCCGCGAGGAACCCGAAGGGAAGCTGTCGATTCAGCGATAAATCGAATTGCTGGGAAAATTCTGCGAACCCCGCTTTCGAGTCTCTCTATCGGCGGCGCACGAATATCGGAAAATGTGTGTTCCGTCGCGGGAAATATCTGACAAAGGGTAGATAGATGGATAGCTCTGGCTTCTCTTTTAATTCCGTTTCAATTAAAAGCGGTGTACGGTGGTCCGAACGGAAGATTATTGAAACGTGATTTTTTGTTCTGGTTCCGTAAAGATACGCGAGACGCGCAAACTCATGACCGTTCTACGAACACGCGTTTCGAAAGCGACGGGAAATAAAGCGCGAACGTCGAGCAATCTCGACGAAATTGTCGGCTCGAAAAAAGCGAGAAAAGTAAGAGGTCGATTCGAACGCGGAACGAGCGTAATTAACGAATCCCGCGAGCTCTTTCGCTTTTACGTTCTTTCCCCGTTTCCGGCGACGCGTTGCCCTCTTCCTTAACTTCCACGTAACTCCCCAACACTAGAATCTGGTAATCATTATCTAACTCTGGAACTTCTTCGGCTTCCGCGATCGTGCACACCGTCTTCGTTACTTTCGTTTTCTCCCTCGCGGTCGTCCAAACTTTTATCTAAACGATTCTCGGCCGATAGGAACTCGAACGCGGATTCGATTAACGTCCGCGAATTTCTTCCTGATATAAAACCGAGTCACGCCATTTTCCCGATCGTCGAAAGGTTGCGAACAATTTGGCGAACGACTGTCGACCGCGGTTACGTCTTGAATCTGTCGATAATGAACCGGCTTGTTATCGACGAATCGAGTTAACCCGTCGGTTTGTTCGATTAGCTCTTTGCGGCACAAGATTCCAGATAATAAAATAGATTCATGTTGCACAGAAATTTTAACGCGTTTTAAGTGAAAAAAATTGGTATATTTTTATTAATAAAGGTATAACATAATGTAATCGCACAACAAAATACTAATAGTTCAATTGATTTTGTGGTTACAGGGTGCGACTCAAATAGTCTCACCGTGCCACATAGGTTCATGAATATGTTTTTCAAAATTTCGAGGTGGGACTAAAAATGTCCCACTGTGCATTACGGTGCATCGAAGGGTGTGATACATATGATCCGAGCGTGCCTCAAAGAGTTAGTAGACCCCCCGAGCGAAAATAAAAACGATCGTGATTGGATCGCAAATCAATTCCGCATTTATTAGATCCCGGCTCGACGGCGAAGAAAAAGAACCAGACCGGATTTCGAACGACGCGTAAGTACCTATTTCCGCGGTGGACGTGGCTCGAAATAATTTAATATCATCGCGAACGTGGACTTTTTAATTTCGCCGCGGCAGAATCCGCGCGTTGACGAACTCGCTGGAAAGTTACCGGGGAAAGCTTCGTTTCGACGGTTATACCGTGTTATCTTTTAACTCGATGGATACTCGTGTAACTAAAAAAGAGTACTCTGGGACAGTTATCAGTCCGAGGTTCTCTACCGTGCTTTCGCCCGAGTTACCATTTACCGCTTTCACCGGCGTAACCCGAGTTGAAGCTTTCGCGATGACGTTGCGATCGTACAACTATATATTCCGCTCTCTGGAACGTCGAGAAAATTTTATAAAGACCGCTTTAAACTCCGGGATGACGCGGTATCGAGGATCGTTAACTCTACATTTACGAACGATTAATTACTACTTCTATTTAAAGTGAAATTAAACTGTTAAAGTAACTAAATAATGGATAACACGTAAACTTACTAACACGATAACTCATTTCGACGAAAGTTAACCTACGTTTTAAGAAAAGCTTCTTACCGACTTTCATGATTATCGAACGCCCAATGATTCGTGTTACAAAAAAATGCAATAAAAAATAGAAGTTGACATTGTAAAAAACACCGTCGAGCATGACCTCTATAGGTCACTATAGGTCAAGTCCATATTTTTTTTATCGAGCGCCCTTCAAGTCGTACAATTTTTGTTTGAAACATTTTCCGTATTTTTCATATTATTCGAGGTATTTTTCCGAGGAGATTAAAACGAGACACCCTCTATATATAATTGAAATTAATCACATATATATTATAATATATCTATACATATATCACAATTACGTGTCAGCTTGATTTCCCCAAACCTTCCGATCCTGCACAATGGACGCGTACCGACTTCGATCGTACAGAAATTAATACGAAATTGCGAGCAAACGTGACGGGGTAGATTCGTTGCTGGTACATTAATTTGCTCGCTCTCGTCGCTACTCGTCCCGTCGGTTAATTTTCCGACGAACGCGCTTTTCCGTAGCAAGCCGCGGAGCGGAATTTCCTTTCCCTCCGACGATTATAAGAATCATCGTCGAACACGAGAGATCGGTGAAAAGTTTTATACGGTCGTAAATTGGTTTACATCTTTCATGGGTAGGCAGAGAGTCGTAATTTGATTTGCTCGTAAATCAGAGCAGGCTTACAGCTCGTTCCGCGTTTTATCGCCTCGAGTGGCCTACGTTTAATCGGATGTTAGAGAGTGTCATTCGCCAGATCGGCCACGTTAACGATTATTATCGTCCTGCTACTCCTCGTAATTCGTCGTTGCTTCGTACACGCTCCTGTCTGTCAGTTACTTAAAAATCGATGCGAGCTATTATACGGGTAATTCGAAACAACGAATGGAAACGCAGCGAGAAATTAGATCCACCGAGACTAGATCGTAGTTTCAGTTTTGAATTTTTGCAACCTTCTTTGAGACTAAGAACAAGTCATAAAAGCCATGGGTCACCGCATTATTTAGTGATGCTATACAGGGTGGTTCACTACATTTTGCCATTTAGATTTACGTCATTATTATTACTCGTAGCAAACAATGTTTCGGATGATGTTGAATGGTTTTGAGTGGGGCACATTCTGATGGTATATTTTTTTGTAGGTGGACGTGTAAAGCAGATACGAAGGTCTTTAATGTTTTTTTTAAATGCAATAATATATTTTTTATTGCATCAGCTGATGCTCCTTCATATTCTTTACAAAAAAGTATTAATCTATTTATGTAAAAAAAATATACCATCAGAATGTGCCTCTCTCAAAACCATTCAACTTCATCCGAAACATTGTTTGCTGCGAGTAATAATAATTACGTAAATCTAGATGGCAAAATGTAGTGAACCACTCTGTATAATTATTAGTTTTCTTAATATCTGTTTTAACATGTATACATTAAATATTTCAGTTTTATTAACACGTTGAATGCCAGAATGAGGCTTGTTCTGCACGACGAGGCTTTGCGGTCGCGAATCGAGCTTTTCCGTCGCGAACCCCAGCGCAGAAAGGATTTCGAGTCGGTTTTTCGCGAGAAATCTCACTTGCCGCTTAATCAAGGGTCGAGGAATTTGCGAGCGGAACGGGACGGTCGAATTCGTAGTACAACGAGAGCACACAATCGGAATGTTTTTTAAGGGTGCTCGCGCAAACATGTAAGCAAACGAACCGGTAGAGAATCAACAAGCCGCGTGACTCGTTCCTACGTCGGTGAAAGGTATGCAAATGGTGAGAAAGTCGCGAGCGCAAACAGAGAGAAACGAGCTGACTGAAACAGAGGTCGCGAAAGATGGAAAGGAATTGGATGCTGCCGGGTACACTTGATCTAAATACGCGCGTGCCCTTAGCGCGAGGACAATCGAGAGGGAGCGGCATAAATAGCGTTTCCCGTCGTTCCGACGACCGACCATCTCGCTTTGCATCCTTATTGTCTATACTCACCGCGAATAATTGCTTTTTAAATTAACTCTCGGCATCGAATTAACATAACAAATGTTTGCCTGTCTCCGGGACGCTTCGAATACCCCCGCGGTTTCTCTCCCTTTTCTTTCGTTTTCGTACATCAAAGACCGTCTAACTTACTTATTTGCTCGCTCTCGTTGACGGAGCAGCAATTGAAAATGTTACCGCAACTTTTCCTGCAATCTTTTCGCGATGCGTTCGCGGAATTTTATTAAACTGTCTGCCGGCTCGTCCGTGTATACCTTTTAATAAGAGGACCTTTACAACTCGGAGAACAATGAGTTACATGCTCGTCACTCTAAACAAGACATCGGAAACGAGAGACGAAATAACGAAAGTGTTTATGAATTTACTGCGTGACTTTGTTATAATGGCTTTGAAAAACGCGGCCTGTGTAATTAATTTTTAAGATAAATTGAAAAGTATACGTAAAGATTTGGACGAAGTAGATGTCTCTTCGCGTTCAATGATTGTTTAAACATGTTTAAATATTCCGAAAAGTCCAAATGAAAATAAGTACAAATTATGGAGAAACGAAGAAGTGTCGAAAGAGGCGTATTTATCGGGTATACCGGAAAGTACTGTGCATTTATGAAGAAAAACAGCAGTTTTCGTTTGTATGATTGCTGGTCGTGTTCTTTAGTAGCGATCATTGATATGGTTACAGGACTTTTCGTTGTTCCCTCTTCCGCAAAGGGAACAGTGTTCCTGATCGAGCACGAGAAAGAAAAGGGAATAAATGAAAGGGGGACATACGCGCGAAAGTAACGATAATGATCTCGTTCGGCGAAAATTAACGAGCAAGATTCGCGGCACGGATTTCGTGCAAGTCGAAGCGTCTCGGATTTCGTGGCGGAGCTCGCGTTCATAACGAGACAAGCCGGTTACTAATTTCTTGATCCGCGAAACTCGGAAAATTAGAGGGGAAACAAGCCGCAAGGGCGACAGAAATTGAAGAAGAAAGTCGAAGTTCACCAGGATTAAAGAATCAAATTACTCTCTTGCCGATGGTTTATTCTCGCTGGCCGTCGTTGGAGATTATTTTCTTGAATTAAACATGATTCGCCGTTCTGATTAGACCGTGATGTTGCTTGTCTCGTAACCTCGGGATATTTCCCGTCATAAAGCCCCTTCCCGATCTTCCTGTTGCGGGAAACTTCGCCGAACGAGCTTTCGCGATCGTCGATGAAGAAAAGTTCCGGTTAATTCGGGGCATCGGTTTAGAGTACACGACAAGGTGTTTCGCGATCCGACGATAACGTCGTGCGCGTATCGAAATTACGATCGAAAAAGTTCGGTCAGGATTACGATGATCGATACTATCGACGACATCGTGCCAGAGCGGATTTCGTAAATAACGAAGTTTCCTCAACTTGAAGTTCAGATCCGATTATAATTCGTGTAATCAAGGATCGTTGAACATAAAATACTCGTAGCACTTGAATATCCTTTGTCCGTTTTAACCCCTTGAACTTTAATAACGAGTTACACTCGTGACGCCCTCAAAGTTCCAATACGGTAAACTTCGTTTATATTTTTAACACGGTTGAATGTTCAATTTCAGTCTAATTTTGATTTGCACACTCGAGGATCGCTGAATAGAAAATAGTCTTCACATTCGAACTTTCTTCGATCGTGTTATAGTCGGAACAAGAAAACTTCAATATGTCCGACGCATTTGCCAAATGAAACAGAATCAATAAATGTATTCATTTATGTTTCATCGTTTGTTCATTCATTTTTCAACTTCATTTTTAACTTCAAAATAATTGAGTATCCGTCGGTAGTATTACTGTTAACTGTTTGGACTTGAAAGTACAATATTTTGGATTCCGGAGAAATGATTATTTTCTACTATTAATTGTCGCTGTGTTTGAAGATCACATGTACAACACTATAGATTTAGTTCAAAAATATTGATGTAAAAATATTTATTGTACATAAAAATAAAATACTTATTCCGCTGTTAGATCAATTTTTAATTTCAAAATAGTTGTGCATTATACGTCGGTAGTTTCAGAGTTAAGGAGAACGGACGAGAAATCGTACGAGCGTACGGCGAAAGATAGTTCAAGGTTATCCATCGCGAGTGAAACCTCGATTTCAAGGTCAACGAGTCGGACAACTATCCTTCGAGGAAGTTTCGAGCAGCCGGAAGCGTACAGTGTCCGGGGTGCGAAGCGTGGCCTCGCGTTTGATTGCAGAGGGTTGATCGCGAGGGGTTGGCTCACCCCGACACCCAGTCAGTCTGGGAGCCGATCTTTTGTGGGACCGTGAAATTGCCAATCAAATATTCACGGCCGGTTGTTTAACTGCCGCAATAAAGAACAGACGGCGGGCCTCCGCCATTCGCGCGCTCGCTTTACACAGCTTTTCAGAGCGTGGGGCTTGCGAGCTTGAAAGCGCGAGTGTTTACACGAAACCGAGGTCGGATGTTACATTCTCCGTATCAAGGGGAAGCTTCTTGTCTCCCCGAATCACGATCGAACTTCAACTTTTCTACTCCCTTGTTGTATGCCAACTAAACTAATACATATATCGTATCCAACTATTCGATACCTCCGATGACCTCATCCTTAACTCCGATTCATACTATAGGATTTTTAATATATATATATGTAGAGATCTTAGTGACTCAATGACTCGTTTTAAACAAGAATATTTAATATATAAAAAAAAAAACAAAATACAGTATACATACAACAAAATACATACTAGATAGAACAGAACAGTTAAGATAGTATAGATCACAGAGACAGCATGGAACCCTTAGATAGAATAGAACAATCACAGACATACATATACATACAAACGCACACACGTACTCGTTACTATAGCGAATAAATATTCTTCTTCTTGTTACATAACGTGTAACTTATTAGTTACAAGAAGTACAATAATCACCAGCATTTACACCAATACTTCAGATACCGGTATGTAGATCGTAGTACCCTGTAGATCCCTCCGGCACGAAATAAATTATTATAAAGCCTCTCAACAAGAGTTGTACTCGATAACCGGAATCGGACAGTACCATGAAAGTGTGGATCCGTTTCTTGTCGTCCTAATCGACGTTCCTGACCGTGTTGGTTGTTACTAAAGTGTATAACGTATATGATGCGTATAAAATCGTAGCAATATCCAACAACGATGTTCCTGCTTCGACGATACGTGGCTGTATTTTTCGTCGTCGTTCGTTTATTTAACCATTCGATCGGCGTGCTCGTTTTCGTGACCGACAGTCACTGCGGAACGAACCTTTTTCCCTTCTCGAGGGACACACAAAGAATCGGGAAAGGACCTTGTGTCTCGTCTCTTCCCTCGACCGTCTGACTGTCTGCCGTATCCGGTGCGCATCGGGGTAAAGGGGAAACGAGGAAATGAAAACTCCAAAGAGAAAGCCGAGATTCAAAGAACGAAAAATCTGGCGACTTACTGTACGTGCGCCGGCGATACAATAAGGGAATATCAAATGAAGACGTATCAAAGGAGAGGCACTCCATTACGAGGCAATGCCGAGGGAAGGAAGAACGCGGAACAGATACCTCGAAGAAGGAACCGAGCCACTTGATCTCGACGACATCGCGGACCCTGAAACGGGACAGGACGCTCTCGAACCCACGACATTTTTCGAAGGAACTTAGAAAAGGGGGAGATCAGTTTTCTTCGGTGATCAAACGTTGTTAAAGTACGAAACGATACGGCGGAATATACAAAAGGAAAGATTATAAAGGAAAGGAAAGACCGACAAGATCGCATTATGTCGTACTGCAGCTTATTTAACATATACGTACGCATATATGACATGTAGGAGAGATGTAATCAATAACTCTCGATGTGTCTCAATATATATTTAATACCCGCACTTGCTCCTCCTCGCTGCATCTTATTACATTCCTAAAACTCTCTTCGTTCGTACCCCCAATGTCTGAAGCTCTGTCAGTCGGTTTCAAAACACTCGATCTCTATTGCTCGGTCATAAACACTCCTCATTCACGCCTGAATCTCTCGCAAACCCTACAGTACCATTACGTTATCGATCCCACCTAAATTCGCCGCAACATCGGTTCTATAGAAACAGTATTCAAAATGTAAATCATCGATGACTTTGTATGGGTTGAATGGGGGATACAATTTTTCAGTAAGGGAAAAAAGCACAGTTTAATGAACCAAACTTTAATAATAAATGTAAATTTGTTTCTTGACAAATTGCTTACAAACTTGCAGTCTTTGAGGGTCACAGGCTAAAAATGATCAACCTTTTTAACGGTGTAGATGTAACCTAACCTTACTCCGCGTTTCACCCTGGAATTTCCTGATTTATTTTATTTTCGCATTTTTGAACATGGTCTACCATTGATGATAATGGTCTACCATTTTTGACACGAGTTTTCTTTACGTTCATTCATTTCTATACGCATAATGTGCCATTATGGTATCGATCCCGCCAAAATATGCTGTAACAACATCGGTTCTATAGAAACGGCGTTCAAAATGTAAATCATCGGCAACCTCGTTGATTGTTTGTAACGTACACGGCTGAAATCGATCGTGAATTCTGACTCGTTGTTTTGGACGAACGTTTTCGTACGACATCGATTAAAACTCGACGACGTTTCATGACTCTCCGTTTATGGCACGACGGATGGATTACAAGTCACAAGGACGAAGCTTCGTATCATTTACACGACGAAGTCGACGGTATAATGAAATCCGTGGAAAAGCTCATTGCTTCGAAAGGCTCGTACGAGTCGTTGAAACTCGCTGCGAGAACCGACGGATATATCCCATTAACGTTTTGCACCCTTCCAATGAGAAAATTAGATCGTCCACAGATGTTGGAGAACTTTCCATCTTAGGGGTTGCCTGTAATTCCATCGGGAGCCTCCTGGACCGAACAACTCGCGGAGAAACTTACCAGCAGTAAGACGACGCGTCGTCTTTTGCACGAGACTCCTCGATCGGTGGCTCGTTCGCATCTGCTAGACAAAGTGCCGGCTCGTACCGGAGTTTCGAATGATTTAGGGTCGATCGAGGACAGCTTCGGCGATTTCGCCATTACGATTTTCCATCGACGTAAATCTTCCGACGTTTCGCAGACTTCCTATCTTTTCGTTGTTATTGTCTATTGCAAACGCGAATTTAGTAACGCTTTGACTGCCATGTCATACATATACGACACTCAAATATCTACAAACATTTAACAGTTATATTATTCAAAATTTGTCCGCTTGTCTAAGTGAAAATAGTCGCATTTGTTACTTTAAACTATGCAAAATAAATATAAGAACGTATCGTGAAGATATTTGGTAAGATTTGTTAGAAATGAAAATACCACCAAATGCAATTTTCCACTGCTTTCGTGTGGCAGTCAACGTGTTCACGCCGAAACTACCACAGTCTGCTGATAAATAGATAAAGAATTAATAAGTGCGTTGATTTACGTTTGATCGTTTGTTCCTACATTTTTCAACTTCATTTTT